>JAQPPZ010016612.1:2423333-3635000 GCA_028583015.1 Wollemia nobilis
AGCAAGACAGAAGTTATGTGGACTAGAAAAAGGGTTTGAAGCAGTCTACAGAGGTAGAGGAATTTTTGGAGGTGTTGCAGGAGGCAGCAACCAGACCATGCAGAAGTGAAGATCACTTCTCCACTAACCCCGGGTGTCCGATGCAGGAGCATCCAGTGACCTCTGATGCAGAGGCATCTAGTTGTGGGAAAGCCACTTCAGAAGAATCGACTCAGGAAGAAGAAGAAGAAGCAAAAGGCAAGGAGGAAGTCCAGAGCAAAAACTATCATGATTTTGCTATGTCGTGAAATCGCGATAGTTTGTAGGAGAGAGAAAATGTCATAGAAGGGGTCGTAATTTTGCAACATGTCACAAAATCACGACCATCGTGAAATCACGACGAGAAGGCAGAAGCGAGGAAAGAAGGCGAGGATGTCCTGATATCGTGACATCGCGATATCGTGATGTCATGAAATCATGACAAAAAGTGAAGCAAGGGGCTCGGTAGTGGAGTGGTCATGATATCGCGATGTCACGATATCATGACGTCATGATGTCATGATAGAAAATAGAGCAAGCATCTCAAAGGTGGAGTGGTCGTGATATCATGACCTCGTGATATCACAACGTCGTGATGTTGCGACATAAAATGGAGCTGGGGGTTCGGTAGTGGAACGGTCATGAAATCGCGACAGTAGGATAGCGGCAAGGCAGAAGTGGAAAATTGTAGCAAAATCATGACGTCACAATTTTGCGATGTCGCAAAATCATGATGTCATAAGAAAGAGGCGAAGGCGAAGGTTTTTGTCGTGATATCACGACGTGAATTTGTAATAAGGGCTCAGAGGCAAAATGGTTGTGATATCGTGACATGTCATGATATCACGACCAAAAAGGGAAAGGAGCGCAAGGAAGAGGAAACGTTGTGATGTCGCGACATGTCACGATATCACAACGGAGAGAGAAGAAGATGGAGAAGGAAAAAGAGATGGCGGGAAGCCATGGAAGGTGGTATTTTCAAGGTTGTCAAGGATGACACGTGGCACAAGGTGCAGTTAAGGCGGGTGATTACCTAGAAGTGCAGGAAACAACGAGGATGGGTCATGCAGAGTGATCCGATGGAAGTGGCGGTGATAGAGGCCATGTGGAGTGGTGCCATAAATTGGGTTGTTGCTGATTTTCATGAGGAACATTTCATGCAGTTTCCTTTAAATGCATGTTGGAATGGCGGATCGGGGCAGTTGCCATTTATGAAGAGAAATTGAAAACTCGGCCGTAGGAAGCCGATGTGGAGGTTTTGATGATGTGTTCTTTCAAAGGGTCATTAATGGCTCAGAGGGTCGAGGCCTCTATAAAAACCCGTTTTTGGAGAATAGACGTAGAAGTGTGATTGTGAAGACCAAGCCGAGCGCTAGTCATTTGTAAGCCTACAGGCTGTTTGTAAGTGTATTTTCCAGATTTAATACAGAGAAAATTTGGAATTTGTGAGTGTGAGTATGTGTTTGTTTTCCGGTCCCCCGTCACAAAGAGAACCTGAAAGAAAATTTTAACCATAAAGGTTTCCATCTATTATAAGAGATTATACGACCTCCACTAGCAAGCCCCTAGAGAAATCTAATATCGTGGACACCAATAAAGAGGAAGAATTGTTACCCTTAGAAATTGAATCTAACTATTGGTGCTAAAAATGCAATGATCTACATGGTGAAAGTACATGCATGATTCATCAATACTTATGTCAAAAAATTGCCATTGAGAGAGTAAAGAAGGCTAAAAAAGGATAGATAAATATGATAAGAGAAATACACGATTACAATTGCATGATGTCATCCGAAGAACAAGTGGTGGTTCTTACAAGGTCTAGAAATAAATATTTTCCCATTTATCCTAATAATTTGGACCCTTTCAAGGTACCTATTAAATCATGGGACATTCCAAAGAAGGATCTACCTCCACCTACCTTGGTTAAAAAAATGGTCCAACAACAAAATAAGGAAACTAAAGAAAGTGAAAAAAATGAGCATGCTAGAGATAAACTAAGATATCCTTCCTTGACTAAATTTCAAAGGATTGATGTTTCTCAATATTATAAGGATAAATATGAGAAACCTTTAAAATAACATAGGAAATAACCAAAATATTCCTATTTTAACATTGTGGAAGAATTAAAGAAAACTCCATACAAAGTTAGCATGTATGATGCACTCCTCATATCGAGACAAATATATATTATGCAGGCCTCTATAAAATAAATGAATATTCAAGGGAATCAATAGGTGGAGTTGAATCTAGCTCAAGGACACCCTACTTCAATAATCGATAAGAACAAGACATCTCCATTTTACTTATCCTTACAAATGGAAGGATGGATGGTAAAAAATTGCATGATTGATTCTAAAGTAGTAACCACTATCATACCCAAAGCATATGGTGAATTAATGGGTATGTAATATATGATAAGCAATCCTAGAGTTCTGTAGTTAGACGACACACTTTTGAAGACAATTGAAGTAATTAAAGGTGTCCCTATGAGATTGCATAGAATACCTCAAATCATTGTCATTTAGGAAATTGTAGTGGTGTAATTGGAACCATATTTTAGGATGTGCCAATCAAGAGAATTTACTACTAATTTGGGTGGTTATTTGTCTCTTGACTACTCCCATATAGATGTGCCATTCAAAGGAAAAAAAATCAATATCTTCTCTTTAAAACCATCATTATTTCATATAGATAGGTTGTACAAGGGCCAACAAGCTAACACAGTAAACATAACCACTCAAGAAACAAATCCGATGAAGTATTAGAATATCTCTAAATAGAGGATCAATTTTCCATAAGATATTTCAATGCTTTATTAAGATTTGAATAGGTATATTCTCAATTATGAATCTAGAAGAAACAAAATACACACCCCGGACAGATAAGAATCCCAATCAAGACTATATATGGAAGTTGTTCTTTAATAGTGCCATATGGAATAATGGTGGCAATATCAAACAATATTAGCTCAAGATATATAGAAATATGGTGTGGGACTTGTTTGAGTCTTTTTAAACCCTGAACATGAAAGTCATTCCTAGATAACATGACACTCATACTGACATACTAACTTCTATTGGAGCAAATTTATTTCTAGTATCAAACATAATTTACAAAGCTAAGATAATAAGGCTTGTCTATAGACCATGTATATTGGACAAAGATGTCTTTTGGTAAATGTTTGAGAGTTATGAACAAATAATTGATTTTATAATTTAGAAAATGAATTGTGTAAGTGATAAATCACCAAAAGAAGATGAAGAAGGTAGAATAATTCAGTTGATGAATAATCACATCCCCAATGGTTTTATAACTTTGGAAAGCCTATTTGATAATAGTGAGAGGTGGGATATAGAACGCAAGAATGAAGCTGGATTTTTATTCAAAATAATGCAATATATAGTGATAACAAAGTAAATTAGTGAATAGAGGATTGTAAAAACCTATAAAAAAATGCTAAATAGGAACAACCACTCAACCATAATAGAGTGCACACAAACCAATCACTACTAGAAGATAAATTCTATCAACATGTGCTATTAAATTTGATATGTGTCAAAATTTTTATAATTTATTTAGAATCAAGGAAGTTTCAAAAATCTTTCTTCTCATTAAACATGAAAATATTTTTTTAATTATTATGTTTAATTATGATAATAAATCCAACATTTTGTAGGTATATTTTTTTTAGGATTTTTACATCAATAATAAGGGTGTTAGATAAGGTGAATTATTAATAAAACTTCATCTGTACATATTAATTTTATTATTGGTCATTATGGTAATAGACCACAACTAACTCAATATTATATCTATATATGTATCATTTTCTTCATAATACAATTTTATAGCACCCCACTAGTCCTAATAAGATATAGGGGGATTAAATTTCAGAAAAATCCAAAGCAATTGATATGTTTTGTATTTCATTAATTACTTTTTTTATAGATATTAAGTTGATATATAGTGTTTTTTTTGTGTTTCTTGTTCATTTTCACAAGATAATTGATTAATCATGTGTTTGGAAGAGGTATAAGATAGTCAATATTCCATACCTAAACTGATATTACTAAACAATATGAAATTTCTCTTTATAATATTTTGTACATAATTTTAGAGATATCTTACCAATATTTTCATGATATAGAAGAGATGTTGTTACAATCCACACTAATTTTGTATGGAGAGTGGCTTGGCCTTCCTCATTAAGTATTAAAATATCTATTTGGGATTGTATATTTTGGATAACAATCTATTTAAAATAAGATGCATGAAATATAATATTAAGGTGGCAATATGGTGGAAGCTCTAAATGATACACCTCTTCACAAATATGATGAACCACCTTGTAGGGCCCGCAAAATCAAGAAGATAACTTATGACTAGAATTGGTCTTCAAGGACAATTTCTTGTAGTGTTGTAGGTATAAAAGTCCAATCTCCTATTGAAAATTATCATTTAGAATGGTATAACTTCTTTTTTTTAATGTATTTTTGTCCTAGGTCAAATTATCTTTGAGAAACTAAAGGACTAGTTATTGTTGCTCTAAAAAATCATATAGTAGGAAATATTGCAGGATTTGGGAACACAGTCTACTATAAATGGATTTTTTTACCATAAAATGCTTCAAATGGGGACATCTTGAAGAATTAATTATAAGAAGTATCATACCATGATTTTGCTATTGATATCACTAAACCAAGTGATACAACTTGTCTTAATAAAAATAATAAAGGTTAGTATCTAAATAATTATTAACAATCTCTATTTAACCATACAATTTAAGGTGTTAAGAAGAGGATATACTGAACGTGGCACCACTAAGACAAAATAATTATTTCTAAATGTTACCAATGAAGATAAAATCATGTTCACTCATAATGATTTTGGGATGTCATGTAATTTAAAAATATAATCAAGAATTAACATGGATGTGTTATTTGTAGAATAAGGATGTTGTAATGTATCAAAATAAGTATACTTGAAAAGATGATCTAGTACTACAAGGATCACTATTTTCTCCTCTAATTTGGAAAGGCCTTCATTGAAATTTATAGATATGTACTCCCATTAGTGGTTAGGGATAGGCAAGGATTATAACAACCTAAGATATTTAACTATTTTTCTTTGTTATATTGATAGAAAACACACTTAGCCATAAATATATTAACACATACCTTTTTTCCTTTTCAAAAAAAAGATTGTGTTCACCCATTGGTATATTTTTGAGAATCTTGAATGTCTAGCTAAAGGAGATGCATGCAATTCTTGAATAACCTTTTTGTTAAAATCCAAAGAATAAGGAAGATAAATTCAATCATTTTTACAATGCACTCCACTAGAATATAAAAAATATGAGTGCATTGGTGATGTTGTATTCTTTTTATGAATGATGTGTAATATCTATATTAGAAAGCCAATATTCTAAAAGTTGAGAAAGCCATTGTGGAAGAGGACTAGATATGTCATTGTAGTAGAAACATCCTTACATCTATATGACAAGGTATAAACCACCACATTATTTATTTATTGTATTAAATAATAAAATTATAGCCCAAGGGCTTGGCTATCCATTTATTCTATTTAGGACATGAGAGGTTTTACTGTAAGAAATGCTTAGGGCTATTATACTCAAGGTTTATGATAAAGAAATACCCCAACAAATAAGGCCTCAATTTCTCTATGAAATGTAAAGAAACTAAATTTTCCTTCTCATCGGTGGACCATCCCAAGTTATTTCCCAAAATTTTCTTACTCTCAAAGGTTAATGGGTTACTATCTTACATGAAAATAAATCCAATACATATTCCACAAGCATCACACTCAATGATAAAAGGTTCACTAAAATTAGAGATTGCCAAAATGAGATTGGTTTATGTAGCTTCTATGAGGGTTTGGAAGGCTTGAGATGCAACATTAAACAAAAAAGAAGACATCATTTTGAATGAAAGTAGTGAGAGGAGTAGAAATTGTTTTGTAGTAGCCTATGAGACCTAAAAATTCATGAAGTTATTTAACATATTTAGGTAAGGTCCACTATTGCATAGAATTTATCTTGTTAGGATCTACCTTGAATCCTTCCTAAAATACTATATATCATAAGTATTCTACTTATTATGCCCCAAAGGAACAGTTAGACCATTTTACAAAAAAAATCTCTCCGTAATAGGTGAAGAACTTTATCCGTATGATACTATAAATTAAGATATTATTAATGAAAACCAAAACAAATTTGTGAAGGAAAGGATAGAAGATAGAGTTGATAAGACTTTGAAAAGTGGAAGTAGCATTAGTGAGATCAAAAGGTATGATTAATAATTCATAATGATCCTCATGTTGTAGACACCAAAACAGCACCAATCCGATTACGTGATTGCAAACACTGATCGCTTTGACAAACACAGCCCCCAGGGCAGCCCTCAGAGGTCAAACAGTGGTCCTAACCACTTTCATAGCAATTTTGTAAGGTCAAAAGGGCAATTTGGCACATTTAAGCACTTTGCTCAGAATCTGTCTCACCCAGAGACGGATTCAAATCTATCTCACCCAGAGACGAATTCAAAAATAGAATCTGTCTCACCCAGAGACGGATTCTGAATTCGTAACTGGTAGGGACGAATTCTGAGTTTAACGGGCAAAAGGAAGAATGGTGCCAAGTGGCAGCCAGGGACAGTCAGTTAATGACTCCTACCTCGCACGCATGTGTGGGTGAACATATGGGCCGTTAGAGGACTGTCACAAGGGCAGTTATGAAAGCCCAAGTCATGGAGGACTCCCCTCCCTCATGGGAAGACTAGACTGCCACATGGCACCTATGACCAACACGTGGCGCCTATGCTTCCCTCTCAAAAAAGACCCCATGGGTCTATAAAAGGTGGGACTTTTCTCACCCAAAATATACAGGTTGAAGGAGATTTCAAGCAACGAAGTGCTGCCGAGTTGAAGACCCACTTGCATCCCTTTTGGTTCACCTTCTCGCATCCACCAATATCTTTTGCAAGGGAGGTTGTTGGGTGGCTTTTGGAAGCTTGAACCTGACCCAAATCCAACACATGGACACCTGAACCAACCAATTCGCCGACCCCCAATCCTAAGAGGTTTTGGGCCCATCCCTAGTGGATTGGCACCGGAATCAAGTGCCAACGGTGGGAGGCCCACTTGGGCACCCCCGCACTTTCTAAGTTTTAGAGCATTCTAGATTACTTTTTTAGGTTGCATTTTGTGTTATCATGTTTGGTTAACTCATAGCTGCAAGTTCGTAACTTTTGATCAGATTCTAGTATGTTTTGTGTCGCTTTGTTGTTTCACTGACTTGCAGGTGGCGAGATCAAATTCCCGAGGGTAGAGGCCAAATTGGGAGAATCCGACCATCTGGGTCATCCCAAAATGGCCCCAATTACATAACCCCCTTGTTTGAAGGCATTTTGTAGGTCTCGAGAATCGACATTGGAGCAACAGTAGGTCGGCTTCTTCAACACAGAAGAATTCGTCCCACCCAGGGACGAATTGTAGTCAGAATTCATCCTGCCCAGGGACGAATTCTAGTTGAAGGTAGATTGGCCAACTGTCTCAGTGGCAATGGCCTTCTGGTAACTTTTTCTGTCTTCTATCAAGATTTCAAGCCATTTGGACTCACTGTATTTACTATTTCAGGCAAATGTTTACATGCATATTTCGTTAATTCTAGAGAATGAACACTTTCCATTTGCGGCAGGTGCTACTGACATCTTGGTTGTTTCTTTGTTCGCAGGAGAAGCAGCAGAGGTGAAGAACTCATCGACATCAGCGGTGGCATCATCTTGGCCCGTCCATTTCAATCGTGGGCACGTAGAAAGAGGAACATTAAGTGATTGTAATCAAATTCTTTTAGCGCTCCTAGCCCCTGAAAAGGGAGGAGGCGTCATTGTAACAGAGATCAAGAAATTTTAATGAAAGGGCTATGTTTTCTCCATTTGCTTGTGTCTCATTTTAATGCGTCTCTTTTGTTTCATGCATTTTACATTTCTAGGACTTAAGCGCATTTGATTTTGGTTGCATCGCAATTAGTGTTTCCTTTGCCCGAAATCTCGTGCTTTCAGTGGCGATCACGGTGGGACCTGTCCCATATTTTTAAAATCATAGAAAACTGATCAAAGTTTTGTGTTTGTGCTTGACAGGTATATTTTTTTGTTGCAGACTACTATTCGTCTCTGACTATTACGAATTCTTAACTGCAATTCGTCTGACCCTGAGATGAATTCAAATTCGTCTCTGGGAGGGATGAATTATGTTCTGCAATTCATCTCCCAGAGGGACGAATTCCTGCCTGTGGATTTTCAGAGCAGAAATTCAGAAGCAAATGGAGCAGGCAGAGAAGAGGTAGGGATTTTTATAATCTCTGTTAAAATTTATGTTTATGTTTCTGTTTCTTTGACTGTTTTCATTTTATCCTGCATGCTTAGGGAAAATCATTCATGCTTGTTTCATTTTCGTTAAATAAAATGAATCCCACACACATCACGAAACAATTTTAAACCAAGGAGCTGGTCGTAAGACCCCAGCCCTTGAGCAAGACCAACGGTGGGTTCATCACCACCTTGGCTTAGCTTTGCATCCATTTTCCCGATTGTCAACTGTTGTTAGGCGTAAATCCTGACGAAGACTGACCGAGTGCCGCTGGGGTGATTCCCATGCGTGCGAGGATAAGTTTTCTATGGTAGGTGCCATTAACAGGACAATCCCCCTTCCGTACTGCCTACGTACCACGTACCTTCTGCTCTCACGTACCTATAGTCTCCCTCTCGTAAGGGCGGGTATATAGAGAGGTTGGTATATCGGCCTGGTTGGTATATTGAAGGGGCTACCATTTTGGGAGTTATATGAGCCTTCATTATGCATTTAAACGTTCTTCAAAACCTACAAAAACAAAACAAAACATCAAAATGCACTAAACCAGTTTAGGGCACACCGATAATCCTTAAAAGAGATAATCACGGTTTGCGCATGTGTGTGTTTATTTCTGCTTAGTGTAGACAAAAAAAAAATCATCATAAACAAGATAAAAATCTGTTTAGATAGCATAGAAGCACCGCAATGGTGTACACCCACAGCCAAGCCCAATCAAGGGCAGAAGCTCCGAAAGGTACACAAGAAGCAGGCATGAATCGCCTTCGCTTCAGTCTCGAGGATTTGGTCATACCGCCTTATCGGTCTAACCTACAAAAGAATCCAATTCAGAATCCTCGGTGGGGTATGCCTATTCAAAGTAGCCCCTTTCGAGAGGACGCCTTACATGTAGACCTTGAGGTAAATAGAGAATCGCCCTCTCAGGTTAGACATGAGTGGCCACGGTGCGATGAAGCACTAGACAGGCAAACCATCCATTTGGAGGGACAACGTGGATATGGTATCCCTTCTTTACCTCACATCAGAACAGAGAGACAAAATCTAGAGCGTAGGGTTCTTTACACAAAATGACCTAACTCCGCCTGCCCCCTTCACACCTATGAGAGGGAGCACGAGGAAGATCATCGCATTCCTCAAAGACAACAACATACAACGTGGGAACCTTGCGCTTCCATACCAGCTGGACATCATGATCACCCCTTGAGGCCAGAACCTCGAGTACAGGCCGCCTACCTCGACAGAGGGAAGCGACCCCTTGAAGTTGTAGATCATCAAAATCAAGGCAAACACATAGGAGGAACATTCGAACCTCCTGAGAAAAATAGGGTAGACCAAATTGACCCGATAGTCACCCAACATGCCACCCATCAAGCCCAAATCATGCGGC
Organism: Wollemia nobilis; assembly: GCA_028583015.1. Classification (NCBI taxonomy): domain Eukaryota; kingdom Viridiplantae; phylum Streptophyta; class Pinopsida; order Araucariales; family Araucariaceae; genus Wollemia; species Wollemia nobilis. The sequence continues at coordinate 2,433,127 of JAQPPZ010016612.1, forward strand.
TTAAACAAAGTCATCAGGAGATAGAGTATCAACACCGCTTGGATAGAGAGCGCATGCAACGCGAAGCGGATGAGCTACGCTATAAACTACCTGAGAGGGAGCCAACCCCTCACATTCAAAGAGCCGAACAATATGTGAGACATAATCCGTTGGTGCAGGACAGGTCCCCACGACCTCGTCAAGCTTTGCCTCCAAGACCTCATGGATTCGAGAGGGAGGCAACTCCCCGAAACAATGATGGGTACCTTCAGCGAGGGCTTGATCGGGGTCATAGGTTTCGCCCAGAGACTCCTCAAGAATTTTACGAGGAGTATGAACCAGAAGAGGAATATGTTGAAAGTCCCCATCAAGGCAGGAGGGATGCCATTCGGCCACCCCTCCATAGGCCCCCAGTTTACCATAACTTACAACGGGAGCGAACAAGAGAGGAAGAAATAAAATCTTTCGATGCATACCAAGCGCTATTAGAGCGTTTAGAGTCTGTGGAGACAAAAGCTGCTGGGCATCAAAAACCCACATTACGTCAACTCCGCGAGTAATCCGGTGCATCCCTCAGTGCCTACACCTCTTTACCCCGAACACTTCAAGTTGCCTCAATTGGCAGTTTTTAAAGGTGAAGAGGACGCACAAGAACACGTTACAAGATTTTTAAGCCAATGCTTCGACATCCAAGATAATGACGCATTGTTGCTTAGAACATTCATAACCACATTCGCAGGCCCTGCCTCGGATTGGTTCACACAACTACCCAAACACAAGCATAAGCAACTTAGATCAATTAGTAGATGCGTTTCTTGAACGCTTTGCCTTCAACACAAGGAAGAAGGCATCACTGAGTGATCTGGCGAGCCTCAAACAATTTGAGGAGGAAACAATGGCAGCATATGGGAATCGATGGAGAGCTTTGCTTTCTAAGTTACCCTACCATCCTCCTATGTCTGATCTCACACAGATGTTCGCAAAAAGTTGCTTAAAATCAATCTCTGGTCTATTGTTGCTGTGGCAATACGATAGCTTAGAAGAAGCTTTGGCGCAAGCCAGAGTCATAGAAGAGATTAAAATAGGTGAAGGCGCAATCGCTAAGCCTAAAAAGAAAGAGTGGAATAAAACCACTAAAATCGGGACAATGCAACCACAACACGCTGCAGTCAACCAAGTTGCGATAAATGTTCCCGCGCCTGTGCAAGAAACGTAGCCCCAAAAGGCTAATTACCAAGCAGTGCCTCCTGCTTATGAAAGAGATAATAGAAGACAGGAGCAAAATTACCCGCGTCGCCCTAGACGACATTTCACCCCATATGCGGAGTCTAGAGATTCCTTATTTGACCGCTTGTCAGTAGCAAATTTAGTCACTCTTCTAGAAATTCAAACTATAGACCCTAACATTCCCAAGCCTAGGGGGTACAGAGAAGAATTGTATTGTAGATTCCATAGGCGCAGAGGACATGACTTGAATGGGTGCTGGAAATTCAAAGAACTAGTCCAGGATTTGATCGACAACAGAACATTGGTCGTGGACAACCCCATCGCACCAAACAACCAACAAATGGGGGTATTCAAGGACCCCTTGCCTTCCCACGAGGCACAGACAAAACCACTCCAGATTAACGAGGTGCGACAGGATCTTCCCACGCAGGGATTTGTGGGAATGATTAGCATAGTAACAAGGAACAGAAGGTACCCAACAGTTGCCCCCGAGGTAGCTACGATGGAAGTTTCGACAACATCGCAGCCTCAACAACGCCCAACGCAGTTGCCTCCACCTAGACCCGAGGTCACAATACGAACCAAACTCATGCAGAGTTTGCGAGACCACATCGGCTAGGCTGTCCATTTACGAGCTTATTCAACAGTCAACACCCCATAGGGAAGCTCTTATGGACATTTTAAAAGCCATTGAATTACAGCCCCACGAAGCAAATTCTTTCAACAACTTTGTAGGACATGTGAAATGATGTACGGAGCCGGTCATCACATTCAGAGAAGATGAGGTCAAAACGATATCGAATGACATGGCAGATCCACCCCTGCACGTTATCACGCGGGTCAACGGGATTATGTACAAGAGAGTGCTGATAGATACTGGCTCGTCCAGTAACATCATTACCACTGCAGCCTTAAAACATTTGAAGTTTCCAGCCTCTCACATCACAGCCTCCACGTACACACTACGAGCTTTCAACGATGCAATATGCTCGACAATCGGCACAGTTGTTCTGCCTATCCAGGTAGGACAAAAGACAATACCTACACTGTGCCATGTGCTGGAAGGTGAAATGGCTTATAATATACTGCTAGGGCGGCCTTGGATCAGGGACATGAAGTGTGTCCCTTCGATCGCCCACCAATGCTTAAAGTATGCTTATGAGGGAGAAATACATGTAGTCCCAATGGACTTAGAGCCCTTCAAGTATTGCAATGCGGTACAATTCATGCCTCAATCGACCCTCCCTTCAACGCATTTGGATTTTCAATTAAATCCATCTAAACAAGGTCCGATACCGCAGGCACCACTGGTGGCCAACAAGGCAAAATCCCAGCCAGGTGAGACCTCATCACCTGCTCCTTCATCATCAATGCCACCTATCATGGCCCAACAGAAGGACAAGGGAAAATAGATCATGGAAGAGGTTAAACCCTTGGAAGAAAGGTTGCCCACAATCTCAACGGTATCAACGGAGAAAACACCCAAACACAACAGAAACTAAGACTCCTGAAACACCAAACATGGAATGGAGTCAAGAAGGACTACCATTTCCTCCCACCCAATCATCAACAATCACTATTGAAATGGCCAGTATGGGCTTGGGGGAATATTTGGTACAAAATGTTGTGGCGACGCCCAGCATTGGAGTCAGTACAGGACATGGGAAGACCTCGCATTCCCATAGGGACAATTGTTCCTCTAGGCTACCCTCCAAACCAGACAAATTTCGTGTATGGGGGCCTTGATCATGGTCTTGAACCATGCCAACAAAAGGAAGCAGACGAAGAGCCTTTTGTTGAAAACATCAACTATCTGTCAAACCCATATTTTGCCCTAAAATATCTCGGCCAATGCAATTGGCATGGATACGGGCTAGGCAGATATGAGCAAGGGATGCGGATCCTTTGCCAACCAAGATATCAGATGCCATATGACAAGTCAGGGGTAGGGTTCAACCATCCCCTACCATTAGACATCTTGGTTGAAAATATGCAAGGCCTAGAAATAGGCAACAAGGGGGGATTGGCATTAGACCCTTATGCCAATCCAAATACAGAATACACATTGGGAGACTACCTCCCATGGTCAACAAACACCCCTAGAAATAGCAGTAATCCCTCTCCTTTGCTAGAGAGAGGTGAAAGTTCGGACAGTGGTCCTCAAAGAGAAAACCAACGCCTGTCGGACATCTTTCTGAAGCTGTTCCCCTTAGAGATTCCAGATGAAACAACACAGCATCAAGAGAATCAGGTCCCTCCACCAAGAGTGGAACAACCACAATGGGACCAAATTAACTTACTGGAACAAGGAGGATCCTCAACGTCGCAATCAACGATTCTTTGGAGAGGATGAACAATTTTGGATCTATGAAAGCGATTCGGAAGATGAGATTGAGATGGACTATCTCAGACATGCGCGAAGACATCACCGCACTTTAACTCATGAAGATCTAATGGGACAGATGGGCATACTCGCTGGGGCATGAATGGCAAGTAGACCCAGCAAGGTGGGACCAAGTGTTAGACCCATGGCTCCAAATTCAAGATGAGCATCGTCCACCTCGAGATCCCATCATGACAGCAGTGTCGAGGGAAGACCCCACCCTCCTTTTTGCAAAATTCGCACCTAGGGAAGATCCATTCGTGCCCGTTCCCGTAGAGCCAGATCCAGAGTATAGGGAGAATCTAGAAGAATCAAGTAATCACACCCGCGGTTCTGGAGACCAAGTTCATTCCATCCACATGATCTCCATTGATTTGATCGCACCCATCCGCAATCCGGCCGATCCATCACGGTCATTGCATCTAGACATAGATGCCATCGACTGGGATCGCATCAATTCACCATTATCACCATCAGAGTATTGGCCTTTCGATGAAATACTTCATTTTACCCCAAGGACAACTCAGGATGTCTTTCAAGCTGAAGAGGGACCCGAGGTTCCAAACGCAGATCTAAACTCAGCTAATGATATCCATTTGATCCCAACTCCACATCAGTTAGAGGACGGATCCCACATGTCAGTCGAGGAGACGACTGACGTAGATATCGGCTTAGACACAAAGAATCCATAGATTATCAAAGCTGGGGGTAAGCTTATCCCTCGAAGAGCAAGCCGATTACATTGCCCTTCTCAAAGCGAAGAAGGAGAGTTTTTGCATGGTCATACAGAGACATGCCGGGACTAGACCTGCAGACTAGTCACGCATAATTTAACGCTTGATCCGACAATCAAGCCTGTAAAGCAAAAACTACGCAAGATGCACCCAACAGTGGCCTTGATGGTCAAAGACGAATTACAAAAGTTGTTGGATGCACAATTTGTCATCTGCGTGGATTATCCGCCATGGTTGTCCAACATGGTTCCCGTCAAGAAGCCCGATGGGAGGATTCGCATATGCACCGATTTTTGAGACCTAAACAAAGCGAGTCCTAAGGATGATTTCCCCTTGCCAAGCATCGACGTGCTAGTAGACGCTACAACAGGTCATGAAATGCTCTCCCTAATGGATGGCTTCTCAGGATACAACCAAATTCGTATCAATCCTGAAGACCAACTTAAAACGGCATTCACAATGCCTTGGGGGACATTTTGTTATAAGGTCATGCCTTTTGGCCTTAAAAATGCTGGCGCTACCTACCAACGTGCCATGACATATATCTTCCACGATTACATGCACAAAACTTTGGAAGATTACATGGATGATTTGTTAGCCAAGTCTCTTTTGCGCTCAGATCATCTCGGTGACTTAAGCAAGATTCTCGATCGCCTCATAGAGCATAAGGTCAGACTGAATCCCAAGAAGTGCGTATTTGGCGTCACATCTGGAAAACTCTTGGGTTTTATAGTCTCAAAATGAGGCATTGAAGTGGACCCAAAGAAAGTCAAGGCAATCCTTGAAATGGCTCCCCCAACTACTATCAAGCAGCTCAAAAGTCTGCAAGGAAAGGTCGCGTCGATTAAACGCTTCATAGCACAATTATCTGACAAATGCCGACCCATGAACAAATTATTGCACAAGGGGGTCACATTTCATTGGGATGACGAGTGCCAGTCAGCCTTTGACGAAATCAAACAATACTTGGCTTCGCCACCAGTATTGGCACCACCTAGACCAGGAGTGTCGTTCTACTTATACATCTCAGCTACTGAGGTGGCACTGGGAGCCATGCTAGCCCAAAAGAATGAACTTCACAAAGAACAGGCTACTTACTATCTTAGCCGCACCCTGGTCAGTTACGAACTTAACTATGCATACGTTGAGAAACTCTGCTTGGAAGTGGTGTTTGCTACCAAAAAGCTATGCCACTACATGCTGAGCAACACTACGTATGTTGTGTCTAAGGAGAATCCATTGTGATACATGATGAGTCGTACTTATCATAGTAGTCGCACGGCAAAATGGATCATGTTGTTGATGGAATTTGACATTGAGTTCATTGGGCAAAAATCTATCAAAGGACAAGTCATAGCCGATCAACTAGCAGAGGCTCCTCTTGAAGACGATCAGCCTCTGGTCATAGAACTACCCGATGATGGGGTCTTCCATGTCTCAGAATCGCCAGATTCTGATGAGCCTGAGTCACAGGCCGACATAACCCTGTTCTTCGATGGTTCTAAATGCGAGCAAGGTGGTGGCACGGGAATTGTATTCTTCACACCGTAGGGCGCTCCAATGCCCCTGTCATTTAAATTAAACTTCCAGTGCACCAACAATAATGCAGAATATGAAGCCTTGCTCCTAGGTCTTCAAACAACAATCGCCATGAACATCAAACGATTGAATATCTTTGGTGATTCGCTGTTAATAGTCAATCAAGTCAAAGGGGTATATCAATGCAAATGCCTAGTTCTGAAGGCCTATAAAGCCCTCATGGACAAATTCTTGGCAAAACTTGAGTGGTATGACATCGAGGCACTCCCTCGATCATCGAATCATTTTGCGGACACAATGGCCTCTTTGGGGTCACTAATCCCGCAAGACCTTTCGGGTGATATGACAACCATCCAAGTCAAAACCTTATCGCAATCCACGATGGAGCGTGCAAGCCCAGACTTGATGCCAGGAATCCACATGATCCAGATCGAACCATCCTCGGATAAGTTCTTTCGAATCCGAGATCGTCTAAAACGTGCCAACTGGGGGTCCTTGTTTTCCCCTACTCCCATTAATAGCAACACAATGCTATTTTTACAAGTTTTATCCCAATCAGCATTTGTTAGGGAAGAACTTCAAAAGGGATTGGCGGTTCATACTGTCGAGGTTTCTGATCAATAGGACTGGTATTTACCCATAAGAGATTACCTCAAATTAGGTAATCTTCCCTTTGGATTGACGCGTGCCGCAAAACGAACATTCAAGCAGAAACGGCTAAGTATGTCTTGATAGGAGACATTTTGTATCGTCAAAGCTATGACGGAATTCTTCTTCGTTGTTTGGACCAGCAAGAGTCTACTTGGGCAATCGCCCAAGCGCACGATGGTACATGTGGCGGCCACTTCAGTGGTATGGCCATTGCAAAGCGCATTCTCCGCATAGGCTATTATTGGCCATCTTTAGAGCGAGATTGTTGCGAGTATGTCAAGAAGTGCGTGAAGTGTCAACATCATGCCAATTTGATGCACGTACCTTCCTAGGCCCTACAGACAGTCCAGTCTGCTTGGCCATTTTTGCAGTGGGGCCTCGATCTAATTGGAAAGATCTCCCCTGCATCGTCAGGCCGTCACACGTTTATCATAACGACCACAAAATATTTTACCAAATGGGTGGAAGCAATTCCGTTAACCTCAATGAAAGGACCCCGCATTGTGGAGTTCATCTTGCATAACATCATATGTCATTTTGGTATTCCATCCAAAATAATCTCAGATAATGGGCCATCATTCAAGAACAAAGACGTGCGTGCTTTGACCACAAAGTACAAAATTCAGCATAGCTTTTCAACGCCCTATTATCCGCAAGCAAACGGGCAAGCAGAGGCATCAAACAAAACACTAGTCGCCATCCTTAAAAAGATAGTCATAGACAGTCATAAGGATTGGCACATACAAATCCCACTTGCCCTTTGGGCTTATCGCACTAGCATTCGGACGCCCACTAGGGCAACTCCGTTTTCGCTCGTGTATGGCTCAGAGGCAGTAATGCCTCTCGAGTTGGAAATTCCTTCCCTCCGCATATCAATGCAGGAGTTCATCGATGATAACACTACGTGGCAGGCCCGGTTAGACCAACTTACGTTGCTTGATGAACGACGCGTTAATGCTCTCGAGCATTTACGTATCTATCAAGAGCGACTTAAAAGGGCTTACAACATGAAAGTTCACCTAAGGGACTTTCGGGTTGGTGATTTGGTTTTGAAGGAAAACCAACAAAACTCAAATTTGCCGTCCCACATGAGGGACAAATTCGCGGCAAATTGGTTAGGTCCATATGTCATTGATAGCATAATAGGACCCGGGACATACCGGCTAGCTTCTCTTGATGGTATCAAGGAAACAGAACCCTTGAATATCAATCATTTGCGACCATTCCACATCTAAGAAAGCCATATCCTCAAAAAGCTCCAAGGATTATCACAATCACTTGGTCAATCCAAAAGCTCCAAGGATTATCACAATCACTTGGTCAATCCAAAAGCTCCAAGGATTATCACAATCACTTGGTCAAAACAAAAAGCTCCAAGGATTATCGCAATCACTTGGTCAACACAAAAAGCTCCAAGGATTATCGCAATCACTTGGTCAAAACAAAAAGCTCCAAGGATTATCGCAATCACTTGGTCAAAACAAAAAGCTCCAAGGATTATCGCAATCACTTGGTCACCACAAAAAGCTCCAAGGATTATCGCAATCACTTGGTCACCACAAAAATCTCCAAGGATTATCGCAATCACTTGGTCAAAGCAAAAAGCTCCAAGGATTATCGCAATCACTTGGTCAATCCAAAAAGCTCCAAGGATTATCGCAATCACTTGGTCAAACCTAAAAAGCTCCAATGATTATCGTAATCGCTTGGTCAAATTCAGCAATAGAGAGTTCCTCTAGCACCGCATATTCACATTCACAAAATCAATCCATCAAAAGTACAAAAATATGTAGCTGCATTAAGAATTGGATCCATACATTGCATATTTGTGGTTGTATAGGTCAAAGGCACCATAGGCTGCAATTGCTCTGCTAGTCCATCTTGTTCCACATAGTTCCATTTTACAAAAACAACAAAAACACCATGCATAACTTTTACCACACTACAGTCAGTGGTCTATAAATGTACCAAGAGTTTCAGTGATTTAGTCATCATTTTCCTCTTTAACCATGTAATGTATCAAATCGAACATATTTTACGAAGGTAGAGTCATACTTGAAATACACCTTGTTACGTAACATCCCAACACAAATTAAAACACTAAAAATTCCCAAGTTGTGTGAACGAAAGATGAAACCTACAAAGTAATCTAGGTCACCACAAGCGAAACGGTTATCTTGATCATCCCCCTGTGCGAATGACCCCTAGAATGCTGAGAGTTGGCAAAAGGAAAAGCATCCTCCCTACCCAATTCCCTAAGAATCCCTAAAGTTCTCAATAGTTGCAAAACACCAAAAATTTGCAAAATGTCAAAACTCCAAAATTTGACATCCTACAGTGCACACATCAAAAGGCAAAAACAATAGTGATTTTCGTCACTCCATATCCCCAGTCCCTTGCTCGAAAGAAAAACAAATCAAAATAAATAGTGATCTCATCACTACAAATGAGCAAGTATCCCAATACAATTGAAGAAAAGAAGGGAGTTGACCTTGAATCCCTGGAACTCTCAGCATTCTATAGGTCATAAGGCAAGCTTATGTACCAATTTGGTTGATAGCCTTTTGGTAACAGAAGTAAACCTCTCGCATGATGATATATCTATCACATTAACTTGCGTACAGATCAATGTTTGCAGATCAATGTTTGCATGTGGATGAGCTAGCTTATGGCATCTTGGATTACATCGCAGATTAAACTTAGTACATACAACAAAGGAATTCGTGGAGCTAATTAGGTGATCCTTAGTACAGGTTCGATTGAAAGCCCATCTGGCACTGGTGGTATCCTAACAAATACCACTAAATGAACTCAATTGCACACACAGGGATGTAAAATAACTTGGTCAAAAACAAGTCCGATTCATACCTTATCCAAAAGTCTTGTAAGATAAAGTACAGTCATGGATAGTGAGTTAAAACTATCTGAATCTCAAAAAACATAACATACATTCATAAACCATCTGCGCTGCTTATCATCCTTATAATACCATCAGAAAATCCAAAAATAGAAAACCACATATATCTATACAAGAGTCATACACCATAACAATAAAAAGCATCTTAAACAGCCTATGGTGCCATAACCAATCATCACAAAATTCAATTCATTCACTTTGCATATCACATAAAGAAATCAAAAACATTTGCATTCATCATAACATAAGCATTCATCAAAATAAATAAATATGCATAAATCCATAGTCATTAGCCATCATGCATAACAAAAATAAAAACATCACACGTACAAAACCAAATAAAACAGGTATATATATATATATATATATCGCCAAAAAAAAAAAATGCCCGCAGGCTACAAAATCGGTCCTCAGACCCCGCAATCATATCCAAAAAACCCAACCTAAAGCATCAACCACCATAATCACGCAGGATCGGTGCGACGGGAACTACCCCCCGTGGTGTGGGTCCTATGGGACCCTACAGGGCGGCTACTGCCAGCCCCCGCATCATGCCTACTACCGCCTCCCTCATCTAATTGTCGACGATGAGATGATGTTGACTGCTCAGTCACACTATCCCTCGTGTGGTGAGAATATCCACTGACCGAGGGCTCAATAAGTTTCCCACCAAGGCGGATGACCTCCCTCTCCAACTCTATCCAGTGACGACACCACTCGGCCTCTCGCCGATGATAGTATGACACCGCATCGTCGTGCTGTGCCAAAACCCTATCTCGCTCTGCCAGCTCAGACCGTAAGATATCCCTCTCCCGCCTTGCATTCCCCAACTCTAGATCCCGTATCCATAGTAGTTCTATCAGTCATGCATTTTTAGCGCGTATCTCAGACTCCACCTCCTCTATGTCTGCCTGACGAACAGGATCCTCTGGAACAGCAGCTCGCTCTGGCTCCCACTGCTCATCCATGTCCTGCATGTCCGGCTGATCCGGAGTTCCCAAGTCTACATCATCATCACCCAACATGTCCGCATCATCCAATGGACCTCCCAAATCATCCCCTGCTACCTCAGCACCCTCCATTGCCGCCTCTGTGCCTCCTAGTGGCCCCTCTCCTCTCCATCACCGTAGTACCCACCACGAGTCATACTCAGTAGTAGTCCCGACGTCATCTACGTCCGAGACATCAATAACCACATCTGACTCCTCACCCAATGGCACGGTGACAGGTGGATCCAAATCCCTCTCATCTCCCCATCGTCGATAGACCACAGGTTCACCAGGAAACCCCTGGCGCACCCCAAACTGTCGTGTAACCCGGATATATGAAAAGAACTCATGCTCCGTCCCGTGTCACCCAGTCAACCACCGCTCCCTACGTACCCGTCGGAGCCACTCTCCACCCTCATTCTAGGCTGGAAAGTCCCGATAGGGATGCCAAAACACCTCCCCTGGAGTGAGCCGAGAAAAGGCATTAGTGTAGTGCTCAACGGCACCTGCCCATCGCCGACTCTACCCCTACTCCGCAGACTGCCGCCACAAAACTACATAACCAATATCCTCATCCTCCATCACATACCGAGTCATCCGTGGTAACCCGGTAGGCCTCTCAACAGCTATGTGCTGCCAACCCCAGCACTGCAACAAAAAACTACAACTGACACCCTTTCGCTGTCGACAGCGGACCGCATCTGACTCCCCGTAGAGCTATGCCAACAAAGTATGTCCCCATCTCGGAATCAACGGTGCCTCTATCGGGCACTCTGCCAACTGCCACACCAAATCCAGCAGGTTCCACAGGAACCTCGCGCCTGATGAATCAGGGAGAAGAATGTTAGAAATGAGGCCCATCAAGAATGCGTGCCTCACTCCTAACACCCCCCTCTCCTGCCACCAGCTAACCAAAATCCCACCAGCCTGGAAATCCACCTCGGCTGTCTCCACTGGGTTTGCTACACCCAACTACCCCCCATGCCCAAAACATCTCGTAAGTATAGCAGTCCGCTGATCAAACGACGATGTCCTAATAGGCAGACCATCTATCGAAATCCGAACCAGCCGATATACGTCCTCAAGAGTCACAGTCATCTCCCCTGTCGGGAGATGAAAAGTATTGGTCCACGGATCCCAAAGCTTGATCAGGGCCATCAGATAGGCCTGATCCGGGACCACAGGCTCCAGTCGAGCCACCTGCTTGAGCCCAAGGGCATCAAGCCATTCCCAGTCATCATCGGTCAATGCCAACCGCGCCTCAGTAAAAGCAGCGGGTACACGGTACCGGCTCCTAACAACCTGCAAAGCAAAAAAACAACACAAACACAAAAAAAAAAATAATAACAAATCAAATTTTCAGTTCTAGGGTTTCTAACCTTAACTGTTAAACAAAAACATCACAAAAAATCTTCAAGTTTTGAAAAGCGTCAACACAAAAACAATCATCAAATAAAAGCAAAAATAAACTCTAGGGACACTTACAGGTTTCGCTTCGGCTCCGCCGCTCGAACCAGTTTGTGCACTCATGATGGCAGAGAGAATTCTAGCAACGCTTCGCTTCGCAGAATTACCTCCTCCTCCCAGAGCTCCAAAATCGCAAGAAAAAAAATGACACAAATGAGCCCAAAATCAAGTTTTGGCCATTAAATAGGCCTTTTGCACTTGAATTCATCCTTGACTAGGATGAGCACTCTGATTAGCACTCGTCCCACCCAGGGACGAATTCTCCAGCTGGAATTTGTCCCACCCAGGGACGAATTCAGGCCAACACTTCAAAAAAATCGAAAAATGACTAAAAATGCACTAAAAATAGACAATAAAATTTCCCGACAGGAGTGCTACTGCACCTGAAAATAAGGGCATACAAAATTGACATTTGAGTCACAAATTGTCACTATCATACTCCCTAATAAGGCTACAATAGCCGGACCGCTCCACGAAAGATGGATTTTCGACAATTGCATCTCCAAATGCGTCACAAAAAAAACAACAAAATAGTACAAAATTCAACAAAAACAAACAGCAATAAACATTTCTGGACACAAGTGCTCTTGCAATTAACCTCTGGGCAAAGAAAATTGATTTTGGGGTTCAAATTATCGCTCTCCTACTTCCCCAAGAAGGCTATAATAGCCGGACCGCTCCACGGGAAGTTAGATTTTTGATGATTTCACCTCATTATGGCATCACCAAAAGGGTTAACACCCACCAAAAATAGGTCCAAATGTTGGAAAAATTACATATGCTTAACGGTAAACCCTCTAAACGCACCCTTGCACAAGTCATCTTGGGTCAAGCGACTCGTCGCTTTGCTCATGAAGGTCATTCCCTCATCGATTCGTCGCTTGAGGGGGTAGTCACACTTAGTCACCAATCAACAATCACACACCCAATTAAGGAAAATGACATGCATTCAAAGAATCATTGACAAAGACAATCACGCTCCTTCTTGGGGTAGTAAACAAGCAACAATCAAATCAATCAAACACTTGGCATTTCATGAATCATGAACACAAGGTTCCCCTGTGGATAAAACACCCTTCGCCTATTCATGACTGATCAATGTCTAAGTTCAAGTCACACCTCACCAAAATAGGTTAATACTTGAAATCAAATTCCTTAGCTCGTCAAAAGCAAGGATTCAAGAATGCATGCCATTTCCATGCTTGAGGCATCAAAAGTTGGTTAGGTTACCAAGGAACCCTAATCATTAGTGCTTTGGTTATCTATTTTTGCTCGGCACTGCGTCACCCGCAGCGCTTCCCAAAAAGGGGCATCTGTAGACACCAAAACAACACCAATCCGATTATGTGACTGCAAACACTGATCACTTTGACAAACACGGCCCCCAGGGCAGCCCTCAGAGGTCAAACAGTGGTCCTAACCACTTTCATAGCAATTTTGTAAGGTCAAAAGGGCAATTTGGCACATTTAAGCACTTTGCTCAGAATCTGTATCACCCAGAGACAGATTCAAATCTATCTCACCTAGAGACGAATTCAAAATTAGAATCTATCTCACCCAGAGACGGATTCTGAATTCAGTAACTGGTAGGGACGAATTCTGAGTTTAACGGGCAAAAGGAAGAATGGTGCCAAGTGGCAGCCAGGGACAGTCAGTTAATGACTCCTACCTCGCACGCGTGTGTGGGTGAACATATGGGCCGTTAGAGGACTGTCACAAGGGCAGTTATGAAAGACCAAGTCATGGAGGACTCCCCTCCCTCATGGGAAGACTAGACTGCCACATGGCACCTATGACCAACACGTGGTGCCTATGCTTCCCTCTCAAAAAATACCCCATGGGTCTATAAAAGGTGGGACTTTTCTCACCCAAAAGGAGGTGGAAGGAGATTTCAAGCAACGAAGTGCTACCGAGTTGAAGACCCACTTGCATCCCTTTTGGTTCACCTTCTCGCATCCACCAATATCTTTTGCAAGGGAGGTTGTTGGGTGGCTTTTGGAAGCTTGAACCTGACCCAAATCCAACACATGGACACCTGAACCAACCAATTCACCGACCCCCCAATCCTAAGAGGTTTTGGGCCCATCCCTAGTGGATTGGTGTCAAAATCAAGTGCCAACGGTGGGAGGCCCACTTGGGCACCCCCGCACTTTCTAAGTTTTAGAGCATTCTAGATTAATTTTTGAGGTTGCATTTTGTGTTATCATGTTTGGTTAACTCATAGCTACAAGTTCGTAAATTTTGATCAGATTCTAGTTGTTTTGTGTCGCTTTGTTGTTTCACTGACTTGTAGGTGGCGAGATCAAATTCCCAAGGGTAGAGGCCAAATTGGGAGAATCCGACCATTTGGGTCATCCCAAAATGGCCCCAATTACATAACCCCCTTATTTGCAGGCATTTTGCAGGTCTCGGGAATCGACATTGTAGCAGCAGCAGGTCGGCTTCTTCAACACAGAAGAATTCGTCCCACCCAGGGACGAATTGCAGTCAGAATTCGTCCTGCCCAGGGATAAATTCTAGTTGAAGGCAGATTGGCTAGCTGTCTCAGTGGCAATGGCCTTCTGGTAAATTTTTCTGTCTTTTGTCAAGATTTCAAGCCATTTGGACTCACTGTATTTACTGTTTCAGGCACATGTTTACATGCATATTTCATTAATTCTAGAGAACGAACACTTTCCATTTGCGGCAGGTGCTACTGACATCTTGGTTGTTTCTTTGTTTACAGGAGAAGCAGCAGAGGTGAAGAACTCATCGACATCAGCGGCGACATCATCTTGGCCCGTCCATTTCAATCATGGGCACACGGAAAGAGGAACATTAAGTGATTGTAATCAAATTATTTTAGTGCTCCTAGCCCCTGAAAAGGGAGGAGGCATCATTGTAACAGATATCAAGAAATTTTAATGAAAGGGCTATGTTTTCTCCATTTGCTTGTGTCTTGTTTTAATGCGTCTCTTTCGTTTCATGCATTTTACATTTCTAGGACTTAAGAGCATTTGATTTTGGTTGCATCGCAATTAGTGTTTCCTTCGCCTGAAATCTCGTGCTTTCACATGTATTTAAAAAGTAGTCTTCGGGATATCCTCTTCTCTACCCATAATTTGATCAAACCCAAAGCATAATTTTAGTTTTATCAAATATATAGCACCATGCAAAGCATCTAATATATAATTTATAATAGTGATAGGAAAATTATCATTTATAGTAATCATGTTCAAGGGATCAACATTAAGACACATGCACCATGATCTATCATTGCATTGTACTATAACCATTCAAGTAGAGTCTGGCCTAATGCTTGGATGAAGGATTTCTTGAACTAACTTCTCAATATTTAATATTTGGGGCTAGCTATAGTGATAAGAATACATATTAAGAGGTTGAATTCCCAAAATGATGTGTATGGCATGATCATATGTGTGTTTAGAAGGAATATATATGGGATCATTATCTCATATCAATATATAATATTTTATAAATCCAAATAAATAGCTAGAAGATGTGGCTCCAACAAATGAACCTCCATACAATTGACTTATGCAAAGAATCCATAACCACCTTTCTTCAATATAATGATTTAAAGTATTGATATACAAGACCAATGACTTTTTTGTCTTACTATCTATAAATTTATATGTGCTACCTGAATCAATCAACACATGGACATGTTTTCATTCAATCTATCCTTTTACCTTGATAGTATGGTGATCTTGGATACCTTTAGGAGTGTGAGTTGAGATATCCATGATATAATCCTTAGTTTTGCTTCATCTACTTCTATTTGTTACTCGTATTGTAATAAATATTCATCTTGATATATTGTTGTGTATTTACCTTCAACTTAAAATTTAAGACATTCTCCATAGCCCTAATCATGGGGGTCCCAAAAATATATTTAAAATAGAAAAAATCCATGGTAACACTCAATATTATTGTTATAATGATGAGTGTTGAAGTCATATCTACAAGAAGGACTATAATATTGAAGATTTTATTTTATTTCCAGAGCTATACTCTGAACATCGTAAAGAGCATATAGATCAAACATGCTAACTTACTTATAATTTTATCCTTAAGAACTTGGAAAAAAGGATGATACCACCATCATTAGATGCATTTGGTAGATATAAATAAAAATACTTGTGAACTTAGAACAATATTCCACTATTTCTATTTAATTTATTTACATAACTCAAACCACATTTCATATAGAATATCCTTTGTATAATATTCAAATAAGTTCTTTGATGTCAATCCATAAAAGAGGATCCCCATGTTAGTGTACTTGACCAAAAAACCATTGATGATCTTTGGTTCCTAACTTAGAAGTTGTTAATGTGACACAACCTATTTTATAAGTATATTATAGATGGTGGGCATGTCAATTTAAGTAACATGGGTGTCTTGAATCCATTTAACAAAATTAGAAGCACCTCTACCATAAAATACAAATCAAAAGTAAAGCCTACATAATAAAAAAAAAAAATTGGAGGACTATGACTAGGTGGCAATTGTGGAAGAACATTAGTATTTGATGCTTGATGATTGAGTAGAGGTTGTTGTTTGCTATTTTGTTTTGACAATTAGACAAGATAAAGCATAATAGTGAATATTTATAGTATTCTTTTGATATTGTTCAAGGGCATAATAATGGAAGTAATCAATTAGTATTGATCACTCAAGGACTTGATAATGGAAGTAATTGTTTGTTCTTGATTAAAAAATAAATCCATAAAAACCATAGCCAATAGTACTAGGAATAGGAATACCAATTGCAGGGGTAGTGGATAGTTCATTTCTTATATAATCCTTTAACCATGTCATTGGCACTAGTTTCAACTCTAATGTTCTTACAGATAGATTATATTATTTGTTAATATCTACAACCCTTTTCATACTATTACAATATAGCCTTGGTAAAATATTGTTTTTATGCTCAATTCTATTATTAAAATTTAAAATATTTATATATTGGAACTTCACTAGGAATAGAAAAATGAATCTCTATTCCATATGGGTTATTAGTCAGTTATTTTTTTGAAAGAAAATATTAATATGATTTCTATTATGATATTCTATATGTAGAAATAGGTAGGCTAAGTGGGTATATAATTTCATCAAATATGTGATCTTATTTCTCATTACTTAAATAATCCTTGTATGTCATAGGTTCCCCTTAACATGGTTACAAATCTTGCTTGAGATAAATCTTCCTTGATTTTCCACAATTACTATTCTTTCAATCATGTCCATTCTATATATAGTCCCTTGTGATTGTGCTTGGTGGTTTCTTTATGTCCTAGTGTTATGTGATCACATATTATATAGTGATTACTGCATTGGATTATTTGATATTTTAGATAATATTTTCTATTTTATCTATATCATCTCCAAAAAATACATTAATCCTACCTTTAAAGAAGAGAGTATTTAGATAATGAAGAAGAATATTGGTGATTAAAAATGAAATATTCTAGCACAAAGTATTCCCTTATCTAGGTATGATGATAGGCAAGCGACTCTTAATATTAATGCTACCATTGATATTATTTGTTTATTTGGTGTTTATTTATTTGTGTTTACTTTGATCATATAAAATATTTACAAACATATTTTTATTGACTAATTGTTGCTTTCACTAAAATTATAATCAAGTCTTTATTAAATTGATAAGGGTTTTTCTATGGGTAGAAAAATTAAGAGATTATTTTTAATGTAATGGTAATTTCCCATAGTCTATGATATAATCATTGTATAAATATTTGCCTTCTACTTTTATAAATAAAATAATATAAACTATTACTCTTAAATGATATGTCTTGATTGGTTGTAATGTCAAATATGAATGTGATTACTCTTTATTCTTGTAAATACATGTAAAAATATTTAGATTACAAATACAATTATGAAATACTCTAATCATTAAAATTATTTCAAAATTTCATGTTTTTTATCATTAATATAGAGAAACATATCATCGAATGCTTAGATAATGGAGTTGGTAGAGAAGTGGTGTAAGAGGAGGAATTGGTAAGGGTAATAGATATGGTGATAGATATAGTAGGTTAGGTACTAGTAAGGGAGATGGATTTCATGAGATAGTTAGAAGTAGTGTAACCAATGACATTGTTAAAGGAGATGGACTAGGTCATAGGGTTGGAAAATATATAGATTAAGGTGGTTGTGTTGGTGGTTATAAACAAGGTAGAATGGATGGAAGAAATAAAAATATCCTACAGGAAGTCTTTACGGGGAATTAGAGGTTGTGTTAGTGAACATAAAGGCCTTGGTGGTGGATACCCCTACCTCCTTGTGTCTTACTCGAAAGTGGCATCCGTTTTTGGGTGTTTTTCACAAATACAAATACAAAAAACAGAGGCCTTGGTGGTGAAAGTGGAGAATATGAAGAATAAGGCATATGTACATATGCTAATAGTGGTGTTGGAAGAAGATGTTGAAGAAATAGGTTATAGAACTAGTGGAGGATTTGGAGAGGAAGGTGCATGTGTTGGTTGTATATTTGGAGGTACCAAAGAAGATATTGGTGAGGAAATTCAATGTAGAATGTGATATAGGGAGAAGGAACTTATTGATGTTGCTCTCATTACTATACTCTTGAATTTGATTCCAATTGAATATAGTATAGAGAAACAAGTATCCATGACCATTTACTTTTTACTTTCAATGTAATTAATGAGTATATGAATTATTTTATAATTGAGTGTTGTATAGAAATCATGCCTATGCTTCTTATGAGTTGTGAATCTAGGCATGAAAGTGTTTGTATTCTAAGACTATAAATCCTTTTACTGTTTACAATTGTTGGATATAATAAGAATATATCATGGAATATACTGAATGTAGTGACTCTAGTGTTATATATTTTACCATAGATAATTATAAATATATAATTGACTCTTAGGTTCATGGATATTTATGTTTTTTTGTGCTTTTTTAACTCCTAGGATGGAATGAAAATTGAGTGATGAAACAAAACCGTAATGATTAAAATAGAATGATAGAAGCTAATAGAGACATGCTTTTAACTTGTGAAAGGATTTCAAAACTAAGCAGGGATTAACAATCATAATGAAAAATCAATACGATGTTGCTACTTATTGTAGGTCTTGATGAGTTTTGATAGTGTAGGTTGTGGTCCATGTGAGATAAATAAAAACTATTTTTCGAGAAGAAAATGGCAAATGCCAAACAGAGTGCTGCATGTATAAAACAACACACAAAAGGAGCTTCACGGAAAACTAGAAACCTGTGTAATATAGATTGCCTTTTGGCAATAGAATTACTACTTCGTGGGTGATTCTAATATAACTTAGTTACTGTAAATATAGATTTTAGATCATCATTTTAGCTATGGCTTTATGCAATATAGATTTTAGGACGTCGATGAGTACTTTTTTATATATGTATGTAATAAGACCGTTTTTGAAAGGGAGAGTCTTAGACAAGTATATTGGATCCTCTTTCTGAGTAAGGTTTTGTGACAATGCCCAGTAGCTTAACTTGTCACTTGGCTTTCTCCAGTCATGGCCGAAGAATATAACTTAACATAAGATTTTCAAATCTATATATCGAGCAGGCATTGCGTTTAGCTGCCTCTTAATGCTTAGACATTCAAGACTGTTCACGAACATGAGAGCCTTCGAATTCTTTTTAATTAGCCGTCAGTGAACCTGCAAACAATTCTCAATTCCCAGAATCAAGGTCACCTCTTTCCGAAAAAAATATTAAAATACCGTTCACAAAGTTATACAGATAATCTATAATATAAAGATTAAAAAATAAAAAATAAATAAATAAATAAATAAAATAAAATATATAATATAAAGATCAATTAAAGATCAAGATTTATAATCATTTTAATATACGAAAAATTGAAGTAGCATGTTTATAATAAAGTGAGAAGCTAATGTTTATTTATGGTCCGCCAATGCATTGCATATATGCACTCATGTTGTTGTGCGGTCCACCTAAGGGACATTAGTTCTTCTTATTTAATCCCTAAACCATTGTTATTAGGTCCCCTTAGCCTTTATATTATCATATTTGCAACCCACAGATGGAGTTTGATAAATCTCATTAGTAAACAATATACTAAGCATTATATTTATAAAGATATTGGTAATATTCAAATGGAAAGAAAGCTACCAAAATTACAAGTTAATCAAATTGAAAACAATTACATATTTATATATATATATATATATATATATATATATATATATATATATATATATATATATATTTATATATTTATTTATTTATTGTGGAAAACATTCTAGAAGGGATGTCACTTTGGGGTACGGTTCAAGGAGGAAAGGACATCTCTTCCACTAAAATAGCCCAGGACTCACACCAGGGTATCTCTTCCACCAAAATCACCCATGAATTGCACCTGGCCTACCATCTTTGACATATTCAAGGAGCAAACCTGAAACAACAAAAAACAATAACACACAAACACAAACACACAAAAATATTAAAAAACAAAAAATAAAAAACATGCTCTTTGAGTGTGTCAAAAAGATAAAGCACAACCAAACACCCACACAATAAGATTTAAAAAAAACACAACACAAACCACACAAAAAAAAAAAACAAGAACAACATAACAAAGCACAAACATAACAAAAAACAACAAAAAGCTACAAAGACACAACCAACAAAAACATGAAAAACAAAAACAATCAAAACCTAAAAAACAAAAATAAAAATAAAATAAAAGAACAACCAACAACAGAAAAGAAAGAAAACTAAAAACATAGAAAACACTCTCACACCAAAACACTAAAATACCAATTAACATAAACATATAGATACACAAGAACAAGAAAAACAACACAAAAAACACAAAAATTAAAAAAAGTACAAAAAAAACACACACATAAATAGAAAAGGAAAAAGAAAAAATAGAACACAACAATGACCTTTCTATACCAAAAGACTATTAAGGCAAGAATCAACAAAGGAAACAAAAGAAATATTAGTTTGAGCTAGAGAACTAAAATACCTTGACCGAACCAAAGAGAAGAAAAAATAAAGCAAGAAGAAACTAGGTACCTCCAGAACTAGAGCCATCCCAAGATATGATAGAAAGAAGAGCCCCCTTATTTGTGAATCCCACCATATAGGAGGGTGGTCGTAGCAAGTAAGATCACCTTTGCCCAAAACCCAATTAACTAAAGCATCAATACTTTTGTTTTGATCTTTGAACACATGATTGTAATCAACTTTCAAATATCCCATTTGGATTAACTGAATCTTCTCTATAATTCTTTTTATTCTCCAATCAACCTTATGATTCTTATAGGGAGTCTTCAAAATATTAATCATGAGTTGAGAGTCACCCTCAACTAGTACATTTTTCCATTCAACATTAGTAACCTCTTGAAGGCCTCTAAGGATACCATACCCCTCAACAAGATTATTGGATACAATACCCAAATTCTCAAAAAAAGTAAAACCAGGGAGCCATTTGAAATTCTACCAATTCCTCCCACACTATATTTTCTAGGGTTCCCTCTAGAGGATCCATTAGTATTGACTTTTTCAAAATCCTTAGGAGGAGGTTGCCAATTCCCTGTTCTATCCATATTGCAATTTTTCGCATTCCATTTAAGTGGGTTTCTCTTAAAAGAGTTAATATTCAATCTATGCATTGTATTACTTGATCCAATATTTGGTGGGAGTTTTGGGGTTGATTTTGGAGCTAATAGAATGATTCAACTAAGTTGGTAATGGTATTTTTATAGATATAGTGAATATCCTTCATTTCTTGATTAAAATTATGTTGTTCCTTTCATTATAGATATTCCAAAGAAGAATGTTAAAACCCATACAAACTAACTACCTAATAAAATTATCAACACCCTCTTGATTAGGTGAATCCCTCTAAAGTTATTCAAAAGTAAAAAAGTTGGACCACTGTAATCCAAGTAAAGTGGTCATTCTCCTCCAAATATCAAAGGCTAAAGTACACTCAATATGGTTGAGATTTTCCATAATCTCTCCACACATTTCATATCTAAAAGGGCTATGAAAACCACACATTATAAGATGCTCCCTAGTAAGCACCCTGTGATGCAATAAAAGCCAAGTAGATAACCTCTCCTTAGGCAAGTGCTTTTGATCCCACAACTGAGAAAAGATGTTATATTATTGGTTGGGATTACTATGGCATAAGGCCAAATAACCTTGATTAACTATATACTCACCCTTAGTACTATTGTCCCATATAAAATAATATTTATCATGGTACCAATAGAGATATCTAATGTGAAGGATGCACATGATATCTTGTATTTTCCTTTATAGTATTTGAATAGGTCAGTCCTCAATAGGGATCCAATATCTACCAACCTTTGAATTATCAATATGGTACCTAAAATAGTGAGCCATATTTATCTAGTTAGCTCGATGAAAATCCTCTATCCAAGGCCTCCAATCAGGAAAATGAGTTATCAAAGGCTTGTGACCATCTCAAGAATTTATCAAAAAAATTACCTGTTGACCATTATGAATGATCCAAAATAATTTTTCTTTATCAAATTCTCACCAGTCTTAAGAACTGCTAAAATGGGAGAACCTTTAGAAGGCAATTAATAATGAACAAGGTCTTTAGAATTTTTGTTCTCAGTATATTTAGCACATAGATTCTTGGCCCAAAGAGCATTGGGGTTATGCAAAATCCTCCAATATAATTTAGCAACTAAAGCTTTGTTGTTATTAATAGCAGACCAGAATGCTAACCCCCCTTCATTCTTAAGAAGATATAAAGTGTTCCATTTTACCAAGGCCTATTTTCTTTTCTCCTTAGTACCACTCTAGAGGAATCGATGACTAATTTGATGCAGTTCGTGAAGAACAACCTTTGGGATATTAAACGTGGTAGAAACATAAATAGAAATATCTTGAAGGACTAATTTTACCAAGGTGATTATACCCCTAGAAGAAAACCACCTATTGGTCCACATTCCAATTTTTTTCTTGACTTTGTCTAATAATCAATTCCAATATTTTTCTATCTTGAAATATTGATGGTAATACCTAAATAAGTGATTGTAAGAGAGGTCTTCTTATATCTTAATTTATCCAAGACCACGTATTCATGATTGGACGAGCAGTGAAAGAAAATGACTTTAGATTTATATTCATTGAACAATTGCTTGGTAGCCTTAGAAAAACAACTAATAATTTGCATAATAGTAGATGCTTCCTTAACTGTAGATTTACCTAAAATAATAGATTCATCAACAAATTGAAGATTAGAGATAGATCTAGCTCCATGAGAAATGGTAACTCCCTCAAGGGTTTTTATTTTCTCTCTTTTTGATAATAGTCCTACATAAGCATTCAACAATAATGATGAATAAATAAGGGTATAGGGAGTCACCTTGCCTAATACATCTAGAATATAGGAACAACTAAGAAGGTCTACCATTGATAAGAACTAAATAGGAAACTAAAGAGATACATTTCATAATCCAATCCATCCAATCTTGGGAGAAACCAAATTTCCTCAAAACTTTGATAAGTGTCAATCCACTATGTAATAAGCTTTGGATAAGTCTAAATGAATTAACATGGAAGGATATATTTGCATATCCATGGAATGGATGGCTTCCTGAGCAAGAACTATCTCATCAACTATTTTATGCCCATGCACATAATCCCCTTGTTCACGAAAAATAATCTTATGCAAAAGAGGCTTCAACCTTTCTACCATGATCTTAGTAATTATTGTGAGAAGAACATTACATAAATCAATAGGTCTAAAAGGTAAGATATTTTTAGTCCCTTGAGATTTTGGAACAAGAGTAATTTATGTTTTATTGATAACCTTCAAAATTTATTTGGCTGTCCTGGCTTCTTCCACCACCTCTAATAAATTAGTATTTTTTGCTATATATTTAGTTATTAGGTTTACGTAGCTTTATATTTTAATCTATAATCTACACATCTGTCTTGACAAATCTCATTAGAAAACAATACACTATGCATTATATTTATAAAGATATTGATAATATTTATATTGTAATAGTTAAATGGAAAAAAAACTACAAAAATTAGAAGTTAATCAAACTAAAGATAATTATATTTTGTTATTAGGTCGACTTAGCCTTTATATTATTAAATCCTCAATCCATAGATCTAACTTCATAAATATCATTAGTAAACAATACACCATGCATTATATTTTTAAAGATATTAGTAATATTAATATTGTAATAGTCAAATGGAAAGAAAGATGCAAAAAATTACAAGTTATTCAAACTAAAGACAACTATATTTTTGCTATATATTTTCCACTAACCATATACAAAATTACCTACTCAACTAGTAATGTCATGCATGAGATATTTCTGTATATATTTCTATAGTGTTTTCCATGTAAATATCCATGTCAATGACGTAGAACTTCATTATCGAAATTGCTGATTATTATCTACTAATTTGAACTCTTTATCAAAATATATTTTTCATGCACAATGTTTATGGAAATAAAATTGGGTTCAACAAAGGCACAATTGATAGGGATATCTACCCCTTGGATTAAGTTTACATCTTGATGAGTTGATGTATAATTCTTGGATTTGTACATTATTGTCCATAAGAAGAAATATTTCACCATTTATCATGGAATTCCATATTGCTATGATAATTATGCCTTCAAAAATATGAATCCTACATAGATATTTATTAAATATTATATGCTATGCTCTAGAAAATTAAGTTTTAAAATATTATTGATGTCATAAGGTCTACTTTCTAGAGTCATGGTAGTTTACTTTAGATCGTACATGCCATTAAAAAGTTCCAATACCTATTATGTTCTTATATCACACATATGTGGTAACTTCCATATATAATTCACTATGATGATCTCAATATAGTTGGGAATTAACTCCCTTTTCATACTTTAAAAACCTATTTTCTTAAATAAAAATGAAATCTCTAATGAGATTACATACTTTCACAACCTTATTGTATCTTTGCACCAACTTGTTGAGTGATTATTATTGTTATTTTGTTTAGCTATTATAATTTAACATGAATCCCCATGGAAGACATTTTTATACCAATAAATAAAAAGTCCCATGTAATCCATTTCTTAATTAAATAAAGGATTGCATGGAATTTCAAGACTATTTATGCAAGTTGAAGAAGTTCATAATAGTATGAAGAAGTAAACCTTTTAAATTTAAAGAATAAGTATGTGTAAAGAAGTCTACCTATGCACTTTTAATAAGAATAAAGAATTTTATTTCTTTATCTCAAATAAGTATGCCTATGCAAATTGAAGAACTATGTCTATGTATTTGAATAAGGTTACCTATGCAATTTAAAGAAAAACTCTTTGTCATTTTTATTTTGAAGTAGACTATGTCATTTTCTATTTGAAGTAATCCATATTTTTTGCATTTAAAGTAGTTCATGCTATTTTTATATTTTTATTCAAAAAAACCCATATATTTAAATGCTAATATTTTATCAAAGCTTGTGCATTTTAATGTAAAAATTATTGGTTTTATTGAACTCTAAGTTGTAAGCTCTATGATAATATTTATCATAAGCTAGAAATATCTTGAGTGGTACTAAAATTCAAAGTCATTTAGTGATTGGTTCATATGAAGTCCAATACTAAAGGCATGCAAAAATAATAGTCGAATATTTTTTTAATATAATACTTTAAGTGTTGATATTAAAGTCATTTTTTTTGTGTGTAGTGATCCTATTTTCTTATGAATTTTAATTCATAGCATGGCTTCAAATATTTAATGATATGATGGTGATTGTAAAAATAGATGTAAAAAATAATTCTTGTTGGAAAAATATATAGAATTGATTTTGTACATGAAATATTTATTGGATGTTGTTAAAAATTACTAAACCACAAGATGCTATAAGAATCCAAAATAGAAGAAAAGGAGTATAAGTGGACTATAAGTTCCAAATCAAGAATTATTGGAAAGTTTAAAATATAAACTAGACCACACATTTAATAATTGAAGACTAAAAAAGAATATTACAACACTTTGAAAAATATGTATCAAAGACCAAGGATACTAATAATTATGCATGTGAAAAGGTAGCCAACTCATCTTAATATGCGAAATGACTTTAATGTGAATAATCCTATAACCAAGCTAATTTATATAAGGAATAAAATTAGAGTGATGAATTCCAAATGGAATGATGATATCATAGACTTTTTGATTTAAAGGTTGTATTTGTATCATCACAATCTCATCTTTGCCATTAACTTGATAATATATTTAGAAACTATGTTGTTAGAGGATTTAGTTGGTCCTTTTCTATATGAATAATAAATAGTTAAAATCATTCTCCTTATTTGGCGTACTACATTTCTTGACAGTTCTTCAATATATCATTAAATTTTAAGACCTAGGATTCCATGGTCCACCTAAGGAGTTCCTTTGATTTAAAGAAGACATATTCTAGTTCACAAGGTAGTAATAATGTGACCTTATTCTCCTGTCTACTTGTGTTGTGGTTTCTAATGGCCCAGAGGTCTTCTCATAAGGAAATGAGGATCCCCATTGAGTCAAGAGTCTTGGAGGTTGATGATGAAGTGAAAAAATCTTGCATAAAGGCAAACTCTTGGATTTCTTCCAAGCCTTCCATGAGCATCATAGAACCCTTGCAAGAAATTTAGATCACTCTTGGATGAAGGTACGGGTCTATGATAAAGGGACTAATTTTATTTTCTTGACATCCCTCATAGGTGAGGTGATGGTATTACTAATGGATGGTAGTGGTCATAA
Organism: Wollemia nobilis; assembly: GCA_028583015.1. NCBI lineage: Eukaryota > Viridiplantae > Streptophyta > Pinopsida > Araucariales > Araucariaceae > Wollemia > Wollemia nobilis. The sequence continues at coordinate 2,459,817 of JAQPPZ010016612.1, forward strand.
GCACGTAAATATTTATCTTAAGTGATATTATAGGTTTTTTGTTGATGTAGGAGAATATTTATTGAAGTTGTGGAATGGCTATGGTGCCAGGACTCTTAAGACTCCTTGGAATTGGGTCCTTATGATAATAGTGGACTAAATCACCTTGGAATCGAATAGGGAGGTCATTTTAAGGTACCATATGATGTTATTGAACCAACTTAGGAGGAATAATCCAATGAGTATACCATATTTTCTCTATAACTCACTCACAAAATATCTATGAGATATTTGAGGAGGGAAATATGTTTATCCACTTCATCAAGGGTTGATTTTGTTAACATTTGAGCATCTGGAAAAATATACAAGAATTGTAGTGGAAGATGCGTTTGGAAAAATTGAATTATAAAAAATTCCCCCAACCCTCTAGCCTTTTCTAATGACTTCTGAATCCTCTAGTGATTCCTCTGAGTTAGATGATGGGGATTTTATGAACTTATTTCCACTTCCAAAGGGAAGGCATCATCATCAAGGAAAGTTAAGAATTCCCATTGTGAATCCATGATAGGCTTAGCGTGTTGCTCAAAATGACTTTCTAAGAAGGCATCTAAAATTGAAGATTCACCAATTTTGATGGATACAATGGATTTGAAGGAGAGCCTCCCAATGTAAAATATTTTCAAAGGGTTGTAGGATTTTGATGCTGCAAAGGAGATGTCTCCCCCATAAGTCCTTGATACCCTTTGTTCTCAATCACTCATGTGCAAAATTAATGAAAAGCACTAGGTATTGTTGGGCTCACTCTAGGTGGTGATTTCTTTCATCAATAAGATATGATATTTAGTTAAGCAACAGAAGGATACATTGGTCCCTTAATGGTCGAGAGACCTCGATATTTTTCATTGGGTTATGGGTTCCTTTGGTGGTTTTTCATTTCCCTTTTAGTCTTGTAAGGTTGGTTATCTCCTTTTTGATGTATTTATAGGGATACCTTTGTTAAGTTTTTTATTGTCTATCTTATGGTATGTGTTCTTAGTCGAGAAAGATCCAATTTTTGGTCATGATATTTTTCTACTCTTTATGTATTAAGGTTTAGATATCCTGTCAAAACCCTTGTTTTTATCTAATAAAAAAATAAATAATTCAAATATTTAATGGGTTATTAAACAAGAAGATATAATATTTAATGGTCGAATAAAATAATGAGTCTTTTAACTTGGATTGAAAAAATTAAAATAAGCTAAGATTAGAGGCCTCTAAAAAATAAAAAAATTCATGATACAATCAAGAAAAACAACAATATTATAAATAGATATATACCTATCAAATAAATTACAACACTTAGAGAAGTAAAAATTAGAGAAGTAAAATACATAACTTTATCATTTATTTTAATTATGGAAAATAAGATTATAAAATTAATCATTGTACAAAGAAGAAATAAGGTGTTGGTCATAAAGGAATATTTTAATAAAGGATTCAATCAAAACTTATTGAAGAGGAAGAGATTCAATGACATGTCATGTAATTCAATGATGAATGGTTTATTGATTTAGGTGTAAATCAATATGTGTATTGCTTGAAGGATTAATTTGATTATTATATGAAATATGATGGTGGATACCTAAAGGTAATTTTAATTATAGTTATTCTATTGATTTTAAATGAATTTAAACAAAACCTATGAAGGGTTCATATGTTAAAAATTGTATAAATATTATTGTTTCTAATGTGCTAAATTTAGAAAAAAATATTCTAGCTAATAGTTGAATGATAGAACATGGATGCAAAGTACACTTATATCTAGATAAAGCCCTAAAAAGAAGTGTTATAAAGGTATATAATATTTTGTCCATATAAACTATGAAATGGAGTATAAAAGTATGATTTACAATTTGTGTTAAATTCATATTGTAATGTAATGCATGATATGACTAGTGAATTATTGAATAAATATTTTGGACATCTTAATTGTCAAAGCTTATAATTATTGTCAAAATAGGATATGGTATATATTCTCCCTTGGATAAAACCAAATACAAGTGTTTTTCAAGGTTTTATTATCAGAAAGCAAAATAGAGATTCATTTACAAGAAACACCATAAAATAAAGAGAGCCTTTAATATGTGGATTGTTATTCATGTGGGTCAATTAATAAATATATGATCTAAAGAATTTTGAGATTCTTCATGACCTAGTGGAAAGTCAAATTGATCATAAAATTTAAAAGAAAAATAGGGTCAATGGAGAATATGTCAGATCAATTAATTTAAATATATTGTGAAATATATTTCATGCATAAAAATAACAAATATATATACTCCACAATAAAATTAAGTTTTTGAAGTATATTATATTAATTGAAATGGATAGCTACATGATTCAGTCCTAGAACTTACAATATTTTATTTAGGTAAAATAAGTGAATTCAAGAACACAAATTTAAAATATGTCCCCAATAATTATTATCAACAAATATCATCCTTAACAAATCATGGAATATGTTAGAATTTCCCAAGAGTAGAACCACAAAGCATGACAAGATTTGAAGAAACAAAATAGAACTGATTGAATATTCCATGGATCGACTTTGTATAAATAACAAAGTTGATCATTGAGAGCCGTTGGATTACAACAAATCATCAAATATGATGTAGACTATAACTTAGAGTTCACCTAACTCATGAAGGAGTGTAAAATCAAGTAAGTCTATCATAGTAGAACTTAAGATAATAATTACTTATTCTAACACTCCCCTTAAGTGATACTAGGGGTGTATTGTGCAAATGAATCCCAAAAATAGAGCCTGATGAGGTACTCATGTACAATGGTTTTTTTTCTTAAGAGATTGTAAAAACCCCATGGGAAAAAACATCTTTAAAAAAGTAAAAAATGAAGAGGTATGTCTTCAGATTGTGAAGATTGTCCTCTTAATATAAAAAAGGTGAATCCCGACAACATGGCCTGATGAGGTACTCATTTACAATAGATATGAGATATGGTGAAAAAAACATATGGGAAAAACCATCTACTATGAAATACATAGTCATGTCTTCAAATGGCAAAGATTATCCTTAATAACAAAATTGAGTCCTGAAAACATGGATTGATGACGTACTCATGTATAATATGTAAAACAGACATGATAAAAAAAACCACATGGGAAAAATCCATCCTCCAAAGAATACAATAATAAAAGGAGATGTGAAAAACCTCTATTTCAATGTAGCTGTAATACTCCAATTTTATCTCGTAACTGTATGTAACGCAGAGAAGAAAATTACTTGATGAAGATATATGTAGCTTGAATTTTAGTTGGATTATAGTCCAATTATATCTTCATGTTCTAAATATGTTGTCAAATGAAGTGCATGTGTATCTCAATGTGCTTGGTGCACTGATGCTCAACTGGATTATGTGCAATATGAATTGTGAATTGATTGTCACACCAAAGAGTAATAGGTTTGTCATGGAAAAAACCAAATTCTCTTAGAATATGATTAAGCCAAAGAGCTTCCTGACTTGCTAAAACTGTTGTCCTGTATTCTGCCTCTGTATATGATAAGGTGGTAAAGATCAACAAACAAGAAATAAACCATGCACAATTGTTTTTCTTTTGATCATGTCAAAAACAAGAACTTTCATTACTTTCTCCAAATAATAGGATACAAAAGAAAAATATCCCTTTTACAATTTTGAAATTTTCTTCTAATACCCTATTTTCCCCTTTTCCCTCCTAAAACAATGCATTTAAAAATTGAATTTCAGAGGTAAACTTGCCAAGGTCATAACTTCGTGCTCGTTGCTCCAATTGACTTGCACGAGATATTTTTGAAAAGGGCACAAGATGAAATAAGTGGGGAAATCCTTATATATTTTTTCTAAGGCTTGTGGCTAATTGAAAATACTCAAATTCGGCCTCTAAGGCCTTAAAAATTCACCTGCAAGTTTTACTAGTTTTACAAAATTAAACAATTACAATTTTTTTTTTGGTGATGCAAAATCACTCTTACACCACTGGATTCTCTTACATCAGACACCCATGGTAATTTGAGAAGTGACCTTAACTTTTCTATTGTTGTAATAAAACCAAGGCATTCAATCTCAGCCTTCGACAAGCAAGATGAATATTCAATAGGCCTGCCATTCCACTTAACCAGATATTCTACATACTACCTATTTCTTATGCTTTTTCCAACATGGGTATCTAGGATCTCTTCTATCTCTTCTATCTTTGGAGTAGATGTTGGAATACTCCACAATTCTATGACTGGCCCACCATTATTATCACCTTAATAATACTCTGCCAAATAAAAAATATTGAACACAGGTGATATGTTTAGCCTACTTGGCAATTCTACCTCATATGCATTTCTTGAATCTTGTCTCTTTGTGATTCTACATGGTCCAAACTTCTTCATTTTCAGCTTATTGTAGGTTTTGCAAGGAAACCTTTTTTTTCTCAGGTGAACCATAACTTCATATCCCACCTAGAATTCCTTGAAACATCACCTTTGATATGCCCTTGTATTGTATTGATTGTTCATATTAGTAATATGTTGCTTTACTTCTTCATGCAAACTCTTCAGGTTGCTCTACAAAGTCTTCAACATCAGCACTGATATTTTCCCCTCTGTCCATATTTCTCAACTTAGAAGCATTCCTTGGGAAACTCCCATACACAATATGGAACGAGGATTTATTAGTACTCATATTGATATAATTATTGTATGTAAATTATGCCTGTGGCAAAACCAAGTATGAAGAACACAAGCTTAAACTGAGAGGGGGTGAACATTATAAGAACACTTTTTATTTTTCTTTTCAACTCAATATTATGCAGTGTATAGATAGTAGTATCAATAAAAATAATCAAAGCAATGCATAAAACACCATCCACAAAAGTGACACAACAATTTATGTGGTTCACCCAATGCGGGGTACTCCATGTAGAAAATATTTTGCTAAAACTTTCTCAATAAATATCTTGGTAATCCTTCCCAATTACAATGTTTATGGACCTCTATCCAAATGAGATGCTAATCCCCTAAATCTCAAGTTCCTGGATATCTTCCATAGGAGAACTTTTTCCCCTTCTGCTCTGGCTAATGATCTTCTAGAAGACTCTATCTCTCTACTGCACTAACTTGTGGATCTCTGTCCACTTGAGGACTCCTCACTTAGATTTGTCTTCAATTGTCCTGGCTACTGGATCTCTATCCACTAAGACTTTGTACTCTATACTTTGTCACCTCCAAAGCTCTATAAATAGTTTCACTTAGAACCTTCTAAAATATTATGAATAGGTTCACTCAAAACCTTCTCAAATTTTCTCAATAGGCTCACTAAGAACCTACTCAAATTTGCTTAGTAGGCTCACTCAAAACCTGCTGAAATCTACCCAATAGGTTCACTCAGAACCTGCTCAAATCTTCTCAATAGGTTCACTCAGAACTTGTTCAAATATTCTCAACAAGCTCACTCAAAACTTGTCCAAATCTTCTCAATAGGCTCACTCAGAACTTTCTCAAATATGCTCAATAGGTTGACTTAGAACCTGCTCAAATCTTCTCAACAAGCTCACTCAGAACTTGTCTAAATATGCTCAACAGACTCACTAAGAACCTGTCCAACTCTCCTCAATAAGTACTCTCTACGATGTGCTCAAATCCACTTAATAAGTTCTCTCTAAGACTTGCTCAAATCTACATAGTAATATTTCAATAAAGCTTACTCAAAATCAGTCCACAAGCCTTCTCAAAGACTTGCCTCAAATCAGCCCAACAAAATCTCAACTCAATCTCATAGAAGCATAAAGAGAATTGTTAGAGACTCAATATATTCTATACTAAAATCCCAATCTCAACTCAAATTAATATCAACACAACAATCTCATAGAAGCATAAAGATAATTGTTAGAGACTCAATATGTTCTATACTCAAATCCCAATCTCAACTCAAATCAATCTCAACTCAACAATATCATAGAAGCATAAAGAGAATTGTTAGAGACTCAATATGTTCTATACTCAAATCCAATTTATTTCTCAACTCAACTCAAATCAGAATATAGAATAATTTGTGTTACGGAACTTGAACAACGAATTCACATAATCACTTGACTAGGCTCAAACATATCTACTCAACCAACCACCACAAGGAACAACTCTTTCTCACAAACCATAGTCCAAGCATGAATTAACAAACTCAAAATGTTTCCAACAATGTTCAACAACAAATCTCACATAACAATGATACTCAAGTTCTTCTCTAACTCAAGTTCAAGTTCTTTGCACAACGAATGGGCTTCAACAATAATGCTTATAAAACTTTCTTGACATAAAAATGATACTCATGTTCTTCTCAAACCCTAACTCAGGTTTTTCACACAACTAATGGCTTCAAAAAAAATGCTTATAAAACAAGGTTTTAACCATAACTCTCAAACAAAAAATCCTTGAAGCATTCAACCAACAACTCTCAAAAGGAAACCACAATCAATGCTTTTCAATCCAATGATATTTTTAGAAATCAACCACCTAAAAAAATTAATGGAGAATATTTCCTATACCTTTTTTATGCCAAGAAGTTATCCACAAAATCTGCCACAATCAACACACTTTATTTTTCCAATCTCAACAAGGTAGTGTACTTCAAATAATAATCACAAGATAAAGTATAACTCAATTTACACATTTTTACTCCAACTCAATAATCACATCCATCAAAGTCCATCTATAGAAAAACCCTCTAAAAATAATAATCAATAAGCCACTATTCAATTTCCACTTTATTAAAAACCCTTATTTCTCCTAAAATAATGCTCTCAAAAATTCAAATCAATACCATAAAGCTCAAATAATCATCTATGGTTTTCACCAACAAAATAATTATTTAACCTTTTAAACACAACAAAGGTTTTACAAAATAAAATATTTCCTAACCCTTATCACTCCAAACTTTAGAGCATTCAAACAAATTTTAATTAAAAAATCACATACCTCCCTCAAGGTGTTTCGACTCCTTGACCTACCTCACCACAGGAACCTTAGTCACGGCTAATATAGCCAAAAAAGCTACCCACTCGTTTGTATTGCAAAAGGGACACAAATTTCCTTTATATGTTGTAGGTCCACGTGCCTTAAATAAACCATGCGTCCTTTGAACTTCCACCACAAAGCACAACAAATAAATCACCAAAAATTTAACGCACAACCTTGTGCTACCAAATGCCTTTGCACTGCCCAAGTTGCCAATAGGCCACACTGCCCAAGGTGACTTGGGTTTCACACACCGTTAGATTTATTCATTGCTTCTTCCACTTAAAACTTTTTTGCACAAGCTCTATTTGATTTCCAACAATCGCATTAACCACAAGAGCAAGGATGATTTAAATTGAAGAATTTAATGGCATATATATGCTTTCCCTCCATTTGGAAACATCAACACTTCCTCATGACATTGACAGATAATATTTTACATTTAATTTAAAAATTTAAATTTAAATTTTAAATAATTTTAAATTTAAACTAAGTATTTAAAATTAAATATCTCCATCACCGGGGCACATTTTTTGATAAAACAAAAAGTCAACTTGGGTTTTAATAAAAAACCATTGCAAATCTATTGTCTATGGTTTTAAATAAAACATTTAAAATTAAATATCTTCATCACCGGAGCACCATTTGCAATGAAATGAAAAGCCAACTTGGGTTTTAAGAAAAACTCATTTCAAATCTGCCATCCATGGTTTTATATAAAAACCCTTTGCTAAGCTTCCCTTGAAGCTAATTTTTGGAACCAAATGCCATGCATCCTTTTGATCAAAACCTTTGCTTCTCATGAAGCTCTTTGTGGATAAAATCATAGTGCTTACTTGCATAGGTCCTTTTGACATCAATGACAACTTTTTAGCTTAGGGACTCAAAATGTCCAACAATCTCCCCCTTTGTCATTGATGGCAACCCATATTCATTTACCAAAATCTAACCTTCTTTTTTGCTCTCCCTGGGACTTTGCTCCCCCTAGATCAGTGCTCTCTCAAATATCAAATCTCTCCCCATATCAAAAACACTCCCCAATATACAAATCTCTCCCCGTTTGTCATCAATGGCAAAGGGTCACCTTTGGGGCTCAGGGATAAGAATGAGCCTCTTATATTAGCACCTCCCCCACCTCCACATGAGGTAGTTAATTCTAGGGTGGGAGTATTTATACTCCTCGAAAGCATATATCTATGATTTTATATTTCTCTATAATTTTGTTAGTTTTTTGAATCCTCTCATTGTTTCTTTACAATATATCATCCATGTTTCTATTGTCATTTTTGTTTATGTTCCTATTCCTATTCCTGTTCCTATTCATGTTCTCATCCATGTTCCTATTCCTATTTCTATTCATACTTGCTTCTGGAATATTTTCTCTACACCATCTTGTTGTGTGTCCATCATTATTGTACTTATAACACTTAATGTTATTATTCCTTGGAGGTGTAAATGCCTTAGGATACCTTCTAGTGAAGCCATATCCTCTTCTGCCATGAACCCTGAAATTCAATGCTTTGTGACCATAATCATTACATGAGTAGCAATACCCATGGAAAGGTTATGCTTTCCCATATTCCTGTCTTTCATATGACCTGCACTGTGAAGTCATGTGCCCAAACCTGTGACATGATAAGCGTCTCCCATTGAAGCTTTCTTTCCTAAACCTCATTGGTCTCCTATTCTGATTGTTGTTCCATATGTATCTTATTTGTACATTGTTCTTATCTTTTTTGAACTCTTTGTTGTCCAAATCAACCTATGATGTCCCACTTTTACTTAAACTTTCTTCTTCTGATGTATCTTATTCTGAAGTTTCTTCTTCATCAAGACTTGAAGTATATTCTTTTTCCTATTTCTTTTGAACCTTTCCAAAGCCAAGACCTATTGAACATGATGTTCTTTTTTGTCCACAGATGAACTTATCCAAGTTTTTAGATATATTTGTGAAACTCTTCATATTGATCTTGGAGTCCTTTAAGTCTTCTTTTAGAGTAGCCACTTCTTGTGCTAAATTCTCACATTCCAAAATATTTACTTCTAACTTATCCTTGAACTTTCTTGTCTTAGCCTTTGACTTCTCTAAATCCTCTATGAGCAATAACATTTCTTCACCACATTCTTGAAACTAAATTTCAATCTTGGAGTGTTGCTTTCTAACCTTCTTTACTATTTCAATAGAATGAATAAGTTCTCCCTTGAGATCATAATCATTCTCTGCTGAATTGTCCTCTATTTTTTTGCCTTTGTCCTTATCATTAGTTATTTTTGGCTTGTCTTCTATAGGATCACTTACTTCATTTTCTAGACCCATTAGAATATTCTTATATGGTCTTTCAAGTGCATATTCAAAACCATAATCACTGAAACTATAGCCATCCATAGTGCAATCATCTTCAAGATGTCCAAATTTACCACATCTAAAATATTTGAGAATAACTGGAGTCGTTTTCTCTCTAACCGTAAATAGGAATTCATCTCTATAATTTTCTATAAAACTAGCATCACTATCAATTGAGTACTTACTTGCATTATCTGCATAGTAGATTTTCTTCTACCTTTGGAAGAACTTCTTTCCTTGTCTATTTTGTCCATCCTTGCCTTTCTTTTGGTACCTGTGTCTTTCTGATTCCATGTACCTATGATCTTGTTTTCATTCATAACTATTGTACTTTGTCTCTTTGCACTCTATTGCATAGTGTCCATACTTTCCACAATTGAAGAACTTAATAGATATTATATCTATGGATATTTTGGAACCTTTATGTCTTCTACCATAGTTAGCTTCTTCATAACTAGATGACTCACTGCTTGATTATGTCTTTTTACTCTTTTTATTTTTGTCCACTTTGAATGCAACTTATTTCAGAGGAATATGATCTTTTGTTCTTATCTCAAAAGTACTAAGCATGCCAAAAAAAGAATTCCTTATCAAATAATCACTATCAATTGATGTTTTTATAGCAGAAACCTTTTCACTATACCTTTTTGGAAGAGATCTCAAAATCCTATCACAAGCATCAGATTCATCAAACATCATTCCTAGACCTCTTATCTCATGTACAAGCTCTTTAATATTATTAAGATAATCATGAATATTTTCGTCATATCTCATTCTTAAGTTCTCAAATTCTCCTTTGAGATTTATGATCTTAGCTTTCCTAACACCTTTATCACCCTCATATATGTCATGCAGAAGATCCCACATATCTTTTATTGTTTTACAATCCATAACCTTCAAAGATTCTGATCTACCCAATCCTTTTATAATTGCATTCATAGCTCTTGAATTTGAATGCATTAGAATTTTACATTCCTTATCTGTAGGAGGATTGAATATTGAATCATATCCAATTTCAAATGCATCCCAAACTTTATTTCCAAGTACCATCAGGTAAAATCTCATTAGCATACACCAATACAAGAAATTGCTTCCATCGAAGACTGGTACTGCATTATTTAATGACCCATACTTTTGATCCTTGTGATCCATTGTGTTCTTAGAATAATTTTCCTTCAAGCTATAAAAATCTTCTAAAGGAACCCGCTCTAATGCCAATTGAAGAACACAAGCTTATACAAGTTTATAATCGTCCCTGGGTGGAACGAGTAGAGAGTAGAGTGCCTGAAATATGCCAAATTGACCTCTAACCTTCCAAAACTATTGTGTGAGTGGTTAGGACACCTTTTTAACCTCTAGGGGCTGCCCTGGGGGATGTGTGTGTCAATGCAATCAGTGTTTGCAGTCATATAATCATATTGGTGTTGTTTTGGTGTCTATAGATGTCCCTTTTTGGGATGCGTTGTGCGTGGCGCAGTGTTGAGAAAAAATAGATAACCAAAGCACTAATTATTAGGGTTTCTTAGTAACCTAACCAAATTTTTATGCCCCAAGTATGGAAAGGGCATGCATTCTTGAATCCTTACTTCTGACAAGTGAAGGAACTTAATTCAAGTGTTAACATTTTTCTGTGAGGTGTTACTTGAGCTTGGACATTGATCAGTCATGAATAGACAAAGGGCGCAACCTTTTTTTCTATGGGAATATTGAGTTCATGATTCATGAATACAAAGTGTTTGATCAGCTTGTGATTATTGCTTGTTTGCTGCCCCAAGCAGGGGCGTGATTATCTTTGTCAATGATTCTTTGAATGCATGTCATTTCCTTGATTGGGTGTGTATTTGTTGATTGGTGACTAAGTGTGACTATCCCCTCAAGTGACGAATCGATGAGGGAATGACCTACATGAGAAAAGTGACAAGTTGCTTGACCCAATATGACTTGTATAAGGGTGCCTTCAAATTTTTATCTTTGAATGTTTGTGCAGTTTTTTGACATTTAGACCTATTTTTGGTGGGTATGAACCCTTTTTGTGACGCTTTTTGGAGCTGGAATTGTCAAAAATATGTCTTCCCATGGAGCAGTCCGGATATGGTAGCCTTCTTAGGGAGTAGGATAGTGAAAAAATTTTACCCCAATGTCGGTTTTGCATGCCAAGAATTACGGGTGCAAAGGTGCCTTTGTTCGGCAATGTTATTGCTATTTTTGGGTGTATTTTGACCCTTTTTGGGATGTCGCTTGGGGATGAAATTCTTGGTAATCCTTCCTCCCGTGGAGTGGTCAAACTATTTTAGCCTTATTAGGGAGTAGGATAGCAATGATTTTTAACCCTGACATCAGTTTTGTATGTCCATAATATCAAGTGCAAAAGCACTCTTATTGGACAATTTTGTTGTTTGTTTTTGGTCATTTTGGTGCAGTTTTTGTTGTTTTTGATTTTTGGTTATACAGTGTTGTGATTTGATTTTATGCACAGTGAGTTTGTTTGATGGATGCATGTTAATTTACATTATGTATGGATATGTTGCGATGAATGCTTAATGTTTCTAATTGATATGATATGCAAATGGAATGGATGAATTGAATTTGTGATTTTTGGCGGTGGCACCATAGACTGTTTAGAACTGATGGCTTTTTGTCCTAGGTGATTGTTGTGGTAAATGAATTTTTATGTATACATGTTATTTTTTGTATTTTTTGATGGCAATGAGAGGATGAAAGATAGCACAGTTGGTTTAGAATGTAGTTAAGGTTTTCTGAGACTCAGATGTTTTAACTAACTAGCCACGGCTATACTTTTATCTTACAAAACTTTTGGACAAGGTATGAATTGGACTTGTCTTTGGCCAATTTATTTCACATACCTGTGTGTGCAATTGAGTTCATTTATGTGGTATTTTTTAGGATACCGCCAGTGCTAGATAGGCTATCAACCAAACCTGTACTGAGGATCACCTAATTATCTCCACTAACTCCTTTGTTGTATTTAGTCAGATTAATCTGTAGTGCTATCTAGGATACCATAAGCTAGCTCATCCACATGCAAACATTGATCTGTACATGAGTTAATGTGATAGATATATCGTCATGCAGTAGGTTTAGAACCAGTGATCGATAGGCTATCCACCAAACCGGTACTGATTTTTACTTCATGGCCTTTTGAATGCTTAGAGTTCCAAGGATTCAAGTTTGACTCTATTATTTTCTTCAATTGTATTGGGATACTTACTGTTCTATAGTGATAAAAATCACTATTTTTTTTTTTCTTTTTGTGTTTTTTTTTTTTGAGCAAGGGATTTGAATATTGAGTGATGAGAATCACTATTGTATGTGCTTTTTGATGTATGCACTTTGGTTGTGATGTCAAATTTTTGGAGTTTTGACTTTTTGCAAATTTTTTGATATTTGAAACTTTTTGAGAACTTGGGATTCTTATTTTTGACCAAGCGATTGTGGGAACCCTTGGAGCTTTTTGGTTTGACCAAAGGGGTAATGGGCACCTTTGGGGAATTTTAGGGTTGACCAAGTGACTACGGGAATCCTTGGAGCATTTTGGTTTGACCAAGCGATTGCAGGAATCCTTGGAGCTTTTGGTTTGACCAAGCGCTTGTGGGAAGCCTTGGAGCTTTTGGTTTGACCAAGTGCTTGCAAGAATCCTTGGAGATTTTTGGTTTGACCAAAGGGGTAATGGGCACCTTTGGGGTGTTTTAGGGTTGACCAAGCAACTACAAGAATCCTTGGAGCATTTTTGTTTGACCAAGCGATTGCGGGAATCCTTGGAGCTTTTGGTTTGACCAAGTGATTACGGGAATCCTTGGAGCTTTTGGTTTGACCAAAGGGTTTGTGGACACCTTTGGGGAATTTTTGGGATTGACCAAGTGACTACGGGAATCCTTGGAGCATTTTGGTTATACCAAAGGGTTGGTGGACACATTTGGGGCATTTTGGGTGCTGACCAAGTGACTACAGTTATCCTTGGAGCTTTTGGGTTGACCAAGCGATTATGAGAATCCTTGGAGCTTTTAAGCATTGACCAAGAGATTGTAGGAATCCTTGGAACTTTTTGGTTTGACCAAAGGGGTAATGGGCACCTTTGGGGCATTTTGGGGTTGACCAAGTGACTACGGGAATCCTTGGAGCTTTTGGTTTGGGCGATTGTGTCACTCGGACATCCTAGATGATTTTTTATTTTTTTTGCTCCATATCTGGCTCTGGAGGTATTGGTATGAATGGATTAGCCCCATGTGTGGATAGGAGGACAGGGTCTACCCTCGACACTGATATCTCTATAGGGTCTCTGGGCGGTAGGTGCTCTCCGTATTCCCAAAGTGGCAGATTCAACACTTGGTCCCACTGCGCTGGGTTTAGGTGCCACTCATGCCCTGGCACTATGTTTAGTTGTTCAAATATTTCATCAATATCAAGGAGGTATTGTTGCTACATCTATCGCATGTGACTGAGATATGCCATCTTAGTTTCATCTTCATAATCACTATCAGAGATCCAAAGGCCATCATTGGTTTCAACAACTGTTTGCGACATTAGAGGCTCATCTTGTTCAAGAAAATTGATCTGGCCCCATCGGGGTTGTTCTGATATCTACGAGGGGACCTAATTTTCTTGAGGTGGCACTTGCTCGATTGAGGCACCCAAAGGGAACATTTCCAAGAGGCTTTCTTGGTAGTCATCCACGGGGGTCACTTGTGAGTGATTGCTATCCGATTCAAAGGGGTCCCATGGTGCTACCTCATATTTTGACTCGTCTTCTGAAGATCCTTCTTGAACTTGTCTATACCCCTCTTTTAGGTAAGTTCTCAAACTTTCTCCTCTCTTGAGCGAAGGGAAAGGGTTGTTGAGGTCAACAAGGTTGGTCATCAACAATGGGAGATAATCCCCTAGTGTATATGTTGTATTACGTTTGGCATATGGATCTAATGCCAATTCCCCCTTGTTGCCTATCCCTAGGCCTTGCATGTTCTCTACCAAGATTTCCATGTGCAGGGGATGGTTGAACCCTACTCTTGACTTGTTGTATGGCATTTGGTATCTTGGTTGGCAAAGAACACACGCTCCTTGCTCTTATCTTCCTAACCCATATCCATGCCAATTACGTTGGCCAAGGTATCTCAAAGTGAAGTTTGGGTTAGACAAATAGTTGACATCTTCTACAAAGGGCTATTCATCTTTGTCCTCTTGCATGTATGGTTCAATACCATGATCAAGGCCCCCATACACAAAGTTTGTCTAATTCGGTGGGTATCCTAGAGGAACAATGATATCGATGGGGAGGTGAGGTCTCCCCATGTCCTGCATGGACTCTAGTGTGGGCGTTGCTACAATGTTCTGCACCAGGTGCTCCCCTAGGCCTGTATTGTCCATCTCAACAGTGATTGTTAGCGGTTGAGGGGGAGGGAATGAAAGTTCTTCCTATGTCCACTCCATGTCGGGTGAACTAGGAGCCTCGACTTCCATTCTGCTAGGCATATCCTCAGTAGAGATGGTTGAGACTAATGGCGGTGCCTCTTTTAGAGGTTACGTCTCTTCCATAGGTTTCTTCCATTTGTCCTTATGTTTGGAAATCATAGGTGGCATCATTGGTGAAGGACCAGACGATGAATATGGACCCGACTAGGGATTTGATGGACTTGTCAACGGGGATGCCTACGGAATCAGAGCCTATTTAGATGGATTCAACTAAATATCCAAATGTGTTGATGGAAGGGTCGATTGTGGCATCATATACACCACATTTCAATACTTGAAGGGTTCCAAGTCCATTGAGACTACGTGCACCTACCATTTGAATGTATACTTTAAGCACTGATGAGCTATCGAAGGGGCACACTTCATGTCCCTGATTCATGGCCGACCCAGCAAGATGTTATAGGCCATATCACCTTCCAAGATGTGGCACAATTTAGATATAGTCTTCTGCCCCACTTGGATGGGTAGGACAATTGTGCCAACTGTCAAGCATATTGCATCATTGAATGGTCACAGTGTATAGGTGGAGGCCACTATGGAGAGGTGAACAAATTTAGGTGCTTCAAGGTCATTGTTGTAATGATATTACTATATGAGCTAGTTTCCACCAATACTCTCTTGTATGGAATCCCGTTGACCCACACGATGACATGCAGGGGTGGATCTGCCATGTCACTAGCCACTGATTTCACTTTGTCCTCTTGAAAGGTGATGACTAGATCAGTGCATCATTTGACATGTCCCACAAAGTTGTTGAATGAGTTTACTTCATGGGGCTGCAACTCGATGGCTTTTAGTATCTCCATTAGAGCCTCTCAATGGGGCAATGATTGTTGTATGAGCTCATAGATGGAGAGCCTAGCTGACGTGGTCCTCAAACTCTGGGTGAGTTTGGTCTAAATTGTGGCCACTGGTCTAGGTGGAGGAGGTGGTGCAAGGTGTTGTTGTAGTTGTGATGTTGTTGGAACCTCTCCTATAGCTGTCGCACAGGTAGCTATGCTCGGGTACCTCTTGTTTTGAGTCACTATACTGATCATCCCTACATACCCCTACATGGGGTAGTTCTGTGTTACCTCATTGACTTGTAGGGTCTTTGCCTGTGCATCATGGGTAGGCAAGGGGTCCTTAAAGACCTCCATTTTTTGGTTGCTAGGTGCCACGGGGTTATCCATCGCTAATGTCTTGTTATCTATTAGGTCTTGCACCAAGCTTTTAAACTTCCAACATGCATTAAGGTCATGCACCTTTTGTCTATGGAACCTGTAGTACAAGTATTCCCTGTAGCCCTTAGGTTTCAGTGCATTGGTGTCTATGGGTTGAATCTTGGGCAGGTTGATCAAGTTTTCCATCGACAAGCGGTCAAACAGGGAGTCTCTATATTTTGTGTAAGGTGTGAATTATCGCCTAGGGCTATGCTACTGATTTTGTTCTTGCCTCTAATTTTCTCGATCATAATTGTTAAGAGGCACCACCTAATAGTTAGCCTTTTGGGGTTGTGCTGCTTGTGTAGGCTTAGGGACATTTATAGCAACCTGGTTGACTGTAGTGGGTTTCTGTTGCGTGGTCCTTGTTTTGATGTTCTTGGACCATTATTTCTTCTTTGGATTGTCTATATCACCATCCTAAATCTTGATCTCTTCAATGATTCTGGCTTGCGCCAGAGCTTCTTCTAAAGTGGCATATTGTTGCAGCTGCAATAGCATAGAGATCGATCTCAAATAGCTCTTTGAGAACATTTGGGTGAGGTTGGACATAGGAGGGAGGTAGGGCAACTTTGAAAGCAAAGTCCTCCACCGGTTCCCATAGGCTGCCATGGTTTCTTCCTCATACTGCCTGAGGCTAGCTAGGTCACTTAGTGATGCCTTCTTCTTGGTGTTGAAGGTGAAGCATTCAAGAAATGCATCCATTAGCTGATCTAAGTTACTAATGATGTGCTTTGGCAATTGAGTGAACCAATCCGAGGCAAGGCCTACGAATATGGTGATGAATGTTCTTAAAAACAAAGCATCATTGTCCTAAATGCCAAAGCATTTGCTTAGGAATCTAGTCACGTTCTATTAGGCATCCTCCTCACCTCTAAATATTTCTAGCTGAGGCAGTTTAAAGTGTTCAGGGTAAGGGGGTGTCGGCACTAATGGATGCACATGATGACTGTGGAGTTGGCGTAAAGTGGGATTTTGGGGCCCAAAAGTCTTGGTCTCCATAGACTCCAAGCACTCTAGCAGCTCTTTATATGCATCGAAAGATTTAATCTCTTCCTCCTTATTTAGCTCCCATTGTGAGTTGTGGGAGACTTGAGGCCTATGGAGGAGTGGCCAGATAACAGCCCCTCTACCTTGGTAGGGCATTTTGGCCTACTCTTCTTCTTGTTCATACTCCTCATAGGCTTCTTAAGGATTTTCTCGATGAGACCTATGACCATGGGTGGGTCCCCATGGAGGGTTCCCATCATTGTTCCTGGGAGTGCCCTCTCGATCAGGTCTAAGAGGTCTCAGAGGTAGCACTTGGTAAGGTCATGGAGACCTATCTCAAACCAAGGGGTTGCTCCTCTCCTGTGGTTATGCTCTTTAAGTGTGAGGTGTTGGAACCCTCTCAGGCATAGGTTTATGGAGTAGCTCATCTGTTTGGTGCCAAATGTGCTCTTTGCTAAGGCGATATAGATGCTCTAGCTACTATTGGTCTATCTCTAGCTACGTGATCTATGCTTGGCGGGTGGCATGTCTGGCAACTGCCAGGTCAATTTGTTCCACCATCTTGAGTCTAGGAGGCCTAGATGCCTCTCCCATGCATTTATCTTGGTTGTGATGATCTGATATCTCTATAGGTCACTTTCATCTATTGAGGTTAGTGGTATTTACTCGAGGCTCTGGCCTCAGTAGGTGATTCTGGTAGATAGCAGGTGCAGATGCGCATTGCTCCCACCTTATGTATTGCTCTTGAGGAATATAATGGTCTTCCTCATGCTCCCTTTTGTATATGTGAAAGGGGCGGGCAAAGTTGGCTTGCCTTGTTTGAAGAGCCTTGTGCTCTAGATTTTACCTATTGTTTCTAACAATTATGGGGGGTAAAGGAGGGATGACATAATCATGTGGCCTCTACTCATGGACCCTATGTTGTTCTAGCACTTCATCACATGGTGGCCACTCATATCGAGCTTCTAAGGGAGCGTTCCCATTTATATTGAGTGCCACGTGTAAGGACTCCTCCTGAAAGGGTCTATGTTGGATGGGAGTGCCCCTTAGAGGGGTACCTCTATAGTCCCATTCTGAAATGGCATGATGTGGAATTTCTTGTGGGTCGAGCTGCCAAGGCGATATGACCAACTCCTTGGGGCTATAGCGGAGGTGACTTAGGCCTCCTTGTACACTCTCTGCAGCTCCTACCCGTGATTGGGCTTGGCTACGAGTGTACACCATGGTGGTGTTTTCATAAAATATGCATAGATTTTTCTTTCTTTTTATGATTTTTATGCTACACTAAACATAAAATAGCATACACACAAAGTAATGATTATCTCGTTTAAATATTAAATGTGTGCCCTAAATCTAGTTTAGTGTATTTTGAATTTTGTTTTGATAGCTTTTGTAAAGAACGTTTAAATGAAATATGATGGCTCTTATAACTCCCAAAAATGGTCACCCCTTCGATATACCAACCTCTCTATATACCAGCCCTTACGTGAGGGAAACTATAGGTACGTGAGAGCAGATGGTATGTGGAACGTAGGCGGTATGGAAGCGGAATCACCCTATTTTTGACACCTACCATAGAATACTTATCCTCATGCATGGGGAATCACCCTAGCTACACCTTTTCAGCTTTCATCAGGATTTACGTCTAGCAATAGTAGCGATCGGGGTTTATGGATGCAAAATTTCAAGCCAAGGTGGTGATGAAATCCACCGTTGGTCTTGATCAAGGGCTGGGGTTTTATGACCAGCTCCTTGGTGTTTAAATTACCACATGGTGTGTGGGGTTATTTTTATTTTGCATAAAAGGAAGCAAGCATGCAGTAAAAAAACTTTCCCTAAGCAAGTAAATAACCAAAAAATAGAAAACAGGAAACAAAAAATTCCAGAAGGAGTTCAGGACCTTTACCTCTTCTCTGCCCAAATCTGTTGGTTCTGAGTTTCTATCCTAAAACCGCATAGAGAGCTATTCATCCCTAGGTGGGACGAATAACAGAATTGTATTCATCATAGGGTGGGGCAAATGCCCATTTGTCCCTAGGTAAGACAAATTCTAGCTCTGTATTCACCACAGACTAGAACAAACAACAGTCCAACGTTTGAAACTTGGTACCTGCAAGCAAGAACAAGCAAATTTTAATCAGATTTCTGATCTAAAAAAAAATAGAGGACAAGGTCCCACCGTGATTGCAACTGAAATCATGAGGATACAGAAAAAAAAGGAAAAACCCAAATGTGATGCGAACGAAACAAAGAATAATGCTAAATCCTATGAATTGAAAGTGCATGAAAAGAAAGAAGCATAAACGAATCAAAACCAAATATAAATCCAATATGGAAGAAATCCCTTTTCATTAATAATCTTCAAAAGTCAGTTACAATTCACCTCCTCCCTTTTTAGGGGCTAGGAGTGTTAAATATGTTCTTGTCACACCCATGGATGCGATTCCTTCTTTCGCATGCCCACATTTAAAATGGGCGGACCAAACATCGCCGCCACTTGCATTGATGAATATTGACTTCTTGCTGCTCCTCTAATGTCCAGACCATATGTTCAAGGAAACAATAAATTGTCAGTAGCACCTGTAGATAAAATAAAACATGCAATCCCCAAGCCTACGATTAGTGAATACGAAAAATGAATAAAACGATAACTAAAATAGATCCAAATGAATTGAAAACTTGACAAGGGCATGAGGACATTACTAGGAAGGCACTACAAATGGAACAGTCAAAAAATTCACCATAGATTCGTATTCGCTCCATGGCGGGATGAATGGACCTGCAACAAAATGTTAGATAGCAATGTCCCAAATGTCACATCCGAGAATCTCCAAATCACCTAAATATTTTGGGGTTTGCTAATTAGGGGTATTTTGGGAAGACCCAGATGGTCAGATTTTTCCAATTTGGCCTCTATCACTAGAAATTTGATGATGCTACCTGCATGCTATTAAAGGCAGGAAATGATAGAAAAATGATAAAAAATGCTCAAAACAATGTGAAATTTGAATGAAAAACTATCTAAGAAGCATAGAATAAAATGCAAAAACAATAGAAAGGAAATATGCTACAAATTTCTAATTGCTCTGGGATGGGGCGATTACGACTACAGTAGTGTGGGGGGCACCCGGGGGTAGGACGCCCACTGTTTGGGGCCCGATTTCAACACCAATCCATTTGGGATGGATCAAAAAACCTCTTGTTGGGTTTTTTTGCCAAATTTGGTAGGATGTTGTGGCCAAATGTCAAGTTTTAGCTTCGAATTTGCCCTTCCAATAGTTACCTGATAACCTCCACTCCAAAAGAGATCAAGGGTGTGAAATGCATAAATCAAAAGGTGTGTGTGGAAGTAAAATGGTAGCACTTAGTTGCTCACAATGCTCCTTCTCTGTATATTTTTTGTGTGAGAAGACTCACCATTTTATAGACCTGACGGTCTCTTTGGATGAGCATGTAGAGCACCACTTGGCAATCATGCCTTCCCAGGGGGGAGAAGATTCCTCCCTAATTATGGGCTCCATGACTACCCCTATAACTACCTCTAGTCACTCAAAAATGCTCACTCACACTACCATGCAATGAAGGAAGATTTAGGTGGCGGATCTGAGCTGCCATTTGTCAAGATTTGACTTTTTTCTCGTCAAACCTGCTATTCGTCCCACCCTAAAGTGAATACTGCTAATCGTCCTTAGGTGGAATGAATACCAGTTTGTAATTATCCCTGGGTGGAATGAGTAGAGAGCAGAGTGCCTGAAAGGTGCCAATTTGACCTTTGACCTTCCAAAATTGTTGTGTGAGTGGTTAGGACCACTATTTAACCTTTGGGGGCTGCCCTGGGGGCTATGTGTGTCAATGTGATTAGTGTTTGCAGTCACATAATCGGATTGGTGCTGTTTTAGTGCCTACACATATCCAAGTTCAAATGCATCCCAAACTTCATTTCCAAGTACCATATGGTAAAATATCATTAGAATACACCAATACAAGAAGTTGCTTCCATCTAAGACTAGTATTGCATTATTTAATGACCCATACTTTTGATCCTTGTGATCCATTGTGTTCTTAGACTGCTTTTACTTCAACCTATCAAACTCTTCTGAAGGAACCCACTCTAATACCAATTGAAGAAAACAAGCTTATATTGAGAGGGGGGTGAACAATATAAGATCACTTTTTACTTTTCTTTTCAATTCAATATTATGTAGTGTATAGATAGTAGTATCAATAGAAATAATCAAAGCAATACACAAAATACCATCCACAAAAGTGACACAAAAATTTACATGGTTCACCCAATGCGGGCTACTCCATGGAGAAAATATTTTGCTAAAACTTTCTCAATCAATATCTTGAGAATCCTTCCAAATTACAATGTTTATGGACCTCTAACTAAAGGAGATGTCGATCCCCTAAATCTCAAGTTCATGGATCTCTTCTATATGAGAACTCTTTATCCTTTTGCTCTGGCTAGTGATCTTCTAGAAGACTCTATCTCTATGTTGCACTAACTTGTGGATATCTCTCCACTTGAAGACTCCTCACTCAGATCTATCTTCAATTGTCCTAGCTACTGAATCAATATCCACTAAAATTGTTCTCTATACTCTGTCACATCCAAATAAATATCAATAGGTTCACTTAGAACCTTCTCAAATCTTCTCAATAGGTTCACACAGAACCTTCTTGAATCTACTCGATAGGTTCACCCAGAACCTGCTCAATAGGCTCACTCAAAACCTACTCAAATATGCTTAATAGGTTCACTCAAAACTTGTTCAAATATGCTCAATAGGTTCACTCAAAACCTGCTCAAATCTGCTCAATAGGTTCACTTAGAACTTGCTCAAATCTGCTCAACAAGCTCACTCAAAACTTGTCCAAATATGCTCGATAGACTCACTTAGAACCTGCTCAAATATGCTCAATAGGTTCACTAAGAACCTACTCAAATCTTCTCAACAAGCTCACTCAGAACTTGTTAAAATCTGCTCAACAGGCTCACTCAGAACCTATCCAACTCTGCTCAATATATCCTCTCTAGGACTTGCTCAAGTTTGCTCAATAAGTCCTCTCTAGGATTTGGTCAAATCTGCATAGCAAGCTTTCACAAAAGCTTACTCTAAATCAGTCCACAAGCCTTCTCAAAGACTTGCCTCAAATAAGCTCAACAAAATCTGAACTCAATCTCATAGAAGCATAAAGAGAATTTTTAGAGACTCAATATGTTCTATACTCAAATCCCAATCTCAACTCAAATCAATCTCAACACAATAATCTCATAGAAGCATAAAGAGGATTGTTAGAGACTCAATATGTTCTATACTCAAATCCCAATCTCAACTCAATTCAATCTCAACTCAGCAATCTCATAGAAGCATAAAGAGAATTGATAGAGACTCAATATATGTTCTATACTCAAATCCAATTTCTTTCTCAACTCAACTGAAATTAGAATATAGAATAGTTTATTTTATGGAACTTGAACAACCACTTCACACAATCACTTGACTAGGCTTGAACAACTCTACTCAACCAATCACCACAAGGAACAACTCTACTCAACCAATCACCACAAGGAACAACTCTTTCTCACAAACCCTAGTCCAAGCATGAATCAACCAACTCAAAATATTTCCAACAATGTTCAACAACAAATCTCACATAACAATGATACTCATGTTATTCTCTAACTCAAGTTCAAGTTCTTTGCACAACCAATGGGCTTCAACAATAATGATTATAAAACATTATTCACATAACAATGATACTTATGTTCTTCTCAAACATTATATTACAATTGAGTGTTGTATAGAAATCATGCCTATGCTTCTTATGAGTTGTGAATCTAGGCATGAAAGTGTTTGTATTCTAAGACTATAAATCCTTTTACTGTTTATAATTGTTGGATATAATAAGAATATATCATTGAATATAGTGAATGTAGTGACTCTAGTGTTATATATTTTACCATAGATAATTATAAATATATAATTGACTCTTAGGTTCGTGGATATTTATGTTTTTTTGTGCTTTTTTAACTCCTAGGATGGAATGAAAGTTGAGTGATGAAACAAAACCGTAATGATTAAAATAGAATGATAGAAGCTAATAGAGACATGCTTTTAACTTGTGAAAGGATTTCAAAACTACGCATGGATTAACAATCATAATGAAAAATCAATACGATGTTGCTACTTATTGTAGGTCTTGATGAGTTTTGATAGTGTAGGTTGTAGTCCATGTGAAATCGAAGGATAAATAAAAACAATTTTTCGAGAAGAAAATGGCAAATGCCAAACAGAGTGCTGCATGTATAAAACAACACACAAAAGGAGCTTCATGGAAAACTAGAAACCTGTGTAATATAGATTGACTTTTGGCAATAGAATTACTACTTCGTGGGTGATTCTAATATAACTTAGTTATTGTCAATATAGATTTTAGATCATCATTTTAGCTATGGCTTTATGCAATATAGATTTTAGGACGTCGATGAGTACTTTTTTATATATGTATGTAATAAGACCGTTTTTGAAAGGGAGAGTCTTAGACAAGTATATTGGATCCTCTTTCTGGGTAAGGTTTTGTGACAATGCCCAGTAGCTTAACTTGTCACCTCGCTTTCTCCAGTCATGGCCGAAGAATTCAACTTAACATAAGATTTTCAAATCTATATATCGAGCAGGCATTGCGTTTAGCTGCCTCTTAATGCTTAGACATTCAAGACTTTTCACGAACATGAGAGCCTTCGAATTCTTTTTAATTAGCCGTCAGTGAACCTGCAAACAATTCTCAATTCCCAGAATCAAGGTCACCTCTTTCCGAAAAAAATATTAAAATACCGTTCACAAACTTATACAGATAATCTATAATATAAAGATTAAAAAATAAAAAATAAATAAATAAAATAAAATATATAATATAAAGATCAATTAAAGATCAAATTTATAATCTTTTTAATATACGAAAAACTGAAGTAGCATGTTTATAATAAAGTGAGAAGATAATGTTTATTTATGGTCCGCCAATGCATTGCATATATGCACTCGTGTTGTTGTGCGGTCCACCTAAGGGACATTAGTTCTTCTTATTTAATCCCTAAACCATTGTTATTAGGTCCGCTTAGCCTTTATATTATCATATTTGCAACCCACACATGGAGTTTGACAAATCTCATTAGTAAACAATATACTAAGCATTATATTTATAAAGATATTGGTAATATTCAAATGGAAAGAAAGCTACCAAAATTACAAGTTAATCAAATTGAAGACAATTACATTATATATATATATATATATTTTGTGGAAAACATTCTAGAAGGGATGTCACTTTGGGGTAAGGTTCAAGGAGGCAGGGACATCTCTTCCACTAAAATCGCCCAAGACTCACACTAGGGTATCTCTTCCACCAAAATCACCCAGGAATTGCACCTGGCCTATCATCTTTGACATATTCAAGGAACAAACCTGAAACAACAAAAAACAATAACACACAAACACAAACACACAAAAATATTAAAAAACAAAAAAATAAAAAACATGCTCTTTGAGTGTGTCAAAAAGATAAAGCACAACCAAACACACACACAATAAAATTTAAAAAAAACACAACACAAACCACACACAAAAAAAAAAACAAGAACAACATAACAAAGCACAAATATAACAAAAAACAACAAAAAGCTACAAAGACACAACCAACAAAAACATGAAAAACAAAAACAAGCAAAACCTAAAAAACAAAAATAAAAATAAAATAAAAGAACAACCAACAACAAACAACAAAGAAAACTAAGAACATAGAAAACACTCTCACACCAAAACACTAAAATACCAATTAACATAAACATATAGATACACAAGAACAAGAACAATAAAAAAAACACAAAACAACAAAAACACAAGAACAAGAAAAACAACACAAAAAACACAAAAAAAAAAAAAAAATACAAAAAAGAACACACACATAAATAGAAAAGGAAAAATAAAAAACAGAACACAACAATGACCTTTCTATACCAAAAGACTATTAAGGCAAGAATCAACAAAGGAAACAAAAGAAATATTAGTTTGAGCTAGGGAATTAAAAGACCCTAACCGAACCAAAGAGAAGCAAAAATAAAGCAAGAAGAAACTAGGTACCTCCAGAAGTAGAGCCATCCCAAGATATGATAGAAAGAAGAGCCCCCTTATTTGTGAATACCACCATATAGGAGGGTGTTCATAGCAATTAAGATCACCTTTGCCCAAAATCCAATTAACTAAAGCATCAATACTTTTGTTTTGATCTTTGAACACATGATCGTAATCAACTTTCAAATATCCCATTTGGATTAACTGAACCTTCTCTATAATTCTTTTTATTCTCCAATCAACCTTATGATTATTATAAGGAGTCTTCAAAATATTAATCATGAGTTGAGAGTCACACTCAACTAGTACATTTTTCCATTCAACCTTAGTAACCTCTTGAACGCCTCTAAGGATACCATACCCCTCAACAATATTATTGGATACAATACCCAAATTATTAGAAAAAGTAAAACCCAGGGAGCCATTTGAAATTCTACCAATTCCTCCCACACTAGCTTTTCTAGGGTTCCCCCTAGAGGATCCATCAGTATTGAATTTTTCAAAATCCTTAGGAGGAGGTTGCCAATTCGTTGTTCTATCCATATTGTAATTTCTCACATTTCCTTTAAGTTGGTTTCTCTTAAAAGAGTTAATATTCAATCTATACATTGTATTACTTGATACAATATTTGGTGGGAGTTTTGGGGATGATTTTGGAGCTAATGGAATGATTCAACTAAGTTGGTAATGGTCTTTTTATAGATATAGTGAATATCCTTCCTTTCTTGATTAAAATTATGTTGTTCCTTTCATTATAGATATTCCAAAGAAGAATGTTAAAAATCATCCAAACTAACTATCTAATAAAATGATCAACACCCTCTTGATTAGGTGAATCCCTCTAAAGTTATTCAAAAGTAAAAAAATTCAACCACTATAAGCCAAGTAAAGTCTTCATTCTCCTCCAAATATCAGAGACTAAAGTACACTCAATAAAAATATGGTTGAGATTTTCCATAATCTCTCCACACATTTCATATCTAAAAGGGCTATGAAAACCACACTTTATAAGATTCTCCCTAGTAAGCACCCTGTGATGCAATAAAAGCCAAGTAAATAACCTCCCCTTAGGCAAGCGCTTTTGATCCCACAACTGAGAAAATATGTTATATGATTGGTTGGGATTATTATGGCATAAGGCAAAATAACCTTGATCAACTGAATACTCACCCTTAGTACTATTGTCCCATACAAAACAATCTTTATCATGGGACCAAGAGAGATATCTAATGTAAAGGATGCACATGATATCTTGTATTTGGCTTTATAGGATTTGAATAGGTCAGTCCTCAATAGGGATCCAATATCTACCAACCTTTGAATTATCAATATGGTACCATCTCAAGAATTTATCAAAAAAATTACCTGTTGACCATTATGAATGATCCAAAATAATTTTTTCTTTATCAAATTCTCACCAGTCTTAAGAACTGCTAAAATGGGAGAACCTTCGAAAGGCAATTAATAGCGAACAAGGTCTTTAGAACTTTTGTTCTCAGTATATTTAGCACATAGATTCTTGGCCCAAAGAGCATTGGGGTTATGCAAAATCCTCCAATATAATTTACCATCTAAAGCCTTGTTGTTATTAATAGCAGACCAGAATGCTAACCCCCATTCATTCTTAAGAAGATATAAAGTATTCCATTTTACCAAGGCCTATTTTCTTTTCTCCTTATTACCACTCTAGAGGAATCGATGACTAATTTGATGCAGTTCGTGAAGAACAACCTTTGGGATATTCAATGTGGTAGAAACATAAATAGGAATATCTTGAAGGACTGATTTTACCAAGGTGATTATACCCCTAGAAGAAAACCACCTATTGGTCGACTTTCCAATTTTCTTCTTGACTTTGTCTAATAATCAACTCCAATATTTTTTCTATCTTCAAATATTGATGGGAATACCTAAATAAGTGATTGGAAGGGAGGACTTATTATATCTTAATTTATCCAAGACCATGTATTCATGTCTGGACGAGCAGTGAAAGAAAATGACTTTAGGTTTATATTCATTGACCAATTGCTTGGTAGCCTTAGAAAAACAACTAATAATTTACTTAATAGTAGATGCTTCCTTAATTGTAGATTTACCTAAAATAATAGATTCATCAACAAATTGAATATTAGATATAGATCTAGCTCCATGAGAAATGGTAACTCCCTCAAGGGTTTTTTCTTCTCTCTTTTTGATAATAGTCCTACATAAGCATTCAAAAATAATGATGAACAAATAAGGGTATAGGGGGTCACCTTGCCTAATACATCTAGAATCTAGGAACAACTAAGAAGGTCTACCATTGATAAGAACTAAGTAGGAAACTAAAGAGATACATCTCATAATCCAATCCATCCAATCTTGGGAGAAACCAAATTTCCTCAAAAATTTGATAAGTGTCAATACACTATGTCATAAGCTTTGGATAAGTCTAACTGAATTAACATGGAAGGATATATTTGCATATTATCTCATCAACTATTTGATGCCCATGCACATAACCCCCTTGTTCATGAAAAATAATCTTATGGAAAAGAGGCTTCAACCTTTCTACCATGATATTAGTAATGATTTTGAGAAGAACACTACATAAATCAATAGGTCTAAAATCTAAGATATGTTCAGTCCCTGGAGATTTTGGAACAAGAGTAATTTATGTTTTATTGATAACCTTCAAAATTTATTTGGCTTTCCTGGCTTCTTCCACCACCTCTAATAAATCAGTATTTTTTGCTATATATTTAGTTATTAGGTTTACGTAGCTTTATATTTAATCTATAATCTACACTTATGGCTTGACAAATCTCATTAGAAAATAATACACTATGCATTATATTTATAAAGATATTGATAATATTTATATTGTAATAGTTAAATGGAAAAAAAACTACAAAAATTAGAAGTTAATCAAACTAAAGATAATTATATTTTGTTATTAGGTCAACTTAGCCTTTATATTATTAAATCATCAATCCATAGATCTAACTTCATAAATATCATTAGTAAACAATACACCAGGTATTATATTTTTAAAGATATTAGTAATATTTATATTGTAATAGTCAAATGGAAAGAAAGATACAAAAAAATACAAGTTATTCAAACCAAAGAAAACTATATTTTTGCTATATATTTTCCACTAACCATATACAAAATTACCTACTCAACTAGTAATGTCATGCATGAGATATTCTATATATATTTCTATAGTGTTTTCCATGTAAATATCCATGTCAATGACGTAGAACTTCATTATTGAAATTGCTGATTATTATCTACTAAGCTGAACTCTTTGTCAAAATATATTGGTCATGCACAATGTTTTTGGAAATAAAATTGGGTTCAACAAAGGCACAATTGATAGGGATATCTACCCCTTGGATTAAGTTTACATCTTGATGAGTTGATGTATAATTCTTGGATTTGTACATTATTGTCCATAAGAAGAAATATTTCACCATTTATCATGGAATTCCATATTGTTATGATAATTATGCCTTCAAAAATATGAATCCTACATAGATATTTATTAAATATTATATGCTATGCTCTAGAAAATTATGTTTTAAAATATTATTGATGTCATAAAGTCTACTTTCTAGAGTCATGGTAGTTGAATTTAGATTGTACATGCAATTAAAAAGTTCCAATACCTATTATGTACTTATATCACACATATGTGGTAACTTCCATATATAATTCACTATGATGATCTCAATATAGTTGGGAATTAACTCCCTTTTCATACTTTAAAAACTCATTTTCTTAAATAAAAATGAAATCTCTAATGAGTTTACATACTTTCATAACCTTATTGTATCTTTGCACCAACTTGTTGAGTGATTATTATTGTTATTCTATTTAGCTATTATAATTTAACATGAATCCCCATGGAAGACATTTTGATAACAATAAATAAAGTCCCATGTAATCCATTTCTTAATTAAATAATTGCATGGAATTTCAAGACTACTTATGCAAGTTGAAGAAGTTCATAATAGTCTGAAGAAGTAAACCCTTTAAATTTAAAGAATAAGTATGTGTAAAGAAGTCTACCTATGAAATTTTAATAAGAATAAAGAATTTTATTTCTTTATCTCAAATAAGTATGCCTATGCAAATTGAAGAACTATGTCTATGTATTTGAAGAAGGCTACCTATGCAATTTAAAGAAAAACTCTTTGTAATATTTATTTTGAAGTAGACTATGTCATTTTCTATTTGAAGTAATCCATATTTTTTCCATTTAAAGTAGTTCATGCTATTTTTATATTTTTATTCAAAAAAACCCATATATTTAAATGCTAATATTTTCTCAAAGCTTGTGCATTTTAATGTAAAAATTATTTGATTTATTGAACTTTAAGTTGTAATCTCTATCATAATATTTATCATAAGCTAGAAATATCTTGAGTGGTACTAAAATTCAAAGTCCTTTAGTGATTGGTTCATATGAAGTCCAATACTAAAGGCATGCAAAAATAATAATCGAATAATTTTTTAATATAATACTTTAAGTGTTGATATTAAAGCCATTTTTTGTGTGTAGTGATCGTATTTTCTTATGAATTTTATTTCATAGCATGGCTTCAAATATTTAATGATATGATGGTGATTGTAAAAATAGATGTAAAAAATAATTCTTGTTGGAAAAATATATAGAATTGATTTTGTACGTGAAATATTTATTGGATGTTGTTAAAAATTACTAAACCACAAGATGCTATAAGAATCCAAAATAGAATAAAATGAGTATAAGTGGATTATAAGTTCCAGATCAAGAATTATTGGAAAGTTTAAAATATAAACTAGACCACACATTTAATAATTGAAGACTAAAAAAGAAGATTACAAAACTTTGAAAAATATGTATCAAAGACCAAGGATACTAATAATTATGCATGTCAAAAGGTAGCTAACTCATCTTAATATGTGAAATGACTTTAATGTGAATAATCCTATCACCAAGCTAAGTTATATAAGAAATAAAATTAGAGTGATGAATTTCAAATATGGTAATGATGATATCATAGACTTTTTGATTTAAAGGTTGTATTTGTATCATCACAATATCATCTTTGCCATTAAATTGATAATAGATTTAGAAACTATGTTGTTAGAGGATTTAGTTGGTCCTTTTCTATATGAATAATAAATAGTTAAAATCATTCTCCTTATCTGGCGTACTACATTGCTTGACAATTCTTAAATATCTCATTAAATTTTAAGACCTAGGATTCCACGGTCCACCTAAGGAGTTCCTTTGATTTAAAGAAGACATATTCTAGTTCACAAGGTAGTAAGAATATGACCTTATTCTCCTGTCTACTTGTGTTGAGGTTTCTAATGGCCCATAGGTCTACTCATAAGGAAATGAAGATCCCCATTGAGCCAAGAGTCTTGGAGGTTGATGATGAAGTGAAAAAATCTTGCATAAAGGCAAACTCTTGGATTTCTTCCAAGTCTTCCATGAGCATCATAGAACCCTTGCAAGAAATTTAGCTCACTCTTGGATGAAGGTATGGGTCTATGATAGAGGGACTAATTTTCTCTTCTCGACATCCCTCATAGGTGAGGTGATGGTATTACTAATGGATGGTAGTGGTCATAAGAACCTAAATATTTCTCTTAAGTGATAGTATAGGTTTTTTGTTGATGTAGGACAATATTTATTGAAGTTGTAGAATGGCTATGGTGCCAGGACTCTTAAGACTCCTTGGAATTGGGTCCTTATGATAATAGTGGACTAATTCACCTTGGAATCGAATAGGGAGGTCATTTGAAGCTACCATATGATGTTCTTGAACCAGCTTAGGAGGAATCATCCAATGAGTATACCATATTTTCTCTATAACTCACTCACAAAATATCTACGAGACATTAGAGGAGGGAAATATGTTTATCCACTTCATCAAGCATTAATATTGTTAACATTTGAGCATCTGGAAAAATCTACAAGAATTGTAGTGGAAGAGGCATTTGGAAAAATTGAATTATAAAAAATTCCCCCAACCCTCTAGCCTTTTCTAATGACTTCTGAATCATCTGGTGATTCCTCTGATTTAGATGATGGGGATTTTATGAACTTATTTCCACTTTGAAATGGAAGGCATCATCATCAAGTAAAGTTAAGAATTCCCATTGTGAATCCATGAGAGGCTTAGTGTGTTGCTCAAAATGACTTTCTAAGAAGGCATCTAAAATTGAAGATTCACCAATTTCAATGGATACAATGGATTCGAAGGAGAGTCTCCAAATGTAAAATATTTTCAAAGGGTTGTAGGATTTTGATGCTGCAAAGGAGATCCCTCCCCCATCAGTCCTTGATACCCTTGGTTCTGAATCACTCATGTGCAAAAATAATGAAAAGCACTAGGTATTGTTGGGCTCGCTCTAGGTGGTGATTGCTTTCATCAATATGATCTGAGATTTAGTTACGCAATAGAAGGATACATTGGTCCCTTAATGGTCAAGATACCTCGATCTTTTCACTGGGTTATGGGTTCCTTTGGTGGTTTTTCATTTCCATTTTAGTCTTTTAAGGTTGGTTATCTCCTTTTTGATGTATTTCTAGGGATACCTTTGTTAGTTTTTTATTGTCTATCTTATGGTATGTTTTCTTAGTCGAGAAAGATCCAGTTTCTGGTCATGATATTTCTCTATTCCTCATGTATTAAGGTTTAGATATCCTCTCAAAACCCTTGTTTTTATCTAATAAAAAAATAAATAATTCAAATATTCTATGGGTAATTAAACAAGAAGATATAATATTTAATGGTCGAATAAAATAATGAGTCTTTTAACTTGGATTGAAAAAATTAAAATAAGCTAAGATTAGAGGCCTCTAAAAAATAAAAAAATTCATGATACAATCAAGAAAAACAACAATATTATGAATAGATATAGACCTATCAAATAAATTACAACACTTAGAGAAGTAACAATTAGAGAAGTAAAATACATAACATTATCATTTATTTTAATTATGGAAAATAAGATTATAAAATTAATCATTGTACAAAGAAGAAATAAGGTGTTGGTCATAAAGGAATATTTTAATAAAGGATTCAATCAAAACTTATTGAAGAGGAAGGGATTCAATGACATGTCATGTAATTCAATGATGAATGGTTTATTGATTTAGGTGTAAGTCAATATGTGTATTGCTTGAAGGATTAATTTGATTCTTATATGAGATATGATGGTGGATACCTAAAGGTAATTTTAATTATAGTTATTCTATTGATTTTAAATGAATTTAAACAAAACCTATGAAGGGTTCATATGTTAAAAATTGTATAAATATTATTGTTTCTAATGTGCTAAATTTAGAAAAAAATATTCTAGATAATAGTTGAATGATACAACATGGATGCAAAGTAGAATTATATCTAGATAAAGGCCTGAAAAAAAGTATTATAAAGGTATATAATATTTTGTCCATATAAACTATGAAATGGAGTATAAAAGTATGATTTACAATTTGTGTTAAATTCATATTGTAACATAATGCATGATATGGCTAGTGAATTATTGAATAAATGTTTTGGACATCTTAATTGTCAAAGCTTATCCTTATTGTCAAAATAGGATATGGTATATATTCTCCCTTGGATAAAAGCAAATACAAGTGTTTTTCAAGGTTTTATTATCAGAAAGCAAAATAGAGATTCATTTACAAGAAGCACCATAAAATAAAGAGAGCCTTTAATATGTGCATTGTTATTCATGTGGGTCAATTAATACTAAATATAAATGGGAAAAAATATATATTGTGACATTCATATCTAAAATTTTATGTTTATTTTCATTAAAAAATAGATGATCTAAAGAATTTTGGTATTCTTCATGACCTAGTGGAAAGTAAAATTGATCATAAAATTTAAAAGAAAAATAGGGTCAATGGAGAATATGTCAGATCAATTAATTTAAATATATTGTGAAATATATTTCATGCATAAAAATAACAAATATATATACTCCACATATACTCCACAGTAAAATTAAATTTTTGAAGTATATTATATTAATTGAAATGGATAGCGACATGATTCAGTCCTAGAACTTACAATATTTTATTTAGGTAAAATAAGTGAATTCAAGAACACAAATTTAAAATATGTCCCCAATAATTATTGTCAACAAATATCATCCTTAACAAATCATGGAATATGTTAGAATTTCCCAAGAGTAGAACTAGAAAGCATGATAATATTTGAAGAAATAAAATAGAACTGATTGAATATTCCATGGATCAACTTTGTATAAATAACAAAGTTGATCATTGAGAGTCGTTGGATTACAAAATTTCATCAAATATGATGTAGACTATAACTTAGAGTTCACCTAAATCATGAAGGAGTGTAAACTCAAGCAATTCTATCATTGTAGAACTTAAGAGAATAAGTACTTATTCTAACACCCCCCTTAAGTGATACTAGGGGTGTATTGTGCAAATGAATCCCATAAATAGAGCCTGATGAGGTACTCATGTACAATGGTTTTGTTTCTTAAGATATTGTAAAAACCCCATGGGAAAAAACATCTTTAAAAAAATAAAAAATGAAGAGGTATGTCTTCAGATTGTGAAGATTGTCCTCTTAATAAAAAAAATGTGAGTCCCGAAAACATGAAATTATGAGGTAATCATTTACAATATATATGAGATATGGTGAAAAACCACATGAGAAAAACCATCTACTATGAAAGAAATAGTCATGTCTTCAGATGGCAAAGATTATCCTTTATAACAAAAATGAGTCCCGACAAAATGTATTGATGAGGTACTCATGTATAATATGTAAGGAAGAGATGATAAAAAAAACCGCATGGGAAAAAACCATCCTCAAAATAATACAATAATAAAAGGAGAGGTGAAAAACCTCTGTTTCAATGTAGTTGTAATACTCCAAGTTTATCTTGTAACTGTATGTAATGCGGAGAAGAAAATTACTTGGTGGAGATTTATGCAACTTGATTTTCAGTTGGATTATAGTCCAAGTATATGTTCACGTTCTAAATATGTTGTCAAATGAAATGCATGTGTATCTCAATGTGCTTGGTGCACTGATGCTCAACTGGATTGTGTGCAATATGAATTGTGAATTGATTGTCACACCAAATAGTAATAGGTTTGTCATGGAAAAAACCAAATTATCTTAGAATATGATTAAGCCAAAGAGCTTCCTGACTACTAAAACTGTTGTCCTGTATTCTGCCTCTGTAGATGATAAGGTGGTGAAGATCAACTAACAAGAAATAAACCATGCACAAGTGTTTTTCCTTTGATCATGTCAGAAACAAGAATTTTCATTACTTTCTCCAAAGAATAGGATACAAAAGAAAAATAGCCCTTTTACAATTTCAAAATTTTCTTCTAATACCCGATTTTCCCCTTTTCCCTCCTAAAACAATGCATTTAAAATTTGAATTTTGGAGGTAAACTTGACAGGGTCATAACTTCACGCTCGTTGCTCCAATTGAATTGCACGAGATATTTTTGAAAAGGGCATGAGATGAAATAAGCGGGGAAATCCTTATATATTTTTTCTAAGGCTTGTGGCTAATTGAAACTACTCAAATTCGGCCTCTAAGGCCTTAAAAATTCACCTGCAAGTTTTACTTGTTTTACAAAATTAAACAATTACAATTTTTTTTTTGGCTGATGCAAGATCACTCTTACACCACTGGATTCTCCTGCATCAAACACCCAGGGTAATTTGAGAAGTGACCTTCACTTCTCTATTATTGGAATAAAACCAAGGCATTCAATCTCAGCCTTCGACAAGCAAGATGAATATTCAATAGACCTGCCATTCGACTTAACCAGATATTCTACATACTACCTATTTCTTATGCTTTTTCCTATGTGGGTATCTAGGATCTCTTCTATCTCTTCTATATTTGGAGTAGATGTTGGAATACTCCATAATTCTATGATTGGCCCGCCATTATTATCACCTTAATAATACTCTGCCAAATCAAAAATATTGAACACAGATGATATGTTCAGATCACTTGGAAATTCTACCTCATATGCATTTCTTGAATCTTGTCTCTTTGTGATTCTACATGGTCCAAAAATCTTCATTTTTAGCTTATTGTAGGTTTTACAAGGAAACATTTTTTTTCTTAGGTGAACCATAACTTCATATCCCACCTAGAATTCCTTGAAACTTCACCTTTGATATACCATTGTCTTGTATTTATTGTTCATATTAATAATATGTTGCTTTACTTCTTCATGCAAACTCTTCAGGTGCTCTACAAAGTTTTCAGCCTCACAACTGATATTTTCCCCTCCGTCCATATTTCTCAACTTAAAAGTATTCCTTGGGCTGCTCTCATACACAATATGGAATGAGGATTTATTAGTACTCATACCGATAGAATTATTGAATGTAAATTATGCCTGTGGCAAAACCAAGTATGAAGAACACAAGATTATACTGAGAGGGGGGATGAACATTATAAGAACACTTTTTACCGTTCTTTTCAATTCAATATTATGCAGTTTATACATAGTCGTATCAATATTTATAATCAAATCAATGCATAAAACACCATATACAAAAGTGACACAACAATTTTTGTGGTTCACCCAATGTGGGCTACTCCACGAAGAAAATATTTTGCTAAAACTTTCTCAATCAATCTCTTGGTAATCCTTCCCAATTACAATGTTTATGGACCTCTATCCAAAGGAGATGTTGATCCCAAAAATCTCAAGTTCCTGGATATCTTCCATAGGAGAACTCTTTCCCCTTCTGCTCTGGCTAGTGATCTTCTAGAAGACTATATCTCTCTACTGCACTAACTTGTGGATCTGTCTCCACTTGAAGACTCCTCACTCAGATTTATCTTCAATTGTCTTGGTTGCTAGATCTCTATCCACTGAGACTATGTCCTCTATACTTTGTCACCTCCAAAGATCTATAAATAGGTTCACTTAGAACCTTCTCAAATATTATGAATAGGTTCACTCAGAACCTACTCGAATCTGCTCAATAGGCTCCCTAAGAACCTGCTCAAATTTTCTTAGTAGGCTCACTCAAAACCTACTCAAATCTACCCAATAGGTTCACTCAAAACTAGCTCAAATATGCTCAATAGGTTCACTCAAAAACTGATAAAATGTTCTAAACAAGCTCACTCAAAACATGTCCAAATCTACTCAATAGGCTCACTCAGAACTTGCTCAAATATGCTCAATAGGTTTACTTAGAACCTGCTCAAATCTTCTCAACAAGCTCACTTAGAAATTGTCTAAATATGCTCAACAGGCTCACTAAGAACCTGTCGAACTCTGCTCAATAATTCCTCTCTAGGACGTGCTCAAATCTGCTCAATAAGTTCTCTCTAAGACTTGCTCAAATATACATAGTAAGCTTTCAATAAAGCTTACTCAAAATCAGTCCACAAGCCTTCTGAAAGACTTGCCTCAAATAAGCCCAACAAAATCTTAACTCAATCTCATAGAAGCATAAAGAGAATTATTAGAGACTCAATATATTCTATACTCAAATCCCAATCTCAACTCAAATTAATCTCAACACAACAATCTCATAGAAGCATAAAGATAATTGTTAGAGACTCAATATGTTATATACTCAAATCCTAAACTCAACTCAAATCAATCTCAACTCAGCAATCTCATAGAAGCATAAAGATAATTGTTAGAGACTCAATATGTTCTATACTCAAATCCAATTTCTTTCTCAACTCAACTCAAATTAGAATATAGAATAGTTTGTTTTATGGAACTTGAACAACCAATTCACATAATCACTTGACTAGGCTCAAACATCTCTACTCAACCAACCACCACAAGGAACAACTCTTTCTCACAAACCCTAGTCCAAGCATGAATTAACCAACTCAAAATGTTTCCAAAAATGTTCAACAACAAATCTCACATAACAATGATACTCAAGTTCTTCTCTAACTCAAGTTCAAGTTCTTTTCACAACCAATGGGCTTCAACAATAATGTTTATAAAAATTTCTTCACATAAAAATGATACTCATGTTCTTCTCAAACCCTAACGCAGGTTTTTCACACAACTAATGGCTTCAACAACAATGCTTATAAAACAAGGTTTTAACCATAAATCTCAGACCAAAAATCCTTGAAGCATTCAACCAACAACTCTCAAAAGGAAACCACAATCAATACTTTTCAGTCCAATGATATTTTTAGAAATAAACCACCTAAAAAAATTAATGGAGAATATTTCCTATACCTTTTTGATGCCAAGAAGTTATCCACAAAATCTGCCACACTCAACACACTTTATTTTTCCAATCTCAACAAGGTAGTGTACTTCAAATAATAATCACAATATAAAGTATAACTTAATTTACACCTTTTTGCTCCAACTCAATAATCACATCCATCAAAGTCCATCTATAGAAAAACCCTCTTAAAATAATAATCAATAAGCCACTATTCAATTTCCACTTTATTAAAAACCCTTATTTCTCCTAAAATAATATTCTCAAAAATTCAAATCAATGGCATAAAGCTCAAATAATCATCTATGGTTTTCACCAACAAAATAATTATTTAACCTTTTAAACACAATGAAGGTTTTACAAAATAAAATATTTCCTAACCCTTATCACTCCAAACTTTAGAGCATTCAAACAAATTTTAATTAAAAAATCACATACCTCCCTCAAGGTGTTTCGACCCCTTGACCTACCTCACCATAGGCACCTTAGCCACAGCTAAGATAGCCAAAAAAGCTACCCACTCGTTTGTATTGCAAAATGGACATGAATTTCCTTTATATGTTGTAGGTCCATGTGCCTTAAATAAACCATGCGTCCTTTGCACTTCCACCACAAAGCACAACAAACAAATCTTACAAAAAATTGAACGCACGACCTTGTGCTACCAAATGCCTTTGCATTGTCCAAGTTGCCAATGGGCCACACTGCCCAAGGTGACTTGGGTTTCGCACGCCGTTAGATTTATTCATTGCTTCTTCCACTTAAAACTTTTTTGCATGAGCTCTATTCAATTTCCAACAATCGCATTAACCACAAGAGCAAGGATGATTTAAATTGAAGAATTTAATGGCATATATATGCCTTCCCTCCATTTGGAAACATCAACACTTCCTCATGACATTGGCAAATAATATTTTACATTTAATTTTAAAATTAAAATTTAAATTTTAAATACTTTAAAATTTAAACTAAATATTTAAAATTAAATATCTCCATCACCGGGGCACATTTTTTGATAAAAAAAAAAATCAACTTGGGTTTTAATAAAAACCCATTTCAAATCTATTATCTATGGTTTTAAATAAAACCTTTAAAATTAAATATCTTCATCACCGGGGCACCATTTTCGATGAAACAAAAAGCCAACTTGGGTTTTAAGAAAAACTTGTTTTAAATCTGCCATCCATGGTTTTATATAAAAACCCTTTGCTAAGCTTCCCTTGAAGCTACTTTTTGGAACCAAATTCCATGCTTCCTTTTTATTAAAACCTTTGCTTCTCATG
This sequence comes from Wollemia nobilis, assembly GCA_028583015.1. Taxonomy (NCBI): domain Eukaryota; kingdom Viridiplantae; phylum Streptophyta; class Pinopsida; order Araucariales; family Araucariaceae; genus Wollemia; species Wollemia nobilis. The sequence goes on from JAQPPZ010016612.1 coordinate 2,498,507, forward strand.
AAGCTCTTTGTGGAGAAAATCATAGTGTTTACTTGTATAGGTCCTTTTGGCATCAATGACAACTTTTTAGCTTAGAGACTCAAAATGTCCAATAATCTCCCCCTTTGTCGTTGATGACAACCCATATTCATTTATCAAAATCTAACATTATTTGCTGCTCTCCTTGGGACTTTGCTCCTCTGGCTCAGTTCTCTCTCAAATATCAAATCTCTCCCCATTTCAAAAACACTCCCCAATATACAAATCTCTCCCCCTTTTTCATCAATGGCAAAGGGTCACCTTTGGGGCTCAGGGCTAAGAATGAGCCTCTTAGATTAGCACCTCCCCCACCTGCACATGAGGTAGTTAATTCTAGGGTGGGAGTATTTATACTCATTGAAAGCATAGATCTATGATTTTATCTTTATCTATTATTTTTTTAGTTTTTTGAATCATCTCACTATTTCTATACAATTTATCATCCATGTTTCTATTATCATTTTTGTTTATGTTCCTATTCCTATTCCTGTTCCTATTCATGTTCTCATCCATGTTCTTGTTCCTATTTCTGTTCATACCTTCTTCTGGAATATTTTCTCTACACCATCTTCTTGTGTATCCATCATTATTTCACTTATAACACTTAATGTTATTATTCCTTGGAGGTACAAATGTCTTAAGATACCTTCTAGTGAAGCCATATCCTCTTTTGTCATGAACCCTGCAATTCAATGCTTTGTGACCATACTCATTACATGAGTAGCAATACCCATGGAAAGGTTATGCTTTCCCATATTCCTGTCTTTCATATGACCTGCACTGTGAAGTCATGTGCCCAAACCTGTGATATGATAAGCATCTCCCATTGAAGCTATCTTTCCTAGACCTCATTGGTCTCCTATTCTGATTGTTGTTCCATATGTATCTTCTTTGTACATTGTTCTTATCTTTGTTGAACTATTTGTTGTCCAAATCAACCTATGATGTCCCAATTTTACTTAAACTTTCTTCTTCTGATGTATCTTATTCTGAAGTTTCTTCTTCATCAAGAATTGAAGTATATTCTTTTTCCTATTTCTTTTGAACCTTTCCAAAGCCAATACCTATTGAACATGATGTTCTTTTTTGTCCACAGATGAACTTATCCAAGTTTTTAGATATATTTGTGAAACTCTTCATATTGATCTTGGAGTCCTTTAAGTCTTCTTTTAGAGTAGCCACTTTTTGTTATCTAAATTCTCACATTCCAAAATTTGTACTTCTAACTTATCCTTGAATTTTCTTGTCTTAGCCTTTGACTTCTCTAAATCCTCTATGAGCAATAACCTTTCTTCACTACATTATTGAAACTAAATTTCAATCTTGGAGTGTTGCTTTCTAATCTTCTTTACTATTTCAAGAGCATGAATAAGTTCTCCCTTGAGATAATAATCATTCTTTGTTGAATTGTCTTCTATTTTTTTGCCTTTGTCCTTATCATTAGTTATTTTTGGCTTGTCTTCTATAGGATCACTTACTTCATTTTCTAGACCCATTAGAATATTCTTATATGGTCTTTCAAGTGCATATTCAAAACCATAATCACTGAAACTATAGCCATCCCTAGTGCAATCATCTTCAAGATGTCCAAATTTACCACATCTCAAATATTTTAGAATAACTGGAGTCGTTTTCTCTCTAACCATAAAATAGGACTTCGTCTCTATAATTTTCTATAAAACTAGCATCACTATCAATTGAGTACTTACTTGCATTATCTACAAAGTAGATTTTCTTCTACCTTTGGAAGAACTTCTTTCCTTGTCTATTTTGTCCATCCTTGCCTTTCTTCTGGTACCTGTGTCTTTTTGATTCCATGTACCTATGATCTTGTTTTCCTTCATAACTATTGTACTTTATCTCTTTGCACTCTGTTGCATAGTGTCCATACTTTCCACAATTGAAGAACTTAATAGATATTATATCTATAGATATTTTGGAACCTTTATATCTTCTACCATAGTTAGCTTCTTCATATCTAGATGAATCACTGCTTGATTATGTCTTTTTACTCTTTTTATTTTTGTCCGCTTTGAATGCAACTTCTTTTAGAGGAATATGATCTTTTGTTCTTATCTCAAAAGTAGTAAGCATGCCAAAAAAAGAATTCCTTATCAAAGAATCACTATCAATTGATGTTTGTATAGCAGAAACCTTTTCACTATACCTTTTTGGAAGAGATCTCAAGATCTTATCACAAGCATCAGATTCATCAAACTTCATTCCAATACCTCTCATCTCATGTACAAGATCATCAATATTACCGAGATAATCATGAATATTTTCATCAAATCTCATTCTTAAGTTATAAAATTCTCCGTTGATATTTATGATCTTAGCTTTCCTGACACCTTTATCACCCTCATATATGTCATGCAAAATATCCTACATATCTTTTATTGTTTTACAATCCATAACCTTCATAGATTTTTATCTACCCAATCCTTTTATAATTTCATTCATATCTCTTGAATTTGAATGCATTAGAAGCCTACATTCATTATATGTAGGAGGATTGACTGTTGAATCATATCCAAGTTTGAAAGCATCCCAAACTTCATTTCCAAGTACCATCAGGTAAAATATCATTAGCATACACCAATACAACAAGTTGCTTCCATTGAAGACTAGTACTGCATTATTGAAGGACCCATACTTTTGATCCTTATGATCCATTGTGTTCTTAGATTGCTTTTCCTTCAAGCTATCAAACTATTCTAAAGGAACCCGCTCTGATACCAATTGAAGAACACAAACTTATACTGAGAGGGGGGTGAAAATTATAAGATCACTTTTTACTTTTCTTTTCAATTTAATATTATGCAGTGTATAGAGAGCAGTATCAATAAAAACAATAAAAGTAATACACAAAATACCATCCACAAAAGTGACAAAAAAATTTACATGGTTCACCCAATGAGATCTACTCCATGGAGAAAATATTTTGCTATAAATTTCTCAATCAATCTCTTGGGAATCCTTCCCAATTACAATATTTATGGACCTCTATCTAAAGGAGATGTCGATCCCCTAAATCTCAAGTTCATGGATCTCTTCTATAGGAGAACTCTTTATCCTTTTGCTCTGGCTAGTGATCTTATAGAATACTCTATCTCTATGTTGCACTAACTTGTGGATTTCTCTCCACTTGAAGACTCCTCACTCAGATCAGTCTTCAATTGCCCTAGCTACTGGATCACTATCCACTAAGAATTTGTTATTTATAATATGTCACCTCCAAATATCTATCAATAGATTCACTTAGAACCTTCTCAAATATTCTCAATAGGTTCACATAGAACCTTCTTGAATCTACTCGATAGTGTCACCTAGAACCTACTCAAATATACTCAATAGGCTCACTCAGAACCTGCTCAAATATGCTCAATAGGTTCACTCAAAACTTGCTCAAATATGCTCAATAGGTTCACTTAGAACCTGGTCAAATCTGCTCAACAAGCTCACTCAAAACTTGTCCAATTATGCTCAACATACTCACTTAGAACCTGCTAAAATCTGCTCAATAGGTTCACTAAGAACCTGCTCAAATATTCTCAACAATCTCACTCATTACTTGTCCAAATATGCTCAACTGGCTCACTTAGAACCTATCCAACTCTGCTCAATATGTCCTCTCTAGGAATTGCTCAAGTTTGCTCAATAAGTCCTCTATAGGATTTGGTCAAATCTGCATAGCAAACATTCACAAAAGCTTACTCAAAATTAGTCCACAACCCTTCTCAAAGACTTGCCTCAAATAAGCTCAACAAAATCTGAACTCAATCTCATAGAAGCATAAAGAGAATTGTTAGAGACTCAATATTTTCTATACTCAAATCCCAATCTCAACTCAAATCAATCTCAACATAACAATCTCATAGAAGCATAAAGAGAATTGTTAGAGACTCAATATGTTCTATACTCAAATCCTAATCTCAACTCAACTCAATATCAACTCAGCAATCTCATAGAAGCATAAAGAGAATTTCTAGGGACTCAATATATGTTCTATACTCAAATTCAATTTCTTTCTCAACTCAACTGAAATTAGAATATAGAATAGTTTATTTTATGGAACTTGAACAACCACTTCACACAATAACTTGACTAGGCTCAAACAACTCTACTCAACCAATCACCACAAGGAACAACTCTTTCTCACAAACCCTAGTCCAAGCATGAATCAACCAACTCAAAATATTTCCAACAATGTTCAACAACAAATCTCACATAACAATGATACTCATGTTCTTCTCTAACTCAAGTTCAAGTTCTTTGCACAACCAATGGGCTTCAACAATAATGCTTATAAAAAATTATTTACATAACAATGATACTCATGTTCTTCTCCAACCCTAACTAAGGTTTTTGACACAACTAATGGCTTCAACAAAAATGCTTATAAAACAAGGTTTTAACCATAACTCTCAAACCAAAAATCCTTGAAGCATTCAACCAACAACTATAAAAAAGAAACCACAACCAATCCTTTTCACTCCAATGATATTTTCAGAAATCAACCACCTAAATAAATTAATGGAGAATATTACCCATACCTTTTTGATGCCAAGAAGTTTTCCACAAAAACTGCCACACTCAACACACTTTCTTTTTCCAATCTCAACAAGGGTTAGTGGACTTCAAATAACAATCACAAGATAAAGTATAACTCAATTTACACTTTTTTACTCCAACTCAATAATCACATCCATTAAATTCCATCTATAGAAAAACCCTCTAAAAATAATAATAAATAAGCCACTATTAAATTTACACTTTATTCAAAACCATTATTTATCCTAAAATAATGCTCTCAAAAATTCAAATCAATACCATAAGGCTCAAATAATCATCTATGGTTTTCACCAACAAAATAATTATTTAAAATTTTAAACACAACAAAGGTTTTACAAAATAAAATATTTCCTAACCCTTATCACTCCAAACTTTAGAGCATTCAAACAAATTTTAATTAAAAAAATCGCATACCTCCCTCAAGGTGTTTTGACCCCTTGACCTACATCACTGCAGGTGCCTTAGCCATGGCTAAGGTAGCCAAATGAGCTAACCGCTCATTCATATTGCAAAAAGGATATGATTTCCCTTTATATGCTATAGGACCACATGCCTTAAATAAATTGTGTACCCTTTGCACTTCCACCACAAAGCACAGCAAATGAACCTTGCCAAAAATTGAACACACAAACTTGTGCTACCAAATGCCTTTGTGTTGCCTGAGTTGCCAATAGGCCACACTATCGAAGGTGACTTGGGTTTTGTATGCCATATGATTTATTTGTTGCTTCTTCTACTTAAAACTTTTTTGAACAAGCTCTATTCACTTTCCAACAATCACATTAACCACAAGAGCAAGGATGATTTACATTGAAGAATTTAATGGAATATATATATGCCTTCCCTCCGCTTGGAAACGTCGGCACTTCCTCATGACGTCAGCATATAAAATTTTACATTTAATTTTAAAACTTAAATTTTAATTTTAAATAATTTAAAATTTAAACAAAATATTTAAAATTGAATATCTCCATCATCGGGGCACATTTTTTAATGAAATGAAAATCCAACTTGAGTTTTAATAAAAATCCATTTCAAATTTGTTGTCCATGGTTTTAAATAAAACTTTTAAAATAAAATATCTTCATCATTGGGGCACCTTTTTTGATGAAACAAAAATCCAACTTCGGTTTTAAGAAAAACTCATTTCAAATATGCCATGCATGGTTTTAAATAAAAACCCTTTTCTAAGATTCCCTTGAAGATCCTTTTTGGAACCAAATGCCATGCATCCTTTTGATCAAAACCTTTGCTTGTTATGAAGCTCTTTGTGGAGAAAATCATAGTGCTTCCTTGCATAGGTTCTTTTGACATCAATGACAACTTTTTATCTTAGGGACTCAAAATGTCCAACAAATCCCCACCCCTTGGGCTTATTCCTACCAAACATCTAAGTAGATTACCCAAACTCCTGTTCACCACCTATGTTTACCCATCAGTGTATGGGTGGTATGAAGAACTAAATTTGAAATTTATTTTTAATTTCTTCCATAGGGTCCTCCAAAAATATCCAATAAAATTGGTATCCCTGTCAGAAAAATACTCTTTGGTAGACCATGAAGTCATACCACCTCTTTGAAAATCAATCCTAAAATATGAACTACATCATTATTTTTCTAGCATGAAATGGAATGTGCCATATTTGAAAACTTGTCAACTAACACAAATATGGAGTCATTCCTCCTCTGTGTCCTTGGTAAGCCAAGAATAAAATCCATATTTATGTCCTCCCATGGTCCCTCTGTTATAGGTAATTGATGATATAATCCAGTGTTATGTCTCACACCCTTGGTCATCTGTAATACTTTATAACTTTGTACAAATCTCTTCACATCTTACTATAATTGTGGCCAATAATAGTTCTCACTAATGATAGCAATGGTCTTATCCCGACCAAAATATCCATCCAACCCTCCATTGTGCTTCTCCTTGACTAGATTCTCCCTCATTGAACTCCTTGGAATACATAATTGATTTCCTCTTAAGAACATTCCATCATGGATTAGAAAATCCAACCACTTAGTCATATCCAAAGTAATAGGTGCTAAAAAATCTCTCCAATCCTCTACAAAATCAGGATCTTCAAGGTATAAACTCTTAAGTTCATCAAACCCTACAACTTCCACCTTCATTTTTGTCAACAAACACTGCTTTCTACTTAAGGAATATACAAATCTATTTGACTTTGCACTCTTGTGCTTCAAATAAAAGGTATAACTCTGTAGAAACTCAACCCACTTTAAGTGCCTCTGATTTAGCTTCACTTGGCTATTAATATACCGTAAGGCTTGATGATCAGTATATAGAACAAACTATTTTGGCAACAAATAGTACCTCCACTTCTTCAAAGCCTGAACTATAGCATAAACATATTGATCATAAATTGAAGACTTCTTCCTAGCATCATTGAGTTTCTCACTAAAATAAATAATAGGTTTACCTTCTTCACTCGATACAGCTCGTACGACACTACCACTAGCATCACAATCTACATGAAATGCCTTATTAAAATTTGGAAGTGCCAAAATAGATTGCTATGTGACCTTATTCAACATATCAAAGTTCTTATCTGCTATTGGAGTCCACTTAAACTACTTCTTATCCCCTCTCATTGTCTCTATTAGGGGTGCACAAATACTACTAAAATTTCTAATAAACTTTCTGTAAAAATTGGCTAGACCATAAAATGAACTTACCTCTGTAATGCTCCTTGGGGTAGGTCAATAAATGATAGCCCTCTCCTTTTTTGGGTCTATTTGAATACCGTTAGTTGAGATTACAAATCCCAGATACACCAACTTCTTCTTCACAAAACTGCACTTCTTCAAATTAATTATCAACTGATCCTCTCTCAAATTCTCAAAAAATCTTCTGATATGCGTCAGGTGCTCTTCCAGGGTCTTTATAAATATCAAAATGTCATACAAATAAACAATGAAAAATTTTCCTAAAAAATATTTCAATACCTCATTCATTAGCCACATGAATGTGCTTGGTGCATTGGTTAGCCCAAAAGGCATGAGCAACCACTCATAAAACCCTCTCTGGTCTTGAAGGTAGTCTTCCACTCATCCCCTTCTCTAATATGAATCTGATGATACCCACTCTTCAAGTCAATATTTGTGAAGTACTTGGCTCCACTCAAATAGTCCATAATGCCATCCATCCTTGGTAATGGAAATTTGTATTTGATGGTGATCTTGTTAATGGCTTGGGAGTCTGTACACATCCTCCACTCTCCATATTTCTTTGGTGCTAGTGTTGTAGGTACTACACATGGACTCAGACTCTCCTGAATCATTCTCTTTTTTAGCAACTCTTGGACTTGTCTATTTAGCTCCTCACTTTTTATAGGAGTCATTATATGGGCTGCCTTATTGGGCAAACTAGATCCCGGTACCAAATCTATATGGTGACTGATATTTCTCACTAGTGGTAAAATCTTAGGCATATTATCTAATATAATATCTAGATTTTTTCTAACAAATCTAAGACTTCTATTGGGGTATATTTTTATTCTTCTTACCTAACTCTAGGAATTAATGCATATCACATATGCTCATGCCTCAAACCATCCAAAAAATTTCTACTTTCAACTAAATAGATTCCAACACTACTATATACCTTTTCATCCACCTCCTTTAGGGGCTTCAACTTATGGCATACTCCATCCTTTATCAGGGAGTAAGTGTTGGCATGCCCATAATGTATTGCATGTCGATCAAATTGCCATGTCCGTACCAATAGCAAATGGTAAGCATCCATAGGTAGGATGTCGCACAGGACCTCATCACGGTAATTCCAAATATTAAGTTTTATTAAACACTGCTCATTGAACAAATTCCTATGGTCCTTCTACAACCATGTAATATGATATGGATGCAGGTGTCTCTTCTCCTCTAACTAAAATTTTGCAACCATTCCTTCTAAAATTAGGTTATATGTGCTACCATTATCTATGATAACATTACAAACCTTACCTACACATTTACACCTTATGCAAAATAAGATCTTCCTCTGATCTGGATATCTTTCCTCATTCAACACTTCTCTTTCTTCTTGTTTAGAGTACTTAGATTCAACACCTTCATCTACAACAGTAGCTTGAGAATTATCTTTGGGCTTATTTTTTGTCCTCTCTTGGTGTTGTGGACACTCGTATGATCAATTTCCTTCTTACCCATAGTGGAAAAATGTCCCACAAAATCCTCCTCTTCCAAACCCTCATCCAGACCTTCAATTTCCTATTTGGTAATTGTTGTTCTAATCATGGGGATGATAAGCATTATCCCCCTTTTGGTCCTGACCACTACTAGCTTCTCCATTCTTCTTTTGATATTCATTTTTCCCTCCATTTGTTCTCCCACCAGTTCTTCCACTGCAACCTCTTCCTCTTTGATTGCTCTCAAACCTTCTATTAAGCTTCTCTTCAATTGTCAAGGTAAACTAGTAAGCATTCTCTATGGTGGTCATCCTGACCAGACTTAACTCCTCTTGAATACTTGCTCTTAACCCATTAATATAATGGGCTACCTTATCCTTGTTAGCCTCAGAATGACCTATTCTGATTAAAATTTTATAAAACTCCTTTGTGTATTCCTTGACATACTTAAGTATCTCAAAACCTGCATTTCCTTGAGCAGATCCAACTCATAATTAGCTGGAATAAACTACCTCTTCAGCTTCTCCACCATTCGCTCCCACCTTGTTATCCTTTCTTTCCCTATTTTATTTATATCCAACTGTACTCCATTCCACAAAATACTAGCATAGCCCTTCATCTTAGTCTTAGCAAATATGACCCTTTCAGAATCTTCTACCTCTTCATACTTGAAGTATTTCTCCATGTCATTGATCTAGTCGATCAACCCTTCTAGGTTGAGATTTTTAGAATACGTAGATACATCAAATTTTGGTCTCTTCCCAATATGGTATATGGCCTTATACATTTTGGCTTGTACAAGATATACTACCTCTTCTTCTTCCTCAAACTAATCCTCTTATTCTTCAGCTTCATCTTCACTCTCATACTCTCTCCTTGGCTCAAACACTCTATGCAGCTCCTCTTGCAGAGCCTGAACTTACCTCTAAAAAGCTCTAAAATATTCTTCTAACACCACATTTCTCCCACCACCATGGTTTCTTCATGGAGGTATTTTTTCTCTCTTTTCTCATAGACCCTAACCATAGATCCTGGTGTAAACTGCCTCACGTTCGGCGATCTTTTTACACACTCAAGAACTCTAGATCAACAAACAAGAAATAAACCATGCACAAGTGTTTTTCCTTTGATCATGTAAGAAAAAAAAAAATTTATTACTTTCTCCAAAGAAGAGGATACAAAAGAAAAAGAGTCCTTTTACAATTTTTTTTTTCCTCTAACACCCTGTTTTCCCCTTTTCCATCCTAAAACAATACATTTGAAATTTGAATTTCGAAGGCAAACTTGCCAGGGTCATAACTTTGCGTTTGTTGCTCTGATTGACTTGCACGAGATATTTTTGGAAATTTCATGAGACGAACTAAGCAAGGAAATTCTTAGATATTTACATTAAGGCTTGTGGCTAATTGAAAATCCTCGAATTTGTCCTCTAAGGCCTTCAAAATTCACCTACAAGTTTTACTAGTTTTATAAAATTAAACAATTACAATTTTTTTTTGGGTGATGGAAGATCACTCTTACACCAATGGATGCTCCTACGTCATAAGGCCATTGCTTGTTGTTTTTTAATAACCAAGCAATTGGTAAAGAACCAAGACAAAGTACATAGCCAGAAGTTGATCATTTATCTTCTACTAAACTTGCCCAATGTGAATCCATGTAGCCAATGATATCCATGGATTTTCCCTCATATAAGAGCCCAAAGTGAGTAGTTCCTTGCAAGTAGTGGAGGATTATTTTTGCTACTTACCAGTGACTGAAATGAGGTTGATGTGAGAATCTGGATATCAAGCCAAAAACATATGAGATATCTGGACAAGTATGAGTAAGGTATAACAAACTCCCTACAATTTGATTGTATAGAGTTGCATCACATAGAGGGGATGTGTAGGAAGTACTTAGATTGACTCCAAACTGGAAATATAGAGTAGAAGGTTTACAATCTATAATTTTAAACCTTTGAAGAAGATTTAGAGTGTATTTTTATTGACACAATGAAATTCCTGCATCTGTTTGATTTATTTGGATCCCAAGAAAGTAATGACCTAGACCCATATCAACCATATCATATTTTTCAAAGTGGGAGTCTTTTATAGTCTAAATGTGTGCTAAGTCACTACCAGTGATTAGTAGATCATTGACATATAGAATTTTTTCCTTCATATCTCCAAATGTAGACTGTATTATTAGACTCACAATGAGAAAAACTGGAGAAAAGAAGGAAGGAGTCCATTTTTTCATACCAAGCTCTAGGAGCTTGTTTGAGGCCATAGAGATATTTATTTATCCTACAAACAAGAGAGGAGTCTTAAGTGAAACCAGTAGGTTATTCCTTGAATATCTCTTCCTTTAAGTCCCCATGTAAGAAAGCATAATTTACATCCATTTGAAAGACAAGCCACTTTTGGGAAGTAGCCAGAGCAATAACAAGTCTAACAGAATCCATTTTGGAAACTGGTGCAAAGGTTTCAACATAATAAATTCCTTCAATTTGGGAGAAACCTTTGGCTACTGGGTGAGCTTTGTGTTTGTCAAATTCTCCATTAGACCCATATTTTATTCTGTAAATCCATTTAGAATGAACTAATTTCCTTCCTTTAGGTAGGGGAACTAAATCTCAAGTTTCATTTTTTATTAAGGAAAATAATATATTTTCCATGGCATCATCCCACTCTTTAATACCAGCTGCTTATTTGAAGGATTGAGGATCAGAGGAAATAGAGTAACAGACAATACCAGTGCCTATGGAGTTTGTTAATCTAAATGATTGAATATTTTGGATGTGAGGAGTAGCTTCTTTAACAATGGTGTGGGCCCATTTTGGCATAGTGGAAGGAGTGGAAGGAGTAGAAAGACTTTGATTTGGAGTTATAGGATCCTCATCTTGATCATAAATCTCTAAATTAATATCTAAAGTTGGTTCTTCATTATATTGAGGTTCTGAGGGAATGTTTCATCAAATTGGATATTCCTATGAAAAAATACCTCATGAGTTACGGGATCAAGGAGTCTGTATGCTTTCATTTCCTCACAATAACCAACAAAGATGAACTTTTTTCTTTTCTTATCTAGAGACTTCTTTTTCTTCTTTGGGATGTGCACCCAAGTAGTACACCCAAAAATATTGAAGAAGAAGACATCCAATTTTGAGCTAGTCCATGCTTCTTCAGGAGTTAAATGGTCAAGATATTTATGAGGTGTGCAGTTTTGAATATAATTTGTACAGTTAATAGCTTGTACCCAAAAAACTTTTGGAAGATATCTTGAATGTAGCATATAGTTTTTCATTTCCTTCAATCTTCAGTTTTTCCTCTCTGCAATACCATTTTTCTACGGATTATGGGAGACAGGATGCTGATGAATGATGCCATGACTTGATACAAATATTGAGAACTCATTACTAGAGTATTCACTCTCATTATCTATGTGAATCTACTTGATGTTGGAAGAGACCTAATTTTCAACTAAGGCTTTGAAGATTTTGAAGTGGGATAGAACATAAATTTTGTATTATAGGAAGTAGAACCAAGTTCTTCTGGAAAATTCATCAATGAAGGTTAGAGCATATTTTTCTCCTTTGAAAGAAAACTCTGGAAAAAGCATTAAGTCACTATGGATTAACCCTAAATGGGATGAGGCTTCTAGAGAACCACTTGGGTGGAAAGGATATTAACGTTTCTTTCCAAGAGCACATCCAGGACATACTCCATAAATACAAGAGACTTGAGGTAAACATGTTACCATTCCATGGGTGTTCAATTCCTTTAGGTAGTTACAATTGATATGACTAAACCTTGCATGCCGAATTTTTCTTTCAAGATCTCCATGAGCCACAAAATAGGAGGTCCCTTATGGATTTTCGAATTCTTTGAAGTGAAATATGTGAGTGTTGTGATAAATATCTCCTTTGGATATAAGAGAGTGGGGGTCTTGAAAGTCTCTTATCTCAACTCATGTTGGAGAGAAGAGAACAATTTTCCCCTTTCCAAAAGTACAAATATGATAGACGGAGAGGGGATTTATTGCAATATTTGGAACATATAGAACATTATTGATAGAACCATCATCAATGGATATGTCACCCATTCCTTTGACTGGAATAAAGGAAGAGTCACTAACTTCTATGCTACATGATGAACTTGAGGAGATAGAATAGAATGACTCATATGAAGAAGTCATGTGATAAGTTTCTCCAAAATATAGGACTCAGTAATTAGATGAAGTATTGATGGTCTTCCCTTTAACATTTTGAGATTTTCCTATATGCTTTTTACTGTCTATCTTTTGATCCTTCATAGATGCCTCTATTTATTGTAATATTTTCCAGTATTTGTTTGCAAAATGACCATTCTTTTTGCAGTGAGTATAAGTTATTGGATTCCTTTCTTTCTTTTTGAAATTTTCCTTAGTATATGTGGAGGCTGCTAAGGATTTTGAGGAAGAGGAAGAGATCTCATATTTTGTAAGTTTTATTTCTTCCCTAGTTAGTCTATCACAAAATTCTTCTAATGAGGGCATTTTAAAAGTTGCACCAAGAGCATATTTTGTAGATAGAAATATGGTTGCAAAGATTTAAAATACACCATTTAGTTTAGAAATAATTATATAAATGTATTCTTCTTAAGTTTTATTCTTCCCATTGCCTTTGTATTGAGTGAGGACTTCTTTGAATTTGGTGAGAAATTCAACAATATTGTTGAAGTCTTCAGGAGATAATGTTGTTAATTCTTCTTCTAGATGCATTGATCTTAAGTATTTTTACAATATGTAATGTAAAACCATAAGCTTTAGTTTATATTAGAGCTTATAATACCCATTGTTTCATACATCTTCCCTTTATAAAAAAAAATTTCATATTTTTTTTCAAAAAACTCAGGTTGATTTTCTTCTAATAGGTGTGTGAGCCCTTTTTGACAAATGAGATTTAGTATTTTGGGCTTCCATGTATGGTAGTTATGAGGAGTGAGAGGATCAATTGTATTCATTGAATTTATTTTACCAAATCAAATTGAAGTGAACCCAAAATTCCCCCATTTATCTTTAATATAGAGAATGCAATGTATATTTGTGAACATAAGCCTTTAAGAAATACCAAATATCTCAAAATACCCGCCCTAACAAGAGGGAAACTATAAGTAATTTTTAGGATATTTGATATTAATCTTAGGCTAATGAGAACAAATATGCCAGGCCTATATATCTTTTATCCTCAAATAACCACCCTTATGAGAGGGAAATTATAAGTATTAAGTAGATTTGATACTTGGAACATAGGTTTTAATTAGCCAAACTCTTATATTGGTTATGTTAATAACCCGCCTTTACAGGAAAAAAAGTATAAGTTATTTAGAATTTCCAATATAGGTGTATAGTTGATTTAATATTTTTGCTCTTTAGAAATTTTTAAGAAAGGAATAATGAATTGAGAATAAAATAGATTAACAAAGTTAATCAAAGAGATATCCTCGCTTGAATTCCTTTATCAAATTTTTTTATGTAAATTAAGAAACTCTTTGTAAAAAATTAATCAAAATAAGTTCATTAATATAGAGACGTCTTTCTAGAAAGGAAATAATGAAATAATATATATTAATGATATATCCTCACTTTCATATAGTAGAAAAATCTCTATATAATATTAAAGAACTTCAGGAAGAAAATTAATCAGAACAAAGTAAGTTGTTTAATATAGAGATTTTCTTTAAGAAGGAATTAAAGAAAGAACAAAATATTTTTATTTAAGATCTCTAATGTATTAAGGAATGTAATTTTAAAATCAATTATCCTCACTTATATTTCATTACCAAGATATTTAAACAAATGACTTATAACAAAGGTAATGAGGTAAAAATAAAAGAGGTAAAAATTGATGCAATAACAACCCCCTCGATGCTATGATAGGTGCAAAAAATGCACCTATAAAACCCCCCAAAAAAATTATATTATAGAGATTACAACTATCCTTTATATCTTCGAGCCAAGGAGAGTACAAAAAGAAAAGGATAGAAAATTTTGAAGGCTACAAAATTAAATAGAGATCAGATGTATATTTTTATGTTTAAAATAGTAGATCTAAGCTGAAATTTAATTGACGATAGATAGAGGATAAGAGGCAATGAAGAAACATTGATATTGCATCTGTCAATGAACAAGTGACATCAATGGATAGTGAGGAAGGAGCTTTGAAAGGCTATGATTCTCTACACTGAGATTTGAGTAGGGTAGAAACATAAAATATTATAATGATACCTGAAGGGTCAGCATCCACGATCAGCTAGATTGGAGCCTAAAAAATTTTTAACTTTTAAAGGTTTGCTTTTTATCATTGCACCTAAAAGGTTAATAAAGGAAGTGAACTTTATAAAAAATTAAATAATTGAATACCACCTCTTGTTGCATATGTGAAATGCAGGGAAGGCACCCAAAGTAGCAGATAAGGCAGTGAGAAGAGAGGCTTCCTGAAAGATGAGAGGAAGGCAACGACGCCACATACACAAAGATATTCCTTAAAAATAGAAGACGTTAGGAATCAAAAAAATCTAACACAAAGCACAAAATGAGTTATGTCGAATATCCATCTATGACACACTTACAGAGATCCTCAAAGGATAAAATATGATAGGCACCACTAAAAAATCATAATTATAATACTTAAATGAAGAAAAACTATTCAAAACTAGAGAATAATATTATTCAAACACTGTTAATATGATTATATAATAAAAACTAATCTTCTTCCTAAGCGTCGAAGGACAAAAAAATAGAAGAAGTTTGATATGAATGAAGATTTGGAAATCACAAGATCTTCGAACGATTGATATATAATTAGGAAAATACCAATTTTATGAGACGTAGTCTCTATGCATGCCAATATAAGTGGTGGCCAAAAGCCATGTTTCTAAAAAAATAAATGGACTTTGTTCTATTCAAAGTTAGACCAAAATTTCATTATATTTTGACGTGAGGAGTGTTGCTTCCTCTAATTAAAGATATCATGAAGATATAACGAAATCCAAACTTTAGTTAAAAAAAAATTATATTGCCCACCAAAGTATTAATGCCTATGAATCTTTAGTCTTCACTTTTGATTCATACGCAGTAATGGCTAAATGGAGCCAAAGCGAGCTGCGTTCGATATGGAGAATTTTTTTTTAAAACATAAGCATACGAGGAGGACACATAAAATTGCAAAAAAAAATGAGGAGAGTATTTGCATAAAAAGGTAAAACAATATTTATCTAGATATTACCATAAGCAGATTCCTCAAAAAAAATGCAGATATAAAAAAAACAATCTACAATAGCTATAAAACTTGTTTTTTTTTTTTAAAAAGCAAAAGATAAGAGAGTAAGAACCAGTTTGAGAGGCTGCATTCAAGAGTGAATTCCTAGTAGAGTCTATCATGCTCTAGTACCATGTTAGAATTTATCAAGAGTATAACTACAAAGCATTTGAAGAAACAAAATATAACTGATTGATTATTTCATTGATCAAATTTGAATAAATAACAAAGTTGATCATTGAGAGTCGTTCAATTACAACTCATAAAATCTGATGGAAATTCAAGTAAGTCTATCCTAGTAGAACTTAAGAGAATAATTACTTATTCTAACAATATATAAAGAAGCTGATAATGAATTGTTTATAGAGCATTTGGTTATGAGGTTTATGCATATGTACCAAATAAGGCTACAACAATAAATTTTAACGGTAAAAAATCTAAAGAGAATTTTTTGGGTATGGTAATGAAAACAATGGGTACAAGTTTTATGATCCATATATTATGGAAAATGACATCAACAAGAATATAAAGTTTAATGAAGAAATTGAAAAAGAGTTTTTAAAGAATTTTCTACAAATCATAATTAAATATTATGATAAAAAAGTATTTTTAATGTTTTTTATAGTTCAAAAAAATATGACTCATAGTGATAGTGAACAAAATCTTGTTTCTTCCATAAAAAAGGAATACTAACCATTAAAAATATTTACAAGCAATATAAAAAAGTTTAAGGCAATACGATTCAACATGTTAACTGTTCATTTATGACTACTATCATGTGGATTAAATATCTATAATATTATGATGGAACTGAGCGCCAAAATGAATACAAAGAATCCATGGAAGATGAGTATAACACCTAAGTGAAAAATTAGTCTTAGGATGTAGTTTAACCTCATTTAGAAAAGAATACTCTAAAATATATATATATATATATATATATATATATATATATATATATATATATATATATATATATATAAAACAATGTTTAACTTTTACTATCAAAAAATATAGAGCTAGAGTAATGGATAAACGGTATTATTGTGAAGAAAACACATAATATGGAGAAACATTTGCTCCAATATCCAAGATCAACATAGTGAGAGTGGTGATATTAGTCGTAACACATTTCAATTTACAAATGCATTAGATGAATGCTTCCCTAAATGGTGAGATTGAAGAGGAAAAATCTATGATCAAGCCATATAAAATTATGGAATGAGTATGAGTGCATTGGGTATACAAATTGAAGAAATGATTATATGAAATACAACATGGACCAATGGTTTGGTATATGAATATTGATTAATACCTTAAAACTATAGGATTTAAGATTAATACATATAATCCAAAATTATATGTGAAGTATTATCATGGAGGTGAGCTACTCATCATTATGTAGTATTAAAGCATAATATTCATGTAGTATTAGCAAAATAAAATTAAGATTATAGAATAAATTTGACATAATAAATTTAGGATTTATTCATTATTTTCGTAACATCAAAGTATACCAAACAACAAAGTATGATAATAATTTTTTAGTCTAGTTTAAGATCTAAAATTATAATCATGCTTCTACTCCAATTGTAGTTAGGAGAAAATTGAATAAGCATATGGATGGTAATATTTCCTTTAGATTTTCTAAAATTTTCTATGTTCATTTGTTTCCAAATTCCTTTTAGATGTTTTATCAATGTCAGGTTCCCTTTTGTGAGAAGCTTGATTAGTCTCTTATCCCAAAAGAAAACCAAAAAATGCCTAAGAAACAATAAATATAATTCACCAAACTTACTTGGATTTGATGGCCGACGATTATATCTGATTTTATTATAAATGTCTGAATTGAGGAGAGGAAATGGGCATATTAAAATGTACGAAATATATTTTAAATATATAAAATAAACAGCAAAAAAATAAAAATAAAAAGACGAATACGATCAACAATTTTTTTTTGTATTGTTCAACTTTATTGGAGGTGTTTGTTACATAAAATTGACGCCCATCACTAATTTTTGACCAGAGAAGACCTTGGCTTTCAGGTGGGGTACACTGACCTACGTGTACAAATTTAATAGACTTCAATATGGCCATGTTCACTTCATCACCTCATTTCATTTCACATAATACTGGGGCAACCCTGTACATAATTTCTCACTTTATATTCATTTACAGAATCCCATCGCGTGTTTCCATGCGTTTTTGCATACTCATTAATTGCATTCATGCATGTATTTGTACATAATCATTGTAAATACCATGCTTGGAGAATTAAACACCCACATGTTAACATAACAGTTTTGGTACCCAATCCCATTTTTATGAGATAGTATTATTGAAATGTTTTCAGTGCTTTGCCCATATACAGTTATTTAATCACCCACCATTCAAAGTTGTCACGTTTCAAAAGCATGTTTAAACTTCCCTTGGTTGACTTACTCTCATTCATTGATTAAAAATGTTATGACCTGCGTGTACAAATTTAATAGACTTCAATATGGTCGTGTTCACTTCATCGCCCAATTTCATTGCACCTAATACTGGGGAAACCCTATACATAAATTCCCACTTTTCATTCATTTACAAAATCCCATCACGTGCTTCGCAATTTACACGCTTTCCATGCATTTTTGCATTCTCATTAATTGTGTAGATTGGGTGGTTTTTCGTATGTTATGCTGTCATGCAAGACTTTAATCTTCAACGCATAGTAAATGACTTAATTGTTGTAATGCTCTGATGCAAGACTCTAATTTTCAACACATAATAAATGACTAGAATGACTTAAAGGTCGAAGAAACTAAAAAAAATGTATATCGTTTTTTGTTTGTGTGTTATTATTAAAGGAAAATACTCAAAATGTCTACTCATATTTTTCTTCCATATTGATTATTGAAATGGCACATGTACAAGTGAACCAAAAAAAAATGCAAAACTTCCAAATTCATTTCTTAATATCAAGATTCAATGTGTGAGATCCAAATATTATTTTCCATAAACATCTTCAATATTTAGATGCAATATTCAAGAGATCAATAACTAGAATTCTCATTTTAAACACATAAGTTCATGATGTAAAATAAAATACAATTAACAGTTCCTTTTAGTGAAATGAATTAATTATGTAAAAGTTAAAGTTATTTACAAAAAATGTCTTTTTATGCATTTGAATTAATGGTGTAAAATTAAAATAATTTACAATAAAGATTTAGTTTTAGCCAAATGAATTTATGATGCAATATTAAAGTGATTTACAACAAATATTCCATGGTTATTTACAAAACTATCACCCACAAGCACTTCAATGAGAGGGTGCAGAAGGAAGAAGAAGGGTTGGACATTGTGAAGTTACATCACACCTTCTAGAAAATACTGATCAATAATGGACACCATCTAAAGATATGTACTAGGTCAAAAGCTACCAATGAATCAAATTGTCAACCCATTGTCACAGACTCAGAATAAAATGACTAAGTCCAAAGGATTTGCATCCAAATTGTACATAGGTTGTATTTGCTAGATGATTTGCACCCAATCAAAACTCGAGTAGGTCTAAATATTCAGACACATGTAGAATATAAAAGTAAAATGATCAAGAACAGGAGGCACTATAGTATTTGCACTCGACTAGAGCCCAAGATAGTCCAAAAGTTTCGGTGCATGCATACAAGAAGCAAAAAGAGAAATGGATAAGATAGAGAAGTTTCAAAAGAATTATATCCACCCAATGCATGACAATGTACCAAATGCATGGCCTACTAAGGGAGGAGGTCAAACCATAAAAAATAAATAATTATTGATACCAATGGAATATTTACAATCATTTGGGAGCCAATAGGTAGGCCAATTCTCTGCCTGAAGACTCTAAAATGAACAAACGTAAGTTTTAAGGGTGCCAAATGATTTATTATTAATCAAAATCCAGGAAGATACCAAATTTATAACTTTATACTAAAGCCCAATTTTGGAAGCATAAAATATTTTATGCCCGATCGATGCCTGGAGGATTGACCAATCTCTGACTTGATACCAAATATTGATGGTAAAGAAATACAAGTGTTGATACCACTGAAGATCCTGTATCTGGTTGAAGCTCTCAAATATCCCAAATATTTGACATCATGACTTCACAATGCATAAGTTTGGTAGTCAACTCAATCAAATATAAAACTGGATCACCTACACGAGAATTATCATCATCTTAGGATACTTGTAGGATAATATCACCTATCAGAAGATTCTTAGTAAGGCAGTTATTCTAGTGGTATCATACAGATGATAGGGTATCTCAACAAAAAATAATCAATGAAAAGGAATGAACCAAATGCAAGTTGTGGGCTTAACACTACCCAACATAACATAGGTTTTGGTCAAATCAGAAAGTCATGATGAGATAGTTGAAGTGGTCATACTTTCAAATAATCCAATCACCTGGCACTCCTTCTAATATAACAACAATATATTTCTAAGATAATGATATTTCTGATAATGATAATATTATAGAAAGTCTATATATACATGGATGTAAAATAAAATTCGGTTGGATCTTAAGAATTTACAATTCATATGTAAATACGGATAACTTGCATTTTTATACAGAGTGACTAATATTTGACCTTTGGTTCAATTTATTTGAAGAACATGTATGGATGACCACTTCTTTCTAATTTTAGCTTGTTAAATGTTCTTGGTGTTTACTCTGAATCATGAATTTATATTGTGTTGATTCACTTGTTCTAGAATTTATGGTCTGGTAAGCTACAATATATTAAAATTTGGATGTTCTATAATTGATAGTAAAACTGGATGGTCTGCTAGGTAGTTGATTGTTTAACTTCATGGTCCTTGATTTAGCATATTTATTGATGTTTCTTAATTTACACCACTATAATTTTTGGCTTTAGCTCGTTTTTCTTCTTTTAGCACCATGTTTACCATATTTAGGAATAGTTAGGTATGAATTCAATGAATTGACTTCCTATATATATTGATCACTATAGTTTTCATAGCTCCCCAATAATTCAATGTTGATCAGGGTCTATGGGATGCACAAACCTTTCCATTAGATAGATTCTTCAACCAACAATTATTGGCATGCTCTACAGGATCCAATTCTACTATTTTGATGAGGATCAGAGACTGGTTATTCTCAGCTTATTATAAACCATCATTACAATCACATGGTGACTATGTCTATCAATACCTAGAAAATATTTTCATATCTATATTTTATTAAGTTGTCTTGCTTAGATTCCCAGATATATGATCATAAGACAAGTAGATAGAAAATCAAAAGAGCCTATTGAAATTCTAGAATTGTAGTTTAGTATCTTTAGAATTCATCCAAGCTTCCCACCTATTTCACCATCCTTCTCAATCCTTATTGTAGATCTAAACAGTACATAAAATTCTATTTTTGCTAATTCAACTTTGATAGTCCATCCTCTTGCACCAATAGCAATGGTTGTAAATCAAAATCTAAATGCTTAAAACTACCCATCTAGGAATCATATGGGACCTTTGAATTTATCGATCTCGAATCCTATTCCCCTAGTAGCTCTAAAAGCATTGTCATTGTACGATGACACTAAAAAAACTGTATATGATAATTATCAATATATAGCATCATTAGTTGGAGTACATAATATTTAGGATAAAGTCATTATGATAAGACTCTTAGTGATATGATTGAAATGGAATATGGCCTATTGGTATAGAACCTTGTTAAATCTAACTATAACATCATGGAACATGTTGGTTGGAAAGTTTATTGAAGAATTCAATGATCAAGAAGACCCCTTCTCTCCACTCACATAGTTTACTGCCCTCCAAAGGTACCCACAAGAATAAATAATAGATTTTAATATTCTATTTCAACATCAATATCTTTTTTAGAAACTACTCCTTAGGTCGATCTCCCATCCTGGCTAGCTACACCAAGCCCAAAAAAACTTCTTGCTCTCCTTTAGTCCCATTACTCCCAACACCTACTATTGTCTTGATATTTTCAACCTTGGATCCCTAGATAGTTGCCCTCTAGGAAATGATAGTAGGTTTTAAGAACCTGATAAATGAAGTCATAGCCATGAAGCAAAGAGAACCTGAAAGAAATTTTTAACCATAAAGATTTTCATCTATTATAAGAGATTATATGACCTCCACTAGCAATCCCCTAGAGAAATATAATGTTGTGTACACCAATAAAGAGGAGGAATCATTGTCCTCAATAATTGAATCTAACTATTGGCACTCAACATGCAATGATCCAGATGGTGAAAGTACATGCATGATTCATAAATACTACATTCAAAGTATTACAATTGAGAGAGAAAAGAAGCCTAAAAAAGGATAGATAAATATGATAAGAGAAGCAGACGATTATAATTGCATGATGCCATTTGAAGAACAAGTTGTGGTTCTTACAAGGTCTAGAAAGAAATATTAATGTACCTACTAAATCAAGGGAGATTCCAAATAAGGATCTACCTCCACCTACCCTGGTTCAAAAAATGGTCCAATAGAAAAATAAGGGAACTAAATAAAGTGAAGGAAAGAATCTAGCTACAGATAAACTAATATATCCTTCCTTGACTAAATTTTAAAGGATTAAAGTTTCTCAAGATTGTATGAATAAATATGAGAAGCCTTTAAAAGAATATAGGAAATAATTGAAATATTTCTATTTTAACATCGTGGAAGAATTCAAATAGGTCCAAGGTGTAGACAAATTGGTTCATACAAACCCAATAAGGGGGGTGGAGGTCCAAGGTTCAAATATCGAGCCTTGCTGAACTGAACGCTTGTCCCTTTCCTGGTGCTTTCAATGGCATAAAAGGTTTAAAATGATTGTGGCATAGCAGTTATAGGGGCATACTATGTGAAGATCTATGTGGCGGCTTCCAGGGTAGATAGTGCAAAATACTGTGGTGGCTATAAAAGCTGGAAAACCTACTAGAATTCATGGTGGCTACTGATTCCACCATGAAAAAGACATTGTGGAAGAATTAAATAAAACTCCATCCATAGTTAGCATGTATGATGCACTCCTCATCTCGGGACAAATATATATTCTAGAAGCCTCTCTCAAATCAATGAGGATTCAAGGGAATCAATAGGCAGAGTTGAATCTAGCTCAAGGACACACTACTTCAATAATTGATAAGAACAAGCCATCTCCATTTTACTTATCCTTACAAATGTAAGGATGGTTGGTACAAAATTATATGATTGATTCTAAAGTAGTAATCACTATCATGCCCAAATAATATGGTGAAATAATCGGTATGGAATATACAAGAAGCAATCCTAGATTTCTATAGTTAGATGACACACTTGTGACGTAAATTGAAGTAATTAAATATGTTCCTATGAGATCGCATATAATACCTCAAATCATTGTCATTTAGGAAATTGTAGTGGTGGAATTGAAACCATATTTTGGGATGTGCCAATCAACAGAATTTATTACTAATTTGGGTGGTTATTTTTCTCTTGACTACTCCCATATGGATGTGACATTCAAAGAAAAAAGAATCAATATATTCTCTTTAAAATCATATTTATTTCATATAGATAGTTTGGACAAGGACCAACAAGCTGACACCATAAACATAACCACTCAGGAAATAAATCTAATGAAGTATTAGAAGATCTCTAAATAGACGATCAATTTTCCATAAGAGATTTCAATTCTTGATTGAGATATGAATAGGTATATTCTCAATTATGAATCTAGAAGAAACAAAATACACACCCCTGGTAGATAATAATCCCAATCAAGACTAGATGTGGAAGTTGTTCTTTGATAGTGCTATATGGAAGAATGATGGCAGTAGCAAATAATATTACCTCAAGGTATATAGAAATAGGGTGTGAGACTTGTTCAAGTCTTTTGAAGCCCTAAACATGAAATTCATTCCTAGAGAACATAACACTTATACTAACATACTAGCTTCTATTGGATCAAATTTATGTCTAGTATCCAACATCATTTATGAAGCTAAGATAATGAGGCTTGTTTATAGACCATCTATATTGGACAAAGATATCTTTTGGCAAATTTTTGAGAGTGATGAACAAATAGTTTATTTTCTAATTTGGGAATTGAATTGTGTAAGTGATAAATCACCAAAATACGATGAAGAAGGTAGAATGATTTAGTTGATGAATAATCATATCCCCAAGCGGTTTATAACTTTGGAAAGCCTATTTGATAATAGTGATAGGTGGCATATAGAACCAAAAAAGAAGCTAGTTTTTTATTCAACATAATGCAATATATAGTGATAACAAAGTAAATTAGTCATTAGAGGGTTGTAACAACCTATAAAAAAATGCTAAATAGGAACAACTGCTCAACCATAATAGAGTGCACACAAACCAATCACTACTAGAAGATAAATACTATGAACATGTGCTCTTAAATTTGATGTGTCAAAAATTCTATAATTTACTTAGAATCAAGGAAGTTTCAAAAATATTTCTTCTCATTAAACATCAAAATATTTTTTTAATTATTATGCTTAATTATGTTAATATATCCAAATTTTTGTAGGTATATTTTGTTAGGATTTTTACATCAATAATAAGGGTGTTAGGTAAGGTGTATTATTAACAAAACTTCATCCGTACATATTAATTTTATTATTGGTCATTATGGTAATCGACCACAACTAACTCAATCTTGTATCTATATATGTATCATTTTATTAATAATATAATTTTATAGCGCCCCACTAGTGCTAATAGGATATAGGGAGATTAAATTTTACTGAAAGCCAAAGCAATTGAGATGTTTTGTATTTCATTAATTGCTTGTTTTATAGATATTAAGTTGATATATAGTCTTTTTTTGTGTTTCTTGTTCATTTTGACAAGATAATTGATAAATAATGTGTTTGAAAGAGGCATAATATAATCAATATTCCATGCATAAATTGATCTTACTAAACAAGATGAAAGTTCTCTTCAAAAGGATTTGTACATAAATTTAGAGATATCTTACCAACATTTTCATGAGATAGAATATATTTTGTTACAATCCACACTAGCATCTAGTTCATAAAATAAAATAAAATTTGTACTAATATATTTAATATTTAATATCAAATAACATTATCTCAACAAATTAATTATTTAGACTATCTAAGAGGAGATCAATTTTTGAATTTTACCAAGAAATACAAACATAATTATCAAGTTATATTAACACTATATCATCATAATATAATACAAGTATGACTATTTCAATCTCATATAACCCAGTGAAAAATATTTACCTTATACAAATGATAAAAGTATTTTATTTAGAAATATTTAGAAACAAGTTTAAGAATACTAGAAAAAGTAGTAGCAATTCAATAATATGCAAATAAAAATACCTAAATAATAATAATAATAATTTAGATCTAATTGATTTTCCACTTAGACAGGTTGATGTTTCATAGCGACTTAGAGAGGGTGAAGTCTCATATGTGTAGAAGATGTGACAAAAAATATAAAATGAAATATCATTCCAACTACCATATAAATATTTTTGTTTATAGATCAAATCAATATTGATCCTAACCCAAATTAGAAGGGCTAATTATTTCAACCCAGGGCTTGAGCTATTAAAAATAAAGATAGCTAATATCGCTATATTATAGCCATTATATGGATCACCCCTTCCAAAATATTTGTACTCAAAGCTAAATTAGACTAAAAAACACTCTCAAGATCCTATGTAGCATTCCATTTGGAAGGTCTTGCCACTTGATAAGAAACTCCTAAATTTTTCAAGACCAAAGATGGTGAACTTTAGAAAAAAATAGTACTTTTGGATGGAGAGTGACTTGGCCTTCCTCTTAAAGTATTAAAATATATATTTGGGGTTGTATATTTTGGATAATAATATATTTAAAATAAGATGCATGAAATCTAATATTAATGTGGTAACATGGTGGAAGCTCCAAATAATATACCTCTTCACAAATATGATGAACCACCTTGTAGGGCCCATAAAATTAAGAAGATAACTTATTACTAGAATTGATCTTCAAGGACAATTGCTTGTAGTGTTGTAGGTATAAAAGACCATATCTCCTATTGAAAATTATCATTTAGAATGGTATAACTTCTATTTTTTAATGTATTTTTTGTCCTAGGTCAAATTATCTTTGAGAAACTAAAGTACTAGTTACTTTTGCTCTAAAAAATCATATAGTAGGAAATCTTGGAGGATTTGGGAACAAAGTATACTATAAATGGATATTTTTTACCATACAATGCTTCAAATAAGGACATCTTGAAGAATGAATTATAAGAAGTATCATACCATGATTTTTCTATTGATATCCCTAAACCAAGTGATACTACTTGTCTTAAGAAAAATAATAAAGATCAGTATCCAAATAATTATTAATAATATCTATTTAACCATCCAATTGAGGGTGTTAAGAAGAGTATATACTGAACGTGGCACCACAAAGACAAAATAATTCTTTCTAAAAGTTACCAATGAAGATAGAATCATGATTACTCATAATGATTTTGGGATGTTATGTAATTTAAAAATATAATCAAGAATTAATATGGATAACTTATTTGTAGAATAAGGATGTTGTAATGTATAAAAATAAGTATACTTTAAAAGATGATCTTGTACTACAAGGATCAATATTTTCTCCTCTAATTTAGAAAGGCCTTCATTGAAATTTATGGATATGTACTCCCATTAGTGGTTAGGGATAGGCAAGGTTTGTAACAACCTAAGATATTCAACTATTTTTCTTTGTTATATTGATATAAATCACACTTAGCAATAAATATCTTAACACATACCTTTTGTCCTTTTCAAAAAAATGATTGTGTTCACCCATTAGTATATTTTTGAGAATCTTGAATATCTAGCCAAAGGAGATGCATGCAATTCTTGGAGAACCTTTGTGCTAAAATCCAAAGAATAAGGAAGATAAATTCAATCATTTTTATAATGCACTCCACTAGAATATAAAAACATGAGTGCATTGGTGATGTTGTCTTCTTTTTATGAATGATATGTTTAATATTTATTAGCAATTTGAGTTGTTTTCTGTTGTCATTGATGTCACATTAATGTCACAAGGTAACATTGGGTTTTGATGACCAAAGCATTCATATTTTTGAGAGCATGGATATATATAGGGTTTTTGTGAAAACCAAGGTAAGTAAAACAAAAGGTTTTATTTAGAACCATGGAAGGTAGATTTGAAATGGTTTTTTCTTAAAACCCAGGTTGGATTTTTGTTTCATCGAAAAAGGTGCCCTAGAGATGGAGATATTCAATTTTGAATATTTGGTTTAAATTTTAAAATTAAAATTACCTCAACACCGACATCATCATAAAAAAAAATTAATTTAAAAGTGCCGCCGACGTTTGCAAAATTAAAGGAAATTTGCATATAAATGCAAAGGATTTTATTTCAAAAAGACTTGGAATTGAATGTAGAGAAGATAAGACTAAAAGCATCAAAATATTCATGTGGTAGAGTGGTACAACAGTGAGCAAGGGGAGTGTAAAGGTTTTTTTTTTGAAAGAGATGATTTTCGATTCCCACAGGTTAGAGTTTCGATCAAGAGAATTGGCCCACATTTTTGTTGATGTGAGCAAAGGGAGAAGGACAAAAGTGTATTTTGTGCTCTTTGTCTTATGCAAGCACATAGCTTGCATGGTGTTTGGCACCGCTATTGAGGATTGTTTGGGTAGAGACGAGAGTTTGATTCCCTCTAAGCAGCAAGTAATATTTTTATTAATAAATTTTTTATTATTGCCCAATGTTGGAGGAATAATGTGATGAGGGTTGATTTTATTTTTTATGGGAAGGCAAGTTTAAAAACACTTTTAGAAAAGAAGATATTTCTAGTATTTTCCTTTTATAAAATTATATCATATTATATATCGTTGGAAACTTATTTCGAGGACTATTTGACTAACTCATTTAGAAGGAGAAATAAGGTGTTTGTAGAGATATATTTTGGTTTTTGTAAAGGGGTTCAAAAGTGAATATTGTTGTGCTCTTTTTCAAAGTGTTTGGAGTGTGGCACATTTCCAAAGGGGTTTCTTCACTTCATAAAAGGTATGAGTATATTTTCCTATTGATTGTTTATGGGGGTTGATTTTTTAAATATCATTGGAGGGAAAATGATTGTTTATGGTTTCCTTTTCAAAAGTGGTTGCTTGAATGCATCAAGGTTTTCTGAATTGAGAGTTGTGTTTAAAACCATGTGTTATAAGCATAGTGGTTGAAGCCCATTGGTTGTGAAATAACTTGAGTTAGAAAAGAACATGAGTATCATTGTTATGTGAGATTTAAGGTTAAGCATTGTTGGAAACATTTGATTTGGTTGATACATACTTGGACCAGGGTTGTGTGAGAAATATTTATCCCTTGTGATGATTGGTTGAGTTGATTTGATTGAGATTAGTCAAGTGATGTTTGAAGTGATTGCTCAAGTTCTATGAAATAAACTATTCCATAATTCTATGTTGAGTAGAGATTGAAGTTAGAACATATTGAGTCTCTAACAATTATCTTTATGCTTCCATAAAACTTGAGTTGAGTTGAGGTTGACTTGAATTGAGTTGAGGTTCATTTGAGTTGAGAGTGAGATTAGAACATATTGAGTCTCTAACAATTCTATTTATGCTTCTATGAGTTTATTTAAGTTGAATTTATATTTATTTAGGTTGAGAGTGAGATTAGAACATATTGAGTCTCTAACAAATTCTCTTTATGCTTCTATGAAGCTGATTTGAGTTGAGATTTGCATTAATTGTAGAGTTCATTTTGAGTACTACTTGAGCATGATTTATTGAGACTTTGATAAGGCCTTTGGGACAAATTTGAGGATAGTGTTAGAGCATATTTGAGCAAGTTATTGATGAGCATGCTAGAATAGTTTTTGGGCAAGTTCTTGGTGAGCTTGCTAGAGCATATTTGGGCAAGTTCTTGGTGAGCTTGCTAGAGAATATTTGGGCAAGTTCTTGGTGATCTTGCTAGAGCATATTTGGGCATGTTCTAAGTGAGCTTGCTAGAGCATATTTGAACAAGTTCTTAGTGAACTTGTTAGAGTAGATTTTGATAGGTTATGTATGAGCTTGTTATTCAGTATTGGACAGGTTCTGTGTGAGCTTGTTATTCAACATTGGAAAGGTGTTGTGTGAGCTTGTTATTCAGCATTGGAAATGTTATGTGTGAGATTGTTAAGTAGGTTCTATGTAAGCCTATTGAGTAGGTTCTTAGTGAGACTATTGATAGAGCTTTGGAGGTGATAGAGTATAGAGTACAAAGTCTCAGTAGATAGAGATCCAACAACCAACATCATTGAAGATAGATCTAAGTGAGGAGTCTTTAAGTGGAGAGAGGTCCACCAATCAGTGCAATAGAGAGACAGCGTTTTATAGAAGATCTCATAGCAAGAGTAGAAGTGGAAAGAGTTCTCCTTTGGAAAAAGATACATAAAAATTGTAATTGGGAGTGATTCCCAAGGAGATTTATTGAGAAATTTTTAATAAAATATTTTCTTCGTGGAGTAGCCCACATTGGGTGAACCATCGAAATTGTTGTGTCTCAATTGTGTGTGGTGACTTGTGCTCTTGCTTACTATTGCTATCTGATTTATTAATACACACTGATATATTTGGTTATTTCAATTAAGGACATTAATTGATATTAGTTTGGAAATAAAGTAAAAAGTGGTTTTATACTGTTCATCCCCCCCTTAGAATAAGCTTGTGTTCTTCAATATCTGTATTAGAAAGCCAATATTATAAAAATTAAGAAAGCCATTGTGGAGGAGGACTAGATATAGCATTGTAGTGGCAATATCCTTACATTTACATGACAAGGTATAAACCACCACATTCTTTATTTGTTGTATTCAATGACAAAATTATAGCCCAAGGGCTTGTCTATATATTCTATTTAGGACATGAGAGGTTTTTTTATAAGAAATGCTTAGGGCTATTATAGTCAAGATTGATGATAACACAATACCCCAACAAATAAGGCCTAAATTTCTCTATGACATGTAAAGCAACAAAATTTTCCTTCTCATCAATGGACCATCCCAAGTTCTTGCCCAAAATTTTCATACTCTCAAAGGTTAATGGGTTACTATCTTACATGAAAATAAATCCAATACCTATTCCACAAGAATCACACTCAATGATAAAAGCTTCACTAAAACTAGAAATCACCAAAATGAAATTGGTATATGTAGGTTCTATGAGGGTTTGGAAGGCTTTATATGCAACATTAAACAAAAAATAAGACATCATTTTGAATGAGAGTAGTGAGAGGAGTAGCAATTTTTTGTAGTATCCTATGAGACCTAAAAATTCATGAAGTTATTTAACATATTTAGGTAAGGTCCACTCTTACATAGACTTTATATTGTTAGGATGTACCTTGAATCCTTCCTAAAATACTATATATCCTAAGTATTCTACTTATTAGGCCCCAAAGGAACATTTGAACCATTTTACAAAAAAAATCTCTTTGTAATAGGTGAAGAAATTTATCAATATGATACTATAAATTAAGATATTATTAATGAAAACCAAAACAAACTTGTGAAGGCAAGGATAAAATATACAATTGACAGGACTTTGAAAAGTGGAAGGAGCATTAATGAGATCAAAATGTATTATTAAGAATTCATAATGATACTCATGTATTTGAAAAGTAGTCTTAGGGATATCCTCTTCTCTAACCATAATTTGATCAAACCCAAAGCACAATTTTAGTTTTATAAAATATCTAGCACCATGCAATGCATCTGATATATAATTTATAATAGTGATAGGAAACTTATCATTGATAGTAATCATGTTGAAATGATGAACAATAATACACATGCACCATGAGCCATCATTACATTGTACCATAACCATTCAAGTAGAGTCTGGCCTAATGCTTGGCTGAATGATTCCTTACTCCAATATTTCTTGAACTAACTTCTTAATTTCTAATATTTAGGGCTAGCTATAGTGATAATAATATATATTAAGAGGTTTAATTCTCAAAATTAGGTGTATGGCATGATTATATGTGTGTTTAGAAGGAATATATATGGTATCATTAATGACCATCTCATATAAATCTATAATGTTTTATAAATCCAAACAAATAGCTATAAGATATGGCTCCAAAGAATGAATATCCATACAATTAACTTATGCAAAGAATCCATAACAATATTTCTTCAATATAATGATTTAAAGTATTGATATACAAGACCAATGACTTTGTTGTCTTACTATCTATAAATTTATTTGTGCTACCTGAATCAATCAACACATGGACATGTTGTCATTCAATATATCCTTTTACCTTGATAGTATGGTGATCTTGAATACCTTTAAGAGTGTGAGTTGAGATATCCATTATATAATCCTTAGTTTTGTTTCATCTACTTCTATTGGTAACTCATATTGTAATATATATTCATCTTGATATATTGTTGTGTCTTCACCTTACACTTAAAATTTATGATATTCTCCATAGCCCTAATCATGGGGGTACCAAATATATATTTAAAATAGAAAAAAATCTTTGCGAACACTAATTATTATGGTAATAATGATGAGTTTTGAAGTCATATCTACAAGGAGGACTAGAATATTAAATATTTTATTTTATTTCCAAAGCCATACTATGAGCATCGTAAAGAGTATATAGATCAAAATTGCTAACTTACTTATATTTTTATCCTTAAGAACTTGGAAAAAATGTTGAGACCACCATCATTAGATCCATTTGGTAGATATAAGTAAAAATACTTGTGAAATTAGAGAAATATTCCACTATTTCTATTTAATTTATTTTCATAACTCAACCCACATTTGATGTATAATATCCGTTGTATAATCTTCAAATAAGTTATTTGATGTCAAGCCATAAAAGAGGACCCCCATGTTAGTGTACTTACCAAAACAACCATTGATGAGCTTTGGTTCCTAACTTAGAAGTTGTTAATGTGACACTACCTATTTTAGAAATATATTATAGATGGTGGGTATGTCAATTTAGGGAACATGGGTGTCTTGAATCCATTTAACAAAATTAGAAGCACCTCTACCATAAAATCCAAATCAAAAGTAAAGCCTACGTAATAAGCAACAAAAAATTGAGGACTATGACTAGGTGGCAGTTGTGGAAGAACATTAGTATTTGATGTTTGATGATTGATTAAAGGTTGGTGTTTGGTATTTTGTTTTGACTGTTAACAAGATAAAGCATAATAGTCAATATTTATAGTATTCTTTCGATATTGTTCAAGGGCATAACAATGGAAGTAATCAATTAGTATTCATCACTCAAAGACTTGATAATGTTAGTAATTGTTTGTTCTTGATGCAAAAATAAATGCATAAAAACTAGATTCAATAGTACTAGGAATAAGAATACCAATTGAAGGGGTAGTGGATAGTTCATTTCTTCTATAATCCTTTAACCATGTCATTGGCACTAGTTTTCACTCTAATGTTCTTACATATAGATTGTATTATTTGTTAATCTTTGCAACCCTTTTCATACTATTATAATATAGCTTTGGTAAAAGATTGTTTTTTATGCTAACTTCTATTATTAAACTATGAAATATTTATATATTGGAACTTCACTAGGAATAGAGAAAGAAATATCTATTTCATATAAGTTATTAGTCAATTATTTTGTTGAAATAAAATATTAATATGATTTATATTATGATATTCTATATGTAGAAATAGGTAGGCTAAGTGGATCTATAATTTCATCAAATATGTGACCTTATTTCTCATTACTTAAATAACCCTTGTATAATATAGGTTCCCCTTAACATGATCACAAATATTGCTTGAGATAAATCTTCCTTGATTTTCCACAATTCCTATTCTTTCAATCATGTCCATTCTATATATCATCCCTGATGATTGTCCTTGGTGGTTTCTTTATGTCCTAGTGTTATGTGATCAAATCTTATATAGTGATTACTGCATTGGACTATTTGATATTTTAGATAACATTTTCTATTTGATCTATATCAACTACAAAAAATACATTAATCCTAACTTTAAAGAAGAGAGTATTTAGATAATGAAAAATAATATTGGTAATTAAATATGAAATATTCTAGCACAAAGTATTCCCTTATCTAGGTATGATGATAGGCAACTGATTCCTAATATTAATTCTACCATTGATATTCTTTGTTGATTTGGTGTTTATTTATTTGTGTGTACTGAGATCATATAAAATATTTACAAACATATTTTTGCTGACTAATTGTTGCTTTCACTAAAATTATAATCAACTCTTTATTAAATCGATAACGATTTTTCTATGGGTAGAAACATTAAGAGATTATTTTTAATGTAATGATAATTTTCCATAGTCTATGATATGACCATTGTATAAATGTTTGCCTTATACTTTTATAAAGGAAGTAATATAAACTATTACTCTTAAATGATATGGCTTTATTGGTTGTAATATCAAATATGAATGTGAATACTCTTTATTCTTGTAAATACATGTAAAAATACTTAGATTACAAATACAATTATGAAATACTCTAATCATAAAAATTATTTCAAAAACTTCATTTTTTTTTATCATTAATATAGAGAAATGTATCATCTAATGCTTAGATAATGGAGGTGGTAGAGAAGTGGTTTAAGAGGAGGAATTGGTAAAGGTAATAGATATGGTGATAGAGATAGTAGGTTAGGTACTAGTAAGGAAGATGGATTTCATGACATAGTTAGAAGTAGTGCAACCAATGATATTGTTAAAGGAGATGGACTAGGTCATAGAGTTGGAAAATATATAGATTAAGGTGGTTGTGTTGGTGGTTATAAACAAGGTAGAATGGATGGAAGCAATAAAAATATCGTATAGGAAGTATTTATGGAGAATTGGAGGTTATGTTAGTGAACATAGAGGCCTTGGTGGTGAAATTGGAGAAGATGAAGAATAAGGTACATGTACATATGCTAATAGTGGTGTTGGAAGAGGATGTAATGAAGAAATAGGTTATAGAACTAGTGGAGGATTTGGAGAGGAAGGTGCATGTGTTGGTTGTATATTTGAAGGAGGATTTAGTAGAGGCACAAAATGACAACTTGAAGGAGATTTACATGAGTTGGAGGTACCAAAGAATATCTTGACGAGGGAAGTCAATGTAGAATGTGATATAGGGAGGGAACTTATTGATGATGCTCTTATTACTATAATCTTGATTTTGATTCCAATTGCACATGAATATAGTATAGAGAAAGAGGTATCCATGACCATTGGATGTGGGGTATGAATTTACCTGCTTATTCTCATCTTCAATTTATGGATGATACGGTTCTAATGGGGTTTGCTTCTATTAGGAAAGCTACCAACTTTAGAAGGGCTTTGGATATATATTTGGATTCTTTGGGGCAAAATATTAATGAGGGGAAATATTCTATTTTCTTCTTTAACACTAATCCATTTATACAGGCTTGTATTGCACAGATTCTAAGATTTCAGATTGGTGCTCTTCCCTTGCAATATATAGGTATTCCTCTTTATGTGGGTCCTTTGCCTCATGAGATCTGGAACTCCATTTTGGACAAATTTCATGCTCATGTTTCTCATTGGATTGTTAGACTGCTCTCCTCTGATGGTAGAGTTTTACTCCATATGTCTGTGGTTCTGGCCCTTTGCATCTATAGGTGCATGATTGAGGTTGCTCCTGCTAGCTTTATTCATGAGTTGGACTCTTTGTCTAGAAGATTTTTATGGGCTGGTAATTTGGATTCTTTGAAGTGGAGCTTGGTTAAGTGGGAAACTATTTGCAGACCAAAGAAATAAGGGGGCTTGGGTCTTTCTTTGTCTTATCTTTTTAGAGAGGCTTTGGCGGATAAATTTTATTGGTAATGGTGTATTTCTCAAGAACAATCTTGGGAAAATATTCTTTCCTATAAAAATTTAAATGGTGTTGAGGGCTCTGAGATTCCTCAATACAGTTTGTCTGGTAGAGGCTCTTTCATCTGGAACACTCTTAAGAAGGGGGTGAATCTTGTTAAGCAACGATTGTTCTAGATATTTCATAAGGGTTTTAAGGATCTCTTTTGGCAAGATGATTGGGATGGGTTCCCTACTATTTTATCCATGTATCCTCATCTTCAAAATTTGTGTAAGGTGTTTTTGGATGCAGTTGGAATTCGGTTATGGACTATATATTTGTTGGCAAAGTTCGATAGGTTGAGGTTGTTCATTGGAAGGATCCTATATATTGGCTGACAGGGGGTACTTGTCAAGAAAGAGAGGAGTTGGCTGATATTTTGGCTTCTAGGAACTACACTTATTTATAGGATGATGATGTTTTGGCTTGGTTTTTGGATCCTAGAGGGGTTTATTCGGTGGCTTCGGGATACAAGGAGTTGGATCAACAACATTTTGGGGATGCTGAGATACCCTAGTGGAAGCAGGTGTGGTCAAAGGTCTCTTGGCATAAATGTAATTTTTATCTATGGTTAGCTACTCCCAATAGATGCCCTACCTGGGATAATTTACAAAAGAGAGGTTTTCAGGGACCTTCTTTCTATTTTTTATGTGCGAACAGTGAAGAGTCTTTAGGTCATCTTCTTTTTCAATGTTCTTTTGCACGGGATATTTGGCATCTTTGGTCGGGGGTGTGGAAGTAGCCTTGTGCCCATGCTTCTTCTCTTTTGGAGTTCTGGAGGAGTTTAGGGAGACCTCATTCTAAGGATTTATTTCTCCAACTTTCTTGGACTATTGGCCCTTCTTGCATTCTATGGTAGATTTGATTGGAAAGAAATTGAAGAATTTTTCATGATAAGAAGCTTACTATTCCTCAACTTTGGCAGCGAATCATTGGTATGATCAAGAAAATTGTCTCTTATAAATGTCATATTAATCTTCCTTTGGAACAATCAGATATTTTGATGATACAGAGTTTAGGATTTGTGGAGAATGGTCCTCATCCTTCTATTTTGTCTGGTAGAAGAGATGTTAGACAAAATGTGCAGAGATGGTTGATGGTATCCTCCTCCTCCAAGGGTATTCAATATCAATACGAATGGGTCTTATCGGTGTTCAAGATCAATACGGATGGGTCTTCTTGGGGTAATCCTTGGCTTGCTGGTATTGGAGGAGTTGGGAGAGATAGTGTTGGGAATGTCGGTTTAATTTTTTCATGCTAAGGGAATACACTCTAATAATTATATGGAGGCTCTTGCTATCTGTTGTACTTTGGAACAAGGGTTGGCTATGGGTTGGCGAAATATAATATGTGAGTCTGATTCACATATTATTATCAATTTGTTAAAGACTCGCCATCTTGATAATGTTCACTAGAGGTTGACCTTGGTTGTTCGACAGATTCTTCAAATCTGTTGTAATTTGGAGTTTATCTCTTTTGTTCACATTCCTAGGGAATGGAATAGGGTTGCGGATTGTTTGGCCAAATGGGCTTCTCAGTTTTAGGGGAATTGGTCTGTTAAGGGTTGGGATCACCTCCCTTTTGATTGTTCTCAACATCTTCATAATTTACTTGCTGAAGATATGTATGATTCAGGTTTTTGTTGACTGTTTTGTTTGTGATTGTTTATTCTCATCTGTAAGATTTATTTGATCTAATAAAAATTTTCAAATCTTTTATTTAAAAAAAAAAAATGGCAAATGCCAAATAAAATGCTGCATGTATAAAACCACACACAAAAGGAGCTTCACGGAAAACTAGAAACCTGTGTCATATAGATAATCTTTTGGCAATAGAATTACTACTTCGTGGGTGATTCTAATATAACTTAGTTATTGTCAATACAGAAAGTCATTGCTTTGTGGATGCGAGAACCAGCTGAAAGAGGCGCCATCATCGCTGGAACAGCCCTTGAAGGATGCTGCACCGATGATCGCGTTTTCACAGAAGTCATCAGCAGAGGTCGTCCTTTGAAATTCGTCAAGATCCGCCAAGCCTACCAGAAACAATACGAACGGTGCCTAGAAGATATTTCGCTTTTATAACAGACGGACCTTTCCAAAACGTCTTACTGCCTTCAAATAAAGATTTTAGATCATCATTTTAGCTATGGCTTTATGCAATATAGATTTTAGGTCGTCGATGAGTACTTTTTTATATATGTATGTAATAAGACCATTTTTGAAAGGGAGAGTCTTAGACAAGTATATTGGATCCTCTTTCTGAGTAATGTTTTGTGACAATGCCCAGTAGTTTAACTTGTCACTTCGCTTTCTCCAGTCATGGCCGAAGAATATAACTTAACATAAGTTTTTCAAATCTATATATCGAGCAGGCATTGCGTTTAGCTGCCTCTTAATGCTTGGACATTCAAGACTGTTCACGAACATGAGAGCCTTCGAATTCATTTTTTTTAGCCTTCAGTGAACCTGCAAACAATTCTCAATTCCCAGAATCAAGGTCACCTCCTTCCTAATGAACAAAGCTATTTAGAAAAAAATATTAAAATACCGTTCACAAAGTTATACAGATAATATATAATACAAAGATTAAAAAATAAAATAAAATAAAACATATAATATAACGATAAATTAAAGATGAAAATTTAAATCATTTTAATATACGAAAAATTGAAGTAGCATGTTTATAATAAAGTCAAAAGCTAATGTTTATTTAAGGTCCGCCAATGCATTGCATATATGCACTCATGTTGTTGTGCCGTCCACCGAAGGGGCATTAGTTATTCTTATCTAATCCCTAAACCATTGTTATTAGGTCCGCTTGGCCTTCATATTATCATATTTGCATCCCACACATGGAGTTTGACAAATCTCATTAGTAAACAATATACTAAGCATTATATTTATAAAGATATTGGTAATATTCAAATAGAAAGAAAGCTACCAAAATTACAAGCTAATCAAATTGAAGACAATTACATTATATTATATTATATTATATTATATTATATATATATATATATATATATATATATATATATATATATATATATATATATATATATATATTTTGTGGAAAACATTCTAGAAGGGATGTCACTTTCGGGTAAGGTTCACGGTTAAGGTTCAAGGAGGCAGGGATATCTCTTCCACCAAAATTACCCAGGACTCACACCAGAATATCTCTTTCAAAGACTCGCACCTGGCCTACCATCTTTGACATATTCAAGTAGTAAAACTGAAACAACAAAACACAAGAACACACAATCACAAACACAGAAAAATATTAAAAAACAAAAAATAAAAAACATGTTGTTTGAATGTGTCAAAAAGATAAAGCACAACCAAACACACACACAATAAGAAAAAAAAAAAAAAAACACAAACCACACAATAAATACAAGAACAACATAACAAAGCACAAACATAACAAAATATAACAGAAAGCTACAAATACACAACCAACAAAAACATGAAAACCAAAAACAACCAAAACCTAAAAAACAATAAAAAATAAAATAAAATAAAAGAACAACCAACAACAACCAACAAAGAAAACTAAAAATATAGAAAACACTCTCACACCAAAACACAAAAATACCAATTAACATAAACATATAGATACACAAGCACAAGAACAATAACAAAAAACAGAAAACAACAAAAACAACACAAAAAATACAAAAATAAAACAAAACAAAAAAAGCGCACACATAAATAGAAAAGAAAAAAGAAAAAAATAGAACACAACAATGACCTTTATATACCAAAAAACTAGTAAGGCAAGAATCAATAGAAGAAACAAAAGAAATATTAGTTTGAGCTAGGGAACTAAAATATCCTGATCGAACCAAAGAGAAGCAAAAATAAAGCAAGAAAAACTAGGTACCTCCAGAACTAGAGCTATCCAAATATATGATAGAAATAAGAGCTTCCCTTAGTTTTGAAGCCCAACGTATAGGAGGGTGGCCGTAGCAAGTAATATCACCTTTTCCCAAAGCCCAATTAATGAAAGCATCAATACTTTTGTTCTGATATTTGAACATATGATTGTAATCAATTTTCATATATCCCATTTGGATTAATTGAATCTTATCTATAATTCTTTTTATTATCTGATCAACCTTATGATTCTTAGAAGGAGTTTTCAAAATATTAATCATGATTTGAGAGTCAAACTCAACTAGTATATTTTTGCATCCAACCTTAGTAACCTCTTGAAGGCCTCTAAGGATACCATACCCCTCAAAAATATTATTGGATACAATAACCAAATTCTCAGGAAAAGTAAAAACCAAGGAGCCATTTGAAAGTCTACTAATTCCTCCCACACTAGCTTTTCTAGGGTTCCCTCTAGAAGCTCCTTCAGTATTGACTTTTCCAAAATCCCTAGGAGGAGCTTGCCAATTCTTTGTTCTATCTATATTTCAATTTATCGCATTCCCTTTAAGTTGGGTTCTCTTAAAAGGGTTAGTATTCAATATTTGCATCACTTGATTCAATATTTGGTGGGATTTTTGGGGGTGATTAAGGAGCTAATGGAATGATTCAACCAAGTTGGTAATAATATTTTTCTAGATATAGTGAATATCCTTCCTTTCTTGATTAAAAATTCAGTTGTTCCTTTCATTCTAAATATTCCAAAGAAGAATGTTAAAACCCATCCAAACTAACTTCCTAATGAAATGATCAACACCCTCTTGATTAGGTGAATCCCCCCAAATTTATTCAAAAGTAAAAAAATTGGACCACTATAAGCCAAGTAAAGTGGCCATTCTCCTCCAAATATCAAAGGATAAAGTACACTCAAGAAAAATATGATTGATATTTTCCATAATCTCTCCACATATTTCATATCTAAAAGGGCTATGAAAACCACAATTTATAAGATGCTCACTAGAAAGCACACTGTGATGCAATAAAAGCCAAGTAAAGAACCTCACCTTAGGCAAGAGCTTTTGAACCCACAACTGAGAAACAATGTTAGATTATTGGTTGGGATTATTATGGCATAAGGCCAAATAACCTTGAGCAACTGAATACTCATCCTTAGTACTGTTGTCCCATTCAAAAAAATCTTTATCATGGGACCAAGAGAGTGATCTAATGTGATGTCCTCAATAGGGATCCATTATCTACCAACCTTTGAATTATTAATATGGTATTGACAGTAATGATCCATATTTATCTAGTTAGCTCGATGAAGCTCCTCCATCCATGGCCTCTAATTAGGAAAATGAGTTATCAAAGGCTTGTGACCATCCCAAGAATTCATCCAAAAAATTACCTATTGACCATTATGAATGATCCAAAATATTTTTTTTATCAAATCCTCATGAGTCTTAAGAACTACTAAAATGGGAGAACCTTCATAATGCAATTGATAGTGAACAAGGTCTTCAGTACTCTTGTTCTCGGTATATTTAGTACATAGATTCTTGGTCCAAAGAGCATTGGTATTATGCAAAATCCTCCAACATAATTTAGTAGCTGAAGCTTTGTTGTTATTAATAGTAGACCAAAATGCTAACCCCCCTTCATTCTTAGGAAGATATGAAGTATTTCATTCTACCAAGGCCTATTTTATTTTTTCCTTAGTACCACTTTAGAGGAATCGATGACTGATTTGATGCAGTTCATGAAGAACAACCTTTGGGATATTCAACGTGGTAGAAACATAAATAGGAATAGCCTGAAGGACTGAAGAAAACCACCTATTGGTCCACTTTCCAATTTTCTTCTTGACTTTCTCTAATAACCAATTCCGATATTTTTTTCTATCTTCAAATATTTATAGGAATACCTAAATAAATTATTGGAAGGGAGGTCTTCTTATATCTTAATTTATCCAAGACCATGTATTCCTTTCTAGACGAACAGTGAAAGAAAATGACTTTAGATTTATCTTCTTTGACCAATTGGTTGGTAGCCTTAGAAAAACAACTAATAATTTGCTTAATAGTAGAAGCTTCCTTAACCGTATCTTTACCTAAAAGAATAGATTCATCAAAAAATTGAAGATTAGAGATATGTCTAGCTCCATGAGCAATGGTAACTGCCTCAAGGTTTTTTTTCTCTCTTTTTGATAATAGTCCTACCTAAGAATTCAACAATAATGATGAATAAATAAGGGTATACGTGGTCTCCTTGCCTAATACCTCTAGAATATGGGAATAATTGAGAAGGCTAACCATTGATAAGAAATAAGTAGGAAACTAAAGAGATACATCCCATAATCCAATCCATCCAATCCTAGGAGAAATCAAATTTCCTCAAAACTTTGATAAGGAAGTGCCAATCCACTATCTCATAAGCTTTGGATAAGTCTAACTAAATGAACATGGAAGGATATTTTTGCATATCCATGGAATGGATGGCTTCCTGAGAAAGAACTATCTCATCAACTATTTGATGCCCTTGCACATCCCCTTGTTCAAGAAAAATAATCTTATGCAAAAGAGGCTTCAACCTTTCTACTATGATATTAGTAATGATTTTGATAAGACCATTACATAAAGCAATAGGTCTAAAAGTTGAGATATGTTTAGTCTCTTGAGCTTTTGGAACAAGAGTAATATATGTTTTATCGATAACCTTCAAAATTTCTTTGGCTTTCCTGGCTTCTTCCACCACCTCTAATAAATCAGTATTTTTTGCTATATATTTAGTTATTAGGTTTACGTAGCTTTATATTTTAATCTATAATCTACACATCTAGCTTGACAAATACCATTAGAAAATAATACACTATGCATTATATTTATAAAGATATTGATAATATTTATATTGTAATTGTTAAATGGAAAGAAAGCTACAAAAATTACAAGTTAATCAAACTAAATATAATTATATTTTATTATTAGGTCCACTTAGCCTTTACATTATTAAATCCTCAATCCATAGATCTAACTTCATAAATCTCATTAGTAAACAATACACCATGCATTATATTTTTAAAGATATTAGTAATATTTATATTGTAATAGTCAAATGGAAAGAAAGATACAAAAAATCACAAGTTATTCAAACTAAATACAACTATATTTTTGCTATATATTTTCCACTAACCATATATGAAATTACCTTCTCAACCACTAATGTCATGCATGATATATTTTTGTATAAATTTCTATAGTGATTTCCATGTAAATATGCATGTCAATGATGTAGAACTTCATTATTGAAATTTCTAATTATTATCTACTAATTTGTACTATTAAAAACTTCCTAAAAAACTCATTGTCAAAATATATTCGTCATGCACAATATTTATGGAAACTAGATTGGGTTAAAAAAGGTACAATTGATAGTGATATCTACCCCTTCGATTAAGTTTACATCCTATGAATTGATGTATAATTCTTGGATTTGTACATTATTGGCCATAAGAAGAAATATTCCACCATTTATCATGCAAGTCCATACTGCTATGACAATTATGCTTTCAAAAATATGAATCCTACATAGATATTTATTAAATATTGTGTTCCATGCTCTAGAAAATTAAGTTTTAAAATATTATTGATGTCATAAGGTCTACTTTATAGAGTCATGGTAGTTGGATTTAGATCCTACATTCCATTAAAATGTTCCAATACCTATTATGTACTTATATCACACATATGTGGTAACTTCCATATATAATTCACTATGATGATCTTAATATAGTTGGGAATTAACTCCCTTTTCATACTTTAAAAACTCATTTTATTAAGTAAAAAGGAAATCTCTAATGAGATTACATACT
The DNA here is from genome assembly GCA_028583015.1 of Wollemia nobilis. NCBI lineage: Eukaryota > Viridiplantae > Streptophyta > Pinopsida > Araucariales > Araucariaceae > Wollemia > Wollemia nobilis. Next base: position 2,541,235 of record JAQPPZ010016612.1, read on the forward strand.
TTCATAACCTTATTTTATCTTTGCACCAAATTGTTTAATGATTATTATTGTTATTATTTTTAGTTATTATAATTTAACATGAAACCCCATGGAAGACATTTTGATAACAATAATTCAAGACTACTTATGCAAGTTGAAGAAGTTCATAATAGTTTGAAGAAGTAAACCTTTTAAATTTAAAGAATAATTATGTGTAAATAAGTCGACCTATGAAATTTTAAGAAGAATAAAGAATTTTATTTCTTTATCTCAAATAAGTATACCTATGCAAATTGAAGAACTATGTCTATGTATTTTAAGAAGGCTACCTATGCAATTTAAAGAAAAATTCTTTGTCATTTTTATTTTGAAGTAGACTATGTGATTTTCTATTTGAAGTAATCCATATTTTTTCCATTTAAAGTAGTTCATGCTATTTTTATATTTTTATTCAAGAAACCCATCTATTTAAATGCTAATATTTTCTCAAATCTTATGTATTTTAATGTAAAAATTATTGGTTTTATTGAACTTTAAGTTGTAAAATATATTATAATATTTATCAAAAGCTAGAAATACCTTGAGTGGTACTAAAATTCAAAGTCCTTAAGTGATTGGATCATATGAAATCCAATAATATAGGCATGCAAAAATAATAATAAAATATTTTTTTAATGTAATACTTTAAGTGTTGATATTCAAGCAATTTTTTTTGTGTAGTGATCCTATTTCTTATGAATTTTATTTCATAGCATGGATTCAAATGTTTAATGATATGATGGTGATTGGAAAATTAGATTTTAAAAAATGATTCTTGTTGGAAAAACATATAGAATTGATTTTGTACGTGAAATATTTATCAGATGTTCTTAAAATTTACTAAACCACAAGATGTTGTAAGAATCCAAAATAGAATAAAAGGAGTATAAGTGGATTATAAGTTCCAGATCAAGAATTATTGGAAAGTTTAAAATAGAAACTAGATCGCACATTTAATAATTAAGGACTAAAAAAGAAGACTACAACACTTTTAACAAAATGTATCAAAGACCAATGATACTAATAATTATGCATCTTAAAAGGTAGCTAACTCATATTAAGAGGCAAAATGACTTTAATGTGAATAATCCTATCACCAAGCTAAGTTATATAAGGAATAGAATTAGAGTGATTAATTCCAAATATGGTAATGATGATATCATAGACTTTTTTATTTAAAGGTTCTATTTGTATCATCATAATCTCATCTTTGTCATTAAATTGATAATATATTTAGAAACTATGTTGTTAGAGGATTTAGTTGGTCCTTTTCTATATGAATAATAAATAGTTAAAATAAATATCCTTATTCGTGGTACTACATTGCTTGGCAATTCTTTACTATATCATTAAATTTTAAAATCTAGGATTACACAGTCCACCTAAGGAGTTTCTTTGATTTAAAGAAGACATATTATAGTTCACAAGGTAGTAAGAATGTGACCTTATTCTCTTGTCCACTTGTGTTGTAGTTTCTAATAGCCTAGAGGTTTACTCATAAGGAAATGAGGATCTCCATTTAACCAAGAGTCTTGGAGGTCTATGATGAAGTGAAAAAATCTTGCATAAATATAAACTCCTAGATTTCTTCCAAGCTTTCCTAGAGAATCATAGAACCCTTGCAAGAACTTTGGCTCACTCTTGGAGGAAGGTACGGGTCCAGGAGGGAGGGACTAATTTTATCTTCTCAATAGCCCTTATAGGTGAGGTGATGGGATTACCAGTGGATGGTAGTGGTCATAATAACCTAAATATTTCTCTTAAGTGATAGTATGGGTTTTTTTTTTTTATATAGGATAATATTTACTGAAGTTGTAGAATGGTTATGGTGCCAAGAATCTTAAGACTCCTTGGAATTGGGTCCTTATGATAATAATGGACTACTTCACCTTGGACTTGAATAGGAAAGTTATTTGAAGCTACCATATAATGTTCCTGAACCAGCTCAGGAGGAATCATCCGATTATTATGCCATATTTTCTCTATAACTCACTCACAAAATATCTACGAGATATTAGAGGAGGTAAATATATTGATCCACTTCATCAAGGATTTATTTTGTTAAAATTTGAGCATTTGGAAAAATATACAAGAATTGCAGTGGAAGAGGTGTTAGGAAAAATTGAATTCTAAAAAATTTCCCCAACCCTCTAGCCTTTGCTAATGACTTCTGAATCCTTTGGTGATTCCTATGTGTCAAATTATGGGGATTTTATGAACTCCTTTCCACTTTAAAAGGGAATGCATCACCATCTAGGAAAGTTAAGAATTCCCATTGTTAATCCATGAGAGGCTTAGCGTGTTGCTCAAAATGACTTTCTAAGAAGGCATCTAAAATTGAAGATTCACCAATTTTGATGGATAAAATGTATTCGAAGGAGATCCTCCCAATGCAAAATATTTTCAAAGGGTTGTAGGATTTTGATTTTGCAAAGGATATGTCTCCCCCATTAGTCCTTGATATCCTTGGTGCTCAATCACTTATGTGCAAAATTGATGAAAAGCACTAGGCGTTGTTGGGCTCGCTCTAGGTGGTGATTGCTTTCATCAATGAGATCTAGAATTTAGTTAAGAAACAAAAGGATACATTGGTCCTTTAATGGTAAAGAGACCTCGATATTTATCATTGGATTATGGGTTCCTTTGGTGGTTTTTCATTTCTATTTTGGTCTTGTAAGGCTAGTTGTCCCTTCTTTTGATGTATTTCTAGGGATACCTTTGTTAGTTTTTTTATTGGCTATCTTGTGGTATGTGTTCTTAGTCAAGAAATATCCAATTTATAGTCATGGTATTTCTCTACTCCTTATGTATTAAGGTTTATATATCCTCTCAAAAATCCTACTTTTATCTAATAAATAAATAAATAAATAATTCAAATATTTAGTGGGTAATTAAACAAGAAGATATAATATTTAACGGTCAAATAAAAGAATGAGTATTTTAACATGGATTGGAAAAATTAAAATAAGCTAATATTATAGGCCTCTAAAAAATAAAAAAATCATGATACAATCAAGGAAAACAACAATATAATAAATAGATATACCTATCAAATAAATTACAACACTTAGAGAAGTAACGATTAGATAAGTAAAATACATAACTTTATCATTTATTTAATTATGGAAAATAAGATTATAAAATTAATCATTTTACAAAGAAGAAATAAGGTGTTGGTCATAAAGGAATATTTTAATAATGGATTCAAGGAAAACTTATTCAAGAGGAAGGGATTCAATGACATGTCATGTAATTCAATGATGAATGGTTTATTGATTTAGGTGTAAGTCAATATGTGTATTGCTTTAAGGATTACTTTAATTCTTATATGAAATATTATGGTGGATATCTAAAGGTAATTTTAATAATTATAGTTATTCTATTTATTTTAAAGGAATTTAAACAAAACCTATGAAGGGTTCATATGTTAAAAATTGTTTAAATATTATTGTTTCTAATATGCTAAATTTAAAGAAAAGTATTCTAGCTAATAGTTGAATGATACAACATGGCTGCAAAGTAGACTTATATCTAGATAAAGGATTGAAAAGAAGTATTATAAAGGTATATAATATTTTATCCATATAAACTATGAAATGGAGTATAAAAGTATGATTTACAATTTGTATCAAATTCATCTTGTAACGTAATGCACGATATGACCAGTGAATTATTGAGTAAAATTTTTGGACATATTAATTATCAAAGTTTATCTTTATTATCAAAACAGGATATGGTATATATTCTCCTTTGGATAAAAGCAAATACAAGTGTTTTTCAAGGTTTTATTATCAGAAAGCAAAATAGAGATGCATTTACAAGAAGCACCCTAAAATCAAGAGAGCCTTTAATATGTGCATGGTGATTCATGGGTCAATTAATAATAAATATCAAATGGGATAAATATATATTGTGACATTTATATATAAAATTTTATTTTTATTTTCATTAAAAATAGATGATCTAAAGAATTTTGAGATTCTTCATGACCTAGTGGAAAGTCAAATTGACCATAAAATCTAAAAGAAAAATAGGGTCAATGGAGAATATGTCAGATCAATTAATTTAAATATATTACGAAATATATTTCATGCATAAAAATAACAAATATATATACTCCACAACAAAATTATGTTTTTGAAGTATAGGATATTAATGAAATGGAAAAGTACATGATTCAATACTAGAACTTGTAATGTTTTCTTTAGGTAAAATTAAGTGAATTCAAGAACACAAATTTAAAATATGTCCCCAATAATTATACTCAACAAATATCATCCTTAACAAATCACGGAATATAAAGAAGATGATAATGAAATGTTTATAGAGCATTTGGTTATGAGGTTTATGCCCATGTACCAAATAAGGCTACAATAATAAATTTTAATGGTAAAAAGTCTAAAGAGAATTTTTTGGGTATGATAATGAAAAGAATGGATACAAATTTTATGATCCATATGTTATGGAAAATGACATCAACAAGAATACAAAGTTTAATGTTTAATGAAGAAATTGAAGAAGATTTTTCAAAGAATTCACTACAAATAAAAATTAAAATTTATGATAAAAATGTATTTTTAATGTTTTTTATAGTTCAAAAAATATATAACACAGAGTGATAGAGAACAAAGCCTTTTTTCTTCCATAAAAAAAGGAATACTAACCATTAAAAATATTTACAAGCAATATAAAAAAGTTGGAGGTAATATGATTCAACATGTTACTGTTCATTTATGACCACTATCATGTGGATTAAATATCCAAAATATTATGATGGAACTGAGGGTCAAAATGAATGCAAAGAATCCATGGAAGATGAGTACAACACCTAAGTGAAAAATTCGTCTCAGGATATAGTTTAACCTCATTTATAAAAGAATACTCTAAAAAAAGTGTATATAAAACAATGTTTAACTTTTATGGATGTATAGAAAAATATAAATCTAGAGTAATGGATAAACGGTACTCTTATGAAGAAAATACATAATATGGAGAAAAATTTGCTCAAATATCCAAGATCAACATAGTGAGAGTGGTGATATTAGTGGTAACACATTTCAATTTACAAATGCATTAGATGGATGCCAAGAATGCTTTCCTAAATGGTGAGATTGAAGAGGAAATATGTATGATCAAGCCATATAAAATTATGGAATGAGGACGAGTGCATTTGATACACAAATTGAAGAAGTGATTATATGGAATACAACATGGACTAATGGTTTGGTATTTGAAGATTGATTAATACCTTAAAACTAAAGGATTTAAGATAAATATATGTGAAGTATTATTATGGAGGTGAGCTACTCATCATTATGTGGACGATCTTATTATTAAAGTAGAATATTCGTGTAGTATTAGCAAAATATAATTAAGATTAGAGAATAAATTTGACATAATAGATTTAGGATTTATTCATTATTTTCATAACATCAAAGTATACCAAACAACAAAGCATGATAATATTTTTTTAAGTCAGGTTTAAGATGCAAAATTATAATCATGCTTCTACTCCAATTGTAGTTGGGAGAAAATTGAATAAGCATATGGATGGTAATATTTCCTTTAGATGTTCTTTTTTTCCAAATTCCATTTAGATGTTTTAACAATGTCATGTCCTCTTTTGTAAGAAGCTTGATTAGTCTCTTATCCCAAAAAAATCATCCGCTCATGTAGAATATTTGGAGAGCAAGTGGATAGTTAAAACTCTCTAGTTATTGAGAGGCTCATGTTGCGGATATGTTGTATATAAAAAGTTCCTCATAAAAAAACCAAAAAATGCCAAAGAAACTATAAAAATAATTCACCAAACTTACTTGGATTTGATGGCCGACGATTATATCTGATATTATTATAAATGTTTGACTTGACGAGAGGAAATGGGCATATTAAAGTGTACGAAATATATTTTAAATATATAAAATAAACAGAAAAAAAAATAAAAATAAAAATACGAATACGATCAACCATTTTTTTTGGTATTGTTCAACTTTATTGGAGGTGTTTGTTACAGAAACTTGACGCCCATCACTAATTTTTGACCAGAGAAGACCTTGGCTTTCAGGTGGGGTACACTGACCTACGTGTACAAATTTAATAGACTTCAATATGGCCATGTTCACTTCATCACCCCATTTCATTTCACATAATACTGGGGCAACCCTGTACATAAATTCTCACTTTCTATTCGTTTACAAAGTGCTTCGCACTTTACACCCTTTTCATGCATTTTTGCATACTCATTAATTGCATTCATGCATGTATTTGTACATAATCATTGTAAATACCATGCTTGATAATCATTGTAAATACCATGCTTGGAGAATTAAACACCCACATGCTAACATAACAGTTTTAATCACCCACCGTTCAAAGTTGGCACATTTCAAAAGCATTTTTAGACTTCCTTTGGTTGGCATACTCTCATTCATGGATTAAAAATGTTATGACCTACGTGTACAAATTTAATAGACTTCAATATGGCCGTGTTCACTTCATCGCCCCATTTCATTGCACATAATACTTGGGCAACCCTGTACATAAATTCCCACTTTTCATTCATTTACAAAATCCCATCACGTGCTTGGCACTTTACACCCCTTCCATGCATTTTTGCATACTCATTAATTGTGTAGATTGGGTGATTTTTCGTATGTTATGCTGTCATGCAAGACTCTAATTTTCAACGCATACTAAATGACTTAAATGTTGTTATGCTGTGATGCAAGACTCTAATTTTCAACACATAATAAATGACTAGAATGACTTAAAGGTCAAAGAAACTAAAAAAATGTATATCGCTTTTTGTTTGTGTGTTAATATTAAAGGCAAATACTCAAAATGACTACTCATAATTTTCTTCTATATTGATTATTGAAATGATACATGTAAAAGTGAACAAAAAAAATATAAAACTTAGAAATTCATTTCTTAATATAAGATTCATAAAATGTGTGAGATCCAAAGATTATTTTACATAAACATCTCTAATATTTAGATGTAAGATTTAAATATTTAGATGTAAGATTTAAGAGATCAATAACTAGAATTCTCATTTTAAACACATAAGTTCATGATGTAAAATAAAAGACAATTAATGCTTTCTTTTAGTGAAATGAATTAATGATGTAAAGTTTAAGTAATTTACAAAAAAAATTATTTTTTTGATGCATATGAATTAATGGTGTAAAATTAAAGTAATTTACAATAAATTTTTAATTTTAGCCAAATGAATTTATGATGCAATATTAAAGTGATTTACAACAAATATTCCATGGGTATTTACAAAAATATCACCCACAAGCACTTAAATGAGAAGGTGCAAAAGGAAGAAGAAGGGTTGGGCATTGTGAAGTGAGACATCACACATTCTAGAAAAAAGTGATCAATAATTGACACCACCTAAAGATTTGTACTGGGTCAAAAGCTAACAGTGAATCAAATTTTCAACCCATTACCATAGACTCAGAATAAAATGACTATGTCCAAAGGAGGGCAGAAGTTTTGTCCTTGATGAGAGCCCCATAAGGTCTCGGATGTTCGACCCTACTAATTAGGTTGTAGCTGCTGGAGGATTTGCACCCGATCAAAACTTGGTTAGGTCTAAATATTCTAACACATGTAGAAGATAAAAGGAAAATGATCAAGTCCAGGAGGCACTCGAGGATTTGCACTCGACTAGAGCCCAAGGTAGTCCAAAAGTTTCGATGCATGCATAAAGGAAACAAAAAGAGAAATGGATAATATAGAGAAGTGTCATAAGAATCATACCCACCCAGACCGTGACAATGTATCAAATGCATGGCCTACTAAGGGAGGAGGTCAAACCATAAAAAATAAATAAGTATTGCTACCACTAGAAGATTTGCAACTATTTGAGAGCCAATAGGTAGCCAATTCTCTGCCTAGAGACTCTAAAATGAACAAACATAAGTCTGAAAGGTGCCAAATGATTTGTACTTGATCGAAATATAAGAAGGTACCAAATTTCTAGCTTGCTACTAAAGTCCAATTTTGGAACCATAAAATATTTTGTTCCCGATCAATGCTTGGAGGATTACCCAATCTATGACCTGATACCAAAGATTGATGGTAAAGAAATACAAGTATTGATACCATTGAAGACCCTGTATCTAGTTGAAGCCCTCCAATATTCCAAATATTTGACATCATGACTTCATAGCGCATAAGTTTGGTAGTTAGCTCAATCAAATCTAAATTTGGATCACCTACATGAGGATTATCATCATCTTAGGATACTTGTAGTATAAGATCATCTATTAGAATATTCTAAGTAAGGTAGTTATGCTCATGGTATCATGTAGGTGATAGGGTAGCTCAACAAAAAATAATCAATGAAAAACAATGAACCAAATGCAAGTGGTAGGATCAATACTAATCATCATAACATAGGTTTTGGTCAAGTCAGAAATTCATGATGAGGTAGTTGAAGTGGCCATACTTTGAAATAATCCAATCATATGGCACTCCTTCTTACATAACAACAATCTATTTCTAATATAATGATATTTCTGATAATGATAATATTGTAGAAAATCTATATATACATGGATGTAAAATAAAATCCGGTTGGCTCTTAAGCATTTACAACTCATATGTGAAGACAGATAACTTGCATTTTTATACAAAGTGACTAATATTTGGCCTTTGGTTCTATTTATTTGGAGAACATGTATGGATGACCACAAAGTTCTAATTTTATCTTGTTGAATGTTCTTGGTGTTTACTCTGAATTATGAATTTATATTGGGTTCATTCACTTTTTCTAGAATTTATGGTCTGGTAAGCTACACTATATTAAAATTTGGATGTTCTATAATTGATAGTAAAATTGGCTGGTCTGGTAGGTAGTTGATTGTTTAACTGCATGGTCCTTGATTTAGCATATTTATTGATGTTTCTTAATACACACCACTATAATTTTTGGCTTTAGCTCATTTTTCTTCTTTTAGTACCCTTTTTCCCCATATATAGGAATAGTTAGGTAGGAATTAAAGGAACTGACCTCCTCTAGATATTGATCACTATAGTTTTTATATCTCCCCAATCATTCAATGTTGATCAAGGTCTATGGGGTGTACAAACCTTTCCATTAGATAGATTCTTCAACCAATAGTTTTTGGTATGATCGACGGGATCCAAATCCATTATTTTGATGAGGATAAGAGACTATGATTCTCAGCTTATTATAAACCATCATTATAATAACATGGTGACTATGTCTATCAGTACCTAGCAAATATTTGCATATCCATATTTTATTAAGCTATCTTGCCTAAATTCTTAGATATATGATCATAAGACAAGTAGATAGAAAATCAAAAGAGCCTATTGAAATTCTAGAATTGTAGTTTATTATCTTTAGAATTCATCCAAGCTTCCCACCTATTTCACCATCCTTCTCAATCCTTATTGTAGATCTAAACAGTACATAAAATTCTATTTTTGCTAATTCTACTTTGATAGTCCATCATCTTGCACCAATAGCAATGGTTGTAAATCAAAATCTAAATGCTTAAAACTACCCATATAGGAATCATATGGGACCTTTGAATTTATCGATCTCGAATCCTATTCCCCTAGTAGCTCTAAAAGCATTGTCATAAAAAATTTTATAGGTTTTTTCCAAAAGCCTCAGTAAACATTTGGATAGGTTTTTCCAAAAACATCAGCAAAAACTTGGAACTAGGTTTCTCCATAGACATAGCCTAGCATATGTATAGCATCAACATAGCCTAGCATAACATAACATACTCATAGCCTAGTACAGGCATAGTATACACATAGCCTAGCACAAGAATAACATAAACATATCCTAGCATAGCATAGCATACTCATAGCCTAGCATAGGCATAGCATACACATTGTCTAGCATAGTCTAGGAAATTTTTCATTTCTTTTCCTCACAAATATTTTTTTTCTAGGGGTAACTTTCCTTGCTTGCACATTCTTATACATTCAACATTGAACACAACCAACATCCAAAAAATAAGAACAAAAATGCAAACAAATAAAAACCATCAATTGGCGACGTATCTTGCATTTTATTTTCCTCTTCTTCATCAATCTTCTACTTCAGATTCTTACACATATACCTCTTTCTAGATCTATATCAATATTGTATAGTCACACTACGAGCCGCTACATACATTTAATTGTATTCTATTATTCTCTTACCCTTTATTCTCTATTTCATAGGATCACTTCCTCCCCTTTTCCATCATAATAATCCATTAATCATGTAGATGACCATGAAATATTGGTATTCAGTTTTATTATTTCATGCATCCATTCACACCTTTTGGATTTTATCCTATAAATAAAAGCACACATTTTTGGTACACCTTCTTCCATCTATCTATCTCACTTACATCGCATTGTCAAGAAATACATTGGTCGTAGTATCCTATACATTTTTAGGTATTTTTTCACATCATGTAGACATCACCCCTAGTCATGTTCTTTGTCTTCCTTGTACATAAATATTCCATTGCTCGTATATATCATGACCTCGGTTCTATGCTTAGCTGCATGTTTACAAGAAGTATTTATGTTGCTCAACCATTCATGGTTAGTTTAGTTAACCTATATCAAACATCATCAAAATCTACAGGATTTCAAAACTTCCTCTAGTTGAATCAAGTCTGTTCATGGACCACTCACACATTACATCTTAGGCAAATTTTGAGTCTAGGGAGGACAACACCTTACGTAAGCCTCACCATGTAGTGAACGGTTTCCCCTTCTCAACCTATCATTTGCATGAACAAAATACATCTTAGGGATAAACAAATGGACAAGCATAAGCAAAAATAGAAAATTGGTGGAAAACAAAAGCCAATGCCCACAAAAAATAAGAGAAACAACAAAAAAATGAAAATATCACTACAAAAAAAGAGAATCAACAGGAAGAAGAGTAGAAAAAAATGAAAATACTCCAAGAGAACTACCACTATGCTTGACTCCCTTTGTTCATTTGGTTTAACATAACATCATGGGATGATTTCCATCACCAGCAATAGGTTCCAAGAGCATGCCTACTAGTAGAATAGTCTTACAAGTGGCAACACATCTATCACATTAGTGACCTTCTCTTGTACGGATCACTGTGTTCTTATGGATGAGATAGATACTTTGGCTAATTTTGTAATGGGTTAGTCCAATATCCCTTAAAATGGGTAAATGAACATCATGTGCACACACAGGTCCATGAGAAATTCAACCTCAGTTATGGTAGTCAAGATATATTCATGATATTGATTGGCCATTAGATCAGTTTGATTCTTCATACTATGTCATTTGAGAACATATAAAATCCTTTAAACATTCACTATGCTTGATAATTGTGTTTGTATTGCATCATCGCTAACTCTGTTTATCACATACATATTATCAATCACTCTTTCATTTCTCATTCACCACATCAGATCATGATTTGGGATATTATTATATATTTCATGTACACAGGTTATTCCATACAACCTCCACATATCAATATTCACACATACTCATTTTCAGTTAGGTTCATTGTACCTAACACACATTATTCATATAAAACACATTTCACTACATGTATACATCACATACACACAAAATCACACACATTATATGTAGGAAAAACACAAAATCATCATGTGCCCCCTTCATAAGGCTTGAAATTATGCGTTCTTCACTTCTAAAATTAGGGCCATATTTGGCTTACCTTTTCACCCATAAAATAATATACAAATTCTCCAAAATTTTCATCATTTTACCATGCTCAAAAAAAGTTTTCCAACAATATAATATTTGCCCAATTCTAATATTGTTTGGTCCCCCAAACTGCTAAAGCACTGCACATGGTTCAAAAATTCCAATTCACCCCCTGGCCTGTGAATTCAAGTTCAAATCATCCCCACCATGTGAATTGAATCTCTTGACTCCAAAATCACCACAATCATGCACAAAAGCAACACAAAATTCAAATTTTCTTCATTACAAAAGATTATTCCCCTCCATATTCATGCTATTTTGCAAATTTCCCATATTTTGCAATCCATTTTCTTCTATCAATTGACTCATCATAATTTCATCACATTCCATTTACCTCATCGTTGATTCCTCATTTGAAAGGGTATTCATATACAAAAGTTAGCTTTACATGCATCCAAATAATCAAATATCTAAATCATGAATATCGCAATTGTCTACATAATTTTTTTCTAAATATTATCTTAAGATAATACTAAACCCAACCAACTAGATATTTGTTAGATCACGAGAGCTATGTGCAACAATGGTGATGTCACTCTAGCATTCATGTATGTTGATCACATAACGAATGAAAATTTTGAATAATCCACATGCAACATTCAGATATGTCACTATGGCATTCATGATACACAATGAGTGACACATTTGAATAATCCATGGCACCTATCTCAAATGGTTTGAAATATGTCACCATGCACTCATCAATCTATCAACAACAAAAATTTGAATATGCATTTGTTATATTTGTACTTTGGACCATATTTCATTGGTTGCAAAAGTAAAGCAATCATAAGTTGCCTTCACAGGAAACTAGTATGACATTGCAAAATATCATACAAAATCAACAAAATCATCGCATTGCATCTGCAATCATCCACTTACATTCATCATCAGAATTTTCCAAATTTTTCCCTTCTCTTTTCTCTCTTCTCCTTATTTTTCCTCTTTTCCTCATTTCCTTTCTTTCCCTTATCCTCTTCTCTTGTCTCCATTGATTCTCATTCAATGTTGCATGGTCATGCTTTGAGTGGCTACATACCTTTGGTTGGATTCCTATTCCTCTCTTCTCTCCCCAATATTCCTTGTGAATGTTGTATGGTCACGCTTCAAGTGGATACATAACTTTTATTAGATTATATTCTTCTCTTCCTTCCTTCATATTCTACTTTCTCTCACCACATTTTTATACTAAACTATATTTCATACAACATAGTACAAAAAGAGGCAAATGTAGACATCCAAAAGTCACACATGTCTACCTCTACATACTTGTAGATCTATTTAGATACTTGTAGGTTTGCATAGACCATACTATACCCATCTAGGCTATTGTATACAAATGTAGGCCATTGTAGACCACTGTAGACTACTCTATACTAGTGTATAATGTTATAGACTATTGTAGATCTTTGTAGACCTATGTAGGCCATGTCATTGGACTATAGGCATGAAACCATACTAAACTACACAATTCATATCCTAACCACCTTATATCTATCATAAGGTCACCTATCAGCTCCCTAAGCCAACCTAGGGCCTTTCTTACATCTAATTACGATGTCACAAGACTATTACTTCCCAAAAATCCTACTTAAGTTAATTGAATTTCTAATTGTAAAGTCACTTTTCACTTAAGTATACTTATGACATAAAAAGGTTGATTAGGATCCTAAACCAAAATTAGTCCTAATTATTTCCTCACAGGTGTGCACATTTGGTTAGTTAGTATATTTCCTAGAAATCCTAACTAAACCTCAATCTAACCTAAGAGTTAGCTAACCCTAGTTAACCCTAATATCTCCTCACACATGTGTGAATATGAGATATTCCTTTATGGAATGTGGATATGACACCTCCATAAATCCTAATCTAACCTACCATGGAATAGACTCTAGGGTTTTTTCTACCTAATCACCCCCTGACCTTATATTTTCCTATAAATAGAGGGACCTCCCTCTAATTATCTCTATCTATCCCTCTTAGCTAACTTATTAAAACTCTACCAAAATCCTTCCAAAATACCTTCTTCTAATTGTGGATGGTACAAACAACATCCAAGCATACAAGGAGCCCATCCAAACAGAGGATCTCCACCAGAAGGTACCTGTAGTTGCATTTACCCCTTGACCTATGTATTTGGGTTCTAGATTACCCCCTGCCTTGTGAGCTGGTCATACAACTGATCTACAATAGTAGAAACTTTAGGTAACCTTCATTTCATGTTTTTATAGCATTTACACTTCATTTTAAGCTTTATTTCATGTTTTTAATGTCTTTTTGTATTCATTAATATGGGGCCTAATCCATGATAGGTACAAAAACAAAATAACACCATTTTGGAGGTCCTCAAGTAGTAGCAAATATACATCACAATAGCAAAAACAATAGCATCAACAACACACTATAGTGACATACATGCATCAAAGCCTAGCTATATTCGAGGGACCCTAAGAGAAACCATTAGAGCGTTTCACATATTATTGAGAAAGAAAAGGAGATTCACCCTATAATATTGTATCAAATTCTTAATAAAATGAGTTGAAACCACTTTTGAGTATTTTGATTTGCTATAGTAAAATTTCTTGATCAAATGGTAGCCTTTGATACACTTCAATACTCATTACAAATTCTTTTGAGTTATTTCCAATGGTATAGTTTTTTTTACATTCTAGAGTGTAATGGAAGTCACCTTTTTGGACCTATTTGTCTTATTTTGCATCCGTTAGATGTTTGTATTATATATTCATGTTTATACCCTTTTAAAAAAAAAAATTTGAGCTCTTTCTTGCTAAAGTAATTAGGAATGGTTATGCTTATTTATGTTGTATTTGAGTTTTTGATAAAATTAGATGTTGATGAATGGATTTTTTGTTTGGTGTGTGCATCATATTTTTGATGGATTTTGAAGCCTAATAGTTAGTGTCACACAAAAAAATTATCATACAATCTAATGACGTTAATAGCAATATATAACAGTAAAAAAACTTACAAACTTACATACATAATACTCAAGAAATAATATATAGAGCTTTCATTATAGATGAATCTTGTACGATCAAATTATAGAACTTGGTGTCCATAATATAGCCTTCATGATAGACCTTTGATATTCTTGTTATGACAGCTGGCTAAGAAACACTTGATCTTCTTATGTATCAAATGATATAATATATTCTAACACCACCTATATTACATTATTTGATAGAGGATTCTCTTGATTTATATAGCTAATATCTAAACATCTATTTTGTCCTAGAGCCTTTGTGAATAAATATACAATCTATTATTGTATATGAATATGCTTTAGTCTAATATGATTATTCTAAAAATGATCTCTAATAAAATGACATTGAGCTTCAATGTGTTTAGTTTATTCATGTATGATTGGATTTTTTATTAATTCTAGTACTCCATAATTTTTCATAGTGTATTAGAGTTCGAGTTCTTTTGATTCCCATGACTGATAATATGTATTGTAGCCATAATGCTTCACAAGTAGCATCTCTTATTGCATGATATTCTACTTCAATAGATTATTATGCTACTACATGTTGTTTCTTACTATTCCATGATACTGGTCCTGTATCAAGATAAAAAATATATCTTTATGTAGACTTTCTATAATCAATAGAGCTAGCACAATCGAAATCTAAGTGTTCCAATAGACACAAATCCTTATCATTTTTAGTATATGTTAGACCATAATATGTAGTCCTTTTGATATATTTTAGTATTATTTTTGTATATTTCTAATGAATCTCTCTTGGTTCTTGCATAAATATATATATATTTATTTGTGGAAAACATCCCAAAAGGGATGCCACTTTCGGGTAAGACCCAAGGAGGCAGGGGTATCCATTCTACCAAAAATGCCTAGGACTCGGACCTGGCCTACCACCTTTGACATACTCAAGGAGCAAACAAACACACAAAACCAATTTAAAAATAAGTAAATAACAACAAAAATAATAAAATAAAATAAAAAACATGCTCCTTGAGTGTGTCAAAAACAAAAGCACAACCAAACACGCACAATAAGATAAAAGAAACCACAACACAAACCACATAGAAAAACACAAGAACCACATAACAAAACACAAACAAGACAAAAACAACAGAACACTACAAAGACATAACCAAAAAAAAACATGAAAAATAAACACAACCAAAACCTAAAAAATAAAAATAAAAATAAAAAAAAACAACCAACAACGGACAATAAACAAAAACAAAAAACATAGAAAACACTCACACATAAAAACATGAAATAACACAAACAAAGAGAAACCCAAGAACAAGAACGAAAAAAACACAAGAACAATAACAAAAAACATAAAAAAAAAAAAAAACAACAAAAACACATGAACAACAAAAAACAACACAAAGAACACAAAAACAAAACAAAACAAAAGAACCCACCCACCTTAAAAAACTAAACAAAAAAAACAAAAAAGAAAAAAGAAAAAAAATTGAACATAACAATGACCTATCTAGACCAGAAGACTATTAAGGCAAGAATCAACAGAGGAAACAAAATAAAGAATAGAATGAGCTAGGGAACTAAAAAAATATGAATGAACCAAAGAGAAGCAAAAAAAAAAAACAAGAAGAAACTAGGTACCTTCAGAACTGGAGCCATCCAAAGAAATGATAGAAAGAAGAGCTTCCCTAATTTGAGAAGCCCACCATATAGGAGGGTGGCCATAACAAGTAAGATCACCTTTGTCCAAAGCCCAATTAGCTAAAGCATCAGCACTCTTGTTTTGATCTCTGACCACATGATTGTAATCAACTTTCAAAAATCCCATCCGGATTAATTGAATCTTCTCAATAATTCTTTTTATTCTCCAATCCACCTTATGATTCTTAGAAGGAGTCTTCAAGAGATTAATCATAAGTTGAGAGTCAGACTCAACTAACACCTTTTCCCATCCAACCTTAGTAGCCTCCTGAAGGCCTCTGAGGATACCATACCCCTCAACAAGGTTATTGGAAAGAATACCCAAATTCTCAAGCAAAAGTAAAAACCAGGGAGCCATATGAAAGTCTACCAATTCCTCCCACATCTGGCTTTTCTAGGGTTCCCTCTAGAGGCTCCATCAGTATTGAATTTTCCAAAATCCTTAGGAGGAGGTTGCCAATTTCTAGTCCTATCCATCTTACTAATACTCACATTCCCTTTAAGTTGGTTGCCCTTAGAAGATTTAATCTTCAATATTTGCATCACTTGATCCCATATTTGGTGGGAGTTTTGGGGGTGATTAAGGAGTTGATGGACTGATTCAACTAAGTTGGCTATGGTCTTTTGCCAAATATAGTGAATATCCTTCCTATCTTGATTAAAAATTTGGTTGTTCCTTTCATTCCAAATATTCCAAAGAAGAATGGTAGAACCCATCCAAACTAACTGCCTAATAAAATGATCAACACCCTCTTGATTAGGCCAATCCCTCCAAATCTGTTCAAAAGTAAAAAAATTGGACCATTATAAGCCAAGTAAAGTGGCCATTCTCCTCCATAGCTCAGAGGCTAAAGTACACTCAATAAAAATATGGTTGATATTTTCTACATTCTCTTCACACATTTCACATCTAAAAGGGCCATGAAAACCACGCTTCATAAGTTGCTCACCCTACGATGCAATAAAAGCCAATTAAAGAACCTCACCTTAGGCCAGAGATTTTGAGCCCACAATCAAGAAAATATGTCAGAAGAATGGTTGGGATTATTATGGCATAAGGTCAAATAACCTTGAGCAACTGAATACTCACCCTTAGTAGTGTTGTTCCATCCAAAACAATATTTTTCATGGGACCAAGAGAGGGATCTCATATGAAGGATGCCTTGGATATCTTGTCTTTGCCTTTCTAGGATTTGAATAGGCCAGTCCTCAATAGGGATCCAATATCTACCAACCTTTGAATTACCAGTATGGTACCGACAGTAATTAGCCACCTTTATCCAATTAGCTCGGTGAAGCTCCTCCATCCAAGGCCTCCAATCGAGAAACTGAGTTATCAAAGGCTTGTGACCATCCCAAGAATCTATCCAAAAATTTACATGTTGACCATTATGAATGATCCAAAATAATTTTTTCTTTATCAAATCCTCACCAGTCTTAAGAACTGCTAAAATGGGAGAACCTTTGGTAGGAAGTTGATAGTGAACAAGGTCTTCGGGACTTTTGTTCTCAGCATATTTAGCATGGAGATTATTGGCCCAAAGAGCATTGGGGTTATGCAACATCCTCCAATATAATTTAGCAGCTAAAGCTTTGTTGTTATTAATAGAAGACCGGAATCCTAACCCCCTTCACTCTTAGGAAGACATAAAGTATCCCATTTCACCAAGGCCCATTTTCTTTTCTCCTTAGTACCACTCCAAAGGAAACGATGACTGATTTGATCCAATTCTCGAAGAACAACCTTTGGGATATTCAAAATGGAAGAAACATAAATAGGAATAGCTTGAAGGACTGATTTTACCAAGGTGATTCTACCCCAGAAGAAAGCCACTTGTTGGTCCACTTTCCAATTTTCTTCTTGACTTTGTCCAACAACCAATTCCAATATTTATTTTTCTGCCTTTGAATATTTATGGGAATACCTAAATAAGTGATTGGAAGAGAGGTCTTCTTATATCTTAATTTATCCAAGACCATGGATTCCTGTCTAGCAGAGCAGTGAAAGAAAATAACTTTAGATTTGTCTTCATTGATCAACTGCCTAGTAGCCTTAGAAAAATAGCTAATGATTTGCTTAATATTAGAAGCTTCCTTAACTGTAGCTTTACCTAAAAGAGTAGAGTCATCCACAAATTGAAGATGAGAGATAGGTCTAGCTCCATGAGCAATGGTAACTCCCTCAAGGGTTTTGTTTTCCCTCTTTTTGGTTATAGTCCTACCCAAGCATTCAACAAGAATGATGAATAAATAAGGGGATAGCGGGTCACCTTGCCTAATACCTCTGGAAGTTGGGAATGACTGAGAAGGCCTGCCATTGATAAGAACTAAGTAGGAAACTGAAGAGATACATCCCATAATCCAATCCATCCAATCCTTAGAGAAACCAAATTGCCTCAAAACTTTGATAAGGAAGTGCCAATCCACTCTGTCATAAGCTTTGGATAAGTCTAACCGAATGAACATGGAAGGAGAATTTTGCATATCCATGGAATGGATGGCTTCCTGAGCAAGAACTATCTCATCTACTATTTGACGTCCTTCCACATAACCCCCTTGCTCTAGGGAAATAATCTTATGCAAAAGAGGCTTCAACCTTTCTGCCATGATTTTAGTAATGATTTTGAGAAGAACATTACATAAAGCAATAGGTCTAAAAGCTGAGATATGATCAACCTCTTGAGATTTTGGAACAAGAGTAATATAAGTTTTATTGATAACCTTCAAAATTTCTTTGGCTTTCCTGGCTTCTTCCACCACCTCTAATAAATCAACATGAAGGATATCCCAGAACTCTTGGTAGAACTCAATGGGAAAACCATCAAGACATGGGGTTTTCCCTTTTTGCATTTTAAAAACTACTTGTTGAAGCTCATTGATAGTAACAGGAGCAATCAAAATAGAGTTCTCCTCGAAGTGATAAGAGAAGGGATTGCTTGAAGAACATTTTGTTGTGAAGCTGAGTCAAGAGGAGTAGAAGCAAAAATATTGGAAAAGTAATCAACAACAATAGAGTTCATGCCATCCCAAGTATAAACAACATCTCCAGAATCTGATTTTAAGGAAGAAATAAAGTTGTGAGATCTTCGAGCTAGAAGAGATTTGTGGAAGAAATTTGTGTTTCGATCTCCTTCTTTGAGCCATTGAATTCTAGATTTTTGCTTCCATAAGATTTCTTCTCTTTTTTCCCATTCCTCTAACCGAGTTGTGAGTTTAATTTCATCTGCACTTCTCTTCTCTGTGAGGCCATCTAAATGGATTTTCTTATTCAAATTTTCAAGATGAGCAATAACTTCATGTTTTTTTTATGAACATCCCCAAACTCTTTCCAGTTCCAAGTCTTGATTTTGGATTTAATGTATTGCAGTATTTTGGCAAAATAGAACATCTTAGTCCCATGCCTAGGTTTACCTTCCTTCCACCATTGTTGCACATGAGGTCTGAAGGAAATGTCTCTAAGCCACATTAATTGAAAACGAAAAGGAGAGAAACTCACATTGGTTTTCCACATTTCCACCATGACTAGCCAATGATCCGAACCAACATTATTAAGAGTCTTCACTTTAGGAATGTGACCATGGATTAAGAAATTTTTAGAGAGCAAAAACCTATCCAATCTCTCCATTATACAAGCTAAGCCTTGCCTTCGTTAGACCAAGTCATAAGGCCATTATCTCGGTTGGATATCCACAAGATGGAGGTTTGCAATATATTCACTCATGAGGTCGGTGCTTTTGTCCAAATTTCTATTTCCCCCTTTTCTCATCCAGAGAGAGGATGGTATTGAAATCTCCTCCGATCAAGATCCAAGATTTAGGAAAATGAGAGATAATATGAGTAATATCCTTCCACTGTCTTCTTTTTTCCTCCAAAGAAGTCGGAGCATAAACGAGTAATGTAGAGCATAATCTGGTTGGAATGTCTACTTTGAATAGCTATAGCCAACAAACCCCAACTGCCAACCATATGGTGAATAACTACCTCTTTTGGGTCCCAAAGACAAGCAATGCCACCCGAAGTCCCTTGGGAACTGAGGGAAACCACTTTTCCAGTTGGCCAAATTTTACTGGCAATTGAGTCCATATCCTCCATTGACATCTTTGTTTCTTGAAGGAAAACAAGATGTGGATGATTTATCTGAATCATTCTTCTAATTTCATTTTGTTTTGAAAGACTCCCTTTGAGTCCTCTAATATTCCAAGTGATGATCTTCATTAATACCAGGGCTAAAAAATTTGGGAAGGGCATTAATCTTACCTTCCTCTACAAGCTTTTCACCTTCTTTTACCATATGATATTGATTGGTCTTGCGACCTACTTTTTGATTAGAATCCATCTTCAATTTTTTTTCCCTATTTCTTGACTTATTCCAATTGAATCTGAGATGGCTTCTAACCTTGAAGAATGCTCGTACACAACCAAAATTTTACTAGATGGTTCAACGGAGTCTATATTGGGACCTGCATTATTTGAAGTTTTGACATTTGAAAGATTGTTTTTCTTGTGTAAATTTTCTCCTTTTTTTCTATTGAAAACCTTTGATTTGTTGGTTTGTCTCTGAGTTCTTCCCTTCATATTTAAATTGTGTTTCTAAGATTTTAGTTTCCATTATTTCCTCTTCCTCACTTGGGACATCATTTGTGGAAAGGATTTCAAACATATTAGGAGATGACTTTGATTGATCCTTCATAACTAGTTTTTTCTTAGTGTTCTTCTTCTTAGGTATTTGGAAACTTGTTGAGTTTATATCTTCTTTCTTTTGATCAGGAATTTTATTTGGGCAAGCACTGGCCAAATGACCATATTCATGGCAAATTCTACAATGAAAAGGAATGTTCTCATAGTCCACTACTTGCTCCCAAGTGTCTTCCCCAAATTGTAATGTGATATTTTTAGGTAGGGGTTTGTCAAAATCCATTAAAACACAAATTCGAGCATAAATAATATGTTCAAAATTTTGAGTACAATCAACGAATCATCATAAAAGTTCCTAAAGAGTTTCCAATTGAAGAAAAAATAGTAGGATTCCAAAATTCAATAGGGAGGCCAAAGAGTCTAACCCACACGGGAGCTATAGAAGGCATCTCTTCTTCGGCTTTAAATTTAGTATGCCAGGGCTTCATGAAAAGCCCGACCCTTCCAAAAAACCAAGGACCCCCTTGAAAAGTTTTCTCTCTATCTTCATTATTAGCAAATAAAACAAGAAAATAACCATTTGGATAAATAGAGATTTGTAACTCACCTTTAGTTTTCCAGATTTTTGCAGCCCAGACTTTGAAAGTAGATAGACTCAGACAAAAACCCATGAACCGAAAAATTAGTCCTCTTTTTTCCAAATCTTCAATGCCAGTCTGAATGTTACCCATATCAAGCTTAACAATAGGAGTTCCATCAACTGCTTTAAGACATCCTGACTCCATTTTCCTGGGATCAATCTTAGGCATTCTTAGAGGTTTATGGGAAGCCCTAAGATTGATATTAGCATTGGGCTGAGGCTGTCCACCACGAAGGGCATCCCTAAAATTCATTTTTGGGACTGAGTCTTCAAAATTCTTACCCTTGATAGGGGTTTTCATAGTAGAATTATTTTGTGGGTGCACCTTAGCACCAGATTCACTTGAGATATGAGCCATTTTTTGATCAACTACTTGAAACTTGTTTCGTGATCTCTTTAATCCTTGCCCTAGACGTCGTGGAAAGGTATGGTTTTCACTTTTCTTTTGTGCAGCAAATTGGAAGCCGTTGTCACTCAAGTTCATAGTATGATCTATTGAAAGACAAATTTCTAACCCATATTGGATCCCCTGCAACATTTCCTGCTAAAATATTGAGCATAAACCACAAAAATATTGGCCGCTAGGGCCCGAAGGCCCTAAAAACCAACCTCTGGAGCTGCTTGCACTCAAACCAGATGAAACCCTCGCATAGCCGCTTGCCAAATATCTCGTTCACACATAGGGATGTGCTAGGATCTGTGTTGCTCCAAATGATATGAAAATTGGTGGAGACGTTCTAGGGTTTTTCAGGCATCTACCCTCAAAATTTCAGCTCAATCCGAGTCCGGATGAGTGAGATATGGCCAAAACGAGTTTGGTAGTTTGGGCAGTCATTCTTGCATAAATATTGAAAGATAATAAAGAACAAAAATTAAATTCAGTAGAGTATTGGTTAAATAAAAAATACTGCCAATTAATTGAACATAAGTTGTAGCTAGGACAATATATATTTCATCATTTTTAAGAAGTTGAACTCCTTGTTCCATTGGTGTATCTTTCTTATTACAATTATTCATTTTGTATTTCTCAAGTAGAGTCTTTGCATATTTTGTTTGTGTAAATGTAATATTATGTTTATTTTGATGAATTTCCAAACAAAGGAAATTATGGATAAGTCCCAAATCTGCCATCTCAAAATCGTTTTCAAGATCCTTTTTTACTTCACTCATTAAATTAATTAAGCTTAATATAATCACTATATCATTAACATATACTATAAGTATTAATATATCATTTCCAACTTTCTTTATGTATAAATTTGGATCTGATAGGCTTCACTTAAAATTATGTTGCAACAAATGATTATAAATTTTTATATCATGCTCTAGGAGCCTACTTTAGACCATATAAGGATTTGTTTAATTTAAAAACCTTATGATTCTAATATTTAACAACAAATACTTATGGTTGATACATATAAACTTCTTCTTTTAAATAAATATTAAGAAATATACTTTTTACATACATTTGATAAATTTTCCAACCATGATTTTTTGCTAAAGCACATACTATTTTGATAGTAGGTTTTTGGTGTAAAGTTTTCTATAAATTCTATTCCTTCTACTTGAGTATAACTTTTTGCTACTAATAAAACTTTGTACTTATCTATAGAACCATCTACTTTATATTTAATATTATAAATCCATTTACAACCTACTACTCTTCTTCCTTGAGGTAGATCTACTACTCTTTTTTCTTGAAGTATATTAAATCAATGTTGATCCCCAATCACGTGTCTACAATCTCCAAAGTCTATGTACCAATATTACTAAAGAACACAAGCTTATACTGAGAGGGGGGTGAACAGTATAAGACCACTTTTTACTTTTTCCTTCAATTCAACTTTCAATTCAATATTATGCAGTGTATAGATAGCAGTATCAAAAGCCGTAATCAAAGCAATGCACAAAACACCATCCACAAAGAGACACAACAATTTACGTGGTTCACCCAATGTGGGCTACTCCACGGATAAAATATTTCACTAAATTTTATCAAATCAAATTCTGGGAATACCTTTCCCGATTACAAAGTTTATGGGCACCAACCCAAAGGAGACACCAATCCCCTAGCTCTGTTTTGGCTGGTGATCCTCTAGAAGACCTCTGCCTCCGCTGCCCTTAGCAAATGGAACTCTATCCACAGAAGACACCTGTCTTCCCTGCTCTGGCTGGAGACCTTTGTCCTCAACTCTATCACCTCAAAAGCTGGTCCTCGAATTTGCACTAAACACAGTCCTTCGGTCTAGCACAAATGTCCTCTTTCGTCTTTGCCTATTGCGCTTACTATGCCCTCTGCTTTCTCTATGCAAAACATAGCAACACTGTCTTCGTGCACTCTGATTCCTTATGATCTCTCTCACTTAGATGATTCGAAAGAAATGCACTCTGTACTCGATGATCGAACTTCTCCCCCGCACTCTATCTACGAAAGTCGCACTTCGAACACACACCCCAATCGATGCTTAACTCTCCAAGCAGCCCTCCTTTTATACTAACACTATCAAGATTAAAACCTTGATCTTAGTCGGCTACACACCCTAAACTACATCGGTTGCAAACCCTAAACTTCGTCGGCCCAAATTTAACTTTGTCGGCTTCACTACCTCTGCAACTCCTCTATAGCTTCTATCGTGAAACTACAACATGTCATGATATCATGACACCTTTGCAACCGAACACTATCTTATGGCTTTTGTCATGATATCGTGACACTTTCTGCTTTTGCTGACGTCATCTTCACTCCTGTCATGAAATCGTGACCCTTCTGTCTTCATGGCCTTCTTCTCTGCTTTTGTCATGAAATCATGACACTTTTGCCTCTGCTGACGTCATCTTCAATTCTATCATGAAATCATGACCCTTCTATCTTCATGGCCTTCTTCTCTACTTTTGTCATGAAATCATGACACTTTTGCCTCTACTGATGTCATCTTCAATTCTGTCATGAAATCGTGACCCTTCTCGCTTTCTCAACCTTTTCTCGGCTTGCACTAGCGAAAATGAAACATGTCATGAAATCGTGACACTTTCGTTGCCTTATGCTTTTCTTTGCCTTATGCCCATGAAATCATGATGCTTTTCTTTGCATTCGAGCTCTTCCTTCTTGAATTCATCATGAAATCATGACGCTTCTTCTATTGAAGACTTGCTTCCTATTTCTATCGTGAAATCGTGACACTTTCTCCAACTGAATGCTGCCATCTCAACCTATCGTGAAATCATGACACTTTCAGCTTTTGACTCTTCCCTTTGCTGCATGTCGTGAAATCATGACAGTTCTTACTTTGAGTTCTGTAGCATGTCATGAAATCGTGATAGTTCTCACTTCGACTTCTGTAGCATGTCGTGAAATCGTGACACTTTGTCTTGCTACTTTCTCTCTCTTCGAACTTGTCATGAAATCATGACAATTCACACTACGGACTCTCTTTTCAGCATTATGTCACGAAATCATGACACTTTTTCTTTTGGACTCTCTCTTCTGCATTATGTCACGAAATCGTGACACTTTTTCTTTCGGACTCTCTCTCCTGCAACATGTCGCGAAATCGTGACACTTTTTCGTCCGTACAATCTTCTTTGCAATATGTCGCGAAATCGTGACACTTTTCCTTCTCTGCCTTCCTGCACTTTTCGAGTCGTGAAAATGCGACATGTCATGAAATCGTGACACTTTCCACCTTGCTCTTCTTCTCTGCCAACATGTCGTGAAATCGCGATAGTTTTGCCAGCTCTTTCTCTCTCCTCAAACATGTCACGAAATCGTGACAGTTTTTCCAACACTTTCTCTCTCCTCTAACATGTCACGAAATCGTGATAGTTTTTCTTGCCTGCTGCATACCTTTTCTTACTTGTCTTTTTCTTTGATCTTTTGCAAAAAGGGCTACTATGATCTTCCTGGAAACTCATTGTCCATGCTCTGAATAATCTGACATTAAATCAAATTCCTTCAAGAGCTTCTTGACATCAATGACAACTTCTACACTTGAGCAAAGGCAATGGACCCAAGGTACCCAAAATTGCCAACAATCTCCCCCTTTGTCATTGATGGCAACCCTTCACTGAAAACTCATCTCAAGAGCCAAAACTGAAACCAACTGTGCTAACAACTGAGAATCTGCCTTTGAAGTTTTGCTCCCCCTGACTTGAAGCTCTTCTCTTCACTTGAAGCTCTCCCCCTTACTCATATCTCTCCCCCTTTGTCATCAATGGCAAAGGGTCACCTTTGGGGCTCGGGACTAAGAATGAGCATCTTAGCTTAGTCCCTCCCCCACCTCCTGATGAGGTGATTAAAATAGGGGTGGGAGTAAAACTCCCATTAGGCACTGATCATCATCAGCGTCTACAATTTCCTTGTCGGGCTTTCTCTTGAACTCTTTGTCAATATTCCTGTTCTTGTTCCTATCACTGTTCTTATCCATGCCTTGATCCTTGGACCTGTTCATACTACTGTTTCTATTCCTGTACCTTGGAAGTTCAGCTCTACACTGTCTAGCTGTGTGACCTTCATTGTTGCACTTATAACAAGTAACAAAGTTATTTCTTTTAGGCATACCTGCTTTTTGAATCCACCAGTTCTGACCAAACCTGTTCCTGTTATTTGCCTTGCAATAAACCGCCTTGTGCCCAAACTGTTGACAAGAGTAGCAATATCCTTGAAAGAAACTAGCACTTCTGAAATTGTTGTTTACCTTCTTCATTTGAGCCATGCAATGTGCAGCCATGTGACCAAACCTGTAACACGCAAAACATCTGCCATGAAATTTTCCTTTATTCGACCTCATGGGTCCCGAAAACTTCTTCTTCTTATTCTGAATTCTATTTTCTATTTTTGCGCATCTATCATCCACGGAATCTTTCTCTGAAATACTCTCCTCATCAGAACTCTCTTCTTTTTGAAATCTCTTACTAGATTCCCCAACCTGTTCCTTGCGTGGCTTAACAAAGCCAAGGCCTGTTTTATCTGTTGTCTTTCTTTGACCTTTGATGAGTGACTTAACCTTTTTGGAGCTATCTTGAAACCTGTAGAGCTTATCCTTGTACTCTTTAGTTTCCTCTTTCAAAGAAGCCATTTTCTTTTCTAACTCACTATACTCAAGAATCTTAGACTCTAACTCGTCCTTGAGTTCTTGTGTCTTAGCCATAGAGAAGTCAAGACTTTCTGTAAGATCATCTCTCTCCATACAACATTCATCTAACTTATCCTTGAGTCTAGCATTCTTCTTTCTTTCCTTTTTCAAAGCACTAAGAGCATTAGAAAGTTCACTTTCAAGATCCTTTATTTGATTGCTTTCTGGATCATCAAAGCCTTTTTTAGTTTTCTTATCGCTAGAGGTGCTACCCTCTTCAAAAACCATACATGCATCTTCCTTATAGTTTTCTGAAGCATCCTCATACATACTAGAAACCAAATCATTATTTGTACAATCATCCTCAAGGTGACCAAAATTTCCACATCTAAGACATTTCATGATAATGAATCTATGTTTCGGTTCTTCCTCTTTTTTTGAAATAAACATCTCATTTTCATCATCACTCGAAGAACTTTCACTATCACTACTCGAACACTTACTTGCTTTGTCTAGGTAGAAACTCTTCTTGTGCTTGCGAGAATACCTCTTTCCTTGATTGTTGTGCTCATCTTTGTATTTCCTGTGATGCTTGTGCTTTTCAGATTCCTTGCTCTTAGAATCCTGTTTATCTTCATCACTTTCATTCTTGGAAACAGTACAGTCAGTAGCATAATGACCAAACTTTCCGCAATTAAAACATCTTATATTTTTCATGCTTTTGCTCTTTCTAGAGAACTTGTCTTTCTTGTTGTAATATGCTTCTTCATCACTAGAAGACTCATCACTCTCTTTAAGTTGTTTGCCTTTTGATTTCTTGGTAGCCTTGAAAGCTGCCTCTTTCTTGACATCAACCTTCACTTGAGTTCTCAACTCAAATTCTGCAAGTATACTATGGAGCTCATCCTTTTTCAACTTATCCAAATCTTTAGCTTCCTCAATAGCAGAAATATTTTCACTAAATCTATTAGGAAGAGATCTTAAAATCTTATCACAAACATCATTTTCAGCAAGCTCAAGACCTAAGTCTTTCATGGAGTTAACAACCTCATCCATACGAAGCATGTAGTCACTAATATTTTCATCATCATTCATCTTGAGTTGTTCAAACATACCTTTGAAGTGTCTCAACTTGGCCTTTCGGACATTTACATCACTTGTGTGAACCACCTGCAACTGTTTCCACATTTCACTAGCTGTCTTGCAGTGAATCACCTTGGTAAGATCTGCCTTCTGTAAACCCTTCAGGATTGCATTCATTGCTTTTGAATTGCTGTGATGTAGGAGCCTATCTTCTTTAGTATAAGGACCATGTTCAGGAATAGTGTACCCATCTTCAATCACTTCCCAAACCTCATTCCCAAGTGCCATTAGATGAACCTTCATCCTTGCACTCCAAAGACCAAAATCTGATCCATCAAGAATAGGTGTTGCATTGCCACTTGAATAATCCATTGTGTTCTTTGCTAGCTTTTCCTTCAAGCTGTTAAACTTTCTGAAGGCACCCGCTCTGATACCAATTGAAGAACACAAGCTTATACTGAGAGGGGGGGTGAATAGTATAAGACCACTTTTTACTTTTTCCTTCAATTCAACTTTCAATTCAATATTATGCAGTGTATAGATAGCAGTATCAAAAGCCGTAATCAAAGCAATGCACAAAACACCATCCACAAAGAGACACAACAATTTACGTGGTTCACCCAATGTGGGCTACTCCACGGATAAAATCTTTCACTAAATTTTATCAAATCAAATTCTGGGAATACCTTTCCCGATTACAAAGTTTATGGGCACCAACCCAAAGGAGACACCAATCCCCTAGCTCCTGTTCTGGCTGGTGATCCTCTAGAAAACCTCTCGCCTCCGCTGCCCTTAGCAAATGGAACTCTATCCATAGAAGACACCTGTCTTCCCTACTCTGGTTGGAGACCTCTGTCCTCAACTCTATCACCTCAAAAGCTGGTCCTCGAATTTGCACTAAACACAGTCCTTCGGTCTAGCACAAATGTCCTCTTTCATCTTTGCCTGTTGCGCTTACTACGCCCTCTGCTTTCTCTATGCAAAACACAATAGCACTGTCTTCGCGCACTCTGATTCCTTGCGATCTCTCTCACTTAGACGATTCGAAAGAAATGCACTCTGTACTCGATGATCGAACTTCTCCCCCACACTCTATCTATGAAAGTCGCACTTCGAACACACACTCCGATCGATGCTTAACTCTCCAAGTAGCCCTCCTTTTATACTAACACTATCAAGATTAAAACCTTGATCTTAGTCGGCTGCACACCCTAAACTACGTCGGCTGCAAACCCTAAACTTCGTCGACCCAAATTTAACTTTGTCGGCTTCACTGCCTCTGCAACTCCTCTATAGCTTCTACCGCAAAACTACAACATGTCGCGATATCGTGACACCTTTGCAACCGAACACTATCTTATGGCTTTTGTCATGATATCGTGACACTTTCTGCTTTTGTTGACGTCATCTTCACTCCTATCGCGAAATCGTGACCCTTCTGTCTTCATGGCCTTCTTCTCTGCTTTTGTCGCAAAATCATGACACTTGCCTCTGCTGATGTCATCTTCAATTTTGTCACGAAATCATGACCCTTATATCTTCATGGCCTTCTTCTCTCTTTTCATAAATCAACACTCCTCTGCTGACGTCATCTTCAATTCTATCATGAAATCGTGACCCTTCTCACTTTCTCAACCTTTTCTCGGCTTGCACTAGCAAAAACGGAACATGTCACGAAATCGTGACACTTTCGTTGCCTTATGCTTTTCTCTGCCTTACACCCACGAAACTGGAACATGTCATGAAATCGTGACACTTTCGCCTTCGAGCTCTTCCTTCTTGAATTCATCATGAAATCATGACGCTTCTTCTGTTGAAGACTTGCTTCCTGTTTCTATCACGAAATCATGACACTTTCTCCAACTGAATGCTGCCATCTCAACCTATCATGAAATCATGACGCTTTCAGCTTTCGACTCTTCCCTTTGCTGCATGTCATGAAATCATGACAGTTCTTACTTTGAGTTCTGCAGCATGTCATAAAATCATGATAGTTCTCACTTTGACTTTTGTAGCATGTCGTGAAATCGTGACACTTTGTCTTGCTACTTTCTCTCTCTTCGAACTTGTCGCGAAATCATGACAATTCACACTACGGACTCTCTTTTTAGCATTATGTCACGAAATCGCGACACTTTTTCTTTTGGACTCTCTCTTCTGCATTATGTCATGAAATCGTGACACTTTTCCTTTCGGACTCTCTCTCTTGCAACATGTCACGAAATCGTGACACTTTTTCATCCGTACAATCTTCTTTGCAATATGTCACGAAATCGTGACACTTTTCCTTCTCTGCCTTCCTGCACTTTTCGAGTCACGAAAATGCGACATGTCACGAAATCGTGACACTTTCCACCTTGCTCTTCTTCTCTGCCAACATGTCACGAAATCGTGATAGTTTTGCCAGCTCTTTCTCTCTCCTCAAACATGTCGCGAAATCACGATAGTTTTTCCAGCACTTTCTCTCTCCTCTAACATGTCGCGAAATCGTGACAATTTTTCTTGCCTGCTGCATACCTTTTCTTACTTGTCTTTTTCTTTGATCTTTTGCAAATGGGCTACTATGATCTTCCTGGAAACTCACTGTCCATGCTCTGAATAATCTGACATTAAATCAAATTCCTTCAAGAGCTTCTTGACATCAATGACAACTTCTACACTTGAGCAAAGGCAATGGACCCAAGGTACCCAAAATTGCCAACAATTACATGATGATTTTAATGATATTTCCATGAGTAGACTCCCTTATGTCTCCTTAAGTAAAGTTATGGTTTTTAAACTTGATGTAAGAATACTTATTTTTCCAAAATATTTTAAAAAAATTCCATCAAATTTTAATTTAATAATACTTAATTAGCTACTTTTCACTCCTAATTAATCAAACATGGGACTTATAATAACACTTAATTAGCTACTTTTCACCTCTAAATTTGTTGACTAGTGTGGACTTCTAATATGTTGCTTTCAATAGGAATTTCACTTTTGGAGTCTTCAAACTCTTACCAGTATCTAGGTCTATATTTGAGACTTAAAACTATGTTGTAGACTACTTTTTGTTCCAAATATATTCTTGGAATAGGTAAACTCAATATATCTAAAACTTTATGTCCATATTTTTAGATAGCATCGATTATCCCAAAACCTTATGGAAGTGAATTTTTTATACCTTTGATACCACTAATGGATTTTGAAGCCTAATACTTAAAGTAAATATCATGGCAAAATGATCATATAATCTAATGAAGTAATATAATATATCTAGTAAGAAACACTTGACCTTATTATGTATCAAATAATATAACATATTATAATAAGTTTGAGGGTTCTAGTTCCCCAAGAGACTCATCCATGGTCCTTGGTTCATGGTTTACAACTAATAAAGAGTGATTTTTTAAGGATATACACTTATTCTACATAGCAGATATGCCTAAGGCGTCATTTTATTACACTTTGCTTATAATGTTGGAAGAGAGAAGGTACTATGAGAGGAATACATTATAGATCCCATTAGGGGAGATGCTTGTGATGCTTGAGGATGTCTAGGATCCTTCAAGTAAACTTAGGTATGTTGACATCAAATTATGCCTCAACTAAAAGTAATACTTATAGATACAGACAAGTGATATTGAGTATGAGATCTCTGGATCTAGTATTGACATCAATAAGGGATTCATGGATGGGAATATAATCATTGCATATCATTTCTTTATGTCTTGGTATCTAGTATGTTGATGGGTGACATGATTTGGTATAATATGTAGGGGGGGTGGCCTATGGTGGTGGAAAATTATAAATACCACCATATCGTATATGCTTGGGGACTAGTGGTGTTATATTGACTATACCATATTTTTTATTGCATATATTACAAGTGGGGGAAAAGTATAGTATATTACATATTACTTCAAGTTTAGACACTAAATCATATATTAGTATCTCGATCACCTGGCTTGCCTAGGAGGATAGATGAATGCCAAATACCTGTTGATTATCACTGGATATATAGCTTTAATATTGGTTGTAGAGATTTAGTAGATAGCAAGTTATGGACTTCTTGAGAGTTGATAGATAAATTATCTATTAATCATATCATGTGGTAACCCTTTCAATAACATCTTGGATGGGCAGAGGATTATACCAAGTTATCTCAAGTCAAACAAGATATATGGTTGATGAGGTCATAAATTTCATAGTATATCCATAACTTTTATTGACTATTATGATATTTTGGAAGGCTATATGGCATCCGTGATAGAGAGATCTAGTATAGATGAGCTAGTCAAAAATAAGAAGTAGGCCAACCTCCTAATCCAACTTGCTAGGTGCAGGTAGATGTGGATGACTCAATTATTATAAATTATGGATGTAATAATTCTATCATAGTTGAGGGCTATCCAAAGTTGTATGAGAGTTTCCATCCTAAAATAGTGATATTTCAATGAGCTAGGGGTAAATAGGCCAAGGGTTAATATTAGGGTCATAGGGCTCATCCTTGATGAAGTTTATTATTATGGAGGCCTCTATAGGAGATTCAATGGAGACACAAGTAGTACTAGCTAGATGTTTATTCTTTGTAGATGTTATTGACCCCATGGGTGACGATAGATGAGGTAAGTTTGAGTAAGCCTCTACTTCCTAGATTTTAGGGTGGTCTTAGTGAGGAACCTAAGGTACCAATGGATTAGGTCAAATTGATTAATCCCCCTCTAACCTATCCTAAGGTATCCTCTAGAAATAAATATTTTGGAATTTATATTGATACTATGTGGGAGACCTTACTCCATAGTTGTGATGAGGTTTAGTCAAAGTGGCATGCATTAGCATGACAACATGGGAGTTGGGAGGTGGGCCAGTGCATAGATGAGGAGAATAATATTTCATATATCTCTCATATATAGACATATTATACTAAATTACTATATAGTGAGCTAATGAGGTATAGGGCCTCTAGTGATCAGTAACTATTCTACAGTAGGAGTGATCTCGATTAGTGGAGGTTACCTAATTACAAAAAAAGGTAGATAAATTGACAAAAAAGTTTGTTGTAGCTTCCTCACAACTTTTAGGAGTTAGTTCAAGAGGAGAAGACATGGAAATGGTGCTATTAAAGAAACTATCATAGTTTTAGGGATAGATAAGAAAATTTTAGAGAGAGATGAAGTGATCAAGTGGGGACACAGGTTGGGCCTAGGGAGAGCAAGGTTAGGCCTAAGAAGAGCAAAGTTGATTGGATATGGAGGTGGATCACTTATAGGAGGAGCTAGATTTCACATAGAGGGAGATAAAATATACTCATGAGGATATTTAGCTTAGCCAATAGGATCTATAAGTGAATACATGGTGAGTATTTCACTATAGGATTCTCTACTATGGTGTTGTGCATATAGAGCATCGATTCACATCACCTCCATGGCCTTGGTCATAGAATTATTCATGATTAGTTACTCGTGTTTCATAGAGATTGATGATCATACCCCCACATCCAAAACAAGCACCATATATTGGGTTGAAATCCTAGATCTTAACATTTTTGATAGCTGCAAGTTACATGATAGCACCAATTTTTCTTTGTTAGGTACCTCAACCCAGTGATGTAGTATAAACACATTATTTTCTAGATTTTTTTATGTAACATACTTAATGTATGATGATTTATGTGTGTTTGTGTGTGTGTATGTTCATGGTTGTTTTGTTAGTATAGCTTTAGAATTTTTTGTGATGTAAAAATTGGTAGTTGTAGTTTTTTATTATATGACTTTTGACTAATCATGCAATCCTTTTGTAAGTATGGATTATGTTACGCATTTAGTTCTTTGAAAATTTGATTTTATTATTTCCTATAGGACTTGATTAGCATTGAGGTTGTATCTTTAGCCCCTAAAATATGGCCTACCAACCTTAATAATAAATAAGCACTTAGGTGAATAATACTGAAAGTATGTTTAGGTAGTCTAGTTATCACATGTATAAACAAAAGGTATACTTTTCCTTTATCATTTTGTAATTAAGAATATAGACAAATGATTCAAGATAGTTTCTTTTAGTCACTATTATTATTCAAACCAAATGTAAAATATAGAGGAAGAGTTGACTACTATTTCTTCTTATTGGAACAAATATCTTATGGCCATGGGTTCTCATGTAGATAATTAGAGTAAAAAATGGGTTCATAGGATTGGACATCTTATTTATTGATCTTTGATAAACATTGGTCAATTTTACATGACCACTAGGCTTCCTCATATTTTCCTTCGGACTAGTGCATACAATGGATGTATTGTAGGGAAGCATCACAACAAAATCTTCCTTAAAGGAATAAGAAGGTATGTGATTCACCCCTTAGAGATAATACATAATGACATATGTCAAACTATGAGTATAGATTCCATTTATAGAAACATATACTTCCTTCTCTTTATTGATGATTTCTCTAGACATGTACAGTTATATACTATTCAAACCAAGGATGAGGTCTTTGAGATATTCAAGGTATTCAATGTTAATATAGAAAATTAGTTGAAGAGGAAGACGAAGTGTCTCAAATGAGACAAGGAAGGTGATTATTTTTATAATATATTTTATAATATTTTAACTCTTATTGGGATAGCATATCAAAGGAATGTTTACTATACCCTAGTGTAGAATGGGATGGTTGATATGAAGAACAAGGTAATGATAAATATGGCAAATTATATAGTTCATAAGAAATATATGTAGAATAAGTTATTGGATGAGGCCATAACTTGTACAATATACATCATTAATAGTGTTACTATAGACCTATCTAGGGGATTACATTTTTAAGAGGTTCATATACAATAAGGATAATGTGTCCAAATTTCATACTTTTGGTTCATCACCATAGGATCATATACCTAAATATATTAAAAAAAGAAGGTACTAAAGAGACACAAATGCATTTGTATATGGTACATAAATAACTCTAAGGCATACCATTATTATGATCCTAAAAGTTATGAGATTTTTATTTGAGGAGATGTTAGTTTTGATGAGGGTTTCTAGGGGATTTTTTCATAGTATAAAAGAATCACGTTTCTATAACTAACTCAGTAGATTATTCAAGGATTCATACAAGCTCTATTCCTATTAGAACATATTCTTCATCTTCTAGTGATGATCCTATGCTATAGATTTGAACCTTCCTTGGGTAGCATCATCTATAGCACCTTCAATATCAAATTGAGGGAATGGTGATATTGATACAAAAAAATTGTGTGCTTTATTTTGCATGCTAGTCTGATTTCTGAATTATTTTTTAATTTTTAGGATTTACTTTTGATGTTACTTTCCCATAGGATATATAGTTCTTTAGATTATCCAAGATAAAAATGTTTTTTGACATTGCTATAGGATGCTCAACACATTTTGTAATTGGATTAATATTATAATACTCCTTCTAAAGTATTGATTTTAATGGTTAGTAATTTTGAAAATTCTCTTACATATTCCTTAGATGAGAAATGACCAAAGTAGAAATATGATATGCTTGTAGGGTATATTTCCTTAATGAAGAATAGGACATGGGAGATTATTCCTCATCCAAAAGGAAATAATATGGTTGGATATCAATGGGTTTATAGAACCAAGTACACTTTGGATGGTATAGTTTGGATGGCTAGGTGGAAAAGCACTAGGTTCACCTTATTTCTAAGAAATTCTCTTTGTAGATGGAAATTGACTATTCATAGATATTTTTTCTAGTTAATAAGATGGATTTGATTAGTATGATTCTTTATATAGGTTATTTATTTTGTTTGAAGGTATATCAAATAGATACAAATAATTTTTTAATTGTTTTATTAGTTGACTAGGTCCTTGTATAGAATTAAATAGGAACCCTATAATTGGCATAAGAAAATCTACTATTTATTTTTCAATTGTTGGTTTTGGTAATATGAGGCTGAACATGGTATTTACATCAAACATTAATATAGGGAAACCTTTATGATTATTTTTTATGTGGATGGTATTCTCATCATAGGTAACTCTACTACCTTTATTTAGGATATGAAGTTACAAAATAATGCTTCCATTGAGATGATATATTTTGGTCTTTTGCACTATTTCATGGATATATTGATTGATCACACTACTTCTAGGATTACTATTTCATAGCCCAAGTAAGATTAGATATTCTTTAGTGCTTTGGATGAGTGACACTCCAACACAAACTTTATGTTCTATTTGGGTTTTAGCCCTATTTCACGGTGCTCTACATGATAGTCTACTATAACTTAGACTTCTACTAAAGTTAAATATTATACTTCCATTGATGTAGCTAAGCATATTTTATGGATGATTTTGATTCTAAATTAAGTGGAAATTAATAAAATTTATATAGTTACTTTTTAGTGTGATGATCAGAGCAATTTCTAGCTTATTTACAATATATTGTTTCATTAATTAAAAAATAAATTGATATTGAAATGCATTATATGATATGGATTTATTCTTATGGTATATTTAATCCTATTGGTATGGCATCAATAGAGTAGGTAACACAAGTCATAAAAAATATTATGCTTGAAATTTATTTTTTACATATGTAGGAGTTTTATGATATAGGAGACTTTCCCTTCAGGGGGAATGACTAGTAAGGGCATATTTCTATGTATCCCAATTAACTTAAGAGGGGATGTTCAAATTTGTGGTGGTTACGCTTCAATTTTCCATGACTATATTTGTATTGTATTGTATGTATAATCCCTTTAAGACCTTGTAAACCTTGAAAAATATATTTTTCTAATATTTTAAAATTTTAAATCTAAAGGTTGATTACTTAAGCTTGACCTAAAGGTAAATTGTATTTGAGTATAACTACCCCAACATACCAACCATTTAATTACCAATTCGAGTGTATTGTATATTTATATAATGTTAGATCTAGGGATACCCCCTTATATCATGTGTGTTTTCTTTTGTATTTCATTTTTAACAATATTGGGTAATGTGTTGGTTCTATTAATTTTTGAAAAAATATTGTAAAGTCCAATAAATTTACATAGGACAAGTGTATAACAAATTGGATCATATAATTTGGTTTATATTCATATATTCTTAAAATATATTTATAAAATTATATGTTGATTGTTATGAAAGTCATTTTGGTTATGTATTGTAATATTTAATACACTTTGTATTTCTACTTGAGTATTATATACTAGTAACCTTAGTGTTGAAAGTGTAATATAACTTGTTGCCAATAATAACATTGTATGACAAAATATTGTATAGGCATAAGGGCAACCATTGTAAAATTTATTTTGAATTATTATAAAATTTTATTATGTAAGACCTATGGGATGTGGTTAACCTTACTATTGTTAAACCAATATTGTATCTTGTAATTAAATTTAAAGCCCTTTTGTTATGTTATATTAGGGAAAATGCATTTATGCTATTTGGGAATTTGGTATTGGTATAAATATCCCCCAACCACTCCATCCATTATATTAGAGTGTTCTAATTCGTATTTGATGATAATATATTGACTATTTATGGTTCATACATGCACCTCACAATTTTTATCTCTTTTTCATTTTTTCATGATTTTACAATTTCGTATAAGATTTGAGTGGATTGATTTCTTCTTTTTATTTTTGGAAAATATAATGAATTTTAATATGGTATTAGAATAGGCATGGAGAAACATTTCTTGGTCATACATAAATTATTTTTGGGTACTCCAATCCTTATTTCAAATTATATGATGAAAAAATCCTCAAAGAATCATAAGCATTATCTATATAATAAGATAAGAGTAGATCTTCTTTTTGGACTAGGAAGGTGCTAAATAATTTTTTATTTATAAAAATTATGCATATGTATTGATAATTAACTTGGTTACTATTTCTAACTATATTATCAACCACCTATTTAGGATAGCTCCAAAATACCTAACTACTTATATTATATGATATATATTCTTAGCATTCCCCCCATTAGAATCATGATTCAAACAAGGGTAGAAATAAATAAATAAAAGAGTTCAAAAAAATCACAAACTAGGACACACACATTATTCCATGATTTACATCATCATGAACGAGGATAAAATCAATTGATCACCTCAATGAGACTAAATATACTAGAATCAATAAAGGATAGGGACAAACATACTTATTGAAGTTCATATATCATAAATGGATAAGGATACAAATTATCTATCTACGTAGTTGTAAGTAGAGAAAAACTCATATATATACAAACCTTTATGATTAAAGACACTCAATTAATCATAGGTTAAATACTTATGAAGAGGGATACACACACCAATTCACAGTAGCATATGAAAATAGGGATACACTACTATTTACAAAATACATAGTCTCCACTTCTCTCCTTAGTGTTATGCATAAGGGGTTGGACTCGAAATGTACTTGTAAAAAAATATCAAATCCTAATTGAAATAAAGGTGAATCAAGACTAATCCTAATAAAATCAAATCAATCATCTTCACACCCAAATTTGAGGTATTTTAAGCCATAAATTATAAGGTCATATTTGGGGCTATTTTTGGCCTATTTGGTCACCTTACAACTTCATAAAACCACCACCATTAGATCAGGCTTGAAAAGAGCTTTCCAATGGGTACAAATATGCCTATGTTCAAATATATATTATGGTGAATTAACCCTAAGAAATAATTTGTACTAAAAATTTTAGGTGAATGGGCTGACGTCAAGGATCCTCATATTCACTAATTTCCAATTTTGGAAATCCTAATATCCATCCAATTTGTAAATATTCACCACTATGCAAAACCGTGTCTCTCCTACAAAGCATTATTTCAACTAGATAATGCAATCTAATTCAATATTCAAAACGGTTCAATGTTGTATCAATGATATGATCCCCCTCAACATAACATAATTTTTGATCATGTGGTCTTCAAAAACACTCAATATATTTCTTAAAAAAAAAGTGCATTGGGCTCCAAAAGTTATTTTTGGTAAGTATAGATATGTTTTTAAACAATCACATCAAATTATGACATATACATTAATAAAAATGCTCAAGTTCCTAACTTCAATATGAACACAATCAGTCCTTCATCAAAGTATTATATAATGGGTAAAATATACCATATTATAGATAATATGGGGTATTAAAGGTATTCCTATTTAAAAAGTATTCAACCTATCATGACACAAGTATCTCCAATTAAACATTGGTGCATTTTTCAATGAATTCAAAGCTCCAACTTGAACATTTAGGGAATATTCTACCAATATTATTAGGTAATAAAAAAACATGCCAAATAATTATCTTATAACTTACTTTTAATAAAAATAGATTTTATTTATTTAAATATGTTGGTGCCTCCTTTCCATTTTTGGATGACATGTTTTTCATGTAATGGATTATGTATAATACTTTCCTCCCATTAAACTATAGGTAACATGTTTACTTTTTTAATAATTTAATTATTTATTTTTATATTTTAATGAATGATACAAGCATTCAACCAACAACACTTCATTGAAATTTAACTTTTAGATGAACCATGCATTGAATTAAATAATAACTTTAGAATAGTTTATCATCGTGAATATTTAAATAATTTTATTACTAAACAATATGATCATTAGATGGAAGGATCAATGCTAATTTTAGATGTCCATTTTACACAAAAAATATAAATTTTACTTCAATGATAGTATTGTGTGA
This sequence comes from Wollemia nobilis, assembly GCA_028583015.1. Taxonomy (NCBI): domain Eukaryota; kingdom Viridiplantae; phylum Streptophyta; class Pinopsida; order Araucariales; family Araucariaceae; genus Wollemia; species Wollemia nobilis. Next base: position 2,580,827 of record JAQPPZ010016612.1, read on the forward strand.
TTACAACTCTAGGTGACTCTTCGAGATGGCAAGTTATGTTACAACACTATTGTGTTTAGATTATAACTCATCTCCAAATGGTATCTACAACTAAAAAATCTAGGTGGTATATCTAAATGACAACTCTAGAGGGTAGTTTTTGATAACATCTTTATATGGACTGTCTAGATACTAGAACCATATGATAGATATAGATGATAGTTCTAGATGACATATTTATATGGTAGCTCTACAAAAGAAACTTTATATGGATATACAAAATAACCCATTATTTTAATTAAATACTTTATATTTCATGGTTGCCTTATAAATTCTATTACTTCCATACAATTAGTAATGAACTAGACCTCCAAGTTCTATAAAACTAAGTGCATAAAAATAACAGAATTATACCTTCTCCTTCATGCTTTCTTTGCAAGGATAGTAGATATTGATTATAATAACATGACTTCCTCTATGTTCTTCATAATTTTTTCCATGGTTATAAATAATATTTATGCTCCTTATATTGCTACTTATAGTTCTTGTTCAATTCTCATACAATATCTTTATTCAATTTCATGCAAAAAAACATATTTAGGTTCATGTTCCAAGATAAGTCATTGTTTTTAAACATCTGAGTTCCTCTTCTCTGTTGAGGGTCTCCTTTAAGCAACATTAATTATTTTCTTCCACAAGAAAATCTTATTTTATCCTAGGCTATATCTGCAAAAAATACTTAAAAAATAGAAGATAAATATATAATGGTATGAATGATTGTTTTATTTTTATATGTTCTAGGAATAATGTTAGCTTTGATACCACATATTGGACTTGTAAGGTACTAAACAAAATTTTTATTAATCAAAATAATATTTATATACAAATATTATAAAGTTGGTTGTTATTGCTAATTGGCTTATCAACCACCTAGTCATGATATCTCCTAAATACCTAAATACCTATACTACATTACATGATAAATTCTTAAAATTTCTACCTCTCTATAGTTCTAAAAAATATATTTATTTTTGGCAACTTCATTGCTTACTTCATTGTTACCATAATGTTTTGACTCTATGTTTAAATATTTAGATCTAGGTTCATTTGATGGTCTATATTGGCTTTATATAACATGTTGGAGGATGAAGAACATATCTTTAAATTGAGTTTTAAACTTCAATTATATTTTGGCACCCTTTTTGACTATGCACACTCATAACTTGCATGCTTCCCCAAATGACCACCTTTATTCTACTACAATCAATTTATTCACATAGGGAGTAAAATTCAACATCAAAATTAAAGGAATGCCAAGGTGGCTAACAAAGGGATACTAATGCAATTCTATTGGGAGGGCCATGGGTTCAAAACCCCATAGGTTATATTTTTTAAATATTTATAAATAAAGGTAGGGTTAACATAAATATAAATGCTTTCAATATTTAGTCAAGTTCAAGGAATAATGATCAAAATGGAAACTATTTAAGAATATTAGGATTGTGGCTCCATGTTCAAACATAAATTTAAACATAGTTTAGTCATGGTGGTTAACTCATTTTATTACTTTTATGAACTTGTTATTGGACTAATCACCTTAGGTATCTATAGTTAGTTGATTATGCATAAGTTCTTAAGGTATTTGTAAGTATTTATACATGGAAACAAGTCTTATCCTTTACTCATTTTTTAAGGTTTGCTATGATACAGAGGTATACAATGGAATCATGTACTTGCTACTCTAAAGAGTAGTTTTTTGCCTTTGTTAGACCAACGATATTAGGTATATGAAGGGTCATGCTTGATCCTCCTAAAGGGTTTTTTGGTGTGTTCAGAAAGATTGAAAACATTGATTGACATGACATCATATACAATTATTTTAATTGTATATTATTGGAACCATTGAGGTCTAAAAATATTAGTGAAGGACAACATTAAATTATAGAATTCCAAGTGGCAAAAAGGGATTGTATTATATTTTTTTCTAAAACTTTTGAGCCTTAACTTTTATATTTTTTGAGATCCATTAGGAAATATTTACGATGACATAAATTTTGTAGATGATAGTATTTGACCTTTTTTTTCATATAATATGATATTTTATATCTAGGTATTGGTAGAATTATTTCAAGGAATTTTTATAGTGTTCTAGGTTGAATTGTGTAAGATAGATCATCTAATACAAGCCTTAATGTGTGAAATTACAGTATTTGGTCAACCCAAATTATTGGCCTATTACATAGTAAGAACCTGTTATGCATATTTTAATAAGATAAATTAGCATCCCTTGAATTAATAACTCACAAAAATAATTAAGTAGACGTTCTCTACCTATTCTCCTTGTTGATTGAGTTAAACTTGTTTTTCCATAGCAAATAACAAAGTGAACCTATCATGGTATAGTTAGAATTGTATGAGTTATGGGAAAGTAGATATAACTAAAGTATGTTACTTGGAATTAGATATTTATTCTCCTAAATTTGTTGATTTTTAAAATATTGAGAACTATATTGTGAGATTTAAGGTATTGGGAGAAGATATTACATATTATAGAGGAAAAGAGAAGGATGACATAGAATGTATGAAGGTTGACCTTGCTAATTTTAATATGTTGATCCTCATAATTCACATGATTTCTATGTTCTTGAATTCACAATAAAACTCTTAATCTTGCTCAATTTTTTTTCTTGTAGTTGAGTTTTAGGTAATAAAGAGGAATTATGATCGTACTTTATAAATACAATTGTATGTAAAGAAATTAAAACCTAGGGATGTTAAGACTTAGGGGACCAAGGGTTATGTAATATATTTAAATAATTCAAAGATAACTTTTAGATACTATAAGAGTGAAGGACATTTGACTATGAATTGCTTACTAAAAGCACAAATATTGAAATTGATTTTTTGAACATGGGTGGATATCTTCTAGGTGATGAGGGGATTCAAAAGAATATATCTCAACTATAAAAGCCCACTTGAGCACAAATTAGAGAGAAGATATTATTCTAAGATATATATTTTGTCCTTGGCCCATAGTTCATATAATGAGGGGATGTCTAAAGTGTAGTCTAGCTTACGGCCATGGCCAACATTATGTGATGTAATCTTATATATACCTAAGGGAAAACATTATATAATGTATTTGATTTATTATATTATGATATTAACATTATTATGGTTAAAATCATCTTATAACTTGTAATTAACCTTAAATCATTCTTGTTATGTTAGCTTAGATTAAAGTCACTTACATTATTTTGAGATTTGATATTGGTAATACCCTCCAACCACTCTATCCACTGGATTGGAATTGTCATGACCCTTTCATTGATAACTTTTTTTATAAAAATATTTATGAATTTATATACATTAATGACTAGTTATATGGTTTCATGAGGTTTTTATGATTAACGATATGTTATTAATAGACTTATATCTTTTGCAAGGGTAGATACCTTCGTAAATGGTGAAGAAAATAAATTGTTTATATAGTCAATATGACCTAAATTGTGATATTTATTTTAGATCTGACATATTCCCTTGCTATTTTTTTAATTCACTTGTAGCACATGTAAACTAATTTATGTCAAATTATAATTTCTATCATGCTTGATCATAGGTATTTATTAAGAAATATTTACTAATACTTCATTATTTGAAAAATGAAGAAAGGTAAAATAAAATTAATTAATCAAGTGCTCAACTTAAGAATAAATGAAATAACGATATCTTCATATTTTTTATTTGGAAAATAAACCCAACTTAGCAAGTGCAAAAGCAAACAATTATGAGTTCATTATTTTGAATGAATTGTTCCTGGGTTTTCTCTAAAAATATTTGGAAAAATAATGAGGGAGAGATATTTTTGATGGTTTTTGGAGCCTAAACATAGAACATGGAGTATAGACTTTGAGCAAGATTTAGAGGGAAGAGAAAAAAATGAAACTTATCCAAGGGAAGCCACCAAGTGGTGTCATCTTGGAGCCCTTCTAGAGCACCGATTTGGCATATAAAGAAACCAATTCCAAATGAAACCCGAGCAAAAATAAAAAAAATTAGTCTTCTTGAATTGCACACATAGTGTAGGAAGGTGCAAGAGCACGTAGTTTAACTTTCCTCTCTTAACACTAGTTGAATACCCATGGCAGTAGTCATGAGCTTCTTGCTGGGAGTTATCTTAGCCTACCTAGCCACATGATGGGCATGAAAAGTGAGGATAGGGTTCATAAATATTTGAATTGGTATTTCCTCCAACGTCTGAGTCTGCCCTTGTTTTATCTTTATATTTATATGTTATAAAGGTAGCAAAGGAACTATGATTAGTTTCAGAGGAAGGATGTGTGTGTATGTTGCTAACCAATATTTTAGTTAAAATAATTTGTTGAAACAAACATAATCCATTTTGAGTTTGAAAGTGAAATACATTCCTTGAATAGGATCCAATTAATAGAATAAACCTTTCGTGAGATGAGTGTATATCATGTAAAGTAAATTTGAACTATAATAACAAGCATATTATTAAATATTTGATATTTAACAAATTGAAATATAATCTAATTTGGTGGAATAAGTCATGGATGTTCTATGAAGAGTTATTTGTGATAATTATATTAAAATATTAAACTATTATTATTATTATTTTAAACGAAAAACCCCTTGTGAAGCTGAATTGATCTAAGAGACCACGAATAGAGGGTTCTACACCGTCAAAGTCACCCGAGGGTTGCAACCGACCCTACCTGCACCAACATTATCAATTGGATTTTGGATACCCAATTCAGATTTTTTGTAGGGTGGATATTTGAACCTGGAACTTCCATTGGAGGATTGCCCTCTCCTCTCCAACTCACCTACAACACCTGGGAATGAAATATTAAACTATGAAGGTAGATATATTATGAAGATATGAAGACATAATCTAGGAGTAAAATAGAAATGTGCTTAGTGTAATTATTTATGAATATTAAAGGGTTTATTTCAATCTTAATAATCCTAGAAGACTAATACTATTTTCTTTATTTTGAAATAAAAAGGTTATGAATATTGGAATAACTTGTGATGTTTGAAAGGCTTTTTACTAATGCCATGCTTAGCTGTAAGTAGTAAGCTTTGAATTATTGGAAGAATATTGAATCATTTGAGTAACTAATTTCTTATAATGCAAAGCGTAACATTTAGAATGGAAGTGAAAATCTATTATCTATTAAATATAAATGTAGATTTAGGGTATGGGGCCCAATAGAAGAGAAAGAAATTATGGGGGTTCTTCAAGAAATGCTTTAACGAAAATACTCATGAGAATTTGTACAATAGTGAATGAAGGAGATGTATTATGAGGGAATTATGAGGTTCTCTCATTCTTGTAAAGAATAAGAATTTAGAATTAACATGCTTGTAATACTAGGGCATAAGAATTATGGAGAATTTTTATGCAATAGAATGAAACTATGGTAAAAGTAATAATGGATTCCTTTTGTAGAATGGCAAACAAACTTACAATGAAAAAAAATATTGACATTTTAATGTTGGGTTTTTCCCTTGGATAGCATTCCCAGGATATATGATATGTCTAATGGTTTATCTTATGTGATTATTTTTATGTAATTGTTATGTTCAATTAATGCTTTATTTCTATGAGTATGATTAAATAAGAATTGGTATTGTTTTTAATGCTTTGATGAAATGTACATAATAAAGAAGTTTGATGTTGTTGAGTATATCTTTATTTTATACAATAGAATATTGAATAGAATATGATGGTACTTATATATGAAAGATAATGTTGATTCTTAGATTTACCTTGGGGTTTAGGGTATCTTCTTAGATAGATCTTATAAAAGGAATAACAAATTTAAAACAAACAATATCCCTAAGGATATGAATTGGAACTAAGGCTAACATGATGGGACAATCCTTTAGGGTTACAATGGGTACTTTATTAGTGGATCAATAAAGTGTGCTTCAAGATACAGCCAACTTAGAATTCCATTGTAGCTAAATCCTTGTAATGGATTCTCCAAAAGAACAAGAGATACCCATGCGAGGCAGAGATTTCATGCAAATGATAGTCATAGTAACCCGAGCAACTATGGGTGAATTCTTATGGGGGATGTCATTTGGTGTAGTAGTAATTTGAAATATTGATTTATTAATGGAGAAAAAAAAAGGAGCTACCTCATAAAGAGATATTTACCTCCATTAAATTTTCTAAAAATTACTTTAATGGTGTATAATAGTTCTATACCAAATGAAATATATAAAAATACAAATAAGCTTGTGCCTAAGTACTAGTACGAAATGATAGACACTATTCAGGGAATTGGTGTCCCTTTTATCAAAAGAATAATATAGTGTTAACCCTTGCACTATGGTCAAAAAGTCCTTCAAAATAAATAAAGGAAATTTGGGGTGACCACACAAAGGTGTCCTTTAAGTTGTATGGGTAGTGTACAAGGTAAACCTCTTAACTAACATGAGAGATTGGAAACTGAAGACCACACAAGGGATACTAAATTATCTGAAATACAGAAGTGGAAGAAAGCTTCTAAGTAATTTATCTAAAATGTCTGAACTCATTTTTGAACCTTTATAGAAAAAAATATTGGAGTAGATTTTATGGTTGTTACAGTTGGTATCAAAGCATGGTTGTAGGTCTTTCTAGCTTTCCTAAGCTAAACTCTAATGTAGAAATAGAATTCTACCTTATAAATAACCTAGCCATGATTATATTTGATGTGAACCTTAGGAATAACATAATATTCCCATGGTAACAATGGGTTTAAATGAATAAACCAAACCATTAGTTAGATGACTGATTTTATTCTTAGGACACCCTACAAAATGTAAGTATGTGGGTGGTACTTTTGACTAACTGATAATAGAATATCTTAGTTAGTTTTGTAATATAAAATAAATGAATGAAGATATATGGACTACTACCTAATATGAGGCACTTGAATAGACAAGGAAAAAGGTACAAGGAGTTATTGGAAATTTTGAGTACATTGGTTGTTATTGATGTCAAAGGATTCATGGCATAGGTTGATGTCATTGGTTGTCATCGATGCTAAAGATATTTTTGGTATGGAAAAATGATAAGTTTTATAAATTGGTTAATTATGCAAGGCAAGGCTCATATCAATACAAGGAATTGGTAAAAATAAAAGGTTATAATATTTTTTTTTTAAATATTATACACAACAGGATAAAAGTTTGAAAGTTCAAAGGCAAAGGCAAATTTTGAAATAAAGGCCATGGTTTAAAAGAAAAGAGATGATATTATAATATTTTTAAATATTATAATACTTGGGTCAAAGGATTTTATTTGAATAAATAAAAATAATTTGAAGACAAGTTAATTTGTTCAAAGTACAAAGGTACTTGGGCCTAAAGGTGTTATTTAAAAAAAAAATAAATTATAATATTTTAATCAAATGTTAAATATTATAATAAAGTAAATTTGAAATTTTATAAGCTGCCATTGACTTTGCCCATCGATTTTTGAAACATTTTGAAATGCATATTTAAGAGGACCATATATATCATTTGTTCTAAGGTTCAATGTAAGCAAAAATTGATTCTTTAAAAGGTAAGCAAAGGAATGTAAAGCATTTCATTTGGTTTGCAGAGAATGAAATAAAGGTGGTTGTGTTGCTATTTATATTTCAAGCTAGTGGTTAGCCTAGTTGGTTGCTAGGCTAGCATTAGAGCACTAGTGGAAAGAAGGTTGCAAGTTTGAAACTCACGGACGCTCTTTTGCATGGTAAGAACTTGAAACTCATTTTTGGCCAAGGAAAGGAATAAGAGAAGGTTGCAGCACAATATATTTCAAGTGGGTGGCTAGCCCAACTGGTCGCTAGGCTAGCGCTAAGGCGCTGGTAGGCAAAAATTCATGGGTTCAAATCTCGTGATCGCCATTTTGCAAGGCAAAAGGGAAAAGGTTGTTCGCGTGACCATTTTGCAAGTGGAGAAGAAAATTATTCGTGTGACAACTTTATTAAAGGTATGCAAACTAAATTTTTTTAATATCATAAAGTTAAAAAGCATTATGTGGTGTGTTTATTGTTTATTAATATTAGGATAAATAAGGAGTTATAAAGTCTATTTGATTTATATTTTTTGAAGTTAAATCTAGGAGGTATAAGGTGTATATGGAAATTTCATGTGTGTCATTTGTGCCTTGTTGTATAGATTAATATTTTGCAAGAATAGGAGTAATAAGGTATAAAAGTAGCTTGATAATTCTATTTTTATTATTACATTGTGAAAAATAAATATGAGTGGTTTTTGTTCAATTATTAATGCCCTATCTTTTGAGAACAAGAGAAATTTTACTAAACAAAAATTTCAGATTTCTTTGAGCATATCTTTTTGAGATGAAAATTTATGTGGAGGTTTTGAGAAAGTATCTTGCAATCTAACCCTTGAAGTGGCACTAGAAAAATCCATTGTTTGTAAGATAGATTTTGAGGATATATCTTCATGAGAGAAAAATAAGAGGTATGGGCACATCATTTTTTGGTTAATATGTTTGGTTGAGCGAATGCTTTGAAACATATGGTGGAGATAAAAGGGTTGTTTGGTAAGCATTGTTGAAAATATTTGAGTTAGGGTTTGAAACCTACGTGTGCCTAAATTATTGAGAGAAAGTTGAAATAATTGCATTAGAGTTTGAGAACAAGTGTGTTTCCGTTGTTTGAAGAGATTGAGAAATTTTTGCATTAGTATGTTTGATGTTTGAGAACAAGTTTGCAAGAAATATAGGTTAATTTTGTGAAGCAAGTTATACATTACTTTGATTTTATTTGAAGGGGATTTTGCAAGAGAGAGAGATTGGATTAGTTGAATGCAAGATTTGTGAATGTGAAGAATATATTGAGTTTTTGATAGAGCATATCATTCTCTATATGTTCCAGAGGTTAAACAAATTCTACATAAAATTTATCTATGAATAGAAATATTTTTTAAAAGAGTTTTAAGTTGTGTTTGTATGCAAGATTTGGAAATAATTGAGCAGGTTTTGTGAGCAGCATTGAGGGTAAATTTGAGCAAGTCTTTTGATAAGGCTTGAAGGCATATTTGAGCAAGTCTTTTGATAAGGCTTGAAAGTAGATTTGAGCAACTCTTTTGAGAAGGCTTGAAGTTTAATTTGAGCAAGTCTTTTGAGAAGTATTGAAGGTATATTTGAGCAAGTATTTCGATAAGGCAAAAAGGTAGATTTGAGAAAGTGTTTTGATAAGGCTTAAAGGTAAATTTGAGCAAGTCTTTTGATAAGGCTTGAAGGTAGATTTGAGAAAGATCGTTGAGAAGGCTTGAAGATAGATTTGAGTAAGTCTTCTTAGAAGGATTGAAGGTATATTTAAGATAGAATTGAGAGAAGGTTTATTTGTTGATTTGTTTAAGCTTTGTGTTAATGTGGGGCAGATTTGAGATAGAATTGAGAGTAGGTTTGGTTGTTCACTTGATAAAGCTTTGTGTTAAGACTTAGTGAATATTTATGAGTAGAGTTAGAGTAGATTTGTAATAGACTTGTGATAAGGTTTGGTGTAGATTTGAGACAGAGTTGAGAGTAGAATTTGGAGGTGACAAGAGAAAAGAGGATAGAGATCTCCAATGGATAGAGGTCAATCAGCTAGTGCAGTGGAGATAGATGTTTCTTGTGGATAGAGATATACAAGCAAAATTATTGGGGATATAAGTCTTCTAGAATTTCACCAACCATAGCAAATGGGAAAGAGTTCTCCTATGGAAAGAGATCTATGAACCAGCTAGGGAGATAGAGTTCTTCTATGGATAGATATCCATGAACCAGTTTAGGAGATAAAGTTCTCCCAGATCAAGTTCCATGAACCAAAGAAAAAGGGAAAGAGTTCTCCTATGGATAGAGATCCATGAAATAGATCAACGAGGTAGAGTTCTCCTATGGAGAGAGATCCATGAAATAGAGCAATGAGGTAGAGTTCTCCTTTAGAGAGAGATACATGAACAAAAGCAAGGGGATAAAGTTCTATCTCCTATTGAGAGAGATCCACGAATAATAAGTAAGGGGATAAAGTTCTATGGAGAGGTATCTATAAACTAGAGTAAGGGGATAGAGTTATTATATGGAAAGAGATCCATAAATCAGAGCATAGGGAATTGATTCGCAAGATATTTTTTGAGAAAATTTAAAAGAAATATTTTCTTTGTGGATGTAACACACATTGGGTGAACACATTAAAATTATATCTCCTATGTGTGTGATTATTTATGCATTGCTTTAAATAATGTTACTAATATTGCAATTGACAATATTGGATAATATTGTTTGGGAAAGAGAAGTAAAAGTTGATCTTATACTGTTCACCCCCCATTTCAGTATAATCTTATGTTATTCAAGAGTAGGAAAATAGAAATGAGGTTATGTCTGAACTCCAATTCCACTCAGTCAAGAAAGGGCTCATATAATATCCTAAGAGAAAAACTTGGAGGACTTAAGTAGAGTAGTGAAAGACCTCATTTCTATGGTTTTTATTATACAATAACAATTATACCAGTAGCGATAAGCATTAGACACACTAGTCAGCCTAATTTATTCAACTAGAGCTAAAAAAAAAGTAGACTTACCAATTTCTATAAAAAAAAGTTAAGAAGAACTAAGTTTAGAAAATACAAGCATTGGGATCAATGAAAGATCAAAATTGGAAGAGGTCAAGCTCTCTCTATAAACAAATAAATAAACTACATTAATTGAATAGAATAAACCCAAGGAAGAGAAGTAGAAAAGGGTATGTGAAAAGGCTCACTGGGTGAAACCAAAAATACCAACAAATAAATCTTATTTCACTTATTCTAACTTGACAGACGAAGATCAACAAATTTTGAGAAAGACAAATAGTGCAGGTTTCATGCATTGGTAAAAGGAATAAAAGGCTCAAGGATAGAATTTTAGAGATCTTGGGATTCACAAGGACTTCTCTCCTAGTGGTATACTTCGAGGTCCCTTTGCATTTTAAAAAACTAAAAATAGATATCTAGAGGAATATTTTGGATTGTATCAAGGAAAGAATTAATCATTTGTCTCACAAATAGTTAAGCTATGGGCGTAGATTAACTTTTTTATGGTCAATAATTCAAGCCATGCCAATTTATAAATTTTCTATCCTTTCTCTCCCACATACCATATGGAAAGATTTGGACAAGATGGCTAGAAAATTTTTATGGGAAGGAGTAAAAGGAGAGAGGAAATGGGCCTTAGTAGGTTGGGAGAAAGTAAGACAACCCAAGGTAAAATGATTTTTGGGACTGAGAAGATCAAAGTTAAATAATAAATCTTTGGCTGGAAAGCTTTACTGGAGGTGGATTTCCCAACCAATTTATTTATTCAGTAGAATCTTAACTAGTAAATATTTGGGACAGGTAAACCCAAATGAGGTGGGTCATTTCCCTTTGGATGGTAATGGATCCTTAGTATGGTAGGCTCTCAAATTAGGATCTTAGGTAGTAAAATATGGATTATTTTGAAAATTTGGTGGAGGGGAGAAGGCACAATTTTGGACAAATTCATGGGATCAATACCCACCTATCATTGTTAAATTTCCTGAACTGCAAACAATAAAAAAAACCATAGAAACCAGGGGGTGGGTCCAAATTGAAAGTTATTTCAACACTAGTCAGCTGGGGATTATAAGTTTAAGCAGTTGAAGAAGTTGGATGAGTGGCCAATTTCAATCCCTCTGGATTTGACACCCATCATGACTAAAATCTTGGCAAAAATATTTCTCATAGGTAGAGATGAGGAAGATGAATTAGCTTGGGGCTATGGGAGTCTTGGGGTCTACATAGTTAAGTATGGATATGATAATATCCTTACAGAGGCTCCTCATCATACATATCATATTGAGGATTGGAGAAATATTTGGAAGTCCAAGGGTTGGCTGAAAGTAAACTTTTTTGCCTGGTAGTTCATGCATAATGGAATTCTTACTTTTGATAATATCATATGTAGGGGAATCATTGGTCCATATAAATGTTTTTTATTTTACAAGAGTGAGGAAACAACTGATCACTTGATGTTTGAGTGCTCATTCATGTGGTAGATCTGGGAGAGATGGTTTTTATATTATAAAATTCAAGTTAATGGTGATTTGAACAGGATTAATATTTTGGAAATATGGAAGAGGGGTAGGATTAAATTTAAATAACTTTGTATTGGTTGGGATCTTGGATTAAAATTCATTTGGTGGAAAATGTTGTTGGAGAGAAATACCAGAATTTTTAGAGAAACTTTTTCTTCCTTAGATGGATTTTGGCAAGGTCATTTGGAGCAAAGTCACAAAAATTGTGGTAGTCTACGCTAAAGAGTAAAATCAGGTTGTTATTGGGTAAATGGAGAAGGAAGTTGAAGTACAAGAGGGGTAGGACAGAGCCATTTGGAAATCACCCCTAGAAGGTTTGATTAAAATTAATACTGATGGAGCTACAAAAGGCAATCCGGGTAGAGATGGAATTGGAGTGGTTTTCCAAAATCATGTTGGAATAGTGCTCTATTGGGAACTACAAGGATTGGTAAGAGCCATAAAAAATGAAGCAAAAGCCTTAGCTATCAAATCTGCTTCTATTTGGGTAGTAAAACAAGGTTACAAGAGGATAATCCTAGAATTAGATTCTAAAATAATGGTTGGAGCTCTAGATTGCATGAGGAAATTTGCTTTGAAAACATGAAGGTTGAGGATTTTTGTCACTCAAATTAAGGAATTATGGATGAAATTAGATGATGTGATTCTAGTTTATTTGAGTAGAGATCTAAATAAAGTGGTAGACTTCTTGTCTAATATGGGTATTGAGAAGGAGGTAGGGGTTCAATGGTATAGTGACATGGCTATTGAGGATGAGATGATTAGGTAGGTTGGTGAGCAAATCCAGTGCTTATATAATTTGGATAACCATTCCAAAAATACTATTTAGGAGATTTGTGCTTCAATGTAGATCTTCTTTTATAGTTTTAAATAGGTGAATAGTGATTGTAGAAATATGGTTTAAGATATTTAGCTCCAATTAAAATATTCTTTTACTATTGTAAACATGTGTTCTCTTTGGCTAAGGTTGGGAAAAGTTTCATCCCAACTTGTAAATGATATTTGTTTTAATACAATTTTTTTCAAATTATTTTTCAAGGAAAAACGATAATACAAACAATGCATTTTGACCTTACAGACATCCAGATTCAGGAACAATAGAAAAACATATGGAAAAAAATTGAAACATACACTCTGGACCCAAGAAAAGGTGCTTCATATATCGAGGTCCCCAAAATGCCAATGAATACCTACAACAAGTCGGTACTAGTAAATGACCTAAAGGGATAATATCCCAAATCAATGTGGATGTTCATGACTAAGCCACACCGCTACATCCAAAAGATATGATTTTATGTTAAGATTTTGATAGTTAGTGGAGTAAAAAATAGCTTCATTTCTTCTAGCTTAGTCAAGGATATACTAGAAAGATAGAGATTATTGGTGGAAGAGTGGAAAGTAGAGTATTGTTTTGGATCAATGTTATTTTGATGTACAAGTTATTTTACGTAATCTGAAGAACATGTGCTTATACTGAGAGGGGGGTGAATAGTATAAGATAAAACTTTTTGCTTTTTAATCCATATGATAACATCAATAGTAATAAAGTAGTAATCATCACACAAAGCATCACACACATGAGAGACATGATTTAACGTGGTTCACCCAATGTGGGCTACTCCACGGAGAAAATATTCCTTATAAATTTTCTCAAATAAATTCTTTTGGGAATCCTTTCCCTATTACAATGTTTATGGACCTCTGTCCAAAGGAGACACCAATCCCCTAATCTCAGTCTCAAATCTGTACTACACACAGTCCTTCGGTCTAGCACAAATTTGTTCAATATCTTTCTTTGATCTTCACTAAACACAGTCCTTCGGTCTAGCACAAAATCTGCTCAATCTATCTTTGATCTGCACTAAACACAGTCCTTCGGTCTAGCACAAATCTGCTCAATATCTATTTCTGGTCTGGCACAAACTTGTCCTCAAATCTGCACCAAACTTTGTCCTCAAATCTATCCTCAAATATGTATTGTAAGATTCCACAAAAGCTCACACTAATCTATCCACAAGTCTTCACCAAGACTTACCTCAACTCTACTCCACAAGTTCTCACTAGAACTTGTCCAATATACTCAACAAGTCTTCACCAAGACTTACCTCAAATATTCTCAACAAGTCCTAACTAGAACTTGTCCAATCTCACATAAACATATAGAGAATTGTTAGAGACTCAATATGCTTCATACTCATCACAATGTAATATCACATAACAATGATACTCATGATCTTGCAAACCCTAATTCAAGATAGTTCACAACTTCACATAACAATGATACTCATGTTCTTGCACAAACCCTAATCATGCATATAAAGGTTCAACCAATATTTCCAACAATGCTTATCAAACAAGGTTTCTATCTTCAACCTTTATTCCAGAAAACCTTGAAGCATTAATTCAAAACCAAACTCAACAATGCTTACCAAACAATCATTTTCACTCCAACTTAGCATTCACAACATCCAACAATCACTCACAAGAAATATGTGCCCATACCTTTTTGTTTGATGAAGAAGTGCCCTTAAAAACCTGTCTCAATTATAACCACTTTCCTTGCCAAGCACAAAGGTTAGATGACAAAAATATCACTCTAACACTTCTTCAAAATATTTCTTCAATACAAAAAATAACACTCAAATACACCTTATAATCTCCAACTTAAAAATAATATTCAACAACCTTCAATCTCAAAAAATAATAAATTTCCTTACTACCTTATAACTCCTTAATCACTTAAAAATTCAACTCAGAAATTAAAGTTTTGCATTCCCCTTTTAACTCCCCTAAACAACTTATAATCCAAATTAATTATGCAAAAACCTTAATTAAAATAAACCTTTGGAAACAAAAATATTTTTCCTTTTTATTTTTCGCAAGCCAAGTCAACCCAAATAATGTGCATACCTCTATTATGCTTCCCAAAAGGCCTTGGCGGGATTCGAGCCACCGATGGCTCTCCCCCAAGTGCTTCCATAGTGCTCGTGCCCACCAACTGGGCTGCGTGGCTCCACAAGAGCCAAAAGGCACGAATGTGCCTTTGACTTCCTCCTCCTCGAATGGTGCAAAAACATAGCATGATCTTCCCTTTGGCAAAATGGAGTGCACGAGGTTTGAACCCACACCTGGCATTCCCGAATGCATCTAATGTAGCCCTTGGCTACCAAATCAGCTACGAGGGGCTTCGAGTAAGTTTTGGAGGCCATGAAGTCTTGTCCTTTTCTATGCTCAAACACACATGCAAAAATGCAAGCCTTTCTCTCTTTTGCACGAGCCAATAATCGATCGCATGGATAATTTTCAAATGCCAAACTTTGGCATTATTTATATGCAAACCATAGCATATTCCAACGTCGGAATATTCAAATTTTAATTTTAAATATTAAATAAATATTTAAATTAAACCTTAGCACCCATCATTATTTAAATTAAAATTTTAATCAAAGATTAAAATATTTTAATTTAAATTAAATCTGCTTGTGGGTCTTTTTCACCTTGGTCCTTGATCTTCTTCAAAACTTGATTTTTGACAATTAATAAAAAATATTATTATTTAATTTGAACTTGCTCCTCCTCCCTTGGCCCTTCATTCTTTGAGCCCTCCTGGGTATATAATATTTAAAAATAAATATTATAACCTATTGCTTTTCAAGACCTTCTTGCTTTTGGAAGAAACACTTAATGTCCTCAAAGATGATGAACATAGCACAAAAATGCTTTTGACATCAATGACAACAAACACTCCTCAAAATGTCCAACAATCTCCCCCTTTGTCATTGATGGCAACCCAATTACTTTTTACCATTTCCTTAACCTTTTTCTTTTCTACTCCCCTTGGGAAACTGCTCCCCTGACTGAATGCTTTCCTCCTAACTCAAATATCTTCCCATTTGACAACAATGGCAAAGGGTCACCTTAGGGTCTCGGGACTAAGAATTAAACTCAGAGCTTAGCTCCTCCCCCACCTCCTCTTGAGGTGGTTAATTCTTGGGTGGGAGTATTACTCCTAGTTTTCCTCGAAGATACTCAAAAGTCTCTTTCAAAAGTGGCTTAGTGAAGATGTCTGCTATCTGCTCCTTTGTAGTAACATATTCCAACCTGACCTATTTATCTGTCACCTGTTCTCTTAGAAAATGATACTTGATCAAAATGTGCTTTGTCCTGGAGTGCATCACTGGATTCTTTGAGATACTTATAGCACTTGTATTATCACATAATATGGGAATAGGATGATCATATTTTATCTTGAAGTCTTCTAGAGTTCGCTTCATCCATAATACCTGTGTACAACTGGCTACTACTGCAATATACTCTACTTCTACTGTAGACAAGGATATTGATGCTTATTTCTTACTTAGCCAAGAGACTAAACAGTCTCCAAGAAAGAATGCTCCTCCACTTGTGCTTTTTCTATCATCAATGTTGCCAGCCCAATCTGCATCTGTATACGTTGTGAGTGTAAAACTATCACTTTTGGGATACCAGAGCCCAAAATCCATAGTCCCTTTTAGATACCTGAGAATCCTCTTTACTACTGCCACATGTGTTTCCTTAGGTGCTACCTGAAACCTTACCACTAATCCCACTGACTGCACTATATCTAGTCTTGTAGTTGTAACATACAACAAGCTGCCAATCATAGATCTGTATAATCTCTGATCTACCTCTAGAGATTCATCATCCTTACTTAACTTACATCCTGTAACCATGGGGGTACTTACTGGTTTGCAATCTTCTAGCTTGAATTTCTTGAGCATCTCTTTTATATACTTGGTTTGTGAAATAAATACTCCTTTCTCTGATTGTGAGATCTGAAGTCCAAGAAAGGACAACTCACCAAGCATAGACATCTCAAATTCATTATGCATGTTCTTTGCAAATTATTTACACATCTTATCATTGTTTCCCCCAAAAATGATGTCATCAACATAAACAACCACAATTAGTAGATTATTCCCTTCATTTTTATGTATAGGTTGTTGTTCGCTATTCCTTTTTTGAATCCCTGTTCCTGAAGATACTTATCCAATCTTGAGTACCATGCTCTAGGAGCCTATTTTAGACCATACAATGCCTTTTTCAATCTGCATACATGATCTGGTTTATCTATTAATATGAATCCCTCTAGTTGTTCAATATAGACTTCTTCTTCTAGAACACCATTTAGAAATGTTGACTTAACGTCCATCTGATATACCTTGAAATTTTTAAAACTTGAAAAGGCTAAGAATATTCTTATGGCTTCAAGTCATGCAACTGGAGCAAATGTCTCATCAAAGTCAATTCCCTCTACCTGTGCATAACCTTTGCACACCAACCTTTCTTTATTCCTAACTACCTGTCCATCTTCATTTAACTTATTTTTGAATACCCATTTTGTGTCGATCACATTTTTGTCCTTTGGTCATGGAACAAGTTCCCAAGTCTTTATTTTCTCTATCTGATCTAATTCCTCATCCATTGCCTTAATCCAAAACTTATCTTCACTTGCCTGATTAAAGTCTTTTGGCTCAATCTTAGATAACAAAGAAAAATTTACTTGTTGAGATGGTGTTATTATCCTTCTCCTTGTCTATATTTCATCTGGATTCCCAATGATTAGTTCTTTTGGATGATGTTTATGTACATACCTAGATGGAGTTTTAGGAAGAAGTATTTGTGTTTCTTATTCTTCATCTGATTCCTCATGAAACTCTTCTTGACAACTTCCATCTTCCTGATACACAATTTGCTGAACTGGTTCTCTTGAATCTATCTTCTCATCAATTGTTATATTTATAATTTCTACAATAGTGCGTGTTCTCTTGTTGAAGCATCTATAAGCTTTAATCTTAGTGGAATAACCAAGAAAAATTCCCTCATCACATCTTGGATCAAACTTGCCCAAGTTTTGCTCTTCCCTTCTTATGTAGCACTTGCTTCCAAAAACCTTGAAGTGTTTTACAGTGGTCGGTCTTCCTTTCCAAATCTCATATGGAGTCTTGTGATGGTTTACCCTCATTTGAGCCCTAGTGATTATATATACTGTTGTGTTGACTGCTTCCCTCCAAAATCCATCTGAGAGTTTGGACTCATTTAACATAGCTCTAGCCATATTCTCAACAGTCCTATTTTTCCTTTCAACTACTCCATTTTGTTGAGGAGTTCTTGTAGCTGAGTATTCTCTCTTGATTCCATGTTGTTCACAAAAATATACAAATTCATTTGAGGTAAATTCTCCTCCTCTGTCAGATCTCAAACACTTAATCCTCTTGCCAGTTTTATTTTCAACTCGTTCTTTAAATGCTTTGAATTTTTTGAATGCTTCTGACTTATCTTTCAGGAAAGCTACCCAAACCATTATGGAGTAATCATCTATAAACAATATGAAGTAACTCTCACCTTGAATACTCTATGTTCTGGTAGGACCACATAGATCAGTATGTATTAGACTTAATGGCTTAGATGACATATATCCCTTTGTTTTAAAGCTTGTTCTAGTTTGCTTTCCATGTTGACAAGGTGCACAAATTGTGCTTTGTGGCCTTTTTAGCTTGGGTAAATCTCTGACAACCTACTTATTGCTTATGTTGACTATGTTTTCAAAGTTCAAGTGACCCAATATTCTATGCCACAACCAAATCTCATCTTCTTGTGATAGAAAGCACTTTTCCCCTTTGATCTCATTAAGCATATATATTTTTTGGAGTTCTTCTTGCATTTGCAATGACTTTTCTAGTTTTTTATTTTCTTATCTCACATCTATCTGGGTGAAATGTAACCATATGACCTTGATCACAAAGTTGACTTACACTTAGCATATTATGTTTTAACCCTTTGACATATAGTACATTTTTTGTTCTTGTTTTTCCATTGTCTAAACTCAAGGTTCCTCTTCCACCAATTTTTGTTGATCCATTATCACCAAAACTTACTGATCCTCTATTGGTTTCTTTTAGTACAATAAATTTGTCTTTGTCTCCTATCATGTGTCTAGAGAAACCACTATCAAGATACCATTGTTCTTCTTTATCCTGAGCATGAAGGGTTGTTTGAACTAACATTGATCTAGCCTTTTCATTCCCCTTTTTCTCTTTCCTAGTTGTTGAAATTGTTTTTCTTTTACTAGACTCAGGAAGTATCATTTTACACCATCTAGCCTTGTGCCCAAAATTATTGCATTTGTAACATATAATATCATTATCCATAAGAGGTGCAAAAGAATTGAAATTTCTATTGACATCATTTTTTGCATAACCAATGCAGTGTATAGCTCTATGACCATATTTGTTACAAGAAAAGCAATAGCCATGGAAGAAATTATGTAACCTGTTTGGATGCCTTTGAGATTGTGGTCGAGTGCTTCTTCCTTTGTGATTAACTTTTATCCAAGGTTCTTCTTTGCTTTCTTCCTTCCTGATGTCTTTTCCTTTTGGAGTATACTTTACTTGCTTATCTTTGTTTGAAGTTTCTGCTTCTTGAAGACTTGACTCCTCTTTCTGTTTCCCATAATTTATATCTTGTAGTACCTTGGTATTTTCAACTTCATTCCTTAGATAAACAATTTTTGCTTCCAATATTTCACATTCTATTTCTCTTGCTCTTAATAGATCTGTCATATCCTACTCAATTTTCTTTCCCTCTTCTACCTTTATCTTGAGTTCTGTGAGACTTTGTAGAAGTTCCATATTTGCTTCTTCATCCTCTTGAATTTGTTCCTTCAAGCTTGAGTTCTTCTCTCTAATCCTTTCCAAATTCCTGAGAGTAGTAAAGAATTCCTCTTTTAGATCAAACATGGTCTCTTCTTCATTTTCTAAAGTGATGTGTGTTTCTGATGGATCCTCCTCCAAGTTGTTAGTCTTTTCACGGAGAGACCCGCTCTGATACCAATTGAAGAACATGTGCTTATACTAAGAGGGGGGGTGAATAGTATAAGATAAAACTTTTTGCTTTTTAATCCATATGATAACATCAATAGTAATAAAGTAGTAATCATCACACAAAGCATCACACACATGAGAGACATGATTTAACGTGGTTCACCCAATGTGGGCTACTCCACGGAGAAAATATTCCTTATAAATTTTCTCAAATAAATTCTTTTGGGAATCCTTTCCCTATTACAATGTTTATGGACCTCTATCCAAAGGAGACACCAATCCCCTAATCTTAGTCTCAAATATGTACTACACACAGTCCTTTGATCTAGCACAAATTTGTTCAATATCTATCTCTGTTTTGCACTAAACACAGTCCTTCAATCTAGCACAAAATCTGCTCAATATCTATCTCTAATCTGCACTAAACATAGTCCTTCGATCTAGCACAAATCTTCTCAATCTCTATTTTTGGTCTGGCACAAACCTATCCTCAAATCTGCACCAAACTATGTCCTCAAATATATCCTCAAATATGTATTGTAAGCTTTCACAAAAGCTCACACTAATCTATCCACAAGTCTTCACCAAGACTTACCTCAACTCTGCTCCACAAGTTCTCACTAGAACTTGTCCAATCTGCTCAACAAGTCTTCACCAAGACTTACCTCAAACCTGCTCAACAAGTCCTAACTAGAACTTGTCCAATCTCACAGAAACATATAGAGAATTGTTAGAGACTCAATATGCTTCATACTCATCACAATGCAATCTCACATAACAATGATACTCATGTTCTTGCACAAACCCTAATCATGCATATAAAGGTTCAACCAATATTTCCAACAATGCTTATCAAACAAGGTTTCTATCTTCAACCTTTATTCCAGAAAAACCTTGAAGCATTAATTCAAAAACCAAACTCAACAATGCTTACCAAACAATCCTTTTCACTCCAACTTAGCATTCACAACATCCAACAATCACTCACAAGAAATATGTGCCCATACCTTTTTGTTTGATGAAGAAGTGCCCTTAAAAACCTGTCTCAATTATAACCACTTTCCTTGCCAAGCACAAAGGTTAGATGAAAAAAATATCACTCTAACACTTCTTCAAAATATTTCTTCAATACAAAAAATAACACTCAAATACACCTTATAATCTCCAACTTAAAAATAATATTCAACAACCTTCAATCTCAAAAATAATAAATTTCCTTACTACCTTATAACTCCTTAATCACTTAAAAATTCAACTCAGAAATTAAAGTTTTGCATTCCCCTTTTAACTCCCCTAAACAACTTATAATCCAAATTAATTATGCAAAAACCTTAATTAAAATAAACCTTTGGAAACAAAAAATATTTTTCCCTTTTTATTTTTTGCAAGCCAAGTCAACCCAAATAATGCGCATACCTCTATTATGCTGCCCAAAAGGCCTTGGTGGGATTCGAGCCACCGATGGCTCTCCCCCAAGTGCTTCCACAGTGCTCGTGCCCACCAACTGGGTTGTGTGGCTCCACAAGAGCCAAAAGGCACGAATGTGCCTTTGACTTCCTTCTCCTCGAATGACGCAAAAATGCAACACGATCTTCCCTTCGGCAAAATGGAGTGCGCGAGGTTTGAACCCGCACCTGGCATTCTCAAACGCGTCTAACGCAGCCCTTGGCTACCAACTCAGCTACGAGGGGCTTCGAGTAAGTTTTAGAGGCCACAAAGTCTTGTCCTTTTCTATGCTCAAACACACATGTGAAAATGCAAGCCTTTCTCTCTTTTGCACGAGCCAATAATCGATCGCATGGATAATTTTCAAATGCCAAACTTTGGCATTATTTATATGCAAACCATAGCATATTCCAACGTCGGTGAGTATTCAAATTTTAATTTGAATTAGAATATTAAAATTAATTTTAAATATTAAATAAATATTTAAATTAAACCTTAGCACCCATCATTATTTAAATTAAAATTTTAATCAAAGATTAAAATATTTTAATTTAAATTAAATCTGCTTGTGGGTATTTTTCACCTTGGTCCTTGATCTTCTTCAACTCTGTCCTTGATCTTCATTCTTTGAGCCCTCCTGGGTATATAATATTTAAAAATAAATATTATAACCTATTGCTTTTCAAGACCTTCTTGATTTTGGAAGAAACACTTAATGTCCTCAAATATGATGAACATAGCACAAAAATGCTTTTGACATCAATGACAACAAAAACTCCTCAAAATGTCCAACACTAATAGTTTTACAAAATGACACCTTTTATGTAGCTTCTCTCCATTCCTCTGACATAATTTTAGGGATGTATTGGTTAAAAAACCTTGAGGTAGTAACCAAATTCCATGATAGATGGATTTATTATACTAATAATGATAAAAAAGAAGGTGAATTGTTAGTGAATAGGGTTTTTTCGACCTCGTTTACTATCAACTATGCAACTAAAGAAAACCATGAAAAAGAGGTGGATTTATTTTCATGGCCAAGTTCAAAAGAGTAGATATGAGTGAAAAGGAAGAGGTATTTTGTAAACACCTAATATTGCAAGAATAGAAGGACGTGTTTTCTAATGATTTGCCTAGTATGTTGTCAATAAGGGAATTTGACTTCACTATAGAACCAGTACCCAAAATGAAGCCAATACATAGAAACCTTTATAGAAGAAATCCTATAGAAATACAAGAGTTAAAGGTACAACTCCAGGGGTTGTTAGAGAAGGGATTGATAAAACCTAGTTTGTTAACATGGGGTGCACCTATCCTATTTGTAAATAAGAAGGATGAATCTCTAATATTATGTATTGATTATAGAATGTTGAGCAAAGCAATCATTAAAAATAGATATCCCTTACCCATAATAGAGAATTTATTTGATCAATTGAAAGGGGCAACCACGTTCTGTAAAATTGACATGAAACTAGGATATCATGAGTAGAGAATTTATGATGAAGAAAAATTACAAAACTACCTTCAAAACTAGATATTGACACTATGAATTCACTATACTACCATTTGTACTATATGACGCTATGTAATCCTTCATCAATCTAATGAATAGTGTGTTTAGAAGATAGTTTAGATCACTTTGACTTGATATTTCTAGATGATATTGTAATATATATTCTAAGAGTAGGGAAGAGCATGACAAGAAAATATGGATAGTGCTTGAGTTTTTAAAGGAAAACTAATTTATGGTAACCTCTTGAAATGTGACTCTTATGTCCTTGAGGTATAATATCTTAAGCATATTATATTTTCTAATGAAATAGCAGTAGATCCAAATAATATTGAGGTTATTGTGAGTTATTGATGACTCACCAATGTAGCTAAAGTATGGATTTTTATGGGTATTACAAGATACTATATATATTTTGTAAAAGGTTACTCCAATATTGGCTACCCAATCACCAATATTTATATGAAAGAAAAATAAATTAGATGGATAAATAAGTGTGAGGTAACCTTTGAGTTAAAATAGAAGCTCACTACCATACCTATTCTACAAATTCTAGATCCATAGGGAATATTTTCAGTATGCATAGATGCATCAATAGAAGATATAGGAGGAGTCCTTTCCCATGAGGATTTAGTGGTAGCGTATGAGTCAAGGAAACTCAAGAAACATAAAGTAAATTGTGCTACGCACAATGAGGAACTTCCAATAGTAGTACATACCCTTAATATGTGGTGACACTACTTATTAGGTAAACCATTTGAGCTTACAACCACTTATTAGAGCTTGAAGTTCATATTCACTCAACCATTGTTGAATGTAATATATAGATGATGTATCCAGTTCTTAGTAGTATAAAATATTGGTATAGAATATATCAAAGCTAAAGAAAATAAGGTTGCAAATAACTTGAGAAGATAAAGGAATGTGGTTGCTATAACTTGTAGCCATGTATATTTGATGGACAAAGTAAAAAATGTGCAAACCCAAGATCGATTTTGCAATGATATTATGGTAAAAATGGTAAGAACTCTTCAAGAAAATAAACAATACAATAATAAGGATGGACTCTTGTCTTTTAAATATAATGTAATTATACCTGAAAAGGTGATTAAAGGAGAATTATTATGCAAGAGTTGCATAAATCTTCTTACTCAGCTTATCCAGGAGGAGGAAAAATGAGGGAAAACATGAAAAAGACTTACTATTGGATAGGAATGAAGAATGACATAAGTGAATTTGTTTCTAGGTGTATGGAATGATAGAAAGTGAAGGCTAAACATCGATGTCTTGTAGGATTTTTATACCCACATGATATACCTATTCAAAAATGGTAGGTGATATCCATGGGTATTATTGTGGGATTGCCTAAGAATAGATTTCAACATGATGTAATCCTTGTTGTAGTGGAAAAATTGACCAAGGATGCACATTTTATACCAAGGAGTATAAAAAATGATGCAATTGTAATGACTAATAGATTTTCCAAGAATATTTTTGGACTACATGGATTTATTGAAGCAATTATATCAAATAGAGATTCCAGATTCACATTTACATTTTGTTAAGCCTTACATCAAGCTATAGGTATAAAAATAAATATAATTTTTTCTTACCATCTAGAGAACAATGATTAGAGAAAGAGATTTATCCAATTTTTGGAAGACATGTTTCACATGTATTGTATGGATAAAAAATCTAATCGGGAAGGTTTCCTACACCTGGTTGAATTTACCTATAATAATAGGTATCATGCTTATTGGGGAATGGCTCCATTTGAAGCATTGTATGGTAGAAAATGTCAAACACCTATCTCTTGAGACAATCTAGAACCTCAAACTAGATGCATTTTGAGAGATGGAGGAACATCTAAAATTAATTGGATAGAGAATAAAAAAAATCTTTGATTGGCAAAAGTGCTATGCCAATAAAAAGTGCATACGTAGAGATTTCATTATGAGAGATAGAGTATTTCTAATAGTAAAACCCATGAAAAGTTCCATAAAATTAACCAAACTAGATCCTAGGTATTTTGGACCCTTTGAGATCACCGAGAAGATAATTCAAGATGCCTATAATATCTCCTTGTCATTCAATCTATCCAATATCCTTGATACTTTCTATATATCCCTACTTAGAAATTTTGTAGTTGATCCTAACCATGTATGGAATTTTTCTAAGTTACAGATAAATAACCCTGTAGCAATTGAAGCACAATGAGTAAAGATTTTGGAGTTCTATTTAAAAAATATGAGAAACCAAAATATAGAACAATGTAAAGTCCAACAGCATTGGTACTCAAAAAAGAATGCTACTTGGAAAAAAGTAGTTGACATGCAAAAACATTTTCTATATTTATTTGAATGAATAAATGTAATTTTGGATTTTATGTAGGATACTGGTGAAGCATAGAGGACTATGTTTAGTCCAATGGGGGTAGTATATCATGACCCTCCCTTGGATACATTTTATATAAAAGGATTTATGATTTCTTATACATTAATGACCAATTCTATGGTTTCATGAGATTTTTATGATTAATGATATGTTACTAATAGAATTATCTCTTTTGTGGTTATAGACACCTTCACAAATGACCAAGAAAATATGTGGTTTATATAGTCAAGATGACCTGACTTGTGATATATGTTTTTAGATTTGACTTATTCCCTTTCTATTTTGTTATGTCATTCTTGCACTTACAAACTAATTGATATTGAATTATCATTTCTATCATGCTTTATGATAATTATTTATTAAGAAAGATTAATTAATACTTAATTATTAAAAAAATGAAGAAAGGTAAAATTAAATTAATTAGTAAAGTGCTCAACTTAAGAATAAATGAAATAATGACATTTCCTTAGTTTCAATTTAAAAATGAACCCAACTTAGCAAGTGCAAAAGTGAATAGTTATGAGTTTGTTATTTTGAGAGAATTCTTGTTGGGTTCTACTTAAAACTATTTGAAAAAATGTTTTTTGGATCTAAGGGCTTGGTTCAATGGTCAAATGCTTTTTTAGCAGTACAGATACAAGGGTTCCAATCCCTCGAGCCCCGTAGTACTGGTGGGTGTATTGCATCAACATAGTTGGATACGTAAAATGTTTACCTGATGCAACTGGAGGATATAGTGGTGACAAGGAGCGAGATTTGAACCCATGAAGAGAAATAGAAAATTGTAATGAGTTACTGATTCCTCTAGTATAATTAAAAAAACTCTTTGGAAAAAGAGTGAGGGAGAGTTATTTTTTTATGGTTTTTGGAGCCTCAATAGAAAATGTGGAGTATATAGTTTGAGAAATTTTTAGAGGGAATAGGAGCAAAGATTCCATATTTCGAAGGGCATTTGTGACATCTCCAAGATCAAGCATCGACCAACACTATAAGGTACTCTTTTATGATTATCTTGAAGAAGTTGCTTCATACCTATAAGATGTAATAAACTTATGGATTATAGTTTTATTTGTGTAATGGTAATACACTTCTTGACTTGTGTAACATAGAGATACCTCCCTCTTTTAGAATTTTTTTTATCACCATATAAAATCTAGGCACTATTACTATGAATGTCTGAGTGATGTAGGGCTTGAATAAGATCTTTCGAAGTCCCACTGCTAAGCCATAGACTGCAGGATATTGTATATTTAGTTTTAAAACTATCTAATTACATATGTGAACTTGAGCACCAAAGTGGAATATTTAATACCTAAAATATAGCATGGTATCTGAGTAATCTGAGAAATATGTGTGTCTACATTTGGAAGAACAAAACCTAGTTTTAGTTATTCTGAAATCCTAGATCCTCGAAATACCCTACCTTGGGAAGCTTGTAGAATTGATATTTGTGCAAGGCTTGTTTTAAATCCTCTAAGCATCAAACACAACATTTTTTGCATATGGAACAATCACTCCCATGCACATTGGTAAAGACAATTTATCTAGTCAACCTCAAAATATCTTTGGGTTGGTATTTAATATAATTTCATGACATAGAAGTTACCAAGTGGTATTGGCTTGGAGCCCTTCTAGAGCACCAATGTGGCACATAAAGAAACCAAGTCCAAATAAAACCCTAGGAAAATAAAATAATAAGCCTTCTATAGTCTCACACTTAGTGTAGGAAGATGCTAGAGCACCTAGTCTAACTTTCTCTCTAAAAATTGGTTGACTATCCATGGTGGTAGTCAGGAGCTTCTCATTAGGGAGCTATATTAGCCTACCAAACCATGTGGTGATTATTGAAAGTGAGGGTGGATTCCTTTTGTAGGATAGAAAATAGAGTTGTAGAAGGAATAACGGATTCCTTTTGTGGGATGACAAATAGACTTGCAGAAGGAATAATTGATTTATTTTATAAGATGAAAAACATACTTGCAATAAAAATAAATATGGACATTTAAAGGTTGGATTTTCTCCGTAGATAGGGTTCCTAATATATATGATGTGTCTAATGTTTTATCTTTTGTAATTTTTGTTATGGAATTGTTATGTTCATTTAATGCTTTAATGCTCTGAGTATGATTGAAGAAGAAATGGTATTGTTTTTAATGCTTTGATGAAATTTATTTCATAAAGAAATTTTGATATTCTTAAGTGTCTCTTTATTTCCTACAATAAAATATGGAATAGACTATGATGGTACTTATTTATGAAAGGATAATTTTGGTTCTTAGATTCACCTTGGGATTTGGAGATCTTCTTAGATAGATCTTAACAAATTTAAAATAAACTAGATCGCTAAGGATAGGAACAAAAAATAAGGGTGGCATGGTGGGATAATCCCTTAGGGTTATAGTGGATACTTTGATAGTGTATCACTAAAGTGTGCTTAGAATTATATTGTAGCTAAATATTTTTGATGGATTCTCCAAAAGAACAAGAGATACCCATGGGAGGCAGAGATGTGATGCAAATGATAGTCATAGGAACATGAGAGACTAAGGGTGAATTCCTATGGAGGATGTCATTTGGTGTGGTAGTAATTGGAAACCCTGGTTTATTAATGGGTGACCAAAAAATAGCTACCTCTTAAAGAGACAATCACCTCCATTAAACTATCCAGAAATTAGTTTAATGGTGCACAATAGTTCTATATCAAATGTAATGTGTAAAACTACAAATAAGCTTGTACCTAAGTACTAGTATTGAATGAAAAACACTAGTCAGGTAATTGACATCCCTATTCTCAAAAGAATGAGATAGGGTTAACCCTTGTGCTTTGGTCAAAAAGTCCTTCAAAAGTAAGAAAATAAAGTTAGGGTGACCACACAAAGGTGTCCTTTAAGTTGTATGGGTAGTGTACAAGGTAAACCCTAGAACTAATACAGGATATTGGCCACTCTGAACCACTCAAGGGATGCTACAACATCTAAAACACAAAAGTGGAAGAAATCTTATGAGGAATTTATCGAGAATATTTAAACTTATTTTTGAATATTTAAAAGAAAAAAATAAATTGCAATAAATTTTAGATTTTTTATAGGAACGTTGTGATTCTTATCCACTAATAATATAGTGATTATTTATGGTCCCTAGTGGCACCTCATAATTTTTATATCTCTTTTTTATTCCTTCAGCCTCTTATACTTTCTATACAAGATTTGAGTGGATCGATTGCTTATGTTTGTTTCTCGAATGCACTATAAATTTTAAAATGTAAATGGTGTTTAACTTACTCAAAATTATTCGTTCCTAGTTGACATATATACTATTTTTCTAAATCCATCAAATTTAACCTTAAAGTCTCATTTATAATGGTTTTGAATGACACTATTTAATGGATATTGATGTTATTGGCATATTCTAAGTAAAATTTAGATCTACAACTTCTTATTCATAAAATTTAACTTTTATTGCTTAGTTAAGGACACATAATTACTTTCTATTTAAAATATATTATAGTGAACACACAATATTGAGAATTTTCATAAAGAGGTTTTTGGAAATTATTTTTTCAAAAAGAAAAAGGAAAGATATTTTAAACATTAAGTTTTCAAAACATATTTAATATAAAGTTTTAATTAATACTTAAAAAATATGTTGCTTAATAAATTATATTAAATAACATTTTAATTAATAAAAAATTAATATAATTAAACTTAAATTAAAATTATGAAAGTGCATTTATTAATTCTAATAAAACTATGTTATTTAATAAATTATTTAATTATAAATGTAATTGTTTTAAGGTTTTTATTCCTATTAACGCATTTATTTATTTGATTATTTTTTTAATACAATCCCTTGCCCCACATTTTTAAATATTTATTCTAAGTGGAGGGACCTAGAAGGGCTTGCAATTGGAACTACTAACCTCAAGCTAATAAACACTCATGTGAAACCACTCAATCAACTACCTTTACCCCTCTTAATACATTTTTTGACTCATACATTAATCAATATCAAATAAAATTATAAAATAGTACTTATTGTTATATTTAATAAAATTTACATATATTCTTGGTTCATGGTTCAAGTCCTCCTATTGATCTATGTTTGGTTGGTCATTTCTATCTTTAAATTATGTATGATCATACCTATTTATTGGTTTGGATTTGGAAGGGATAACTCCTCTAATTAGTCATTTCTCGATTATTACCAGATGTAAGTAATTTTGGCTCCCTCTTTTTGAACGGCGTTTAATATCTTTTCTACAAAATTTGGAGATCCTTTCAAAAATCCTTCATCCATATAATAATTTTTTTTTACCTATATACTCTTTATTATTAATTAAATATTTAATACATTTTATATATAGTTTAAATTAATATATATATTATATGTAAGAAGTGGGGAAAAAATAGTTACCTTTTCTCTTGTCTAAAGTTAGTTGTAGGGAACTATATCTAATAATTATTTTTTACCTATATATTTTTATTGTTAATTATAAATTTAATACATGTTTAAATTATATATATATATATATATATATATATATATATATATATATATATTAATTATAAAAGAAGTTAGAAAAAATAGGTATTCTTTCTCTCTTACCTAAACTTAGGTACATGGAGCTATATAATTTATTTGATGCTATATTAATATAAAATGTGTTGTAAAATACATCATCCAAATATTGATCACTAAACCATAGCTCTATTGACTTTAAATATATATTTTTTCTTAACACTTAGGTTAAGCAAGCATAAAACACTTTAAAAGAAATGTCACATAAAATAAATAATTAAATATAATAAAAAAATTACTTTAATATTATGAATATTATCTACGTCTATTATCCATACAAAAAAGTTTTTTATCATATAAATTTAAAAGAATAATATATAATATTTTACAATTTTTTGTTTGTGTATGTTAGAGGAATAGATAACTCATGACCTTTTCGTGGGTTTGAATCCTTTCTCTTGTTGTCACTATAACCTCCAGTTGTTCTAAATAACCATGGTTTTCACCCTTCCAAGGGAGCGCTTTGAGAAATGAGCCAAACCCACCTACCTATATTTTAGGTAACATTTAAAATAATTATAAATATTATAAAAAAATTTGTTGAAAGTGATATAATATTTTTTAAATACAATAAGAGTGCAATTCGAAAAAAAAAATTGTATGGAAGCACACCCAAATCCTATGCAAGAAACTAAACCAAGGCTTATAGATCACTCCATCGCTAACATTGCAAAACTAAAATATCTAAAATAAAGTAGAACAAAAAAGTTCTAAACTATAAAAACCTAGAGATATCTAACACATAGAATGGTTGGTTCTGTCACACACTTGTGTAATTAAATATTTCCATGTAGACTTAAATAGTGGTTGCTTTGCTAAGATTTCATTGTATAGTTTTTGTTCAAGCAATGCTAATACCCAAAATTGTTGAAAGTGTTCGGTTTGGCACTCACCCACCAAGGTTCAGATGGGTGAACCCATTTTATTGGGTAGACATTCCCCATATTTTTTCCCTTTTCGAGGACCACACAAAAAGGGAGAGATATTTAGATTTTGTTTCCTTTATAGGATCCACATATTGCATTGATGATAGCTTTACATCTGGTATTATGCCTTTCGTGGATGAGGACTATAGAATAGAAAAAATAGTTATCTATGGAAGTGAACTCATCTAGTTTGTGATGACTGTCAACTATGGATTAGAAAAAATCATCAATTGTGGATTTGAAGGCTACGAAAAATGTCACAATCATAGCATGTGAATAAAAAAAAACTATTGTCTATAGAATGAAAATAGCATGAGAATGAAACTTTAGCAATGGCCCACAGTGGTCCAACCATCCATCTTATTTTGAGTGATTGTCCTAGGGGTGGGCACAAAAGTTGACTTCACCTTGGGATGCAACGTACATGGATAATCCTCCTTATGATTGTGTTCTTGGCAGTAGAAACAGGTGTTCAAAATATTAATTTCAATCACTCGTTGAGAAATGATAGCCTCCTCCACTTGAATGTGATGGAATCAGTAGATATTTTGACAAGTCTACCTCTACACATACCGATGGCGAGGTCAAGATTCAAAACACACCAGTCTCACAAATTGCAGTAAATTTCATTAATATGGTCTCTGTTATAGTTTTTCTCAGCACACTTCCTCCTCCCAAATCCCGAACTCACCATCCCCATCCTTACAGCATTTCGGGTTTTTAACGAGGCCCCCGATCCTCTCGGCCATCAATGCCCTACCTAACAAATTCAAATTCTAATTTTCCCTCCCTCGGTCGAACTTCCCAAATTTTGTCATAAATGGCCACTGCCTTACCCACCATGAAAACCTCATTAAAGATCTTCTCTGACCTGCAAACGTCGCCTTTGTCAGATTGTCCTTTCGCACCTCTGTTTCGACCATAATGTCCATGCTCTGTACTATTGTGAAGACCATTCCCATCTTAATACACGCGGTCGCCAATTTCAATTTCAATCTTCGTGGCAGCCCGCACGTTTAATTAATTAATTTTTTTTTTTGCTTTGTCTTCGACTGACCGTGTCACTTTAACACACGTGGAGGTCACGTGTCACTATGGCTTTACTTCTCATTTGAACGCTTGTCCACAAGCTTGTCTTCATACTTGTCATGATACCGTGACATGTCGCGATATCGCGACCCGCTGTCCCTTTGCTTTCACCTTGGAAGAAAAAGTCACGATATTGCGACCCAACGGTCAACCCTCTTCAATTTGCAAATGATGCCGCGATATCGCAACGTCACGATATCGCGACCAAAACCTTCTCCCCTTCTTCGTCTGAACCGAGCCTTTGATTTTAATTACCAACTGTAGTCATGATTTTGTGACATGTCGCGAAATCGTGACATGTCACGAAATCGTGACCCCAACGCAACTTGTGCCTTTACTCTAAAACTTCCTCTTCTTTTTACAAAACCTCCCTCTTGGGCCAAGATTTGAAACAAACCCAACACAAGTACTTAGAAAATAAAAGCAAACAATAAAATGATTTGGAGGATGCAAGATTGCTCGACCACCGGATGCTCCTACATCAGACACCCGGCGTAGATAAAAAAAAGTGACCCTCACTTTTGTTTGGCTAAGGGGAGACCCAAGCGGTCAACCTCCGTCTTCGACAACCAAGTCGCATCTTCAGTTTGTTTGCCCCTCCACTTGATCAAATACTCAGTATACTGCCTGTTTCGGGTGCTCCGGCCTTCATGGGTATCTAATACTTCCTCGGCCTCATCTGTGCTTGGAGTAGAGGCTAGAAATTGCCATGGTTCTGGACTTTGCATGTCTGTAATTTCTCCCTCATGATATTCCATGAGATCTGAAATATTAAAAATAGGTGAAATATCAAACCAACTCGGCAATTTCACTTCATACGCATTTCCTAACTCCCGCTTTCCCAGTATTTTGCATGGCCCAAACTTTTTCATCTCCAATTTATTGTAAGTCTTGGCAGGAAATCTCTCCTTCCTGAGATACACCATAACCTCATCTCCAATCTTGAACTCCTTGAACCGCCGCTTCTGGTCTGCCCTTGTCTTATATTGACTGTTCATTTTTGTAATCTATCTTCTTACTTCCTCATGCAGACTTTTCATATGCTCTGCAAATTCTTCTACCTCGGCACTACATTTTTCTCTTCTGTCCAACTTTCTTAGCTCAGACACATTCCTCGGGCTGTTTCCATATACTATCTGGAACGGAGATTTATTTGTGCTTTTATTAACTGAACTGTTATATGCAAACTCTACCTATGGTAAGACCAAATCCCATCCCTTGGGTTGATCCACTATCAAACACCACAGTAAATTGCCCAGGCTTCTATTGACCACCTCCGTCTGCCCATCTGTCTGTGGATGGTATGTTGAACTAAATTTCAAGTCTGTCTTCAATTTCTTCCACAGAGTTCTCCAGAAATACCCAACAAACTTTGTATCTCTGTCTGAAACTATACTTCTCGGTAGACCGTGAAGTCGTACCACTTCCTTGAAGAACAACCCAACAATGTGAAATGCATCACTTGTCTTTTGGCGAGGAATGAAATGTGCCATTTTGGAGAACCGATCAACCACCACAAATACTGAGTCATTTCCCCTCTGTGTTATTGGCAATCCAAGAATAAAATCCATGCTTATGTCCTCCCATGGTCTCTCAGGCATAGGTAATGGCTGGTATAGTCCTGTATTTTTTTTTACACCCCTTGCCATCTGGCATATTCTGCAACTTTGCACAAACTTCCGTACAACTTTCCGAAGTTGTGGCCAGTAGTAATTTTCCTCAATCAAGGCAATGGTCTTATCCCTACCAAAATGCCCAGCCAATCCTCCGCTGTTCTTTTATTTGATTAAATTCTCCCGCATGGAACTTCTGGGAATGCACAACTTACTACCCTTGAACAACATCCCGTCTTGGATTAAGAAATCCAACCATTTTGTTCTATCCATAGTAAGAGGTATTGAGCAAGCCTTCCAGGCTTCTGCAAAATCCGGATCTACAGGGTATAGACCCTTCTTTTCTTCAAACCCCACTACTTCCACTGTCAATCTGGTCAGCAGAGTCTGCCTTCTACTTAAGGCATCTGCAACCCTGTTTGACTTCCCACTTCTGTGCTTCAGTACAAAGGTATAACTTTGGAGGAACTCCACCCATTTCATGTGCCTTTGGTTCAGTTTTGTCTGACTGTTAATGTATTGCAAAGCCTGATGGTCAGTAAACAGTACAAACTCCTTTGGTAATAAATAATGTCTCCACTTCTTCAGGGCCTGAACTATAGCATAAAATTATTGATCATAGACAGAATAATTTTTCCGAGCATCATTTAAATTTTCACTAAAATAAGCAACTGGCTTGCCTCCTTGACTCAGTACCGCCCCTATTGCACTGCCACTGGCATCACAGTACACCTGAAATACCTTGTTGAAGTCTAGAAGTGCCAAAACAGGCTATTCTGTAACTTTTCTCTTCAATGTATCAAAGCTCCTTTCAGCCCTTGATGTCCATTTGAACTCCTTTTTATCTCCCCTCATTGTCTCTGTGAGAGGTGCACAAATACTGCTCGAAGTTCTTTATGAACTTCCTATAAAACTGGCCAGACCATGGAATGACCTCACTTCTATTGTGCTCCTTGGAGTAGGCCATTCAATGATGGCTCTCACCTTTTCGGGGTCCATCTTCAGGCCTTCTGCTGAGATTACAAACCCCAAGTATACCAATTCCTTCTTGACAAAATTACACTTTTTCAAATTTATTAATAATTGTTCTTCTTGCAGCTTTTCAAAGACCCTTCTGATATGCATCAGGTGTTCCTCCAGGGTCCTGCTGAATATCAATATATCATCTAAATAAACAATAACAAACTTTCCCAGAAATTCTTTTAGTACTTCATTCATCAGCCGCATGAAGGTACTTGGTGCATTGGACAGTCCAAAGGGCATGACCAACCACTCAAACAGGCCTTCTCTTGTCTTGAAGGCTATCTTCCATTCATCCCCCTCTCGGATACGGATCTGATGATAACCACTTTTCAGGTCAATCTTTGTGAAGTACTCAGCTCCACTTAAACAGTCCATGATATCATCCATTCTTGGTAACGGGAATCTGTACTTAATAGTAATTTTGTTGATGGCCCGTGAATCTGTACACATCCTCCATTCTCCATCCTTCTTTGGCGCCAGCATTGCAGGTACTGCGCATGGACTCAAACTTTCTCGAATTAATCCCTTTTCTAATAATTCTTGGACCTGTCTATTTAATTCCTCAGTCTCTACAGGTGTCATCCTGTGTGCAGCTTTATTTTGCAGGCTTGATCCTGGTACTAAATCTATATGATGGCTAATTTTTCTCACAGGGGGTAAGCCCTCAGGCACATTGTCAGACACAATGTCTAGAAATTCCTCCAGCAGATTTAGAACTTCTGTTGGGGTATCCCGACATTCCTTCCCCCTAACTCTAGGGATTATTGCATAACATAAATGTTCATGCTTTAACCCATTCAGAAACTCTCTCCCATCAACTAAACAGACTCTAGAAATATTACATACCTTTTAATCTGCATCCTTCAAGGGCTTTAGTTTATGGCGTACACCATTCTTTGTCAATGAGTAGGTGTTGGCACGGCCATCATGTACTGCACTCTGGTCAAACTGCCAGGGTCTCCCCAGCAACATGTGGCAAACATCCATGGGTAAGATGTCACACAGGACCTCATCACAATAATTCCCAATGTTAAATTTAACAGAACACTGCTCATTGACCAAAGCTCCGTGGTCCTTTTGTAACCATGCGACCCGGTATGGGTGTGGGTGTTTCTTCCTTTTTAACTATAACTTTGTAACCATTTCCTCAGAAACCAGGTTATCCGTGCTACCATTATCAATAATTATATTGCAAACCTTGCCCGCACATTTACATCTAGTGCGGAATAAACTTTTCCTCTGGTCTGTGTCCTTCTCCTCGTTCAACAAGACTCTTATTACAACCATTGTTTCTCCTCTCTCTGCTTCTTCGAAATGCTCAGATTTAGCATCCTCCTCTGCCACAGCAGCTCTAGCTGGGCCCTCAGGCCTCTTGTTTGTTCTTTCTCGGTGTTGTGGACATTCAAATGCCCTGTGTCCTTCTTCACCACAGTGGAAACATGTTCCATGAAATACTCCCCTTCCAAACCCTCGTACAAATCCACCCCATCCTCTTGGGTAGCTGTTCTGATCTCGGGGCTGATAAACATCTTCTTATTTTTGGTCCTGGTTGCTATTGGCTTCAACAGTATTCTTCGGATCCTTGTACTTTTCTCCACTGGTCCTCCCACCAGTCCTTCCACCTCGGCCTCTTCCTCTTTGCTTGCCTTCAAATTGCCTGTTTAGCTTTTCTTCTACCTTCAAGGCAAATTGATAAGCATCCTCAATGGTGTTTACTTGAACCAGGCTCAGTTCTTCCTGGATACCAAGCCTCAACCCATTAATGTAACGGGCTACTTTCTCTTTATTTTCCTCTAAATGCCCCGTTCTAATAGAAATTTTGTAAAATTCTTCAGTGTACTCTTGGACAGCTTTTGTTTGTCCTGTCTCAAGCTCTGCATTTTTCTTAGCAGATCCAACTCGTAATCTGTCGGGATGAACTGTCTTTTAAGCTTCTCCACCATTCTATCCCATATTGTTATTCTCTCTTTCCCTCTTCTTTTTCTCTCCAACTGCATTCCCCTCCACCAAATGCTGGCATGACCCTTTAACTTGGTCTTAGCAAATTTGACCCGGTTAGGGTCTTCAATCTCCTCATACTTTAAATATTCCTCTAAATCATTTATCCAGTCAATCACTTCTTCTGGATTTAGATTTCTCGAGTAGGTAGATACCTCCATTTTTGGCTATTTTCCAATCTGAGAGATGGCCCTATACAACCGGGCTTGAGCAGGATCCACAACTTCTTCTTCTTCCTCAAACTGGTCTTCTTCCTCAACTTCGTCTTCACTTTCCTCATCCCCTTCGGGTTCGCGTCTTCTACGTAACTCTTCTTGTAGGGCTTGAACTTGCCTTTGCAAGGCCCGAAAGTCTTCGGCCGACACTACATTTCCTGCTCCGCCACGGTTCCTTCGTGGAGGCATGATATTTTCTCTGTATTATTATTATTATTATTATTTTTTAGAATTCTTCCACAGATCTTGGTGCAACTGCCTCTCTCCGGCGATCTGTTACATGCTCAGGAGCTCCCGCTCTGATACCACTTGATGGCGAGGTCAAGATTCAAAACACACCAGTCTCACAAATTGTAGTAAATTTCATTAATATGGTCTCTGTTACAGTTTTTCTCAGCACACTTCCTCCTCCCAAATCCCGAACTCACCATCCCAATCCTTACAGCATTTCGGGTTTTTAACGAGGCCCCCGATCCTCTCGGCCATCAATGCCCTGCCTAACAAATTCAAATTCTAATTTTCCCTCCCTCGGTCGAACTTCCCAAATTTTGTCATAAATGGCCACTGCCTTACCCACCATGAAAACCTCATTAAAGATCTTCTCTGACCTGCAAATGCCGCCTTGGTCAGATCGTCCTTCCGTGCCTCTGTTTCGCCCATAATTTCCATGCTCTGTACTATTGTGAAGACCATTCCCATCTTAATACACGCGGTCGCCAATTTCAATTTCAATCTTCGTGGTAGCCCGCGCGTTTAATTAATTAATTTTTTTTTCTGCTTTGTCTTCGACTGACCGTGTCACTTTAACACACGTGGAGGTCGCGTGTCACTATGGCTTTCCTTCTCATTTGAACGCGTGTCCACAAGCTTGTCTTCATACTTGTCGCGATATCGCGACCCACTGTCCCTTTGCTTTCACCTTGGCGGAAAAAGTCGCGATATCGCGACCCAACGGTCACCTCTCTTCAATTTGCAAATGATGCCGCGATATCGTGACGTCGTGATATGGTTTTGGTCGCGATATCGCGACCAAAACCTTCTCCCCTTCTTCGTCTGCACCGAGCCTTTGATTTTAATTGCCAACTGTAGTCGCGATTTTGTGACATGTCGCGAAATCGCGACCCCAACGCAACTTGTGCCTTTACTCTAAAACTTCCTCTTCTTTTTACAAAACCTCGCTCTTGGGCCAAGATTTGAAACAAATCCAACACAAGTACTTAGAAAATAAAAGCAAACAATAAAATGATTTGGAGGATGCAAGATTGCTCCTTGACCACCGGATGCTCCTGCATCACCTACCCATTAGGTCTAATGGGCATTGAATTTTTTTTTATGATCAAGTGCTTGGTAGTGGAAAAAATTGTTTGAGAGATTAATATAAATCGCTCGCTCAAAAATACCCACTTGATTGTGATTAAATCAAGTATATCCTTTGACAAGTCTACCTCAATATATACTCTTTAAGTTTAATGAGTATTAAAAAAAATTAAGTTTAATGAGAACAGCATATTCAAGTACATCAACAATTTAATCCAACCCAACCTTAAAAAAGCAACCAGAAAACTTCATCTAGATTAAAACTCTGAAGTATAATTATTTTTAATATTATTAATTTTGTGGAATCCTTTGTCCATGTGACAATATTCTTAGATTATATACATTTTAGGCGATAATGTATTTTGCATACATCCCGAGCAATTAAAAATAGTAAAATTGATCGTAAAATAACTTTTAAAATAAAAATCACCTTTAACATTATTGACTTTGTCCAAACCTCTTTTGGCCGCGTGACAACACTCTTCATAATATTAAATTTTATGTGTCGCGGTAGTGGTGCAGAATGGATTCTCCTTGACGTGAAATGTCCCCATGATGCCACTAATTGGATGGATACCACTAATTGGATTGTTATTGTGATGTAAGAGTATAATTAGAATTCTAATTTTTTTTAATGTAAATCTAAAATCAATTTTAACTTAAAATTTCATACCACATTATACCTTCCTTCCATACCGTTTTGTCATCCAATAGACATGAATCGTCCGTTTTGTCATCCAATAGACATGAATCGTCCGTCTCTCTTCCATCGTTATTGAAATTGTTTGCATCGGCAAAACCAAAATCCTTTTATTTTATTTTTTTTCATTCCTACCATACACTCGTTACCTTAAGGAACACGATGTTGAATACACTCTTAAATAATCATTATTTTCGTATGTCCTTTAATATTTGAAATTAGTAAATTTTAAATTATGTCATTCTTGGTAATAGTTGTGTAGTGTAGTTGTTAAAAGTCTTGAGTGTTGGTAGAAGCTTATCCAGGTTCTATTTCCCTTGAAGTGTTACTTTAGAGAACAAGATGTTGAATACACTCTTAAATAATCATTATTTTTGTATGTCCTTTAATATTTGAAATTAGCAAATTTTAAATTATATCATTTTTGGTAATAGTTGTGTAGCGTAGTTGTTGAAAGTGAAGCCGATCCAGGTTCTATTTCCCTTCTATTCACCTTGACCTTGTACATACAAGGTGCAGTTGAAAATGTCCTATATGCTGGTAAAGTCCGACAAGGCTCTATTTCTCTGTCCATTTTATTGATACTCAAATGATTGTGTGTTATTTTCCTATTGGTTTTGTCTTAGTCCCCTTTTGACAAGTGTAGCTCTGACTGATGAGGGATCATGATTGGGAGGGGATTGCTCAATCCTATGCGTCTATAGTAGTTAGCTCTGAATCCTCTGAGTGAACTTTAGACCGACAAGATGGTATGAATCCTGAGTGACTGGTGGGTTGAATTCTCTGACTGCACGTCAGACCGACAACGACGGTATGAATCCTGAGAGACTGGTGGTCCTAATCTCATGCAAGTTCAACAAGAATGAGACATATAGGTTTGTTGGGAGCAATCCATTTGGTTTGAAATAGAGAAGTGTAGCTCTCGACCTTATGAGGGAGCAGTCTCTATATTTTTAAATAGATAAGTGTAGCTCTTGGCCTTACAAGGGCTCATAGTTGTGAGGGGATTGCTCAGCCCTATGTGTAGGTAGTAGTCCATAGCAGTCTGCTCTGAATCCTCTAAGTACACGTTAGACCAATAACAATGGTATGAATCCCGAGCGACTGGTGGTCCCCATTCCATCTCATGTAAGTTCAACAAGAATGGAACAGACAGGTTTGTTCGAAGTAGTTCCTACAAGAATGAGACAAATAGGTTTGTTGGGAGCAGTCCTTATGTTTGAAATAGACAAGTGTAGTTCTCGGCCTTACGAAGGGTCATAGTTGGGAGGGGATTAGTTTGCTTCAAACTTGAATCCTCTGAATCCCAAGCTACTCATGGTTCCTATCTCATGCAGGTTCAACAAAAATGAGACGAATAAATTTGTTGGGAGTAATCCTTGTGGTTTGAATCCGGTACTTACCAATTATTAAAAATAGTAACTATAACCAACTCTGCTATGTAATAAAATAAATAATCACTATTTCAAATACGTGGAATCTTTCAGATACGGTTGAGTTGTGAAATGCCGTGGAAAACATAAAACCTCATTGCAGGACGTTTTACCATAAAAAAATACGTTAGCAACTGGAAATAAATGGCTGCTTGTGGAATTTTTCAGATACGGTTGAGTTGTGGAATGCCGTGGAAAACATAAAACCTCATTGCAGGACGTTTTACCATAAAAAAAATTACGTTAGCAACTGGAAATAAATGGCTGCTTGTCTGCTAGGAAATACAAAGAACGATATGACAGAATAAAATTATATGTTGGTCGGCAAATTCGCAAACAACAATGGAATCAAGAGGGAAGTTGTCTCTGAATTTGGGCAGCGAGCGTCATCAAATGTCTGAATAACCTTCCGTGAGAAGGACCATTTAACATGGAGCCTTCGGCACGTCTCGGTCACCGTTTGGACAAGTTTTTATATTTAAGTTGTGATTTCAACTCTGCACAGTTTAAATTACGTAAAAAGAACGGCAAATCCCAATTGCTATAGTTTCAGAATTAAATTGTCAAATGTCACCGAAGAAAAAATAATCTATTTTTCATTAAAAATCACGCCTGCCCGGAAGGTGCCAGCTACTCCATGTGTAGGCAGTTCGAGATCTTGTGACACTTGGATTGAATAGCCCAATTGCATGGGATCAGCGGAACAGGTTAAAACCGTTGAAAGAGTGACAGGTAGTAGGTGCAGCTTGCATGGAATATATGCTCCTCGTGTATTGAATTTAGACGTAACCCAACCCACCAGACATATCACGCCCATTAGTCATCGTTAAAAAATTTTAAGCCTACGCTTTCAAGACAGCGACCGGCTTGTCTTTGACATGGAAACGAATTATTTGTAGCTGTATGCTATCTTTGTTATAGAAGGCATCCGTCTTCGGAAATGGTTCACATATTTTCGGTATTAAACATCTGTAGCTTAGTGTATACCATATCTCAGCAAGAAAGAAAGAAAAATGGTGAATTTCTCTGAAGGTAGGATTGTGGAACAAAAGTTCCAAGAGGGCATTCCGTTTCCCCAAGTTGTTTTCCCTGTCTATGATTATCAAATAGAAGGAATGGATGGCGTGATAAAGTCCATAAGAGACGAGGAGAAAGCATGGATTCAACGTGAACTGCACAAGTGCGGAGCTCTTCTGTTCAGAGGATTCGGCATAAAAACGTCAGCTGACTTCAATGCGTTTGTGGAAGCTCTCGACTGGAAAGAACAGCCATACAAAGGCCCCGCTCCAAGAAAAAACGTTGTGGGGAGAGTATGGTCTGCAAACGAAGCTCCTTTTGATCAACACATCTTCTTCCATCATGAGATGGCCCTGGTAATAGTATAATTTTGTTAGTATTTTAGCTATATGCGAGTCTATCCGTCTGTATACGTGACCGAACGACATGAAATTAAAATTGATTAAGATTTGCTTTTGTGATACGTTTGTGCGTACAGACGAATGAATTTCCATCCAAAATATTATTCTTCTGCGAAGTTGCACCGCCAGAGGGAGGGGAGACGGCGATTGTGAGGAGCGACATAGTAGCTCGTCACATGGAAAATATGTTCCCGACTCTTGTTCAACAACTTGATAGAAAAGGAATACTTACTTGCACTATACTTCCAAAGGAAGACAATCTCGGCTATTTCCTTGGTAAAAGTTGGCAATCTCATTTACAAACCGGTGATCCCGAAGAAGCCCAGAGAAAGTAAGCATGGTCTTTCATCAGTACAGTAGATAATTTATTGATTTAAAAGACTAGTGAATAAGTAGATAAGCATCGGTGATTGCAAATTGCAGGGTTGAAGAGGGAGGTGGTAAGTTGCTATGGATGGCAGATGGGAGCGCAAACATTATAGCAGGGCCACTCCCCGCGACAAGAACGTTTGAAGGCCAGGGCTATGTGGGCAATGAGCCTCGCAAGGTATGGTTCAACTACATCCCAGGGGCTACGTATGGGAAATCCAGTACTTATAACAGACTTATGTGTGGAGATGGGTCGGAGATTCCGCAACTAATAATGGAGGAGAGCAGGAGAGTGATAGAGGAGGAGTGTGTTAACTTGAAGTGGGAAACCGGAGATGTGCTGCTGATTGACAACTTACATGTCATGCATGCGCGCAGGCCTTCCTTACCTCCTCGTCGTGTCTTGGTCGCTCTCTGCAAGTGAACCTTCCGTAATTTCTCACCCTTTATCACATCCAGTCGTAACATTTTCTGTTGTCATCTTCTACATCTAAGAAGCTCTTCAAGTGTCCTATTCATATTACGAAATTTCATTCGAATAGAGCGATGCTCCTATCCATAACAAGAGTCGATTCGTGCGCGTTGTCAAAACCCATGAAATACCAAAGCTGTACTCTTAGTACATAGTGGTACAGAGATATCGAAATAAAGAAGCAATAATTAGAACGAAAACGATCCACATGTATACGTCGAACTTTGAGTGGTGGCTAAAAAACAATTTTGACAAGGATTTAACTATACAAGGATTCAACTATACAATGTTACATCAATAATACTAATAACAAAATAATAAGCATTTTCAATCAATACAAATATGGTTGGAATCGAGGGGTATAGATATCAAAATTACAAATAATCTTAGGTTAAGTTGTAGGACTGATATTAAGGTTTATTATTATATGATAGTAATGTTAGAAAAATAAACCCAGATTTCACGTTTGTGCCCAACTGCGCTGCGAACCTTAGGCGAAACCGGA
Organism: Wollemia nobilis; assembly: GCA_028583015.1. Classification (NCBI taxonomy): domain Eukaryota; kingdom Viridiplantae; phylum Streptophyta; class Pinopsida; order Araucariales; family Araucariaceae; genus Wollemia; species Wollemia nobilis. The sequence continues at coordinate 2,623,790 of JAQPPZ010016612.1, forward strand.
TTGTGCTCCAGACATGGGCGAAGTCGGACTGCGTTGCCGCAGTCCGGGATCCCGGCAAAAAGTGTGACATGACGTCACACCTACCTTCTAACATATTTGACACCTGACAGATCCGATCTCCGCAGGAGTTAATGCCCAGTCGGCATTTGTCAGAAACCCTAGATGAGGGTCGGTTCGAGGATAACCCTTATCCGGAGCTGTTAGAGGATAAACCTTATCCTCCTCTCCCCGCGGCTATAAAAGGGTAGTTCGTGTCTTCAGACAAGAAGGTGAAGCAGAGCGTGTGTGAGAGAAGTTCATGAAAGAAGAAGTAGAGAATAGAGCAGAGAAAGAAAGTAGAGCGATTCAGTGAGCAGTGTGGCTCAGCTGATTAATTTTCGAGCAACAGACTCGACATTTCCCCTGTTTTGTTTATCCTGTAGCGTAGCCTGCAGATGTTATTTCCTCGGTTGAGGAATTTTCTATAACCCTAGTTGTTCATATGAATAAAGTTTGCTATTTGTGTTAAGCATCTTTAGGGTTTGCAGTTTTTTGTTCTCTGTTTCGGTTATTCTCTCCTCTCATACGGGTGTTGCCAAGCTAGGCAAACCCAGCGACAGCCGTGGAAGAAGAAGAAGTCAAAGGCCAAAATTTTGGCCAAGTGTGAAGCAGCCTTCCGCACTTTGGCCAGAAAACATGCGCTGTGCAAACTTCGTCGCGACAGCCACACTTCGGCCAGAAATCATGCATTGTGCGCATTTCGCCACGACAGCCACACTTCGGGAGTTGAAGGCACGAAGTATGCACTTCACCTGTTTGGCCCATGCAGTTCGCACTACATGCAAAGTGCACACTTTGGCAGTGTTTCCTGCGCAGTCCGCACTACATGCAAAGTTCGCACTTCGCCCCTACGCAGCACGCATTGCGCACGAAGTTCGCACTTTGCCCTTGCGTAAACTGCACTGCGTGCAAATTTCGCACTTCACCCCTGTGCAGTCCACACTGCACGCGAGTGACAAACTTTGCCTGTGGGTAGGCACCATCCTCACTTCGCTCCCAAAGCTGGGAGCTGGTCGTGCGCCTTGCGCAGCCTAGAGCAGTCAGACTTCGGCGACTAAAAATTTAAAATCACTCCTTCAAATTGGTATCAGAGCTGATATTGCCATGACACGAAGATAGAAGCATGGCTTCCAAGAGAAACTCGCTACAGTTGTAGATCCCATAATTTAACGGTAAGAACTATGATTACTGGAGCATCCAGATGAAGATCTTATTTGGATCTCAGGAGCTATGGGAGTTAGTCGAGAATGGCTACCCAGAACCGGAAGATGTAGCAGCACTAGCCGCCCTCTCTCAAGTAGATAAGGATCTATTGAAAGAGCATAAGAATAAGGACCAGAAGGCCCTCTTCTACATCATGCAAGCGGTTGAGGAGACCATCTTCCCATGGATTGCATCAGCCACCAAGGCCAAGCAGGCCTGGGAAACCCTAGCAAGTTCGTATCAAGGCATCGACAAAGTGAATTTTGTGAAACTGCAGATGCTTAGGAGAGATTTTGAGAACCTGCAAATGAGTAAGTTTGAGTCGATGAGCGACTTCTTCACCCGGACGATGGATATTATCAATCAGATGCAGTTGAACAGAGAAAATGTCCAGAGCCAGAGAATCATGGAGAATATTCTCAGAAGTCTGCCTGTGAAGTTCGACTCGGTTGTAATAGCAATCGAAGAGTCGAGGGATTTGACAACCCTCTCGATAGACGAACTCATGGGTTCCCTGTAGACCCATGAACAGAGGCTGAGCCACTCAACTCAGTCTTCTTTGGAGCAAGCCTTCAAAGTGCAAGTCTCAGTTCGAGACAACGACAGACAAGACTCCCACCACAATGCTTCTAGTTCTCAAGGAGGAAGAGGCAGAAGCAAGCGTGGGAGAAGGAACAAGCAAGGAGGGAGTTCAAACCCTCAGGATGTTGAGCCAAGTTGCAACTTTCATCAGTAAGGAGGAAGAGGCACTGGCATAAATCAACAAGGTGGCTCTCAGCAGAAGGACATGTCAAAGGTCCAATGCTAGTATTGCAAAAATTTTGGCCATTATGCCACACAGTGTAGAAAGAAGATGGCAAACGAGAATCATCAACAAGCCCATTATTCGAAGGAACCCGAAAATGCGGTAGGAGGAAATGTGTTGCTGACTTGCAGTATTGAAGAGGAGAGCAAGAAAAACATCTGGTATCTTGATAGTGGTTGTAGCAACCATATGACTGGGAACAAGGAGATGTTCTCACAACTGGATGAAACAGTCCAGTCTAAAGTCAGGATGGGGAACAACATCAAAGTTCCTATGATGGGGAAAGAAAATATCCTCATCCGAACCCACCATGATGATAGAAAAACAATACAAGATGTTTTTTATGTGCCTGGGTTGAAGCATAATCTGCTAAGTGTTGGACAGCTTGTGCAGAAGGGGCACACTATACTATTCAAATATGGTGTATGTTCCATCAGAGACAAAGTCCATGGAAAAATAGCAACTGTGTCCATGACGAAAAACAAAATATTTTTGCTACAGATTCAGAATGAATCTTTGATGTCTCTGAGTGTAGTTGAGAAGGATGCTACCTAGCTGTGGCATCTCAGATTTGGTCACCTGATTTTCAGTGGCCTGAATCTGCTACACAAGAAGCAGATGGTGAAGGGTTTACCCCTTATAGAGCAACTAAACCAAGTTTGTGAAGGTTGCCTGGTCGGCAAGTAGCACAGGGATGCATTCCTTGTAGGACAGTCTTGGAGAGCATCAAGGCCTTTGGAGCTGGTGCACTCAGACATCTGTGGTCCCATGTAGACCACCTCATATGCCGACAATAAGTATTTCCTAAACTTCATTGATGACTTCAGCTGGAATACTTGGATTTATCTAATCAAGTTGAAGTCAGAGGTGTTTGCAAGGTTTAAGGAGTTCAAGGCTCTCATTGAGAAACATAGCAGTCATTATGTGAAGACTCTCAGATCTGATGGAGGTGGAGAGTACATCTCCAACGAATTCCACAACTTTTGCAAACAACATGGAATTCAAAGGCAGTTCACTGCCAGATACACACCGCAGCAAAATGGGGTAGCTAAGAGAAAGAACAGAACTATCATGGAGATGGCACGAAGCATGCTAAAGGCAAAAATTTTGCCACATGATTTCTGGATAGAAGCTATAAGTTGTGCAGTTTATCTGCTGAACCGGTGTCCCACTAAGAGTGTGAGGGACAAAATTCCAGAGGAAGCCTGGAGCAAGTTGAAGCCAAGTGTGGCTCATTTGCGAGTTTTTGGGTGCATAGCATATGCACGTGTTACAGATGAGAAAAGGCAAAAGCTGGATGACAAAGCTGAAAAGTGCATCTTCATAGGATACAGTGAACCAACAAAGGCATACAGGCTGTACAATCCTGTGACAAAGAAACTTGTCATCAGCCGAGACGTGAAGTTCTTGGAGGATGAAGTCTGGAATGGAAATTCAAAGACTGGCCAGTCTGAACCAGCAACTGTTGAATTTGTAGACTTGGAGGAAGACACTGTCTAACAACCTATGCCTTCAAGCAGCAATAGTGGTGCCAGCAGTAACACACCCTCATCATCCCGATCACCTCCACTTGCAAGCAAAATTCTAAACCTGAGGACTCCTGCAAAGACTCAAAGCTTGCAAGACATCTATGAGGTAACCCGTAATCAATTAGATGAAGATTATTCTAATTTTTCTCTCTTTATTGAATGTGATCCAGTGGATTTTGAAGAGGCAAGTCAGAATCATAAATGGGTGAATGCGATGGATGAGGAGATAGCCGCCATTGAGAAGAATGAGACATGGCAGCTAACAGATCTTCCAGCATGAAAGAAGACCATTGGGGTCAAGTGGGTATATAAAACAAAGTTTAATGCCCAAGGAGAAGTTGACAGGCATAAGGCCAGATTAGTGGTGAAAGGCTACAAGCAGAAGTTAGGAGTTGATTATCATGAGGTGTATGCACCTGTAGCCTGACTTGACACAGTCAGAATGATTCTGGCACTCGCAGCTCAGAAAGGATGGACATGTACCAGATGGATTTCAAGTCTGCCTTCCTCAACGGAGTGTTGGACGAAGAGGTCTACATAGACCAGTCACCCAGTTATGAAATACAAGGGCAAGAGGACAAAGTCTTGAAACTGAAGAAGGCCCTGTATGGGTTGAAGCAAGCACCTTGGGCATGGTACAACCGTATTGATGGCTATTTTTAGGAGAATGGGTTTCAAAAATGCCCATATGAGCACTCCCTATACATGAAGAAAAATGCAGTAGGTGAGCTCATCATCGTCTGCCTGTACGTAGACAATCTGATATTTACTGGCAATAGCAGCAGCCTATTTGCATAGTTTAGAACATCCATGAAGTCTGAGTTTGAAATGACAGACATGGGGCTGATGAAATATTTTCTCGACATTAAAGTTGACCAATCAACAGATGGCATCTTCATTTCTCAGGGCAAGTATGTGAAGGATGTCCTGAAGTGCTTCAATATGGAGGACAACAAACCTGCCATCACACCTGTAGCCATAGGTTTGAAACTGAGCAAGTTGGATATAGGGAGGTCTGTAGATCCAACCTTGTTCAAAAGGCTAGTTGGCAGTCTGATGTACTTGACTGCAACTCGACCAGATCTGATGTTCGAAGTCAGTCTGATTAGCCATTTCATGGAGACTTCGAAGGACACGCACTAGGAAGCAGGCAAGAGGATCTTGCGCTATGTCAGTAGGACGCAAAACCATGGCCTATTTTACGCCAGATGAGACCAGTTGGAGCTATTGGGCTTCACAAATAGTGACTAGGCTGGAAGTACTAACAATCGAAAGAGCACCTCCGGGTATGCTTTCCATCTCGGATCAGGGGCAATCTCATGGGCATCCAAGAAGCAACCCATTATTGCGTTGTCCACAACCGAAGTAGAATATGTCGTCGCCACGAAAACTGCATGCCAAGCAGTATGGCTACAAAGAGTTCTGAGTGAACTGTACAATCCTCTAGAAGGCGCGACAATAATTTTTTGTGATAACAATTTGGCCATTGCACAGTCAAAGGATCCTGTGTTCCATGGCATAACAAAGCACATTGATATTTGTTATCACTTCATCAGAGAGTTGGTGAAGTCCGGAGAAATTCATCTACAGTTTTGCAAATCCAAGGAGCAGTTGGCAGATATTTTCATGAAGCCTTTGAAGGAGGAAGACTTCAATAGATTGCAAGAGCAGCTTGGAGTCAAAGTGCTTGTGAAATCAGGTTTAAAGGAGGGTGTTAGAAAAATAAACCTAGATTTCATGCCTGTGCCCAACTGTGCTGCAAACCTTAGGCAAAATCGGATTGCGCTCCAGACATAGGTGAAGTCAGACTGTGCTGCCGCAATCCAGGATCCCAGCAAAAGTGTGACATGACATCATACCTACCTTCTGAAAAATTTGACACCTGACAGATCCGATCTTCGTAGGAGTTAATGCCCAGTCGACGTTTGTCAGAAACCCTAGATGAGGGTCGATCTGAGGATAACCCTTATTCGAAGTTTTCAAAGGATAAACCTTATCCTCCTCTCCCCGCGGCTATAAAATGGCAGTTCGTGTCTTCAAACAAGAAGGTGAAGCAGAGCATGCGTGAGAGAAGTTCGTGAAAGAAGAAGTGAAGAATAAAGCAGAGAAAGAAAGCAGAGCGATTCAGTGAGCAGTGTGGCTCAGCTGATTAATGTCCGAGCAGTAGACTCGATATTTCCCCTATTTTGTTTATCCTTCAGCGTAGCCTGCATATGTTGTTATTTCCTCGATTGAGGAATTTTTTGTAACCCTAGTTGTTCATATGAATAAATTTTGTTGTTTATGTTAGGCATCTTTAGGGTTTGCAGTTTGTTGTTCTCTGTTCCAATTATTCTCTCCTCTCATACGGGTGTTGCCAAGCTAGGCAAACCCAATAGCAGCCACGAAAGAAGAAGTCGAAGGCCAAAAGTTTGGCCAAGTGTGAAGCAGCCTTCCGCACTTTGGCCAAAAAATGTGTGCTATGCGAACTTTGCCACGACAGCTGCACTTCGGCTAGAAATCAGGCGTTGTGCGCATTTCGTCGTGACAACCACACTTCGGGAGTTGAAGGCGCGAAGTATGCACTTCGCTTGTTTGGCCCGCGTAGTCCGAACTTCCTGTGAAGTGCGCACTTCGGTAGTGTTTCCTGCGCAGTCCGCACTGCATGCGAAGTTTGCACTTCACCCCTGTGCAGCATGCACTACGTGCGAAGTTCACACTTTGCCCCTGTGCAGACCACACTGCATGCGAAGTTTGCAATTCGCCCCTATGTAGTCCACACTGCGCTCGAGTGATGGACTTCGCCCGTGGGTAGGCACCATCTGCACTTCGCTCCCGAAGCTGGGAGCTAGCCATGCGCCCTACGTAGCCTGGAGTAGTCAGACTTCGGTGACTGAAAATTTAAAATCGCTCCTTCAAGTAAAACTACTTTTATAAGGTGTAAAATTACTCATACGAAAATCTAAAAGTGAACAGAATATAAGTATGTTAGAAGATTGATATTATATAATTCAACATCTTCCTTAAGTTAAATGAGCAACATCAAGTTAAATGAGCAACGTCAAAAGAGATCTTTATTAGTAAGGGGTACTTCTCTCCTCTATGAAATTCTTGTAATTAAAAAATGTCAACTCAAATATTGCCTTGATTAGAATTTTTATTGATATAACTTTAAATATAAAAATAAAATATCAATAAATGATAATTAAAAGAATTCAATTGCTTTAATATTCTCAAGCAAAGATATTTCTTGGCTACACTAACATCACAATACTTAACTCTGTAGGATATTGTTGACTATCATTGAAACCCCAAGAGATCAATCCGAAACCAAAATAGAACTTAAGGCTATTTATCAAAAGTCATTAGTTAATATTAAATGTATTGTTGATTGAATGTGTGTTAATATTAACTAGTAATTTTTTAAACTTTATTCTGTTATTAATATTATTTGATTTCTAATGATAGTTTTTATATTTTATTGTGCTTATAGTAGTATGTTGATTCTATTTATTTAATATTATTTGATTTCTAATGATAGTTTTTATATTTTATTGTGCTTATAGTAGTATGTTGATTCTATTTATTTGTAAATTATTATGAAATCTTACATTGTAGGGTTAAAGGCTTGTTGACATTGAATTTTAGTCACCCTTTAGATTTAGCCATATACATATGGATTCTTTTCATTCTAATCATTATTTCTTTATTTTGAACACATCGAAGGCTTGAAAAGTAACACAATCACCTAAGGATATAGGATAACCTAAACTAGTAAATGCTTGTGTATTGCCTCAACTTAAAATCATATATAGGCGTATGCATAAAGTAGTGTTTGTGAAGGATTAAGCTAATCCAATAAATACCATGAACCACTTTTCATTAAAAACACTTACTCTAAGCATACACGTAATCATGGGTACTATGGATAATTATATATAAATGATGCACTAACAAAATCTTAGTAGGTGATATTGTCACGATAGAGATATGCTTGCTCTTAGGATATAGGTGGAAATCAAGGGTATAATAATATTATTTGTAGAATTATGCCATACTATTTCATGCTTCTCTACCATTGCTTCTTCACATTAAGTTATTATGTTATCAATCCTTCATCTACAAAGAGCAAGAAACATTAGCCTCTTCCAATTTTCTATAAGAAAAAAAGACCATGTCAAACAACTACCTAAGGATAGTTTGACAACAATAAAACACACACCATGTAAAATATAGAAATCATTATAGCATTGAAGCAGGCTAAAATCATGATACCTTAAAGTAGGAAGAGAATAAAAGGTAAAAGACATAGTTAGAAACCCTAGAAAAGTAGAGGGGCAATTAGAAGCAACAAGCAAAAGGATAATGATATCTCCTAGCTGAAGCATCCTAAAACTAATTTGAAAGTGGTAACTAAATCCATCAAATCCAAATTATTAGTAAAAAATATCATTTATTGTAAATAAGATAAAATCTTAGATGAAGTTAAGTGTGCCAGAACATATCCAAGCATGAAATGCTTTATTATCAAAGACCCAATCTATGATAATATGGAGTCCAAAATTACTTTAAACACCAACCACATATAATTCATGATTTGGAATCATAAAACCATCAATACTATCAATTGTAATGAATAGCAATTCCAACCAAGCAGGTCATTTCGGTGGAGCCCATGAATATTTTGTTGAAGAAAAAAATCTTGAGTATATATAAATCTTCCAATGATGATCTAAGGGGACCTGTATATAATATTAAGGACTACATTGCTCTGGTTGTCTAGGGAGGACATCCTAGTTATCTCCTATTTTAAAAAATATTATAATTAAAGATGAGTATGACAAACTTATTGAAGAGAATACAATAGTGGTTTTCCAAGCAAACAAAGCTATCTCCCATTGATACAATAACCAATGCTCCCAATATTATTTCTTAAGGATTTATTAGAGGGGTCAAAGGTTATTATTAATTCTAAGGAGGATATATATCAAGAGTATTTTTATGATTTAACAATAATATGGTCCCAATATAAGAGCTTTAAGTTCCAATTATATATAAAATAGATAACAATACAAAATTTGCTAGCCAAGTGAATGTATATGTACAATTTTAAAGTTTTGGATAATTCTATAACTTAATGGATGATGCAATACGAGGTTCTCTATAAATCATGGTTGACATCCCTACGAGTCATCAAAAATCTAGTACGAGGTACTACCTTACACTTATATTAAATGTTTTGATAAAATAAACTAGGCACAAACAATATGAAACCTTAGTAGAATAAGGAATCAAATTGTTTTTTATCATTGCTAGTTTTACAACATCCAAGTAGTGATGCAATAAAAGGAAACAAAAGAGGCATTCAAGTTAGGTAACCAATAATTTCATAAAATTATGATGTCAACCTAGTGACCTATTAGAATCCAACAAGTTATTGGCATTAGGACTCACAAGGAGGATCAAAAGTCGTAATTACCATCTAATTTATAATATCACAATGAAACATTCTACTCAAGCTAAAAGGGGTTAATACCCATGTATAAATTGGAGCCTTGGGCTAGTTATAAACATATTTTGATCATTTTGAGAAATATTCTAGCTATACTTTCTAGTAGTGATCTTCAAACTTTGATCAATATAAAATTGTCATTACTCATTTTGTAATATTATCCTTTGATTGGCCAAACCGCTCTTTGTATGAACATGTTTGTGGTGATTCCCTTACATTTGTTTGTTAGTCTTATTTTTGTTAAATGTATGCATCAAATGTACTTAGATTGTTGTTATTTGGTCTCTTTTAAATGGTACAATTGATCATACACTAGCCTTGCTATAATCTTTGGCAATATTTTTATTTTTTAGTATTTATTTTAATCTCTTGCACTTTTACCTTTCTACAATTTATTTTCTATATTAGATTAGTTAGCTTAAGGTAAGTTAGTATGAGTTGACCTAAATGCAAAAGTTAAGGAAATTGAAATCCTCATAAGATGGGAGGTCACTCTACAATAACAAGCCAATCCACTTTGTGAATCAATAAAAATGTATTTAGAAGGTTTGGATTCAAATAATAACAATAATCTTTATTAATCTACTAGATTAAAAATCTGCTTATGAGATAAAAATGTATATATATATTCTAAGTTCACATAACATATTATATGAATATTTACCCACACATTTTACTTAATTAATAAAATATTAAAATATTTTAATCATAAAAAAATCAAAATAAAAAATATTATACTATTTTTTCCAACTATTAATTGATTATTAAAAAATAATAGAACACTAAAATAATATGAGTTATGATCAGCTGACCAAGCCTTAGTCTTGGCTGCGAATCTAAATTTTGTTTGTCTGATTTGGCTATTCTGTAGCTTCTTACCTGCCATGTTTAAAATTCAGCAGCAGCTTTCTTTTTATTACTGTAGCTTCTTATCTCCTAAGTTAAAAAAAAAGCTCATCTTTTCTTTTATTATTTAATCACAGATTGCTCCATATTATTTAATATTCACACATTTCAATGCACCAAATGTTACCCAACTCAAGAGATTCCTTCCCTTCTCCCCCTACACCATAAATACCAACAATGCTTTACTTCCCAAACCACACCGAACTCATCGGCTTGGCGAACTTTATCTACTACTGGAATCATTGGGTTGTTTTAAGCGCTTGTAGAAGGCAAGAATGGCTGCCTGTGCTATCTCATGCTGCGCTAACCCCATTGCCAGGGACTGCGAGGAAATCTATCGCGCAGGCAAAGGTATTTCGTATTTTACAAAAGCATTATTAATTCCATTTCAAAATACGATTCTTTTTATGAAACAAAATTTTATCTTGGTTTTTGGGTGACCAGGTCTGGGGACTAACGAGGGAAAGATCGTGGAGATCCTCGTAAACAGAGATGACCAGTAGAGAAAGAACATGAGGGAAACCTACTCTGCCATATTCAAAGAAGACCTATGCAAGCGTCTTGAAAGGGAGCTTTACTGAAAACTAGAGGTCTGTCTGATATAGATTGTCTGAAATAGTTAAGATCCGCCAAACTTATCAGAAACAATACCAACGATGCCTGGAAGACGATGTCACATGCAAAACAAGTGTACCCTTCCAAAAGGTCTTACTGCCTTCACATGGCTTTCTGCAATAAATTTTTTAGATCATCATTATAGCTGTGGGACACCTAACCTGTTTGATGGATATCATTTGGTGGCAGCTGTTTTTGGTGTTGCTGAAGGCACACCGATGCGATTGCAAAGGAATAGACATGAACCAGGCTAAGTGCGATGCGAAGAGATTGTACGAAGTGGGAGATAGAATGTGTGGAACCGATGAAGAAACTTTCATTCAGATCATGAGCCAGCGAAGCGTCACCCAACTTCGCACCACCTTCGCCTGTTAAAAATAGGAATATGGACACGACATTACAAAGGTTTAACACAAACCCTGAATATATTGTTGTTTTACTTTTCAAATAGTTCATGCCAAACATCTATAGGGGGTAACATGTAAGTATTTTTCCTCTGGATGTCATAATTCACACCAGAGTTGATGTAACAGGCGCTAAAGAAGCAAAAACAGAAGGAACTTGAGGAGGCAGTTTGAGTGACCATTAAGAGCATGTATATCCCAGCTCAGTATTTCGCCATGGTAATATTTCATACATCCTCTTGTTTATTTCCAACAACTTGTTTTATTTTCTTAAGGTGTAGATTAATTCAATTTATCTTGAATATGCAAGGGACTGATGAGCTATTACCAAATGAAATCCCAGATGCTACTCAAAGCCATGAAAGGTCTTTTTTTGAGACGAATCGACAATATCTCGTGTAATGGTGACTCATGCAGAGGTGGACTTGAAGGAAATCAACGCATTATATGAGAGGAAATATAAGATGAGTATAGCTCAAGAGGAAATATAAGATGAGTATAGCTCAAGCATTAGAGCAGACGACTTCTGGACACTTAAAGAATTTCTACCTTGCTCTTACTCCTTGCGCAGGGATTCCTCAACAGGTCATGAAATGCTCATGCAATTAATCACTGTCATCCTTGATTACACTTTTATATGCTCATGTAATTAAGCACTGTCATCATTGATTACACTTTTATACATGTACGTAGTAAGACTTTTGTTGAGGAATGGTCATAAGAAAATTTTAAGGATAGTCTTGAGTATCAAGTATATTGGATCCTCTATGTGAGTAAGGTTGTGTGACAATCCTTTGTAGCTAAACTTGTGCCTTCGTTTTCTCCATCATGGCCGAGGAGTATAAATAATATAAGTTCTAAAAATCAAAATATAATATAAGAAATGCGTTTAGCTTCTTTTCTTAAAGTATGACTCATCCTTATACATTCAAAACAGTTCTCGAATGTGACAGCCTTTGAATGTTTTTATATTCGCCGTTGAGAAATTGCATACAATACTTACAGTTATAATCAAGGTAATAGCGTTCTCTGGTACATTTTTGTACGGAAAAAGCAGAAGGAAAGATAAAATTAAATATAATATTTAAATCGCCGTGGTGTTTGCTTGACACCCAAGAAAAATTTGAGTAATAAAAAATTTATATATTGCATCATTTGGGTTATGTAAATGTATCACGTTAGGTACATAGTGAGATTACTTTAGGAGGAAAGATAGATAGTTACTTCAAGCAATATAATAGATTGATGATGATGGTGCAACCCCTGTGCGTTCGGCGGTCCCCATCTCACGCCGGGTTACCATGTACCGAGACGATGGAAGTCCTGGGAGCCTTCATAGATAGTTTGAACCCTATCAGCTGTGTTGTTAGTTAATAAAAATCATGATTGTAACCATTGCATCTATATATCAAAATATATATATATAATAAATGCACAAGTGACAATATTCAAGTTGTAATGTGCAAGGTGTCCATTGTACAACGAGGTAGAGTGTTGACCAAGGAATCTATCTTTCTATTTAAAGGGTATCATAGATCCAGTCATTATGAAGTCAAGTCCTTATCTAGTGCAATGTAGTAGATAGTGGTGCTCCTGTATGGAGCACAATGTAGCTCTTTAGCTCATAGTAATGGAATGACCATTTCCTACATACTACATTGTAATTTTATCATTTCTATTAATAATATATTTTAGTCATACTGCAAATTCATTTTCTTTCATATTTATTGCATCTTATTAGGATCTATGTTAGATCTCTTAAATTACATATATCCTTAAAAGCTAATAGTGGTATCAGAGCCATGATAAATTGAGATAGGAGGACCTACATTCGTCATAAGATAAGTCTAGTAGATCAAGAGGAATAGGGGTAAAATCACAAGTGAGAACTAAAATAAATATTATTTGTAAAAATTCTGAGATTATATTTGACTAGAGCCTTTTCATAGAGTTGCAAAAAACTTGTGAAGACTAGGACTCACCATTCATACCACTAGATTGACAAATCAACTAGTGAAGATTATTATCTACAAATTTATAAGTTCTTCCATTTCAATTTCTAATAGCTTGTTGCAAGAAAAGAAGATTCAACAAAAGGTTGGAAAGCTTCCTACAAGAGAGTCAGGAAGAATATATTCTTAGAATTATTCTAACACTTGCAGCAACAAGGAGAAGACTAAATATTTCAATGACCTTGAGAAAGATCTCATTAAAAGAGCTGTAATCCTATGAATTATAAAAGTGAAGAAAAATGCCACACTAACCTTGTAGCAGACTCAAGATAAAAGACTGGTGATCTCCATTCAAAATCAATACCTGTAGAGTGCAGAAGAAGAATATGCCAGAGAAACCTAGAAGAAGAATAGGCCGTCGAAGCCTTGAAGCATAAAATGCCATAGAAACCTTGATCAAGAAGAAGTCTATAGAAGACTTAATTCTAAAGAAAAAATAGAGAAGAATTCCTAATTTAGAAGAAGAATTCTCAATCCAGAAGTTAACTCCAAATAAGAGTTTTTCAAGAAAATTTTAGAGAAAATCTCCTGATTCACAAGATAAATTCCTAATTTAGAAGAAGACTCCAAAGAATAGATCTCTAAAGAAATTTCTTGAAGAAATACCTCATTCAAAATATGGATTCTTTATTCAAAATATAGATTCCTAATTCAGAGGAATACTCCAAAGAAGAGTTCTTAAAGATATTCTAATTCAGAATAAAATTTCCTGATTCACAAGAAAACTCCAATAAGGAGTTCCCATAGAATGCTCCTAAAAAAGAGTCCATTAAATAGGAGATTGGTGACCTCCTTTACTGATTAAATACTTATTTCAAAATAATATGAAGATATCCAAAGTAGATATCATTGAAGAACTTCCATTCTTGGAAGAAAAAGGACTAGGAGAGTCATGTACAAATTGAAAAGCATCTGAATTAGAGATCCTAGAAGAATATATCATTACCAACAATTCCAGAAGTAGAAGGTTGAAGAAAAGGTCTCAATTGGAATACCATAGATGTTACAAGATAGAAGACGTTAAAGAGGTCTCAATAAAGGAAAAATAAGAAATCTTAGAGAGCCTTATTGCAAAGCTCACAAAAGAATCCTCAAAAGAGTTCCTAAGAGAACTTATTAGAGATATCCATTACCAAGCAGAGAGATCCTAATAGTGAAGGACTTGGGATAATTATCACCATCCAATAACAAGCCCAAGAGAAGAAGAATTTGGCAAGGAGTGCCAAATCCTAAAAGAAGAATTTGGAAAGGAGTGCCAAATATAGAAGAAGAATCCAATGAAGACCTCAATATATTCAGAATTTTGAGATGAAGAAGATCCTAATTGAAGCCAAAATTTGACCAAAATATTGAACAAATATTTGGACAAAATAATCCTACCAAATCTGGGAGATTTGGATATTACCTCTCATAGCAAGGAGGTATAGTTTAGAGAAAGGAGTTCTCTAAATATATAGTAGAAAAGTAAAGATCATTGAAAGGATCAAGCCACCAAATCCAAGGCTCAAGACAAAAATTTTAAGGCTACAATTTGGTGAAGCAAGAAGTTGTTCTGGACAACCAACAAAAAGCTACAAATTCAAACATTGCACGATATCAACTTGGTGAACCAAAAATACCAAGATATACATCTACTTTAGAAGCCATCAAATATGTAAGAAACTAGGGTGCAATTAGTTGAACTTCAAATTAGGGTTCATTATAAAATTCTATTAAGCACCATATTTGGATTAAAAGTTACATAGAGAAAAATTGCATTATAGTCTTCAAGTGCAAAAAGGAAAAAATTATTTCAAGGATTTTTTGCAAATTAAATATAAGTTGGATATTTTTGAAAGAAATAAAATTATCATCTACCTATTTTCTATCTAGAAAGAAAGAAGACTATATGTTACAATATTTATTGTAGTAAAAAATTACAGAATATTCATTAAGGTTAAATTATAGATTACTCTTAAAATTTGTAGAGATTATTAAGTGCATCTAAAATTATTTTGAGAGTTAATTTACTTGAGAAATAAGGTGATATAATTATTACCATTAAAAGTGCATTGGCACTATACAAGTTTATCTCTAACTAGGTACTCTCAAAAGGGTTAGTTTATGTTTGTTGATTAATAATCAAGGACATAAAAATAAATAGATTATCAAATTGTCTAGAGACACTATTTGGTGCACAAAACCTACAATATTTCATGCCCCACAGAAGCTAGAAAAATTCGATCATTTTAGTTCAAGGATTGGAGAAAAAATCCACCATCAAAATAGTAATAGAATATTCAAATCGAGACTTGGAGGGTCTCAGATAAAGTGCACTTAGGGGTTCATTAAAATAATAAGTGCCAAATTTTCCACTTCAAAAGGGTGTAAATTATTAACTTGGTTTCACTCTTGCTAAATTTTCCAAACAAAAGTAATTACTAAAGATAAGGAACTACATTATCAAAAGGAAAAGGAGCATTTTAGAAAGAAACATTCGATCCATCATATTGGTGCAAAATCTATCTAATACAAGCACCATTCTTATCCATTCAATAAGGATAAAAGGTATTATAATACAATAAAGATAACAATCATCATTTTATAAGGTATAAGGGTAAGTTTTAAGCAAGAAAAGAAAGTCGTTGAGGAGCACGTATTGCTCAAGATTTAAGGTGTCAAAAGACACCATTGCTCCATGTGAAAGCATCCAAAAGTAAGCATTCACCTACAATATCAAACCCCACATAAGGTTATTATCAATCTACATCTATGTGGACATAAATGATAGCATAAAGGTCCATATTAAAGGGTGGTCATCTATGTAAAATTGTGTCAAAATCTACTTCTATCAATGTGTAACGAAGCTATTACAAAGGACTATATACACTACAAATGAGCACAAATATAAACATGTTGAAAACATATAGAATAAGGGAATAAAGTGCTACATATGAGATCTCAAACTTGGAGAAGAACATCCACCAAAATAAGCACCCAGATCAGTTACCAAACCGACAATCAGAGCTCCATAGAACCAAGGAGCATCACAACTAGCGTCATCCAACATCCTCATCAAAATTATTGCAAAATAAAAAGGTTTCTTTTTGTACAAGAAATGAAGCAAGCCAAGAAAGAAACATACAAAATGGAAACATGAGTTATACCATTCTTTAAGAAGTGTTATAGCAAAGGTCTACATTCAAAGAGCTTGACTACCACTTGGCACCAACATTCTAAGGTGCCATCCCAAATATTAATGCTCAAGAAATTTTAAGTGCCTAATCAAGAGGGGTTACAAGGAATATTGAGGATGTTACATACATTATATTTTCATGAGAATTGAAATAATAACAATTTGTAACTACCATTCACCACTTGTCAAAAATAATGAATATTCCACCTTGAAGAAAACATCAAAACGAAGTAAAAAAAAATTAGAATTGGAGTCTAAGTTTGTAGCAACATCAAAAGCTAAGCTCATGGTAGAATTACATAGTAGCATCAATGTCATAGCAGAAATATAAAAAGAGGATTGAATGATCCTAGTCAAAGTGGCCAAACATGAAACGTCCATTGTCCAAGTAGTACCATAAAATAAAATAGCCACCATCTAAGATAAAGAGAAGCTAAATTCTATGCCCATACATTGCATATAATGGTCAAAAGAGCACTAAAGAGTGTCGTCATCTACGTCTAAGAATCAATGTCGAATACGTAGAGGTTTGGGGCATCACAAAGGTAATACCATATCTTATTTCAAATTGTTTTCATTAATAGGGAGATATAAGGTATAATATAAGGTTGAATTATTAAGAGAAATCAACAAATTTTGAAAGCAATATTTAAAAGGAATATATATATATATATATATATGTTTTATATATATATATATATATATATATATATATATATATATATATATATATATATATAGCCTAATATTTGCAATCTAAAGCATAGGAGAAATAAGGATTTCTATATGAATAGATTAGTTATCTAACATTGCAAATATCATTGTTTTCTAAAATTCCATATTATGGAGTTATAAGGAATACTACACCAAAATAGGTAGTTGGAATTTAAAAACATTAAATATCAAATTATCAAAGGCTTTAGAATAATTTTCTATAAGTAAAATCAAGAGTTGAAAACTAGTTACTATATTTATCTCAAACTTAAATTAAAGGGATAAAATAATTCCAAAAAACAAAACCTCATCAAAGTAGAAAGTGCTTAAGTGAAATAGGAGAAATGAGGTGTAAAAGAAGTTGATATTTTATATTCATAAAAATTTACAAAATCAACTCAAAATTGAACTACTATTCTGAAAAGGAATTTATCTATCATTCAACATATCCAAAATTGCTAGGCAAACATAAGGTATTCTACACAATTTGATAATAATAGCATTCATTTAGAAATTTTCAAGTACTCAATCCATTTGTGAATAATAAGGTGACTACAAATCCTACAAGGATTCTACTAATTCACATATCTTAACAAGGGAGATATAAGGAAGCCTACATAACCTAAGCTTGAAAAGGTCCCATCCAATCAAAATCATAACTAGGGAGTTATAAGGTAGACCCCTTATTAGATTATATCTCAAAATATTTTATTCTAATCAAATAATTTTTTCAAAGAAGCTATAATATGTCTATCCCAATATATACAACAAATAAATACATGAATAATCTCTCTGGCAAGGAAAAATATTTTCCATAAAAATTGAAATCATGAATCTACTTATAAAAGGTGAATCATATTTAGGTCTTACTTCAAAACTGATTCATAGTGAAGCTTTAGATGATGATTTTGATACCATGGAACAATATCTACAAGATCAAATCAAGGAATTAAATGATAACACAAAGTATGACATTCCACTTTCCTTAGATTTCATAAGCATTTTGTATATGGCATTACTTACATACAAATGCTACAAGAATGAGAATGCAAAACCACAAAGTTTGATAGAAGCTCATAAAAGGAAATATGAACTAAGTGAATCATACTTAAAAAGGATATTTCAATCCTCATGTAGTATTGATACCTCAAGATCCACTAATCCAAGATCTTATCTTGATATCTTGAAAGAAGTTTATGTACAGAGTAAGAACAAATAAGGAGAAACATCTTTGCAGGGATCTAGTAGTAGTACTACCACCTACAAGAATGCAGAAACCAAACTCAAAGAAGAAGTGAAACAATAAGAACAAGATGGTTCAGATAAAGGAAGACTCTATAGAAAAGGTCAATTGATGAAAGAACCTGATAAAATAAAAGACCATATTCTAGAATAATATCTATATTGAAGATTGAAATATACAATACCCAAATAATGTAATACAAGAGTATGTTAGAGTTAGAGTATATTACATATTTTGTGTCATGTAAATGTACCACCTTAGGTACATAATTAAACTATGAGATTAATTTAGTGGGAATTTAGCTAGTTACTTCAAGTAATGCAATAAATGTACAAGTGGCAATGTGCAGGATGTCACCTTGTACAACTAGGTAGAGTGTTGGCCAAGGAGATTTGGAGATTACCTCTCATAGAAATGAGTTATAGTTTAGAGAATGGAGTTATATGAATCTATAGTAGAAATACAAATATCATTGGAAGGATCAAGCCACCAAATCCAAGGCTCAAGACGAAAAGTTCATGGGTACAGTTTGGTGAAGTAGGAAGCTATTCTGGAAAGCCAACAAAAAGTTGTGAATTCAACCATCGTGGGGTAACAAGTTGGTGAATCAAAAACACTAAGATCTACATCTACTTTAGATTCCATGAAAGAGGTAAGCAACTAGGGTGCAATTACTTGATCATCAAATTAGAGTTCATTATCAAATTCTATTAAGCACCATATTTGGATTAAAATTTGCTAAAAGATAAATTACATTATAGTCTTCAAGTGCAAAAAGGGAAAATTTATTTTAAGGATTATTTGCCCATTAAATAGGAGTTGGATATATTTGAAAGAAATAATTTTTTTTTTTGCCTATTTTCTATCTAGAAAGCAATAAGACTATATGCTCCAATATTGATTGTAGTAAAAAATTATAGAATATTAATTAAGGATAAATTACAAATTACTCTTAAAAGTTGTAGAGATTATTAAGTATATAAAATTCTTTTGAGAGTTCATTTACTGGAACAATAAGGTGATATTATTATTACCATTAAAAGTGCATTAACACTATACTAGTTGATCTCTAACTAGTTAATCTCAAAAGGGTTAGGTTGTATTTGTTGATTAATGATCAAGGACACAAAAACCAGTAAATTATCAAAGTGTCTAGAGACACTATTTATTGCACAAAATCTACAATATTTTATTTCCCAAATAAGCCATAAAAATTATATTATATTCCTTCAAGGAGTGGAGAATAAATCCACCATAAAAACAACAATAGAAGCTTCAAATAGAGACTTGGAGAGTCCCAAGTTTAAAGTGCACTTAGGGTTTCATTAAAATAACAAGTGCAAAATTTTCTACTTCAAAAGGGTGCAAATTATTAGCTTGGTTTTAATATTACTAAATTATCCAAGTAAAATAAATTACTAAAGGCAAGGAACTACCTTATCAAAAGGAAAAGGAGAATTTTAGAAAGAAACATTCAACCCATCATATTGGTACAAAATCTATCTAACACAAGCACCATTATTGTCCATTTTAGAAGGATAAAAGGTCTTATAATATAAGAAATAGAACAATCGTCATCTGAGTAGGTATAATTGTAGTTTTCAAGCAAGAAAATAAATTTGTCAAGGAGCACATATTGCTCAATATTTAAGGTGTCAAAAGATACCATTGCTCCACACCAAAGCATTCAAAAGTAAGCATTCACCTACAACATCAAATCCCACTTAAGGATATCGTGGAAAAAAATAATAGCATAAAGGTCCATATTAAAGGGTGCTCATATACATAAAAATTTGTCAAATTCTAATTCTATCAACGTCGAACAAAGCTATTACAAATAACTATCTACACTACAAAGGATCACAAACATAAACATGCTAAAAGCATAGAGAATAAGGGAAACAATTTCTACATATAAGGTATAAAACTTGGAGAAGAACATCCACCAAAAGAAGAACCGAGATCAGTTAAAAAAACACCATTAAGAGCTCCATAGAACCAAGGAGCATCACAACTAGTGTCATCCAACATCCTCATCAAAATGCTTGCAAAAGAAAAGGGTTGCTTGATGTCTAAGAAATGAAGCAGGCCAAGAAACAAGCATACAAAGGGGTAAGAGGATTTATAATATTCTTTCTGGAGTATTATAGTAAAGGTATACATGCAAAGACCTTGAGTGCCACTTGGCACAAACATTCTAAGGTGCCATCCCAAATTTAATGCTCAAGAAATTTTAAGTGCATAATAAAGAGGAGTTACAAGGAATATTTAGGAGGTTACATGCATTATATTTTAATGAGCATTGAAAGAATTCCAATTAGTAACTCCCATTCACCACTTGTACAAAATAAGGAAGATTCCATTCTATTTAGAAGTGCCCATATTGAAGAAAGCATCATAATTAAGTTAAATAAAAGTCAGGCACTGAAGGCTGACTTTGTAGCAACACCAAAAAATGGGCTCATGTTACAATTACATATTAGCATTGGTGTCATAGAAAAAATAGAAAAATAGCAATAAATTATCCTAGTCAAAGTGATTAAAAATGAAGCATCCATTTTCCAAGCAGTGTCATAAAAGAAACTAGCCACCATCTAAGTTAAAGAGAAGCTAAAGCCTACGTCCATACATTGGAGATAATGGTCAAAAGAGCACTAAATAGTGTTATCATCTATATCTAAGAATAAAAATTAGATACATAGAGGTTTGGGGTATCACAAAGGTAAGACTATATCTTATTTCAAATTGATTAATTAATAGGGAAATTTAAGGTATAATATAAGGTTGAAACATTAAGAGAAATCAATATTAAAAAGGAATATATATATATATATATATATATATATATATATATATATATATATATATATATATATATATATATATTAATATATTAATAGCCTAATATTTGCAATCTAAAGCATAGGAAAAATAAAGATTTATACATGAATAGATTAATTATCTAATATTGCAAATACCATTGTTTTCTAAAATTCCATATTAGAAAGTTATA
Organism: Wollemia nobilis; assembly: GCA_028583015.1. Lineage (NCBI taxonomy): Eukaryota > Viridiplantae > Streptophyta > Pinopsida > Araucariales > Araucariaceae > Wollemia > Wollemia nobilis. The sequence continues at coordinate 2,644,939 of JAQPPZ010016612.1, forward strand.
AGGAATACTACACCAAAAAAGGTAGTTGCAATTTAGAATCATTAAATTTTTAATTACCAAAGGCTATAAAAGAAGGTTCTATAAGGAAAATCAAGAGTAAAAAACTAATTACTATACTTATCTCAAACTTACATTAAAGGGATAAAATAATTCCAACAAACAAAACCTCATCAAAATAGAAAGTGCTTAACTGAAATAGGATAAATGAGGTGTAAAAGAAGATATTTACTATTCACAAAATTTTACAACATCAACTCAAAATTGAACTACTATTCTCAAAAGGACGTTATCTATCATTTAGCATATCCAAAATTACTAGGCATACTTAAGGTATTATAGAAAAGTTATAATAATAGCATTCATTCAAAATTTATCAAGTACTCAATATATTTAGGAATTATAATGTGTCTACAAATCCTATAAGGATTCCACTCATTCAAAATTCTTAACTAGGGAGATATAAGGAAGCCTACAAAACCTAAACTCTAAAAGGTTCCATCAAATCAAACTCACAACTAGGGAGTTATAAGGTAGACCATTTATTAGATTCTATGTCATAATATTCTAATTTAATAAAATCACTTTTTCAAAGGAGCTATAAGATGTCTATCCCAAGGAATACAACAAAAAAATACATGAATAATCTCTCTAGAAAGGAAAAAGCATACACCATAAAAATTGGAATCATGAATCTACTTATAAAAGGTGAAGCATATTTAGATCTTACTTAAAAAATAATTCATAGTTAAGCCTTAGATGATGATTTTGATACCATGAAACAATATATATACGCTCAAATCAAAGAAGCAATTGAGAATGGAAAGGATGACATTCCACTTCCCTTAGATTTCGTAAGCATTTTGTATATGGCATTACTTACATACAAATGCTACAAGAATGAGAATGCAAAACCAAAAATTTTAACAGAAGCTCATAAAAGGAAATTTGAACTAAGTGAATCATAATTAAAAAGGATATTTCAATCCTCATGCAGTATTGATACCTCAAGATCCACTAATCCAAGATCTTATCTTCATATCTTGAAGGAAGTTTTTGTATATATTAATAAAAATAAGGAGAAAAAATCTTTACATGGATCTAGTAGTAGTACTACCACCTATAGGAATGTAGAAACCAAAATGAAAGGAAATGTGAAATAAGAATAAGAAGATTAGTTAGATAAAGGAAGACTCTAGAGAAAAAATCAATTCATGAAATAATCAAACAAAATAAAATACCATATTCAAGAAGAAGAGCCATATTGAAGATTGAATATTCATTATCCAAATAATGTAATACAAGAGTGTGTTAGATTTAGAGTATATTCTATCATTTGGGTCATGTAAATGTACCACATTAGGTACATAGTTATATTTGGATATTACTTTAGGGGGAAGTTAGCTAGTTACTTCATGGAATGTAATAAATGGACAAGTGACGATGTGCAAGTTGTAATGTGCAAGATGTCCCCTTGTACAACTAGGTAGAGTGTTGGCTAAGGAATATATCTATATATAAAGGGCCTCATAGATAAAATTAGTATGAAGTTAAGTTCTTATCTAGTGCAGTGTAGTAGATAGTGGTGCTCCTGTATGGAACACAATGTAGCTCTTTAGCTCATAGTAATGGAGTGGAAATTTTCTCCATACTATTTCATCATTTCTATTTATAGTATATTTAAATCACATTGTAGACTCACTTTCATATTTATTACATCTTATTAGGACCTATGTTAGATATCTACCATTGCATATATCCTCAAAAGATATAATTTATATGCCTTTTATTTCCACATTATCCTATTTATCATTATCTCTTTCTATTATTTTTTCTTCTTTACATAAAAAAATTAAGAAACATAAATAAAATATTGTACGATCAAAAAATTTTCAACCACGTGGTCTACATTGAAGAACATGTGCTTATACTGAGAGGGGGGTGAACAGTATAAGATAAAACTTTTTGCTTTTTAATCCAAATGATAGCATCAACAATATTAAAGCAGTAAACATCACACAAAGCATCACACACATGAGAGACATGATTTAACGTGGTTCACCCAATGTGGGCTACTCCACGGAGAAAATATTCCTTATAAATTTTTCTCAAATAAATTCTCTTGGGAATCCTTTCCCTACAATGTTTATGGACCTCTGTCCAAAGGAGACACCAATCCCCTAATCAAGTTCGTGGATCTCTATCCATAGGAGAACTCCTTTCTCCTCTGCTCTGGCTGATGATCTTCTAGAAGAACTGTTGCCCCCACTACTCTAGCTAATGGATCTCTATCCACTAAAGACACATGTCCTCACTACCCTGGCTAATGGATCTCTATCCACTGGAGACTATCATCCTCTATACTCTATCACCTCCAAAGCTCTATCTCAAATATGTACTAAACATAGTCCTTCGATCTAGCACAAATCTATCCTCAATATCTATCTTTGATCTGGCACAAACCTATCCTCAAATCTGTACCAAATTTTATCCTCAAATCTATCCTCAATCTCTATCCTCAAATATATCCTCAAATATCTATCCTCAAATTTGTATTGTAAGCTTCCACAAAAGCTCACACAAATCTATCCACAAGTCTTCTCAAAGACTTACCTCAAATCTGCTCAACAAGTCCACACTAGAACTTGTCCAATCTCATAGAAACATAAAGAGAATTGTTAGAGACTCAATATGCTTCACATTCATCACAATGCTCAATCACTTTCAATCACTCTCTTAGAAACATATAGAGAATTGTTAGAGACTCAATATGCTTCACATTCACCTCAATACTCAATCACTTTCACTCACTCAATTTAGAATATAGAATAATTTATTTCATAGAACTTGAACTATCACTTTAACACATTCACTTGACTAGGCTCAACCAACTCTACTCAACCAATCACTCAATGAAATAATCCTTGCTCACAAACCCTAGTCCAAGCATATGAACACTCACTCAAATATTTCCAACAATGCTTATCAACCAATCTCACATAACAATGATACTCATGTTCTTTGCAAACCCTAGTTCAAGTTCACTCAACTTAATCACTTCAACAACAATGCTTATAAAATAAGGTTTTATCAACAACTCTTTATTCCAAAAAACCTTGAAGCATTAATTCAACACACACTCAACAATGGACACCTAACAATCCTTTTCACTCCAATATTGTATTCACAACATTCAACAATCACTCACTAGGAAGAATATGCCCATACCTTTTGTTTGATGTAGAAGTGCCCTTGGAAAACCTGTCTAAATCACAATTTCCTTCTTTCCAATTTCAATGGTTAGATGACAAAAATCTTACTCTTAACACTTTCTCAAAATATTCCTTAGACACAAAAATAATCAAAGCTCAAATATACCTTATTGCTCCTACTTGTAAATTAACATTCATCAAATCATGCACAAAAATAATTACTTGGATACACCTTATAATCTCCAACTTAAAATAATATCCAACACCACAAAAACCTCAACCAATCTTCCTCAAAACACCTTTATTTCCTTTTCAAACCCTAAAACAAATAATATCAAAAATTTATTTTGCATCAACCTTATAACTCCCCTAAAACCTCATATACCAAATAAAATATGCAAAAATTAATTTTTAATACCTCAACAACCTTCTCCAAAAAATATGGTGCTCTAACTTTAATGCATACCTTATTATCCCCCAAAAGGGTTTCGACATGATTCGATCCATCGTCTCCCCAAGCGCCAAGTGCCTTAGCGCTTTGGAGCCCACCGCATGGGCTAGAGGTGCCCACGTGAAGGAAGGTGAACTTCCTTCCCTTTCAACCTTGCTCCACCATGTTTTCCAACACAAAACAAAATGATCCTCCATGGGGATTCGAACCTACACCTGTCGCTACCCTCACGTCTTGCCACTACCATGGTTGCCAACTACGCTACCAATGGTTGGTGACCAAGGCTCCCTCCTTGGTGGATGAAATGATCTCGCCTCCTCTAAGCACTTTTTAAAAATTAAAAACTCTTTGTTGCACACCATGATTCGCATGAAATTCGCATAGCATAGGATTTAATTCGAAAGCATTGGGGATTTTGGTAAGGTGGGTAATCCCCCTTTTATACACATGATAAATGTTCTTCCCACGTCGACGCTTAGAAATTCAATTTTGAATTTTAAATTAATTTTAATAACCCTCCTTAGGGTTAGTTAAAAATTAATATAAATTAATCTTATAACTAATATCAAAATTAATTAATAATTAATTTAAATAACTTAAGTAAATTAAATTATAAATTAATTTATAATAAAAATTATATTAATTAATTTATAATTAATTTAAAACTTCCCTTTATAATATTATAAAAAATATTATAATATTATTCACTTGGGCTTCTTCTTTTGCACTTTAGACCATATTCGACTTCCTGGAACCAGGTCTTGATCAACTGAAACTGGAGAACCTTAACTGATGTTGCCCATTGAAACTGCCACTCAATGGTGCTGAAAGCTTGACATCAATGACCACTCACTCTTGACATCAATGACAACTTATCTACTCAAAATGTCCAACAATCTCCCCCTTTGTCATTGATGGTAACCCAAATTCTTTTTACCAAAACTTGACCTTTTTCTTGTTCTGCTCCCCCTGGGAAATTGCTCCCCATGACTCAATGCTCTCTCCTTAAACCAAATCTCTCCCCCTTACTCAAATCTCTCCCCCTTTGACATCAATGGCAAAGGGTCACCTTTGGGGCTCGGGGCTAAGAATGAGTCTCTTAGCTTAGCCCCTCCCCCACCTCCTCTTGAGGTGGTTAATTCTAGGGTGGGAGTCTTACTCCCAGTTTTCCTCGAAGATACTCAAAGGTCTCCTTCGAAAGTGGCTTAGTGAAAATATCTGCTATATGTTCCTTTGTAGTAACATATTCCAACCTGACCTGTTTATCTGTCACATGTTCTCTCAAAAAATGATACTTGATCGGAATGTGCTTTGTCCTGGAATGCATCACTGGATTCTTTGAGATACTTATAGCACTTGTATTATCACATAATATGGGAATAGGATGATCATGCTTTATCTTGAAGTCTTCTAGAGTTCGCTTCATCCATAATACCTGTGTACAACTAGCTACTGATGCAATATATTCTGCTTCTTCTAGAGATAAGGATACTGAAACTTGATTCTTACTTAGCCAAGAGACTAAACAGTCTCCAAGAAAGAATGCTCCTCCACTTGTGCTTTTTCTGTCATCAATACTGCCAGCCCAATCTGCATCTGTATATGTTGTGAGTGTGAAACTATCACTTTTGGGATACCAGAGCCCAAAATCCATAGTCCCTTTTAGATACCTGAGAATTCTCTTTATTGCTACCACATGTGTTTCCTTAGGTGTTGCATGAAACCTTGCCACTAATCCCACTGACTGCACTATGTCTGGTCTTGTAGCTGTAACATACAACAAGCTGCCAATCATAGATCTGTATAATCTCTGATCTACCTCTGGAGATTCATCATCCTTACTTAACTTGCATCCTGTGACCATGGGGGTACTTACCAGTTTGCAATCCTCTAACCTGAATTTCTTTAGCATCTCTTTTATATACTTGGTTTGTGAGAGAAATACTCCTTTCTTCGATTGTGAAATCTGGAGTCCAAGAAAGAAGGACAACTCACCAAGCATAGACATCTCAAATTCATTTTGCATGTTCTTAGCAAATTCTTTACACATCTTATCATTGTTTCCCCCAAAAATGATGTCATCAACATAAACAACCACAATTAGTAGATCATTCCCTTCATTTTTGATGTATAAGTTGTTGTCTGCTATTCCTTTTCTGAATCCCTATTCCTGAAGATACTTATCCAATCTTGAGTACCATGCTCTAGGAGCCTGCTTTAGACCATACAATGCCTTTTTCAATCTGCATACATGATCTGGTTTATCTGTTAATATGAATCCCTCTGGTTGTTCAATGTAGACTTCTTCTTCTAGAACACCATTTAGAAATGTTGACTTAACATCCATCTGATATACCTTGAAGTTTTTAAAACTTGAGAAGGCTAAAAATATTCTTATGGCTTCAAGTCATGCAACTGGAGCAAATGTCTCATCAAATTCAATTCCCTCTACCTGTGCATAACCTTTGCATACTAACCTTGCTTTATTCCTTACTACCTGTCCATCTTCATTTAGCTTATTTTTGAATACCCATTTTGTGCCAATCACATTCTTGTCCTTTGGTCATGGGACAAGTTCCCAAGTCTTGCTTTTCTCTATCTGATCTAATTCCTCATCCATTGCCTTGATCCAAAACTCATCTCCACTTGCCTGATTGAAGTCCTTTGGCTCAATCTTAGATAGCAAAGAAAAATTTGCTTGTTGAGATGGTGTTATTATCCTTCTCCTTGTCTATCTTTCATCTGGATTCCCAATGATTAGATCTTTTGGATGATGCTTTTGTACATATCTGGATGGAGTTTTAGGAAGAATTCTTTGTGTTTCTTCTTCTTCTTCATTTGATTCCTCATGAAACTCTTCTTGACAACTTCCATCTTCCTGATACACAATTTGTTGAACTGGTTCTCTTGAATCTATCTTCTCATCAATTGTTACATTTATACTTTCTACAATAGTGTGTGTTCTCTTGTTGAAGCATCTATAGGCTTTACTCTTAGAGGAATAACCAAGGAAAATTCCCTCATCACATCTTGGGTCAAACTTGCCTAAGTTTTGATCTTCTCATCTTATGTAGCACTTGCTTCCAAAAACCTTGAAGTGTTTTACAGTGGTCGATCTTCCTTTCCAAAGCTCATATGGAGTCTTGTGATGGTTTACCCTCATTTGAGCCCTAGTGATTATGTATATTGTTGTGTTGACTACTTCTCTCCAAAATCCATCTGAGAGCTTAGACTCATTTAACATAGCTCTAGCCATATTCTCAATAGTCCTATTTTTCCTTTCAACTACTCCATTTTGTTGAGGAGTTCTTGTTACTGAGTATTCTCTCTTGATCCCATGTTGTTCACAAAACTCTACAAATTCATTTGAGGTAAATTCTCCTCCTCTATTAGATCTCAAACACTTAATTCTCTTGTCAGTTTCATTTTCAACCAGTTCCTTAAATGCTTTGAATTTTTCAAAAGCATCTGACTTCTCTTTCAAGAAAGCTACCCAAACCATTATGGAGTAATCATCTATAAACAATATAAAGTAACTCTCACCCTGAATACTCTGTGTTCTAGTAGGACCACATAGATCAGTATGTATTAGACTCAATGGCTCAGATGACATATATCCTTTTGACTTAAAGCTTGTTCTAGTTTGCTTTCCATGTTGACAAGGTGCACAAATTGTGTTTTGTGGCCTTTTTATTTTGGGTAAATCTCTGGATAGCCTGCTTATTGCTTATGTTGACTATGTTGTCAAAATTCAAGTGACCCAATATTCTATGCCACAACCAACTCTCATCTTCTTGTGATAGAAAGCACTTTTCCCCTTTGATCTCACTAAGCATGTATAGATTGTTTGGAGTTCTTCTTGCATTGGCAATGACTTTTCCAGTTTTTGATTTTCTTATCTCACATCTATCTGGGTGAAATGTAACCATATGCCCTTGATCACAAAGTTGACTTACACTTAGCAGATTATGTTTTAACCCCTTAACATACAACACATTTTATGTTCTTGTTTTCCCATTATCTAAACTCAGAGTTCCTCTTCCACCAATCCTTGTTGATCCATTATCACCAAAACTTACTGATCCTCTATTGGTTTCTTTTAGTGCAATGAATTTGTCTTTGTCTCCTATCATGTGACTAGAGAAACCACTATCAAGATACCATTGTTCTTCTTTATCCTGAGCATGAAGGGTTGTTTGAACTAACATTGATCTAGCCTTTACATTTTTCCTTTCATCTTTCCTAGTTGTTGAAATTGTTTTTCCTAGACTCAGGAAGTATCATTTTACACCATCTAGCCTTGTGCCCAAAATTATTGCATTTGTAACATATAATATCATCATCCATAAGAGGTGCAAAAGAATTGAAATTTCTATTGACATTGTTTCTTGCATGACCAATACAGTGTACAGCTCTATGACCATATTTATTACAAGAAAAGCAATGACCATGGAAGAAATTATGTAACCTATTTGGATGCCTTTGAGATTGTGGTGGAGTGCTTCTCCTCTTGTGATTAACTCTCATCCAAGGTTCTTCTTTGCTTTCTTCCTTTCTGATATCCTTTGCTTGCCTATCTTTGTTTGAAGTTTCTGCTTCTTGAAGACTTGATTCCTTTTTCTGTTTCTCATACTCTACATCTTGTAGTACCTTGGTCCTTTCAACTTCATTCCTTAGATAAACAATTTTTGCTTCCAATATTTCACATTCTGTTTCTCTTGTTCTTAATAGATCTGTCATATCCTGCTCAATTTTCTTTCCTTCTTCTACCTTTATCTTGAGTTCTGTGAGATTTTGTAGAAGTTCCATCCTTGCTTCTTCATCCTCTTGAATTTGTTCCTTCAAGCTTGAATTCTTCTCTCTAATTCTTTCCAAATTTCTGAGAGCAGTAAAGAATTCCTCTTTTATATCAAACATGGTCTCTTCTTCATTTTTTGAAGTCATGTGTGTTTCTGATGGATCCTCCTCCAAGTTGTTAGTCTTTTCATGAGAGAGACCACTCTTGATACCAATTGAAGAACATGTGCTTATACTGAGAGGGGGGTGAACAGTATAAGATAAAACTTTTTCTTTTTAATCCAAATGATAACATCAATAATATTAAAGTAGTAAACATCACACAAAGCATCACACACATGAGAGACATGATTTAACATGGTTCACCCAATGTGGGCTACTCCACGGAGAAAATATTCCTTATAAATTTTTCTCAAATAAATTCTCTTGGGAATCCTTTCCCTACAATGTTTATGGACCTCTATCCAAAGGAGACACCAATCCCATTAATCAAGTTCATGGATCTCTATCCATAGGAGAACTCCTTTCTCCTCTACTCTGGATGATGATCTTCTAGAAGAACTATTACCCCCACTACTCTAGCTAATGGATCTCTATCCACTGAAGACACCTATCCTCACTACCCTAGCTAATGGATCTCTATCCACTAGAGACTATCATCCTCTATACTCTATCACCCCCAAAGCTCTATCTCAAATCTGTACTAAACACAGTCCTTCGATCTAGCACAAATCTATCCTCAATCTCTATCTCTGATCTGGCATAAACCTATCCTCAAATCTGTACCAAATTCTATCCTCAATATATGTCCTCAATATCTATCCTCAAATATCTATCCTCAAATTTGTATTGTAAGCTTCCACAAAAGCTCACACAAATCTATCCACAAGTCTTCTCAAAGACTTACCTCAAATCTGCTCAACAAGTCCACACTAGAACTTGTCCAATCTCATAGAAACATAAAGAGAATTGTTAGAGACTCAATATGCTTCACATTCATCACAAAGCTCAATCACTTTCAATCACTCTCTTAGAAACATATAGAGAATTGTTAGAGACTCAATATGTTTCACATTCACCTCAATACTCAATCACTTTCACTAAATCAATTCAGAATATAGAACAATTTGTTTCATAGAACTTGAACTATCACTTTAACACATCCACTTGACTAGGCTCAACCAACTCTACTCAACCAATCACTCAATGAAATAATCCTTGCTCACAAACCCTAGTCCAAGCATATGAACACTCACTCAAATATTTCCAACAATGCTTATCAACCAATCTCACATAACAATGATACTCATGTTCTTTGCAAACCCTAGTTCAAGTTCTTCACTCAACTTAATCACTTCAACAACAATGCTTATAAAACAAGGTTTTATCAACAACTCTTTATTCTAGAAAACCTTGAAGCATTAATTCAACACACACTCAACAATGTTAAACTTAACCAAATCCTTTTCACTCCAACTTAGCATTCACAACATTCAACCAATCACTCACTAGGAAGAATATGCCCATACCTTTTGTTTGATGTAGAAGTGACCTTAGAAAACCTGTCTTAATCACAATTACCTTCTTTCCAAATTCAAAGGTTAGATGACAAAAATATCACTCTTAACACTTTCTCAAAATATTCCTTAGACACAAAAATAATCAAAGCTCAAATATACCTTATTTCTCCTACTTGTAAAATTAACATTCATCAAATCATACACAAAAATAATTACTTGGATACACCTTATCAACTCCAACTTAAAATAATATCCAACACCACAAAAACCACAACCAATCTTCCTAAAACACCTTTATTTCCTTTTCAAACCCTAAACAAATAATACCAAAAATTTATTTTGCATTAACCTTATAACTCCCCTAAAACCTCATATACCAAATAAAATATGCAAAAATTAATTTTTAATACCTCAACAACCTTCTCCAAAAAATTCGGTGCTCAAACTTTAATGCATACCTTGTTATCCCCCAAAAGGGTTTCGGCGTGATTCGATCCGCCGTCTCCCCAAGCGCCAAGCACCTTAGCACTTTGGAGCCCACCATGTGGGCTAGAGGCACCCACGTGAAGGAAGGTGAACTTCCTTCCCTTTCAACCTTACTCCATCGCGTTTTCCAACACAAAACAAAATGATCCTCCATGGGGATTCGAACCTGCGCCTGTCGTTGCCCTCATGTCTTGCCACTATCATGGTTGCCAACTGCGCTACCAGTGATTGGTGACCAAGGCTCCCTCCTTGGTGGATGAAATGATTTCACCTCCTCTAAGCACTTTTTAAAAATTAAAAACTTTTCGTTGCACACCACGATTCACATGAAATTCGCATAGCATAGGATTTAATTCAAAAGCATTGGGGATTTTGGTAAGGTGGGTAATCCCCATTTTATACACATGATAAATGTTCTTCCCACGTCGGTGCTAGAAATTCAAATTAATTTTAATAACCCTCCTTAGGGTTAGTTAAAAATTAATATAAATTAATCTTATAATTAATATCAAAATTAATTAATAATTAATTTAAATAACTTAAGTAAATTAAATTATAAATTAATTTATAATAAAAATTATATTAATTAATTTATTAATTAATTTAAAACTTCCCTTTATAATATTATAAAAAATATTATAATATTATTCACTTGGGCTTCTTCTTTTGCACTTTGGACCACATCTGACTTCCTGAACCCGGGTCTTGATCAACTGAAACTGGAGAACCTGAAACTGATGCTGCCCACTAAAACTACCATTGACTGGTGCTGAAAGCTTGACATCAATGACCACTCACTCTTGACATCAATGACAACTTATCTACTCAAAATGTCCAACATAGATGATGTAGTTCATTGTATAATACTTCACAAAGTAACATTGAAATACACTTTCTAAAGGCATGCAGTGTAAGATGTAAGATATGCAAGATATATAAGTAATTTTTGTTGAATTTTTAAAGTTCAAATAGGTAAGAGTAAGCCTATTCACTATAAAATAGGGTTAATATTTTTAACTATTAAAATTTGTTTTTATAAAATAATATTAATATAGTTATTGTATTAGTTATATGCATTTGATTAAAATGTGATATGTATATAATGTTTTATATAAATATTTATTTAAAATATATCCTTAAAATTATGTGAGATGCATCAAAATAATATTAACGGGAAAGCTCTAATGGTTATTCATTAGATTAATTTTGAAAATATATTCTATATAAGAGTTTATTAGTCATATAATAAAGGATTAACATGAGGACATAATATTAACTTTTTTATATTTTAAAATTATGTGTTATTTTAATAATTTTAAAGTGTCAATGAAAGGGTAAAATTTATATTTCTTGTATTTTTTAAAGTATTGTTCAGTTTTATTATACATTTATTTTAATGCATATTTTTAATCATATCAATCAAGAATAAAAGGTAGACCTAAGTGTCACAATATATTAAATGGGTTTATTTCTAATATTTTAGAACTCCTAAGAGGAGGTTCAAGGTTTAAGTTCATTGGGGTAGAGTTTTACACCCTAATTTACATACTAGAGTTTGGATAGATAAACATATATTGCTTAAAAAAACATTGTTTGTAACAATTATCTTATATGGATTATGGTATTTGAACATGAAAACTACTTTACTTTACAATTGTAAGTTTTGGTATAAACTTTAACTTATAATTTTTTTAAAATGTATAATACATTTTTTCTTCATCAATAATTAAATTTGTAAGTATTTTGGTGGAGGGATGCTTTGTAAAATATGTAAAACTAAAGCATGATGTATAACCTTGCTCTCATCTAGGATTCAAAACTTGGAACTAGAAATCAAAGTTTTGAATTCTTTGCCATTAAGCCCACTTAACTTGTCCTTAAAGAAGTATAATTAAAAAATTTAAAGATAAAAAAATATTCTATATGTAGACACCAAAATCCAACACCTTCAAAGCCACATTTACCACCCCACCACCAAATCCTGCATAATAAAATTATATGCCTAAGTTCTAACTTAGGGATATAAAATCCTGCATATTATCCTATTTTCCAGATTTATAAAATCTGGAAAATCACCCTAGGATACCCTACCTACCCATTGGACATGTGTCCTGGACACTTCACCCAACATCCTTGCCACATCTCACCCACTCTTGTCCCCCTTGTCCTTGCACATGGGGTAGATTCCCAACACCCATGCCACATCTCATCCATTTCTTGTCTCCCTTGTCCCTTCACATAGGACAAGATCCCACATCCCACTCCACTTGCAGCCACATCACCCCAGTTAAGTGAGGCACACTAGGTGACTCACTATAACTACCCCTTCCACCTGGCAGTCCAGATTTACCACTTGGCAAGTTGGGCTTGCCACCTCCCATTTCCCTCCAAAACCCCAAGAGGCCTATAAAGGCACCATTATTCCACCAAGAAAAGGGAGCTGAATTTGCATACCGATAGGCTACCAAAATTGACCTAGACCCAATGAGAAATTGCGAGCACGAGCATCATTCTGTACTGCTAGTTTGAATCCCGAGGCAATCTATTTTTTAGCTAAAATCGCCCGTCCATGGTTCCACAGTCAAAAATGCATGTCCATGGTTTCACAACCGTAGGTCCATGGTTTCCAGTCCACCATCGCGCATCCGTGGTTCCACAGTCCCGAGCACAAAACCACATGCACGTTAGAGATCAGTAAAATAATTCATTTGTTAGCAAGGCTTTATCTGTTAATTGCTTTTGTCACTTGTTTCATATGATTACTTGCTTAGGGTTTATGCATAGCATTGGTTTTATTGCTCAAATATACAGGTGCTACTAATCCCTTTGCGTTTGAATGTGTGCAGGTGATAGGTACTTTGGAGAAGCTGTTGAAGCTGGAGTGGTCCCTTGTTGGATACCAAAGCCCACTCACCTTGGATTGTAATTGGAAGAACGAAGAGCACGAGTTCCTGTGAAGAGTTGGAAGATCCCCATTCTATCACATTATTCATTTGTAACAATAAAGAGGGAATTGTAACATTGCTCCCAAACACACTTGGGGCAATTCAAAATTCATTTGTAACATTTGTATCAAAGATCAATAAAGAAAGCAATTTTGGCAATTTCATTTCTCTGTATTCTCATTATTTATTTGCTCAGTTATTTTGGTTACAGAAATGGTGATCACGATGGGACCCCCTAAAGGTTCCATTTTATTTTGCCTTACTTTTTAATTTATTTATTGATCTTTGTTCTCTACTTACAGGTTTCAAAATTTCAAGGTGCACACAGATTCGATCCTGACTCGATAGATTTGAAAAACCCTATGCTCGACTTGGTGTTAAAATAAGATATCTGTTTCTCCTGATAAACATGTATTGCATGTTTCTATCCTTGAGGAAATAAAAAAAATTTTTAGAAACTGAATCTTTTTGTCTATGGAAACGCGGGCCAATGGTTGATAGCTGGAAGGAGCAATGATAGGATCACAGGTCTGTACCCTTTGATTTCTATTTCTTCTCTACTTATTTATTTGAATTATGTTCTTAGCATTGCACTTAGGGTAAATTAGAAGGTCAATCATATTTGCCATTTGTTTGCATATAGGTCTTAGGATAGAGTTCATAAAAAAAAATCTGCATTCGCATAAATAGAAAATAGATCATCTTTACATCTGTCAAGTTAGAAATAACTTAGAAATTATTTTTAGGTTTGGGTCTATAAAAACCCATTCTATTTTTATTGACAGAAAGGACCCACGCATCCATGGTTGGGATATCCCAAACGCAGATGTACGATTGGCAAACCATGCATCCATGGTTTACCAGAACTAACCGCGCACCCACGGTTAGCCCTGTTAAATAGAATCTGATTGGATTGGACCCGAAGTTGGCACTTTTACCCCTGATCTACTATTTGACATTCTCTATTTTCTATTTTTCTACATCTAGGCATTGAAACAAAATTGCATGGTAATCTTGCATACCACAATAATTAAACAAAACCACCACACACTCACATAAACATTGGAAAATAGTTGGATTTCATCACCACTAGGTTTGGATTTCATCACCGAACCACCAACATTATACCCTAATTTTTGCCAAGGTCGGCTCCAAGAACCATCGTAGCTTGGAAAATTTGCATATATTTCTCTTCGAAGAGTATGATGCTGACCAAGTGAGACTGGGTGAGGACCGGTAGGACCTGTGCTCCTTCCTAGGTGTGGACTTTCACTACCACACTTTGGGGGGTTTACGTGACCTAGAGTTCATAGCCAGGTTGTCGAGCTACGAGTATACAGGTGAAATCCTAGATTCATTTAGGGCAAAACATTGAGCACACATCTTTTCATTTTTCAAACAATTAAAAAAATCAAAACTAGCAAAAATCTAGGACCAAAAACTTTGTGTGTTTGTTTGCTTTGCATGTTGTATTGCATTGTATTGTCATTTTATTTACATAGACACATAGTTGCACTTGGCATTTTATCACATAGTAGCGTATGGTAGTGACTCGTAGTCAGGCTAAGAAATTAGTGTCAAGCCAAAGTCAGTGGTCTTCCCCCATGGCATCTCAGTCTGGCAACATCCCTAACACTTCGATGGTAGGGCAAGTAAGCATACCCCTTTCTATGTCCCAAAGCCTTAATGTAGGGCCCTCTAGTAGTGCCCCTAATATGGACATAGACATTATGCATAGGGCTACTCACACAACCATACCTGAGACACCTAGGAGTGAACCTCCTATAGTGATGGATAGTCGTGTCACCATGTTGGACATGGATACTATTAGAATGTACTTGAATGCAGCTAGAATGGTCTTCCCATCATTGCCACCACTCTCCATCCCATCTCGTGTCATACCACCATTACAACAAGAGTCCACATTCACTTACCCACAATAGCCAGAACAAGTCTTCACAAATCCTCTCTTTGAGTTGGTTGTTGTAGCACTAGCTAACCAACCATTATCATCCAACCAACCACCCCTCACATTGCCTCAACAAATAACCATTTCCACCAATCCCTTGTATGAAACAATTCATGTTGTTTTGCAAGCCCCAACATCCACTCCACCCACTACCCTCATAGGTTCTACATCTCATACCATACCACATTCAGTGGCAATACCCTTTTCTACTTACCCCCCACTCACTTCCACTACCATGGTTGCCTCACAACTAACCCAACCTACCACATCACATGTGGTGGTCCCTACTTCAAATGCAATTGCTATGCAATAGGCCTTCTTACAACTACAACAAATGATTTTAGATAATGCTAACCATAGTGTAAATCCTGACCCCAACCAACATTTGCAAGGGATTGAGCACAACTTTCCACCTACATCTCACCAAACTAATACCTTTATCCAAGATCCATCTTGGGTAATGCCCTCCATCTACCACTATGGTTCATAATCAACCTCCTCATCCATATGCTAATATAGTAGGTCAGCATACCATCATACCTCCATCACCCCATCCATATCATAACCTCCATCAACATCCATACCATAACACATTTCAGCCAACCGTACCTTATCAACCACAACCTACATACAATCCACCCCATTACCAACAGCATCAAGTACACTCGAGTGTTAGTCCTATGGATGACCCTAGATACCAGTTCTTACAGAGTCATATTGATAGTCTTGCCATGCAAACTCCAGGTTTGCAATACCAAAATCCAACTTTAAGGCAACTACTCAATCATCCTATTCATGCTTCGATGCTTGAGCCACCATATCCAATGGATTTTTAGATACCCAAGCTTGAATTTAAAGGGGAAGAGGACCCCCGTGAACATGTAACTAGATTTATAAATGCATGCTTCAGAATCAAGAGCAATGATGCACTCATGTTACACACATTTCCTCAGACATTAGGGGGAGAAGCCCAAGACTGGTACAACCACCTACCACATCAAAGTGTTTTTACCTTTGAGCAACTAGCGGACCAGTTCTTGGAAATATTTGCCCTAAATGTCAGAAAGCAAACCACATTGACTGATTTGATTTATTTGAAATAATATGATGATGAATCGGTCCATGAATTTGGCAATCGATGGAGGGCAATCATGATCAAGCTACCATTTTCCCTCCCTATGTCAGAGATAACATGAATGTTCACAAAGAGTTGTGCTAGACCCATCTCTTCATTACTACAACTACAACAGTATAGAACATTCGATGAGGCACTTGCCCAAGCAAAGGTAATAGAAGAGATAAAAATTCAAGAAGGTGAGATAAAGCCTAAGAAGAAAGAGTGGCACAATAAGAATCAAAAGGGGAATAACCATGGTCCATCCAAGACCATGCAGGTTAACCAGATAGTCTTGGGCCAACCATAGTTAAATCAACTAGCCCAAGCACAAATCCAACAACCCCAACAACAACAACAACCACAACAATTGAATTATCAAGTGGTTCCACCCCCACAACAGGCACAAAATCAGACACAACCTGTAGAAAGGCAACAACATCATTTTAAGCCAAAGAGAAATTACACACCAGTACAAGAGCCATATTCATCAATTTTTCAAAAGTTGTATGCGGAAAAACTCTTTACATTATCGAAGATGAAACCTGAGGATCCTAACAAACCAAAGACAAAAGGCTATAAAGAACACCTATTTTGTATCTATCATAGACAAAGAGGACATGACATCGAAGGTTGTCATGGGTTCAAAGGTATTGTGCAAGATTTATTGGAAGTGGGTACGATCAAAGTTGACAACCCATTAGCCCAAAATAATCAAAACCTAGGCATCTATCAGACACCTTTGCCACATCATGAGGCAAATCAACAACCGATGGGAGCATCAACTTCTACAGTTCCTCCCAATCAGGTTAATTATGTGTCTCAACTACCACAAGGTTTTGTAGGGGCTATCAATATAGTTACCCATGGACAGAGACAAGCAAATCGCACAACTCAGGCTACAACAACACAACCCACAAATGTGCCCATACAACTTGGACCAACCATTCCACCACCACCTTTTCATAATCGCCCAATTGTCACCTTAAGCAGCCGGTTAACCCAAAGTTTAAAAATGGCTTCAACAAAACTGTCAATTTATGAGTTAATACAACAATCACCACCCCATAGGGAAGCATTGATGGAAATATTAAAGTCTATCCAAGTACATATAGAAGACCCCAATGCATTCAATTCCTTCATGGGAAGTGTGCAAAAATGCATGGAACCCTCGATAGCATTTTATGACTTCGAGGAAAAGCAAGTTTCGATAGATTCACCTGATCCACCATTGCACATAGTAGCTCACATTGATAGGAAGCCATTCAAGAGAGTTCTTATTGATATCGGTTCTTCCATCAACCTCATCACCACACCTACAATAAAAAACTCAACATCCCATCATCACACATCACAACATCCACCTTCACCCTTAGGGCTTTTAATGATGCTTTATGCTCAACTATGGGAAATGTTGTTCTTCCCATCACCATGGGGGTGAAAACAATACATGTCCTCTTCCACATCTTGGAAGGAGAAATGCAATACAATATACTTCTTGGATGCCCTTGGATTAGAGAAATGAAGTGTGTACCTTCAACATTGCATCAATGCTTAAAGTATGTACATGAAGGTAAAGTACATTGTATTCCAGCTGACACAGAACCTTTCAAGTACTGCAATTTGATTTCAAACCCGTATGAGCCCTTGCTTCCATCAACACACCTATCTATCCAGCCACTCACCATCAGAACCATTCCACCTAGTAACACCTCATCAAAAGCCCCCATCCAAGAAGAATTGCCCATAGTTGACCCAACTTTTGCATTAAAAAGTGTCAGCTCAATTCAACCTTCAAACACTGCATATCATTTTCCAATCACACTTGACCATCCTGCCAACCAACCACCAACTCCATCTACCACACTACCAAATCCACAAACACCATTCATATTCACAGCACAACCCACTCCATCCATTAGCAAACCACAAACATCACAACCCGTAGTCTCACAAATAGGGCCACCTATCAGAGAAAATCCACCACCACCATTAGAGCCATAGGCTAGCTCAGAAGAACCCTCTTCATCCACCGAGCCATCAACCTCCCAACCTTCTCGAGTTGTAGTACATCTTGCCAGTCCAGGTATTGGCGAGTACATTATTGAAAGTGTCACAGTTACACCACCTATTGAGTCAGTCAGAGATTATGGTCACCCTCGTGACCCACCTTTAGCCATAGGTGAGATATACAGAATGGGTTCCCAATCAAATGCAATCAATTTCATATATGGGGGGTAGATTCTTCATCTGATCCATCTCCTCCGGATGAGGACCCTTTACAAGAGTTTAATGAAGACATTGATTATTTATCTAACCCAACATTCCCAATGAGATATTTTCAAAGGGTTAATTGGCAAGGATATGGACTTGGATGACATGAACAAGGTCCTCACCACATTATTGAGCTAGAATATAGAGAGCCAAATGATCACTCCGGTCTAGGCTACAAACCTTCCATCGCAAGCTCTTCTCTTAATCATGCCTTCCAAGAACTTGACATTGAGTGCGAGGAAGAAGAAGAAGGAAGCGATGAAGAGGATGAACCTAATGATGAGGATGATGATATAGATGGTGAATACCTAGACTACAATTTTTACCCTCATGTACTTGGAGCTTTCCCAATGCAAGCCTTACAACAAGGACCAGAATATGAAGATCCAATAGAGATGGCCTACCTTAGGCCAGATTACATGCCACTCATTCTAGGGCCTCATACCAATGCTAATGGCTTCTGGATAAGTGATGATGATTATGAGGATGAAACTAAAATGGCATATTTTAATCATATGCACCAAATGCAAGAAGATGTTGGAGGATTCCAAAGAATGGAGGCGCATCCAGAAGAAGATCCTCAAGAGGAGGTGGTGTATGCAGAATCTATTCGAAGAGATGACTGGTACCAAAAGAAGTTCCCAATAGACCACACTCTCTTTCGGCTAAGCAAAGAGCATGAGAGTCCTAAACCAGAACCTCCTCCATCACATTGGCATCACATGCAACACCACCAATCACACACACTAGGTCAGTTGCAACCTAGAGAGGATGAGTCATCATCTCTCAAATCATAGCCACCTCATTTCCATCAAGTCAACATGATTTTTGTTGATTTGCTCACCCCACTCCATAATCCATATGATAAGGCAAAGCCGATCCATATCGACACTAGCCTCATTGCCATGGACAGGATCTCATCCCCACCATCCATTACCAAATTTATCCTATCTGAAGAGTTACTACATGCTTCAAATGCATATATTCCACAACAACCTTCATCATCAAATAACTCAATTTTTCAAACTGAAATAGAAGGGAAATCCCCTGAGACATTTGAGAATGTGGTGGATGATATCCACCTCATCCCAACTCCACATCAACTAGAGGAAGGTTCTCACATGCTAATTGAAGAATCTATAGATGTGAACCTTAGTCTAGATGTGGATAATCCCCAAATTGTCAAAATCGCAAAATATTTATCTATAGAAGAAAAAGAATGCATAATCAACGTGTTGATGAGAAAGAAAGAAGTGTTCGCATGGTCATATAGAGACATGCCTGGTTTAGACCCAGAGTTGGTAGTCCACAACCTTACTTTAGCACCAGATGCTAAACCTTTTAAGCAAAAGCTTAGGAAAATTCATCCAACAGTTGCATTACTTGTGAAAGAAGAGCTACAAAAGTTATTGGATGTATATTTCATAGTCCCAATTGATTACCCAGAATGGCTCTCAAATATGGTACCCATTCGTAAACCGAACGGAGGGATACGTGTATGCACTGATTTTCAAGATTTAAACAAAGCGTGTCCAAAGGATGATTTTCCTTTGCCTAATATCGATCAACTAGTAGACTCCTGTGTTGGCCATGAAATGCTTTCCCTAATGGATGGTTTCTTAGGATACAATCAAATCTGAATTAATCTCGAAGATCAACATAAGATAACATTTACAACACCCTAGGGTACATTCTATTATAGAGTGATGCCTTTTGGACTTAAGAATGTAGGAGCTACATATCAACATGCTATGACGTACATATTTCATGACTATATGCATAAGATCATCGAGGATTATGTAGATGACCTGATTGCTAAATCAAAAATGCATCTTGAGCACATTGAAGTCCTGGAAAAAGTGTTTGATCGATTGCTAGAGCACAAAGTAAGGTTAAATCCTAAGAAATGTGTCTTTGGTGTCACATCTAGAAAGCTTCTAGGATTCATTATCTCCAAGCGAGGCATTGAAGTGGACCCAGGTAAGGTAAAAGCTATTATAGAGATGCCACCTCCAAAGAACTTGAGAGAGTTGCATAGTTTACAAGGAAAGATCCAATCTATCCGATGATTCATTGCACAACTCTCCGATAAATGTAGGCCTTTCAATCGCTTGCTACAAAAGGGGGTGACATTCTCTTGGACAAATGAATGTCAAGAGGTATTTGATGACATAAAGAAATATCTGGCTTCACCACCAGTTCTTACGCCACCTCGCACAAGAGTCCCTTTTCACCTATACATCTCTGCAATAGATTTTGCACTAGGGACAATGCTTGCACAAAAGAATGAAAATCATAAGGAGCAAGCCATTTACTATATCAGTCGAACCTTGGTAAGTTACGAAACAAGATATGCTTATGTCGAAAAGTTATGCTTAGCAGTGGTTTTCGCCACTAAGAAACTTAGACATTATATGCTAAGCAACACTACTTATGTCATAGCTAGAGAAAATCCTCTGTGATACATGATGACTCGCACTTACAACAACACCCATACAACTAAATGGATAATGCTCTTAACAGAATTTGACCTTGAATTCATAAGTCAAAAATCCATAAAAGGTCAAGTGATAGCTGATCAACTAGCTGAAGCTCCTTTACAAAATGATAAACCACTAATCATTGAGCTTCCAGATGATTCAATATTCTCTGTCACAGAACAAGAAGAGTTAGTCCCTCCTGAGGATGAAGCAGACATGACAATGTTCTTTGATGGATCTAAGTGCAAAAAAGGACAAGGTGTGGGAGTCATGTTTTATACACCCGAAGGAATACCAATTCCTTTATCATTCAAACTTGACTTCACATGCACTAACAATAATGCAGAGTATGAAGCCTTAATATTGGGTCTTCAATCAGCTATAGCAATGGGCATAAAAATACTAAGCATTTTTGGTGATTCTCAACTAGTTGTTTACCAAGTAAAAGGAGAATATCAATGTAAAGAACCAATTTTAAAGCAATATCATGAAGTAGCAACAAAGTTGCTAGAAAATTTTGACTGGTATAAAATTAGTAACTTACCCCATTCGAAAAATAGATTTGTGGATGCAATGGCTTCTTTGGGATCCCTCATCCCTAAGAATGAACATGGAGAAGTACAACCGCTAATCATAACAACAATGTCCAAACCATCAGTTCAAAGAGCAGAATCTACAGGTGAGAAGAATGTTTGTTTGATACATGTTGAACCATACAATTCTTACCTTGATGATATAAGAGACTTTCTCAAGTCTGGAACACTCCCAATAGAAATGTCACGAACTACAAAAAGAACGTTCAAACAAAAAGTAGTTCGTTTCACTCTCTTGGGGGACGTGTTGTATAAACGTGGGTATGATGGAATATTATTACGATGTCTAGATCCAATTGAAGCAGAACGAGCTATAACAGAAGCCCATGATGGTACTTGTGGTGGTCATTTTAGTGGAATGGCCATTGCAAAGAGAATATTGTGCATGGGATACTATTGGCCAACCATGGAAAGTGATTGTTGTCAATATGTCAAGAAATGCCAAAAGTGCCAACATCATGCCAATTTAACTCATGTACCATCACAAGCTTTACAATCCATTCAAATTCTTTGGCCATTCTCACAATGGGGCCTTGATTTGATTGGTAAAATATCACCTGCCTCATCAGGACAACATAAATTCATCATAACTGCTACTGAATACTTCACAAAATGGGTTGAGGCAATTCCAATGACCACTACGACTGGACCTCGAATAGCGGAGTTCATACTTCAGCATATTATCTATCATTTTGGAATACCCTCTAAGATCATTTTTGATAATGGGAAGTCATTTAAGAATAAGGATGTTAGAGCCTTATGCAACAAATTCAATATACAACACAGTTTCTCAACACCTTATTACCCACAAGCAAATGGGCAAGCTGAAGCAACAAACAAGACAGTGGTATCCATTCTCAAGAAACTGGTCAAAGAAAATCATAGAGATTGGCATACTCAACTTCCTTTGGCACTATGGGCTTACAGAACAAGCATCAGAACGCCAACGGGAGCAACACCATTTTCACTAGTCTATGGTGCTGAAGCTATATTACCCCTTGAGCTCGAGATTCCCTCCTTGCAAATCACGTTACAGGAATTCATGGATGATGACAAAGCTAGGCAAGCACGTCTTGACCAATTAACACTTATTGATGAAAAGTGCATCAACGCTTTAGAGCATTTGCGAGTGTATCAAGACAGAATCAAACGTGCTTACAATGCAAAAGTCCATCCTCACGAATTTCAAGTAGGAGACCTTGTGCTAAAAGAAAATCAGCAAAATACCAATGCATTGCCACACTTGAGAGATAAATTTATGGCTAATTGGTTAGGTCCATATATTGTAAAGCAAAATTTGGGACCAGGAACGTATAGACTTGCCAACTTAGAAGGGAAGTTGGAACCAGAGCCATTAAACATAATGCACCTAAAGGCATTTTATGCATGAATCAACTTCAATATGTATATATACATGGCTAAAAAAAAATTACATACATTGCATACATTTTACATTGTATATAAACATCTTTACATGCATTTTGCACATTGCATTCACATATCACATAGATAATATTCATATCACAAAATTTCAATACATTTGCATTGCAATAAACATATCATAAGCATGTAGCCGCATTACAAAAAAAATAAATAAATATATATACTTGCATCCATCCCATCCCACGTTCAGTGATCTTTTGTAGTGGTGATGATATGGCCAAAGAAAAACAAGTTCCAAGAATTGGGGGTATCCACCTCAGGCATTTAAGCAATTCAACATACACTATACCCATATAGGTTTTCCATATGTCATAAAATCAAATTTTTAGTCACTCAACCATTTCTAGTGTAAAACCACCTTTCATAAAATGTTCAATTTTCTTTAGGACCAAAAGCACTTTTCTCACATTAAGAAAGTCTTGAGTATTGTCGACTGATTCCAAAAGCAATCTTGCACCAAACACACTTCTTCACATCTTAAAAACATTTTGAGTTAGAGAGGGATAATGCCATACTTGGGAGACACCATGAAGTGAAAAAGAGGTATTCCTCGCTTGTCCTATCATGCAACATAGTCCAAAAATAAAAAATAGTGGTTTTCACCACTATCACAGTTGCTCTCCAAATATAAAACAAAATGTAGAGTAGTAAGGATAGGATCACATTCTCATCACACTTCGGTTGAGAATCCGATTCCCCAAAGCTCTATCCAAAATTAACAAATTCCATGCACACACCATAGATCCCTAAAGCTGCAAGGATCGTACTACATTCCCCTCAGAAAGTTATGTAGTCATCCCCAAGGCCTAAATATCAGATCATTGGACTATGGAGTGAGCCTCCACCAGGGCTATAGATGCTTGACTGGTAGTGGAGTAAGCTCATGTGAGGTGACATGTCTCTCTCCCAAAAGGAAGACCTCTGACCGCACATACGGGCAAGCTAACTTCTTGGTAAATCCCATAACAGGTCACGCCCAATTTACTCATAATGGGTTAATGAACTTCACATACACACACACTAGTTCTTGATTGCTTAGGATCATTGCCATGCTCAAGATTTAGTAAATGAACTTCAATTCCACACACATTGGTCCTAAAGAAAGTTAGACAACTGTCAAGTAAGTTTGGTTGATAACACTAGTCTGTTTGAGTCTTTGAAAATCCTTCACTATTAAAAATCAAAAACCATATCATCTTCCATATCAGCATCCATATGTTCTTCCATGATCACATACATATCTCCATCATAGATCACCCGCATAAAGCCACCAAGTTGGATACCCCCAATTGCAAACAATGAACAAAGTAATGGCCAATTAAATTCTGAGCTATAAAAAGATCACATGAACATCATACATTCCATCATATAGTTTGCACAAACAAATAATTAAACTGCATATTCCATATTAGTTTGCATCAATCATTGACATAAAAAGTGCAAAAACATCACATAGAAACCATAAATCATCGTAGAGAAAAACACATAAATATTTAGATTGCATTTACATCAATAAACAATAATAAAGCATTCCAATAAAACATGCATACATTAACATTACAAAATAAACACAAGAGATAACCAAAATATAAAAGCCATGTATATATATATATAAAATAAAAGGTCTCACAGTACAAAATGCCCATAGGCTATATACATAGGAGCACTAAGGCTCATAACCAAAAATATACAAAAAAAGAGATAATAAGGCACACTAGCTGGTGCCAGCAGGATCCCTCCGAGAACCCTGTGCTGATGAAGCAGTGTGAGCTAGTCCGTCGATGAGTCCTATGACTCATCTCAGTCCCTCGGCTAGTGGTAGCAACTGATGATGAAGGAGGAACAGGCAAAGGAATCTATCACTCATGCAAGATGTTCTCCAACATCTCAATATAGGTAGCCTGCTTGCGTAGGCTCCTCAAGTCTGCACCCTATCGAGCCACCCACTGAGAAATATCTACTCGAAGAGCAGCAATAGTAGCTATGGTGTCACCTCCATCAGAACCCACTTGTAAGTGACTAAGCTCACCCTCTAATCAAGTCACCTCACCTCCAAGCCTCATAATATCTGCATCCCTAGTAGCAATAGCATCACTACTAGGTCCACCCCATAGTCCATCCACCTCAACCTGTAAGTGAGTCACCTCACTCTGACATAGTGCCAACTCACCCTTTAGGTGAGCCACCTCCAACTCTAGACTATCCCACTCAACCTATAGAATACCCCAATCCTCCTTTATCCATCAAGGAGGAACATCCACCCTACCATATCCACCTCATCACCACTCCCCTCATCATCAACAACTAAACTAGAGTCCAAGGAGGCTGAGAAGCAAACCATGCATCAAACTCAGGGGTAGTGCCCACATCATCCAAATCAACCAGCTCCATGTCAAGATCATCCGAAGGGTCATCAACCCTCCAAAATTTAGGAGTAACAGGAAGCCCCAACTCATCTCCTCGATGCCTATAAGTGACAAGTGCATCAAGAACACCCTGAACCAAACCAAACTGATGTTGCACCCGACTAAACTGAATGTACTCCATCTCCCTGAGATGAGCACCAATAACCCATCAGCCTCTGATACGATGAAGCTCTATCGCATCAATGACCCAATCCAAGCCCCTCCATGGGTGCCAACTCATAAAATCCCTAGTCAATGAGCTAAGCATATCTCTATACTCTGATGCCCCCACTATTGGATGACTGAGCTCCTCACTAAGAAGCCACCTGTAAGCATGAGGAGAGGTAGCATCACAGGCACAAGGAAGACCAATGGGATGACCAATAATAATATGCTCCCATGACCAAATCTGAAGCACCAAACTACAAGAAACCCTTTCACCCCTACCTCTTCACCTCATACAACTCACTATAAATCTGACACAAAAGAGTGGGAGCCCAAGCCAACCATCGAGGATCACCAATCAAACCCAACACAATAGGAACTTGATTCCATGGGATCCTCGATCCCATGGAATTGGGCAACAACATGTTGCTCAATATATACATCAAGAAAGTTGGCACTACACCAAGTCTCTCATCCTAAAATAAATCCAAATAAGAAATGCCACCCTTGCTGTAGTCTACATCCCACAACTCACCAAAAATAGGATACAAGGCCTCCTTCTTGTTGAAGCCAACCCGAATAGTTGGACCCTCGATAGGAACATGAAAAATCCTATATATATCCTCAAGAGTCATAGTGAGCTCCCCCGTAGGAAGCTGAAAGTCCCCCTGTCTGGATCCCAACGCTCAACCAACGTAGAAAGCAAATCCTCATCAACTTGAACGGTTCCCAACTTTCACAACCATCAAGACCAATGGTCTCCAGGAAGGTCCAATCATCATCAAAAAGTGCCTTCCACACTTTTCGAATAGTCCTCAGCCATCTATGTCGAGCATCAAGTAGCTTCACCTAAAACAAACAAACATGAAATGCATTAAAAAAACACACAAAAACAAACATAAAAAAAAAAAAAATTTCACCTACCCCTAGGTGATCATAAATCAACAGGCAAAAACAAACAAAACAAAAAAAAAAAAAAAATTTCATTACCAACCCCACTTAGTTAAAAAAAACAAACAAACAACACACAACAAGCAATAAATGAAGCCTAAACTAAAGGGCAAGACCACCAACCTGGGCATAGCGGACACCACCTTCCGCTCCAGTCGAGCCACCACCACCATCACCACCCCATCGCTTCCTTCTCCAATCTCCATCTCACTCATCACTCTCAACTAATCAACAAATGACAAATGACAAAATGAAAATGACTAGGCAACTAGCCTATTTATAGCCATAATTTGTGGTGAAAAATGTGCATCCATTTTTCTAGGGAACGCAAAAATGCAAACCCACGGTTCATGAACTAAACCGTAGACCCATGGATAACGCATTGAAACCGTAGATCCACGGTTTCAAAACTGCACAAACGCGGTTCTAAAAAAAAAAAAAAAAACAAATATGCTCCAAATTTTTAGACCGATGTTCAATGCAAACAATCCAAGGTAAAAATGATGCCTACTCCATGAGGTTACAAAACATGGTAAATTACAACTCCATCAAATTGCATAATGGAATTGCTAACAGTCACTAGGACAAGCGCCTAGGGTGATTGGTTCCTTTACTTCATCTCTTGCATGTCAACAAACCAAAAGGTAATCTGCAGAACAAAAGTCCACCATTAACTTGGGGTAACATCTGATTACACTTTCAATTGGCTATTGGGTCTCATTCATTACCACTTCGCCAATTGAGGGGGTAAGCACACAATTAAAATTTTATTTACAATAATCATTCATTCTGCCACACCAAAGAGAGTTGAGTCCATTCA
The DNA here is from genome assembly GCA_028583015.1 of Wollemia nobilis. Lineage (NCBI taxonomy): Eukaryota > Viridiplantae > Streptophyta > Pinopsida > Araucariales > Araucariaceae > Wollemia > Wollemia nobilis. The sequence continues at coordinate 2,672,561 of JAQPPZ010016612.1, forward strand.
TCAAATAAAAGTCGAGTGTCATTAGTTTTTGCACCACATTGTGTTGTACACAATGCAGTACAAAAAGGGGCAACTATAGACACCAAAATCCAACACCTTCAAAGTCACATTTATCACCCCACCACCAAATCCTGCATAATAAAAATATATGCCTAAGTTCTAACTTAGGGATATAAAATCTTGCATATTATCCTATTTTCCAGATTTATAAAATCTGGAAAATCACCCTAGGATACCCTGCCTACCCATTGGACATGTGTCCTGGACACTTCATCCAACATCTTTGCCACATCTCACCCACTCTTGTCCCCTTGTCCTTGCACATGGGGTAGATTCCCAACACCCATGCCACATCTCATCCATTTCTTGTCTTCCTTGTCCCTTCACATAAAACAAGATCCCACATCCCACTCCACTTGCAGCCACATCACCCCAGTTAAGTGAGGCACACTAGGTGACTCATCATAACTACCCCTTCCACCTGGCAGTCCAGATTTACCACTTGGCAAGTTGGGCTTGCCACCTCCCATTTCCCTCCAAAACCCCAAGAGGCCTATAAAGGCACCATTATTCCACCAAGAAAAGGGAGCTGAATTTGCATACCGACAGGCTACCAAAATCGACCTAGACCCAACGAGAAATTGTGAGCACGAGCATCATTCCGTACTACTGGTTCGAATCCCGAGGTAATCTATTTTTCAGCCGAAACCGCCCATCCGTGGTTCCATAGTCAAAAATGCGCATCCATGGTTTCACAACCGTAGGTCCATGGTTTCCAGTCCACCACCGCGCATCCGTGGTTCCATAGTCCCGAGCACAAAACCACACGCACGTCAGAGATCAGTAAAAAGAATTCATTTGTTAGCAAGGCTTTATCTGTTAATTGCTTTTATCACTTGTTTCGTATGATTACTTGCTTAGGGTTTATGCATAGCATTGGTTTTTATTGCTCAAATATACAGGTGCTACTAATCCCTTTGCTGGTTTGAATGTGTGCAGGCGACAGGTACTTTGGAGAAGTTGTTGAAGCTGGAGTGGTCCCTTGTCGGATACCAAAGCCCACTCACCTTGGACTGTAATTGGAAGAACGAAGAGCACGAGTTCCTGTGAAGAGTTGGAAGATCCCCGTTCCATCAGATTATTCATTTGTAACAATACAGAGAGGGCAAATTGTAACATTGCTCCCAAACACACTTGGGGCAATTCAAAATTCATTTGTAACATTTGTATCAAAGATCAATAAAGAAAGCAATTTTGGCAATTTCATTTCTCTATATTCTCATTATTTATTTTCTCAGTTCTTTTGGTTACACCATACATTATATGTTCTATTATAGTCATTTTGCACAAGAAACAAGGTTATACATAGTTGTGAATATTCACAAATTAGGTGAATATTAATATTTCAAAAATTGAAAATTAGCGAAAATGAGGACCCTCAACATCGGCCCTTTCACCTAAAATTCTTAGGACCAATTATTTCTTAGGGTCAATTTGCCACAATATATATCCAAAAATAGGTATACTTCTACTCGTTGAAAATATCATTTCGGACTTGATATAATGGTGGTATTTTTATGAAATTATAAGATCATTTAATAGGTCAAAATGTACCCCAAATATGAGTTACTTTTTAGGAATTCAAATACCCTAATTTTTGGTGCGAAGATGATTGATTTTATTTGCTTAGGATTCATATTGATTTTTATTAGGATTCTTCATTTTTTTACAAGTACATTTTAAGTCCAACCCCTTAAGCATAACCCTGATAAGCAACCTCAATTTCAATGTTTAACAACCTAGGAGTTATAAAAATGAACTAGAAGTTCTACAAATATCCGTGGATTATTTACCAAATTATTGTGATGTAGATTCTTTTATTAGTGATTTCATTCTCATCCTTATGAAAGAAATTCCAATCCATTTTAGCATCTAGTTCATAATTAAAAATATCATCCACACTAACACATATTTCTTAAAAATCAAGTGACATTATGTCAACGAATTAAATTCTTCAACTCTTAAGGAGAAAACTAAATTTTAAATCCTTTCAAAAATACATACATAAATTGAAATTTGTTGTATTAACACTATATTTTCATAATTCAATATAGGTAGAACCATTTAAATTCCATATAAACTATTTTAAAAATAAAAAAACATTAGAAAATTATACTACAAATTAATGACATGGATATTTATTTTAGCAACATGTGAAACTCTAGTAGGTTCTTGCATCATATAAAAGAAATATATAGTAATTTTGTGTGTATATGTTACCCTTTTATTAAAATTAAGCCACTTATCACTTCTTGACTAATCTCTTCTTATTGCTCATATTGATACAGGTACATTCTTTTTATTTATTGGTAGATACAGATGCAATTATAGCCATTAAAATCATCTAAATTATTTATTATAGGGATCATTTATAGGATTAAAAGTAGTTTATCTTTGAAGTTAGAAAATTATTTATTATCCAGTTTGATTCATTTTGTTAGTGTAAGACAATAAATATAAAACTACCTAGTAAATCAAAGTTATTATTATCCCACTATTGTTGAAGAAAAAATAAAATATTTCAATATATCTTAAAAATAAATTTATAGATTTCATTTTATTTTCAATTGATTCTATGGGATTGAAACAATCCCCACCTATATTATATCACCACCATGTTGTGGTATTACAAAAAATTGGATATTATCCATGTATTGCTTGGCAAGATTCAATGATGAGAAATATATTTGGGTGTGATAATATCATTTGATAATTTACAGGAATATTTTATAATATAGTTTTTTTAATTACCGTAATTTTAGGATATTGAATTTGATGTGTCAATAAATTTTCAAAAAAAAATCTTCTCATTAAACATTAAAATAAAATTTTAAATTATTCTGTTTAATTATGTTAACACATCCAACTTTTTGTAGGTATATTTGGTCATTATTTTTAAGTCACTAATAAGGGTGTTAGGTGAGGTGTATTATTAACAAAATTTCATCCATACAAATTAATTTGATTATTGGTCATTATGGTAATTAACCATAACTAACTCAATCTTGTACGTAGATATGTATCATTTTATCATAATTTAATTTTATAGCACCCCGCTAGTCCTAATAGGATATAACGGGATGAAATTTGAATCTAAAGCAATGGAGATATTTTTAATTTCATTACTTGTTATTTTTATAGATATTAAGTTGATATATACTATTTTGTGGTACTTCTTGTTCATTTTTAGAATATGATTAATCATGTGTTTTCTTCCATGCCAATATTTTCATGAGATAGAAGAGATGTTGTTTCAATCCAATCTAGCATCTAGTTCATAAAATAAAATAAAATTCATACTAAGATATTTTATCTTAAATATCAAATAATATTAGATCAACAAATTAAATTTATAGACTATCCAAGAGGAGACCAAGTTTTAAAAATTTCTTAAAAATACAAACATAATTACCAAGTTACATTAACACTATGTCACCATTACATAATATAGGTGGGACTATTTCAATCTCATATAACCCAGTGAAAACAAATTGCCTTATTTACATACAAATGATAAAGATATTTCTTTTAGTAACATGTAGAAATAAGTATAATAAGAATATAAATAGTAGTAGCGATCCAATAATGTGCAAATAACAATACCTAGATAATAATAATTTATATCAAATTTCTAGAATATAAAGTATACAATAATTCTAATTCTAATTTAAATCAATACAAGTCATTTGCCACTTAGACAAATTGATATTTCATAGCCACTTGGAGAGGGTCAAGTCTCTTATATGCAGAAGATGTGATTTAATTTTTTTTATTAGATACAAGGAGGGGTTTTGAGAGGATTGTTAAACATTAATACATAAGGAGTAAATAAATATCATGACCAAAAACTAGATATTTCTTGACTAAGAACACACACCATAATATAGACAATAAAAACTAACAATGGCATCCCCAGAAATCACATCAAAAGAAGGGACAACTAGCATTACAAGATCAATAGAGAAACAAAAAAACCACCAAAGAATACCATAGTCTAATGAGGAAGATCCAAGTATCCCAATTGTTAAGATATTGATGTATCCTTCTATTGCTTAACTAAATCCTAAATCCCTTTGATGAAAGTGATCACCACCTAGAGAGAGCTCACCAATACCTGGTGCTTTGTATAAATTATGCACATGAGCGATTGAGCATCAAGGATGTTATGGATTGAGGAGGAATACATCTCCTTCACAATTTTAGAATCATGTAACCCTTTAAAATTATACTACACTAGGAGACTATCCTTCAAATTTTTTGTATCCATATGAATATTCAAATTTTAGTGCCTTCTTAGAAAGATGTTTTGAGTGATGCACTCAATATCCTCTAGATTCATATTGGAAATTATTAGTTTTACTTTATAATGATACCATCCCTTTTGAAGTGGTATGGGGGTCATAAACTGATGGGGGACGGGAAATATCGCACTCACACAAATTCAAATTTTCTTCTATTAATCTAAAAATGCATACAGAAATAGCCTATAGGCTTTACATTAACCAACGCTCAGCTTGGTTTTTCCACTATCACACTCTATGTGTGATCTTCCTAAATCCACCACATGATCTATTACATTAAACTATTTTTTTATAGAGGCCCTGACCATCTAAAACAACTTACGCATTAATCAGAGAAACAACCTGATTAATGGCTCCACTCTGCATGGACCCTATCATCGCTGCTTCTGTCAGAACACTTTGCACAACCCAACCTCTTTGTTTCCCATGCCTCTTGGTACTCGTTCGCCTTTACTGCACCTTGTGCCACGTGTCATCCATAACAATCCTTGAAAATACCACCTGTCGCGGTTTCGCACCATCTCCTCCTTCTCCCTCTCCTTCTTCTCTTCCTGTCACGATATCGCAACATGTCGCGATATCATGACATTTTGGCTTTCCTGTGCTTCCTTTCCCTTTTGGTCGTGATATCGTGACATGTCGTGATATCGCAAAGTTTTCTTTCCATCTCTGCCTTCTCGCATTCAAGTCACAATATCGTGACATGTCACGATATCATGACATTTTCCTCCATCGACGCCCTTCTCAACTTCAGGTCACGATATCGTGACCTCTACCTTCAGTTACCCTTTGTCTGCCTGCTCTGGTCATGATTTCATGACATGTTGTGAAATCGCAACATCTCCAACTGCCCCCTCTCGGTTGCTCTTCTCCGTCGTGATTTCATGACAGTCGCGATTTCATGACATGTCGCAAAAATGCGACACTCCCACTACTCCCATCGACCGCTGCTCTGGAAAGCAGCAGCAGAGGGAAGCAATTGGGTTGTCACGATTTCACGACATGTCATGAAATCACAACAAAAACATAAGCATCTCCCCTCGGCTATTTTACGTCACAATTTTACGATGGTCACGATTTTGTGACCTGTCACAAAATCATGACCTCCTTAATGACTCTCTCTCTCTCTTTTGTCGACTGTCGCGGTTTCACGATGTCGTGAAATCATGACAATTTTTGTTCTCCTTGTCTTCTACTTCTTCTTCTTCTTCTTTAGCCAATTTTTTTGAAGTGGCCCTCCTACCACTGGATGCCTCTGCATCAGGTGCCACTAGATGCTCCTGCATCAGACACCCGGGTTGGTGGAGAAGTGATCTTCACTTCTGAGCTATCTGGTTGCTGCCTCCTGCAACACCTCCAAACATTTCTCTGCCTCAGCAGCCTGCTCCAACCCCCTCTCCTGGCCCAAACAACTTCTGCCTTCCTCTAGATAGATTCTCCCACTACTACATACTTCTTCATCTATAGCCTGCTTGTACTCCTTCTCTTGGCCAGTTAAATTTTTACCTTCTTCCAGGAAGATCCTGGCACTGCTGCACTCTTCTTTGCATGCAGCATTTAATGGCTTCATATTCTGATGAACTCCATCTTCTCTCTTCCTCCATTTCTCCTCATGCCTTCTATGCTTCTCCTCTTGCTCTCGTAATTTTATTTTGAGCCATTCCTTTTGTAGGGCTTTGAACTACCTCTACAAATCTTTGAACTCTTCCACTGTCATCATATTGCTCATACTACCATGGTTTCTTCTCGGATGCATTTTTCTTCACTTTTTTTACAAAGCTTAACTGATTCTGGTGTAGCCGCCTCACTTTCGGTGATCCGCTCACATGCTCAGAACCCTAACTCACTCTTCTCTCTCAAAACCCTACCACAGATCCTAGCGCAAATTGCCTCACAGTCGATGATCTTCTTGCACACTCAAGAACACTAGCTCTGGTACCACTGATGGAGGACATGAAAGACCGCACTCACACAAATTCAAATTTTCTTCTATTAATCTAAAAATCCATACAAAAATAGCCTACAAGCTTTACATTAACCAATGCTCGACTTGGTTTTTCTACTATCACACTCTATGTGTGATCTTCCTAAATCCACCACATGATCTATTACATTAAACTGGGTTTTTATAGAAGCCTCGACCCTCTGAAACAACTTACGCATTAATCGAAGCAACAACCCAATTAATGGCTCCACTTCACATGGCCCCTATCACTGCCGCTTTCGTCAGAACACTCTACGCGACCCATCCTCTTTGTTTCCTATGCTTCTTGGTACTCGTCTGCCTTTACTGCACCTTATGCCACGTGTCATCCGTAACAATCCGTGAAAATACCACCTGTCGTGGTTTTGCGCCATCTCCTTCTTCTCCCTCGCCTTCTTCTCTTCCTATCGTGATATCATGACATGTCATGATATCATGACATTTTGGCTTTCCTATGCTTCCTTTCCATTTTGGTCGCGATATCATGACATGTCGCAATATCGCGACGTTTTCTTTCCATCTCTGCCTTCTCGCCTTCAAGTCATGATATCATGATATTTTCCTCCACCGACGCCCTTCTCAACTTCAGGTTGTGATATTGTGACCTCTGCCTTCGGTTGCCCTTTGCCTACCTTCTCTGGTCATGATTTTGTGACATGTCATGAAATCGTGACATCTCCAACTGCCCCCTCTTGGCTGCTCTTCTCCATTGTGATTTTGCAATAGTCACGATTTTGTGACATGTCACGAAATCACGACATTCCCACTACTCCCATCGACCACTGCTCTACTATCATGATTTCATGATAGTCACAATTTCGTGACATGTCATGAAATTGTGACAACCCAACTGCTTCCCTCTGCTACTACTTTCCATGTCATGAAATCATGACAAAAACATAAGTGTCTCCCCTCGACTGTTTTACGTCACGATTTCGTGACGATCGTGATTTCATGATTTGTCATGAAATCGTGACCTCCTTAATGACTCTCTCTCTCTCCTGCTGACTGTCATGGTTTCACGACGTCGTGAAATCATGTCAGTTTTTGTTCTCCTTGTCTTCTGCTTCTTCTTCTTCTTCTTTAGCCAATTTTTCCAAAGTGGCCCTCCTGCCACTCGATGCCTCTGGATCAGGTGCCACTAGATGCTCTTGCATCATAAACTCCCCATCATCTGACTCAGAGGACTCATTACAAAATTCAATAGTTGTCAGTAGAGGCTCGAGGGTTGAAGATTTTTTTTGGAATTTGATTTTCCTTAACACCTCTTGCACTGTAATCCCTATAGATTTTTCCACATGCTCAAACATTAACAAATTCAATCCTTGATGAATTTGATCAAGATATTTCACTCCTATAACATATCATAGAGATTTTACAAGTTATTTTTAGATAAAATACAACACATTCATCAAATGCTTCCTCCTAAGCTAGTTCAAGAACATCATATGGTAACTCTGAATGACCTTCCTATTTGAGTCCAAGGTGAAATAGTCCATTATTACCATAATAACCTGATTCCAAGGAGTCATAAGAGCCTTGGCATCATATCCATTCTACAATTTCAATAAATATTCCCCTACATCAATAAAAAAACCCATACTCTCACTTAAAAGAATTCTTTGGTACTTATGACAACCACAATCAACTGATAATCCTATCATCTCACCTATGAGGGATATCGAGAAGAGAAAATAAATCCCATTTGCCTGGACCCTCCCCTTCCTCGAAGAGTGATCCATAGTTTTTGTAAGGACCCTATGATACCCATGGAAGGCTTGGAGGAAATATAGGAGACAACTATTACACAATATTGTTTTCACTTCATCATCGACCTACAAGACTCTTGGATGAATGGGGACCCTTATTTCATTATAAGTAGACCTCTAGGACATTAGAAACCATAGTGTAAACGTACAAGAGAACAAGATTACACTCATACTACATTGTGAACTAGAAAATATCTTCTTTAAATTAGAGGATATCATTAGGTAGACTACAAAATCCTAAGCCTTACACTTTAGCAACGTGTTAAAAAATTGTTGAGCAATGTAGTACCATAGATAAGTAGATTAAAATTTTGGATAAAAATGCTAACAAAACTCAAGCTAGAATTTCCAAAAAACTAACAGAACCTTGAGTTTGACAACGAAGCGCACTACCTGAGCAGGAATGTGAAGATATTTATTTATATATGTCATGAATGGAATTAATATTTTCCAAATGAGGTATGAACCGAATAGCTATCACAAGATACATCAAAAGTGGATACCCTTGGAATACGATTTGCATAAAGGCACCACCATGATTGAAGAAGTGGCAAAAAGCCAAGCTCTTAGGGTAAGCAGGGAGGCTCAACACCTTCCAAGAGACAACTATCTTGTTGAACCACCCAAAATAATCCATGTCAACTAACTAATCCCAACTAATATTTTGATAAGATAATATGATTAGGCTCAAACACTAATAGATTAGTACATGCTCAATATGCCACCCTGACCAATCCAACTTGACTGACCCAAAACTACACTAAAAAGCACGAATAAATTCTGCAAACAACCATCCAAAAAATTCAAAATAGAAAGTATCTTTGATAAAAAAAGGTATCTAATATCTAATGGGTAAGGGCCTCCCCATATTACAAGTTGTTCAACTAGGAGGAGAATTAATAACAAAAATGTTGAAATACTCCATCCCCCTAGCCCGTAGCATCTTGAAATACAACTCTTATCCATTATCATCCATAATCAAATTTAGAATATTCTAGGGTACATTTGAGGTCCAAACTAAAAAACCTTGTACAGAAAGGCCAATATTCACCATATTATCTGCCACTTTCTTCCCTTCATGGAAAATATGTTGAACTCACACCTCAAAGCTTGAATGAAAAATTCTATTGGTTTTAGCAATGATGTTGGATATCTTCTAGCTAGGAGGGATTGAGGACTTGATTAAGTTGATAATATTTAGAGAATCCCCTTATACTATGAGTTTTTGAAAAATTGTAGATTCTACAAGTATGAACCCTTGGAGAAAAGCTCTGGTTTCCATAAAGTGGGATATCTAAATTAAAAGGAATTTAGAAAAATCCCTAATAAATTTCCCTTTGTCATTTCTAAGAACTCCTCCCACAATTTCTAGACTCAGGTTCCCCTTTTAAGCACCATCAAAGTTAAGGTTAATCCATCCAATTAGGTATGGGGACCATTTAACCCCACTCCTCTTGAATTGTGTTAGTGGAACAATTGCATAAAATTTCAAATGAAAACCTAACCAGAGTTTTTCCAAGTCTTCTCCAAGTAATCCACCATCCAGGTCTAGAAAATAGGTAGATACATTTTTCATAGTATTCTTGATCATATTCAAGAATACTGAATCTAGGTCTCATTTGGATTTTTTGAAAGATCTTTGGTTTTGCTCACACCAAATGATACAAAATAAGAGGGGGAGTAATAAAGTATAAAACTTGACCAAGTGAGGAGATCTAAAAGGTAAATATCACTACAAACAAACATCATAAATAGAATGCAAAAATACCCATTGAAATACTAACAAGAGTAAGACATGGTCCAACACCATGATAGAGAATGGACATTCAATGAACAGGTGTAAACAAGTCACATCTGAGTCTTGAAAAAGATAACACCTATTAGGGAGATTACTTCCCCTCTTATGAAAGTTCTCTAGGGTGAGATATTTATTCTGGATGGCCAATGAATAAAATATGTTTACTTTAGGAGTTAAAATTTTTAGCCAAACCTTCATAGGAAGGTTCCATAGGGTAGGATTAGAGTCGATGAGAAAGTAAACTAATTTGACTTAAAGAGATCCATCACTTTCACCTTTCCAGATTAAGGAATCCTTAGAATATTACACCATAAATACTTGTATCTTTACGAAGTTAGATATGGAATTCCAAGAAATTTTTTCATATCTACTATAGTTGGATAAGGGAATTGACTTCTACACCCTCCGTCCCTCCATAATCGATATTCTGCTAGCTTGGGCCATCCCAATATTGGGGTAATTTATTTTACCAGCATGAGGATTGTATCTTGAAGCAATAGATGATCAAGCCATGTATCATTCCAAAATTCTATGGACTTTCCATTGCCCACTATCCATCGAGAACCATACACTAATTTTACTCCAAATTTGCACACATTGATAAAGATCAATAAATATTTCTGTATAAGGTTACACATGGCATTCAATATTGCACAACATATTAAATATTGTACAACAATGGCATGTGCAACGTCATCTAGAAATATTTATTGATCCCTATCACACATTTCACCAAAATATAGAACTCTCAAAAAGGAAGGAATATATCATCAAGCCTTATAATTATTTCATGTATTTGGTTGAAATAATTTTAACCCAATCTATTTTTTGGTTATTCAAAATTTTCCAACCGTACTTTAAGATCAGAACTTCATTCATCAGTTGAATATTATGGATACCTAATCCACCATATAAATGAAATATGATTCTAAATACTATATAAATATTTATATTTATATATCAAATCAACATTGACCTTAACCTTAATCCTCAAGGACTAGCTATAAAACACAAGGCTTGAGCTAATAAAAATAAAGATAGTTAAAATGACTATATTAGAGCTATTACATGGCTCAACCCATATGAAATATTTATCCTCAAAGATAGAAAAGACTAGAAAAAACTCTCAAGATACCACATAGCATTCCCTTTGGAAGGTTTTACCACTTGATAAAAAATCCTAAAATTTTCAAGACCAAAGATGTTGAACTTTGGATAACACTAGTTTAGGGTAAAGAGTGAATTGACATTCCTCATCAAGTATTAGAAGCTCTATTTAGGATTGTATATTTTTGATAGTAACCTATTTAAAATAAGACACTTAAAATATAATATAAATATGGTAATATGGTGGAAGGTTCAAATGATATGACTGTTCACCAATGCAATGAACCACCTTGTAGGGCCCATAAAATCAATGAGAAAACTTCTAACTAGAATTGATCTTCAAGGATAATTTATTGTAGTGGTGTAGGCACAAAAGACCATATATCCTATTATAAATTTTAATTTAGAATGATGTAACTTTTTTTTTTGTTTCATATAGTTTTTAGATTGGGTCAAATTATCTTTAAGAAACTAAAGTACTAGTCCATGTTACTAGAGCAAATTATCTACTAGGAAAACTTTGAGGATCTTGGAACATAGTCTATTATCAATGGAGTATTTTGACCACATGATGCTTCAAATGGGGACATGTTGAGGGATGAATGGTAAGAAGTAGTGTACCACCATTGTCTAATGAGATACATTGAACCAAGTGATACTACTTGTCTTGAGCAAAACAATAAAGGTACGTATCAAAATATTTATTAACAATCTATATTTAACCATAAAATTGAGGGTGGTAAGAAGAGGATATACCTAATGTGGCACAACTAAGACAAAATATTTTTTCTAAAATTTACTGTTGAAGATAAGATCTCAATCACTCATAATAATTTTGGACATCTTATTTGTGGAATAAGGATGTTGTAATGGATAGAAATGAGTATACTTGGAAAAGTGGCCTAGTACCACATAGATCACCCTTTTCCCCTCTTATTTGGAAAGGACCTCATTGAAATCCATGGATATTTGCTCCCATTGGTGGTTACAGATAGGCAAGTATAGTAACCTAGGATATTTAACTATTTTTATTTTGTTATACTGGTACAATTAACACTTAACCACAAAAATCGTAACATATGTCTTCATTCCTTTTACAAAAAATTATTGTTTCACTCATTGGTATGTTTTCAATAATATTGAATCTTTAGACACAAGATATGCATGCAATTCTTTGAGAACCTTTGACTTAATAGTCAAAGACTAAGGAAGATAAATTCAATTATTTTTGCAAAGCACTCAACTAGAATATAAAAACTAAAAATGCATTGATGATCCTATCTTTTCTTATTAATGATCTATGTAATATTTAGATTAGAAAGCCAATCTTTGAAAAGTTTAAAAATCCATTGTGGAAGAGTATTAGATATGAAATTGTAGTAACAACATCCTTATATTTACATGACAAGGTATGAACCACCATATTCTTCATTTGTTTATTGTATTCAATGACACAATTATAGCCCAAGGGCTTGGTTATCCATTTATTCTATTTAGGATATGAGAGGTGTTGTTGTAAGAAATGCTTAAGGCTACTATAGATAACCTTGATCATAAAGCAACACCCCAAAAAATAACACCTCCATTTCTCTATGGTATGTAAAAAAACTAATATTTATTTCTAATAGGTGAATTGTCCCAAGTTCTTACTCAAAAGTTGCTTGCTTTCAAATGCTAATAGATGAGCATATGCATGGAAACAACTTCAATACCTATGCCACAAGCATCATATTCAATGATTACAGGTTCAATAAAATCAAATATTGCCAAAATAATATTGGTATACATATCTTATTTGATGGGCTTAGAAGGATTGAGATGAACTCAAACCCAAAAAAATGTATCCTCTTGAATAAGAGCAGTGAGAGGAGTAGCAATTTTGTATAATTGTGAATATTAATTTTTGAAGTATCCTATGAGATCTAAAAATACATGAAGTTATTTAAGATATTTAGGTAAGGTCCACTCTTGTATAGCTTTGATATTGTTATGATGTACCTTGAATCCTTCTAGAAATACTATATATCCTAGGTATTCTACGTATTGGGCCCCAAATAAAAATTTGGACCATTTTAAAAAAACTTGTTTTGTTTGTAATAGGTGAAGAAATTTATCCATATGATATTGTAAATTAATATATCATCAATGAAAACCAAAATAAACTTGTGAAGGAAAGGATGAAACACAAAGTTGATGAGACTTTTCAAAGCGGAAGAAATATTAATGAGATCAAAAGATATGACTAGGAATTCATAATGACCCTCATATACAAGAAAAATAGTCTTAGAGATATCCTCTTCTATAACCATAATTTGATGAAACCTAAAGTGCGAGTTTAGTTTTATCAAATATCTAGCACCATGCAATGCATCCAATAAATAATCTATAAGAGTGATAGGAAACTTGTCTTTGATAGTAATCATGTTGAGAGGATGACAATTAGGACACATGTACCATAACTCATCCTTGCATTATAAATTCACCTCTCAATTAGAGTATGGACTAATACCTGGTTGAATTATTATTTTATCTAGTATTTATTTAAATAACTTCTCAATTTCTAGCTTCTAGGGCTAGGGATAGTGATAAGAATGTATTTTAAGAGTTTAAATTTCTATAATGAGGTGTATGGAAAGATCATGTGTATGCTTAGAAGGAATACATATGGGCTCATTAAAGGCCACCTCATATCAATCTATAATATTCTATAAATTTAAAAAATACCTAGAAAAACTGACTCTACAGAATGAACCTCCATACAATTCACTTAAGCATAGAATCCATAACCACATTTCTTCAATATATAGGTTTTAAGTATTTATATGTAATCCCAATGATATTTTTGTATTACTATCTATAAATTTATATGTGCTACCTGAATCAATCAACACATTAACATGTTTTCATTCAATAAATTTGTGTACTTTGATAGTATGGTTATCTTGGATGCCGATAAGAGTGTGAGTTGAGAGAGCCATGGTATCATCCTCATTTTTTCATTTATCTACTTCTATTGGTTACTCCTATTGTAATAAAACTTCATATTGATATATTGTTACGTCTTCACCTTTAGCTTGAAATTTATAACATTCTATATAGTGCCAATCATACAGGTGCTAAAAACATTTGAAATAGAAAATCCTTAAGAATGCTCATTATTATGGTAAGGATGATGAGATTTGAAATCATATCTACATGTGGGACTATATTCTTATATATTTTGTTCTATTTCCAAAGCTATACTTTGAAAATCATAAATAGTATATAGATCAAACATGTTGACTTATAATTTTATCCTTAAGAACCTAGAAAAAAGTTGAGACCACAATTGTTAGATTCATTTGGTCAATATAAGTGAAAATACTTGTGAACTTAGAGAAATACTCCACTATTGCTATTTGCTTTATTTGCATAATATTAAAAATATTTTGTATATAATATCATTTTTAAAATATTCAAAGAAGTTATTTGAAGTCAAGCCACAAAAGAGGACCTCCATGTTAGCGTACTTGCCACAAAAATCATTGATGAGATTTGGTTCCCAATTTAGAAGCTATTAATATGACACAATCTATTTTATAGACATACTATACATGGATAAGAGTTTTCATCTTGGCCATCCATCCTCAAGGATGAATTCCTAAAAATGTGGGTATGTCAATTTAGGTACGATGAATGTCATGAATCCATTTAGCAAAATTATAAGCACCTCTTTCCATGTAATCCAATTCAAAAGAAAAGCCTAGGTCATAAGGACCAAAAATTGGAGGACTATGACTAGGTGGTGGTTATGGAATAACACTAGTATTTGGTGCTTGATGACTGATTAGAGGTTTTTATCTACTAGTTTTTTTTTACCATTAGACAATATAAGTCATAGTGATGAATATTTATAGTATTCTTTTGATGTTATTCAAGGGCATGGCTATGCAAGCAATCAAGTGGTCTTGATCACTTAAGGACATGACAATGGAAGTTTTTTTTTTCTTAATTCAAAAGATATGCATGAATACCTGATTCAATAGTACTAGGAATATGAATACCAATTGAAGGGGTAGTGGATAATTCATTTCTTCTAAAATCCTTTAACTATGTAATTGGTTCTATTCTAGACCCTAATGTTATTACAAATAGATTATGTTATTTTTGAAATATTTGCATCGTACTTCTTACAATTATAATATAATATTGGTAAGATATTGTTTTTCTATGCTCAAGCCTATTATTACACATTGAAATATTTTATATTGGAACTTCAATAGGAACAAAAAAAAGAAACTGCTATTCCATATGGGTTATTAGTCAATTATTTTGTTGAAATAAAAAGTTTAATATGATTTATATTATGATATTATATATGCATAAAGAGGTAGGCAAAGTGGATCTAGAATTTCATCACATAGGTGACCTTACTTCTCATTACATAAATAACCCTTTATGACATAGCTTAAAAAGGCCACAAATCCTGCTTGAGATAAATCTAGCTTGATTGTCTACAATCCCTAATCTTGTAATCATGTCCATTCTATATATAGTTCCTTTCAATTTTTTTGGGTGGTTTATTTATTCCTTAGTGTTATGTGAGCACATATTATATGGTGATTATTCCATGGGAGCTATTTTATATTTTAGATAATAAATTCCAATTGGTCCATATCATATTCACAAAATACAATAATCCTACTCTTAAATAAGAGAGTTTATAGATAATGAAGAATAATATTGGTGATTCAATGTGAAACATTCTAGAAGAAAGCACTCCCTTATCTGGGTATGATGATAGAAATATGCTTCCTAATATTATAGCTACCATTAATATTATTTATTGATTTGGTATTAATTTTTTTGTTTGTACTTTGATCATATAAAATATTGAGTAACAATTTTTTTATTGACTAATTAATGCTTTCTATGGGTACAAACATTAAGAGGCTATTTTAATGTAATTGTAATTTTCCATAGTCTATGATATGACCATTGTATACATGTCAGCCTTCTAGTTTTATAAAGGAAATAATCTAAACAATTACACTTAAAATAATTTAAATGATATGACTTTATTAGTTGGAATGTCAAAGGTGAATATGATTATGCTTTATGCTTGTAAATACATGTATATAATACTAAGATTGTAAATACTTTTATGAAATACTCTAATGATAAAAGTTATTTTAAAACTTTATGCCTTTAATCATTACTATAGAGAAAATTGGCATCCAATACTTAGATAATGGAGGTGGTGGAGAAGTGTTGGTGTTAGAAGTGGTGTAAGAGGAGGAATTGATAAAGGTAATATATTTGGTGATAGAGATAGTAGGTTGGATGGTACTAAAGGAGATAGGTTTCACGGGATAGTTGGAAGTAGTTCAACTAATGACATTGTTAAAGGAGATGGGCTAGGTCATAGAATTGGAAAATATATATATTAATGTGGTTGTCTTGATGGTTATAAATGATGTGGAATGGATTGAAGCAATAAAAATATGTTATAGTAAGTCTTTATGGTGAATCAATGGTTGTGTTAGTGCATATAGAGGCTTTGGAGGTGAAAGTGGAGTAAATATAGAATGAGGCACATGTACATATGCTAATAGTGGTGTTGGAAGAATATGTAAAAAAGAAGTAGGTCATAGAACTAGTAGAGTACTTTGAGGAGGGGAAGGTTCATGTGTTGGTTGTATATTTGAAGGAGGATTTAGTATAGGCACAAGAGGATGACTTGAAGGATATTTACATGTGTTGGAGGTACCAAAGAAGGTATTGGTGGGAAAATAAATGTAGAATGTGACATAAGAAGCGAACGTATTGATGTTGGTCTTATTACTATACTCTTATATTTTATTCCAAATGCACATGAATATAGTATAGAGATAGAGGTATCCATGACCATTTATTTTTTACTTTCAATGTAATTAATGAGAATATGGAATATTTTCCAATTGAGTTTTGTATAGAGATCATGCCTTTGCTGATAGTTTTCGAATCTATAATCTTAAAGGAAATTTAACCACAAATATTGAAATAAGTATAAAATGTTATAACTATAATAATAGTAATCTAATAAGCATGTAAATAGCATAAGAAACTTCTCAAATAACTCATGTAATAGGTATTAATGAAATATCACAAAAATTTGAGCTTATTATACAAGATCAAATCTAGTCCTCTCAATTTATTCTCACTACTAAAGACCTATATATAATGAGATGATTTTTCTCCTTCCATTCCTATGATTCTATATATTTCTATCTTATAGACTCATGTACATGTGGACACCATGTGTTAGAATTTCACAATAGATATGCAAAGCATTACAAGAGATGAAGAGAAGAGTAGAACTGATTGATTTATTCCAAGGATCAACTCTGTATAAATAGCAGAGTTGATCATTGAGAGTCGTTGGATTACAACAACTCATCATACCTGATGAAGACACCACTGAGAGTTCTCCTGACACATGGAGGAGTGGAAACTCAAGTGTCTATCCTAGTGGAACTTAAGAGAATATTCTCTTATTCTAACACCCCCCTTAAGTGATACTAGGGGTGAATCATACAAATGAGTCCTGGCAACAAGGCCTATTGAGGTACTCATGTACAAAGACTTATTTTTGAAGAGATGGTAAAACCCAATGGGAAAAAACCATCAATCAAAAGGAAGTTAGAGGCTTGTCTTCGTATGGCGAAGATTGTCCTCCTAATACAATAGATAGTTGGTGAAAAAACCCTTGTGGGAAAAACCAACTATGAGAAGAAGAGAGGCATGTCTTCGTATGGCGAAGATTGTCCTCTTTATGCAAGAAAGAAAGATGAGTCCCGACAACTTGGCCTGATTAGGTACTCATTTACATAATATAGTTGGTGAAAAACCCTTGTGGGAAAAACCAACTATGAGAGGCATGTCTTCGTATGGCGAAGATTGTCCTCTTAATACAAGAAAGAAAGATGAGTCCCGACAACTTGGCCTGATTAGGTACTCATTTACATAATATTGTTGGTGAAAAAACCCCTGTGGGGAAAAACCAACAATTAGAGGCATGTCTTCGTATGGCGAAGATTGTCCTCTTATTACAAGAAAGAAAGATGAGTCCCGACAACTTTGGCCTGATTAGGTACTCATATACAATAAATAGTTGGTGAAAAAACCCTGTGGGGAAAAACCAACTATTAGAAGAAGAGAGGCTTGTCTTCGTATGGCGAATATTGTCCTCATAAATCCATTCAATGCAGCTGAATAACTCCAAGCTTATCTCTCAACTGAAGGTAACGTGGAGAAGGAAATGACTTGGTGAAGATATCTGCAATTTGTTCCTCAGTTGGAATATATTCCAAGTGTATGTCCCCATTCTGAATATGTTGTCTTATGAAGTGCATGTGTATCTCAATGTGCTTGGTTCACTGATGTTCAACTGGATTGCGTGCAATATGAATTGTGCTCTGATTGTCACACCAAAGAGTTATAGGATGGTCATGTGTGAAACCAAATTCTCTCAAAATTTGATGAAGCCAAAGAGCTTCTTGACTAGCCAAAACTATTACCATATATTCTACCTCTATAGAAGATAGGGCTACTGCTTGTTATTTCTTGCATAACCAAGCTATTAGTGAGGAACCAAGGCAAAATACATAGCCTGATGTGGAACATCTATCTTCTACTGAACCTGCCCAATCAGAATCTGTGTAGCCAATGATATCCATGGATTTTCCCTTGTAGAAGAGCCCAAAATGAGTAGTGCCCTACAAGTAATGGAGGATTATTTTTGTTGCCTGCCAATGACTGAAGTGAGGCTGATGAGAGAATCTGGATATGAGGCCAACAACATATGATATATCTGGGCGAGTATGAGTAAGGTATAGCAAACTTCCTACAAGTTGATGGTATAGAGTAGCATCACAAAGAGGGGATGAGCAAGAAGTACTAAGATTAATGCCAGATTGAAAGGGGGTAGGAGAAGGTTTACAATCTATCATTTTGAATCTTTGTAGAAGATCTAGAGTGTAATTTTGTTGGCACAAAGATATACCTTCATCTATTTGACTTATTTGGATCCCAAGGAAGTAATGAGCTTTTCCTAGATCAGCCATTTCAAATTTTTTAGAGAGAGTCTTTTATAGTCTGAATGTGAGTCAAGTTACTACCAGTGAGAAGAAGATCATCAACATAAAGAACAAGAATGGTGATGTTGCCTTCATTTCTCCAAATGTAAACTGTGTTATCAGACTCACAATGAGAAAAACCTGCTAAAAGAAGGAAGGAGTCCATATTTTCATACCAAGCTCTAGGGGCTTGTTTGAGGCCATAGAGAGACTTTTTAAGCCTACAAACCAGAGAGGAGTCTTGAGTAAAACCAGCAGGTTGTTCCATGAATATTTCTTCCTTTAAATATCCATGTAAGAAAGCACATTTGACATCCATTTGATAGACAGGCCACTTTTGGGAAGCAGCTAGAGCAAGAACCAATCTTACAGAATCCATTTTAGCAACAGGAGCAAAGGTTTCTACATAATCTATGCCTTCAATTTGAGAAAAACCTTTGGCAACTAGACGAGCCTTGTGTTTGTCTATTTCTCCATTAGGCCCATATTTTATTTTGAAGATCCATTTACAATGAACTAATTTCCTTCCTTTAGGTAAGGGAACTAAGTCCCAAGTCTCATTTTTGATCAAGGAAGAAAATTCATTTTCCATGGCATCATCCCATTCTTTAATACCTGAGGCTTCTTTGAAGGATTGAGGATCAGAGGAAATAGACTGACATACAAGGCCAGTGCCTATGGGGTTGGATGATCTTGTTGAAGGGAGATTTTGGATGTAAGGAGTAGCTTCTTTAACAATGGTGCGGGCCCATTTTGGCATAGAGGAAGGAGTTGAAGGAGTTGAAAGACATTGAGATGGAGTTACAGGTTCCTCATATTGATTATCAATAACCAAGTTAACTTCAAGAGTTGGCTCTTCATAATATTGAGGTTCTACTATAGGAGAAGGCTCAATGGAGGAAGAGGGCTTTTGAGGATCTTTTTGAGGGAATGTTTCATCAAATTGGACATTCCTATGAAAGAAGACCTCATGAGTTGAGGGATCAAGAAGCCTGTATGCTTTCAATTCTTCACAATAACCGATAAAGATGAGTTTTCTGCTTTTCTTATCAAGAGCCTTCCTTTTCTTCTTTGGGATGTGAGCCCAAGCAGTACACCCAAAAATATTGAAGTAGGAAACATCTGGTTTTAAGCCAGTCCATGCTTCTTCAAGAGTTAAATGGTCAAGAGCTTTATGAGGTGTGCGATTTTGAATATAATTTGCATAGTTAATAGCTTCTGCCCAAAAAATTTTGGAAGATCTCTTGAATGGAGCATACAATTAGCCATCTCTTTTAATGTCCGGTTTTTCCTTTCTGCAATACCATTTTGTTGAGGATTATGGGAGACATAATGTTGATGAATGATGCCATGATTGGATAAAAAAGTGGAGAACTCATTACTGTAGTATTCCCCCCATTATCAGTGCGAATCTTCTTGATTTTGCAAGATGCCTGATTTTCAACTAAGGCTTTAAAAACTTTAAAGTGGGATAGAACATCACTCTTATATTTTAGGAAGTAGACCCAGGATCTTCTAGAGAAATCATCAATAAAGGTTAGAGCATACTTTGCTCCTTTGAAATATGGTTCAGGAAAGGTCATTAAGTCACTATGGATTAAATCTAGAGGGGAAGAGGCCTTTAGAGAACTACTTGGGTGGAAAGGATCTTGATGTTGCTTTCCAAGAGCACATCCAGGACAAAATCCATCACTAGAAGAGACTTGGGGTAATCCTATAACCATATCATGGGTGCTCAAATCCTTTAGGTAGTTGTAACTAAGATGACCAAACCTTTCATGCCATATTTTACTTTCAAGATCACTATGAGCCACAAAACAGGAGGCTCCTTCTAGATTTTGAAAACCTTTGAAGTGAAAAATATGAGAGTTGTGATCAATATTCCCTTTGGCTATAAGAGATTTGGGATCTTGAAAATCTCTTATCTCAACTCCTATTGGGGAGAAGAGAACAATTTTCCCCTTTCCAGAAGTACAAATTTGGTAGACGGAGAGGAGATTAGTGGCAATGTTTGGAACATAGAGAACATTGTTAATAGAGCCACCATCAATGGTTATATCCCCTTTTCCTTTGACAGGGATAAAGGAAGAGTCACCTACTTCTATGCTACAAGTAGAACTAGAGGAGATAGAAGAAAAAGACTTATCTGAAGCAGTCATGTGATGAGTAGCTCCAGAATCTAGGACCCAAAAATTAGAGGAAGAATTAGAGGTTTTTCCTTGAACATTAAGGGCTTTTCCTATTTGCTTTTTATTTTCTATATTTTGATCTTTTATAGCTGCCTCTAGTTGTTGTAATATTTTCCAGCATTTGTTAGCAGAGTGACCATTATTTTTGTAGTGAGTACAGGTTATGGGGGTCTTTTCCTTTTTCCTAAATTTTTCTTTAGAAGAAGTGGAGGCTACTAAGGCTTTAGAAGAAGAAGAAGAAGAAGAGATTTCATATCTAGCAAGCTTAGTTTCTTCCCTAGTTAATCTATCACAAAATTCTTCTAAAGAAGGCATTTTAAAGGTTGCACCCAGAGCATATTTGGTAGATATAAAGGTGGTAGAAAATATCTGAAAAACACCATTTAGCTTAGAAAGGATTAGATAAATGCATTCCTCTTCAGTATTAGTCTTCCCACTGCCTTTGTATTGAGTGAGGACTTCTTTGAACTTAGTGAGGAAGTCAACAATACTACTAAAATCTTCAAGAGACAGAGATGTGAGTTCGGCTTCTAATTGCATTGATCTCATCTGATCTACTTTCCCAAATAAAGTCTTCAGTTTCTCCCAACTTTCATAAGGAGTTTTGCAATCTGTAATATGAAACCACAAACTTTCATGAACATTAGAGCTTATAATACCCATAGTTTCATGCATTTTTCCTTTATGAACAAATATTTCATATTCTTTATCAAATTTTAGTTGTTTTTCTTCTAGAAAATGAGTAAGACCTTTTTGAGAGATAAGATTTAAAATTTTAGGTTTCCAAGTGTGAAAGTTATGAGGGGTGAGAGGTTCAATTGAATTCATCATTTTAACACAGGAAAAATATTGAAGTTATATTTTACCAATATATCCCCCCTTAGAACTTCAATTAATTGATTAATGCAATTGGAAGAAAGATATGAAGCTTTTCAATATTTAGGACTCAAAATACCCGCCCTAACGAGAGGGAAACTATAAGTATAATGAGTTTTTTAATATTGTTTGCTTGAGATTGCCAAATCCTTTTTATTCCTCACTATACCCACCCTTACTTGAGGGAAACTATAAGTAGAGAGAAGAATTGGAAGGGTTTTGGCTTGAATGCAGGGAATCAATCTGTTTAATTGGTGTATCTCAATACTCGCCCTTACGAGAGGGAAACTATAAGTTAGAGAGATATCCAAAGAAATGGATGATGAAAAATATCTACCAGACCGTTATACCAAGTGCCTCAAAAACTCACCCTTACGTGAGGGAAACTATAAGTTTTTAAGGGTAATGATACATGGAACGTAGGCAAAAGATATTTTGAGAAAAAAGATTGTTTTTAAACTTGTAAACCAAATTTAATTATCAACAATTTTTATTTAAAAGGTTTAGATTTAAAATATACTTCTTCTAAAAAAATATTTAATGAAATGCTCTTTCTTTGAAAATAACAAAGGTTTATAAAAAGCAAAGATGAAGATAGACAAAAATATATATATATGCTATTTTTCTTTTTAAATATGGGCCTTACAAAAAATGAGATTAATATTAAATTTTTGAATATCTTCTCTAAGAAATATTAAAGTATATTTAAAGAAAATAACTTTAAGCATTGATTAAGATAGACAAAAAAGGATAGTAACTTTTAAAGATAGGCCCCCCTTAAATAAAGCAAATGAAATTTTGTGATCTTCACTATGAAATATAAAGTTTTTGACCTTATAATTACTTGAAAGAAAGTAAAATCATAGAAGAAGATTGACAAAATATAGCACACCCCCTTCTTTAAAGTGATGGACCAATAGAGTGCAAAAATATGCACTTACCCCCCCAAAAAAAAAATTATTAGAAAAAGGTTACAATTTTATCTCACGAAAGGCTCGGAGACAAATGATGTCCTTCAAAATGAAGGAAAGCAAAATAACCTAATTAAAAATAAAATATAGGGAAAATAAAGAAATTATACACAAGCCGCGAGAGAAGAGAACGAATTTCAAAAAACTACATAGACGTTCCTTTCGAAGGCTTGAAAAAATATAATTTCGAAATGGAAGAAGGGGCACGCCTTTCAATGACCGGAAGGAGAGAAGCCATCGGATGTGAAATGGAGGTTTCGAGAACTCGACTATCTGCAACCGGAAGGAGAGAAGCTTCGATGTTCGGATGGAGGTGCGGAGACCCTCTATGCCGAGAAGAGACCCTTGAGGGCAGATGAAATGTAGGCACTGAGCGGAGATGAACTTGAGCTTTCATTTCTTGATCCTACAAATACGTAAAAGGAAGGGATGATTCTGCAAGACCACGTTATGAAAAAACAAGTGAACGCTCCTGCAAGACCATGTTATGAAGAAAAAACCAGTGAACGCTCCTGCAATACCATGTTATGAGAAAAAATAGTGAACGCTCCTGCAAGACCATGTTAAATAACCAGAGAACGCTCCTACAAGACCACGTTAGGAAAAATAACTAGAGATTTGCAAAATTGTATCCTGCAATACCACGTTATGAGAAAAAATAGTGAACGCCCCTACAAGACCACGGTAAATAACCAGAGAATGCTCTTGCAAGACTACATTATAAAAAATAACCAGAGAACGTTCCTGCAATACCACGTTATGAGAAAGGTGATTCTACAAAAAACTTGTTATATATTTAAAACAAAATCTATAATAGTTCAAGTTGTAAAATAAGTGAACTTGAAAGGCAGATTTTGCTTTGAAAAAAGAAACAGGGAAAGTTGTTTATAAGCACCGGGTTGAAAGAGCATCGGAGAAGAGAAATCAATATTTGGAGATTCGATTAGGATCATCCGAGCGCCAACGTGCCAGGTAGAAGAAATCGTCCAAGTTATCATGGGCGCCAGAAGTGTTGAGCGTCAAGGGACAGCTGGAGAGAGGATCTCTACAAAATGCAAGCATTGGGAGAGCTAACGGGAATAAAATGATCCACGTAATTAAGCCACGAGCGCCAAGCAAGGATTACCCGAATCTCCGAAGATCGAAATCTCCCATGATAATAGAGAAAAGACACCACGTTTTAAGATGAAATGGGTGTTTCTTATTACGCAACCCAAATATTTTAAAAGGAACTTTTACATAATAAAAGAACTATTACTTTTATGATAAGTAAAAGGATTTCCAATATTTAAAAAAAAGGTGTTGAAAGAATAATTCGAAGAGAGGGAGAAAAATAAAATAATAAGAACCCTCCTTTTAAAATGGGCTAAAATAGCCCATAGAATAGGGTAAACCTATTTTGAAGCAAAGGAAGAGATTTTTAATATTTTGAAATCCCTCAAAGATGAATTAGAACAAATATATTAAAAAATTGCATAAAATATATTCAACAATAAATATTTTGCTGAAAAAAAATTATGGATAAAAGAGAAATGACTACTGAAATAATTTCAAGAATATAGCCAAAAAATTATCCAAAGTAAATGAACCAGATCCTAGAACCTTCAAGAGAGAATGCTAGCAAAATCTATCCTGCTCTGGTACCATGTTAGAATTTCACAATAGATATGCAAAGCATTACAAGAGATGAAGAGAAGAGTAGAACTGATTGATTTATTCCAAGGATCAACTCTGTATAAATAGCAGAGTTGATCATTGAGAGTCGTTGGATTACAACAACTCATCATACCTGATGAAGACACCACCGAGAGTTCTCCTGACACATGGAGGAGTGGAAACTCAAGTGTCTATCCTAGTGGAACTTAAGAGAATATTCTCTTATTCTAACACCATGCAGGTTTGCATCATTACACATTCAAATAATACTTGTAAATTTATTTTATAAAGTAAATATTCCAATACTATCTTAAGACACCTAATCTAACCATGTACCCATGGTGGTACATTGACATGTACCAAATAATATAGTATATTCGAATATCTCTTTGAATTACATTATT
Organism: Wollemia nobilis; assembly: GCA_028583015.1. Taxonomy (NCBI): domain Eukaryota; kingdom Viridiplantae; phylum Streptophyta; class Pinopsida; order Araucariales; family Araucariaceae; genus Wollemia; species Wollemia nobilis. The sequence goes on from JAQPPZ010016612.1 coordinate 2,697,772, forward strand.
GGTTATTAAATAATTTAGTCTCCAATATTGATCTTCATATTTATCTTTATTCTTCCAATGACCTTACATTTGATCTTCTACTTGTGCTTCATATTTTTGCTTGCCTTTGTATTATGACTTTTGCACTATTATTTTTTTCTTCTAATTCTATTGTCAAAAAATTTCGTACCTTTCTTGTGTCTATATCTATACTCTAATATATATATTTGAGAAATCCATTAATGGATTTTATTATCAATGTGTATATCCATTCAAAAAATAATTTTCTTTGTACCAAAAATATCTTTGAGAATGATTGTACCTCAACAAATTTTAGTTATTTGCTATCACTGATTTGATATCACTATTTCCTATCATAAATTTAGTTATTTGCTCATTATGGCTGATCAGACCTATATATCTAAGACCTTCATATTTAGGTCTCATTTTTCATACAATTAGTTATTTTATTCCATGTTATTTTATTTTTTAACGTGTACCTTTATATCTCATCAACTTTGAACCAAATCCTTTAGTATGCTTTTCAAAATGACCAATACAATCATTAGAATGATCTTTGTCAATATCAATATAATTCTATGCATCACTATCTCTATCATCATTTGTATCTATGCCTTCATCAATTCTAATAGCATAAGTTTTTTTCTTATATATAATCATGAATTATATTCAAGTCACTTGTATCACATATAGCATAAATATTTATAATAGTTTTTCTATCTTTGTCATGAATTCTAAATCACTAGTGTTATTGCTTGCATTACAATATTTCCTTTCATTTTGATAAAAATTATAGCTTGCATATTTTTCCTTTTGAATAAGATAACTAGTACCACAACATGAATCAATCATCAAATGTTTGGATTATATAGTATTACAACATGAATCTATCATCATGGGTCTTATATAATTTGTATCACTAGAGGTATATTTCATAACTATTTTATATCCTACTTTAATGTTTTCTTTTTTTATCATATTGCCTTTGAAAACATCATTTGAAAGTAATACTATATTCATTATTGTTCCTATATCAATAGGTAATGTGAAAATATTTTTAGAGTCTTCAATTGCTTCTTCAAGCTTTGAATTTAGATATTCTTGAAGCATTAAAATTTTTTCATCTTTTGCTTCTTCCATGATTTTTTGTAAGATTTTATTTTATTTTATTGACACACCCTTTTGTCCTTCAATGTTTGGTAACATGTATTTCATACAAAATTTTATATTTTACAACATTCCTTTAGTTTCTTATGAGTCATATTCAATGTATATTGCTTATTCTTGAAAATATAAGTTTTTGATTTCAATTGTGTTCAACTCATGTATTTTTGTTTCTATATTTTGATCACTTGTTTTTTTTTTATTTACCTTTTCTTTGCCATGTCTCTTTTAAGTAGACTACCTTATATATCCCTAGTGTTTTGAGATCAAAATCAATGAAATTTTTCAAATATCAAGTTTGTAGAAGACCTTAAAACTATTTATGTTCAATCAATTATTTTCATAAGAATTTAATTTTCCGAATATCTAGGTAGAATACCTTTTAACTCCCATGTATTTTAATAAAATATTAAACTAGATAAAATAGTTTAAATTTTTTATGTTTTATAAAATAATTTTTATCTATCAAATGATTTTGAGTTCAATATGGTTTTGGTAGTATGCTTAGCTTTCTTAATTTCCTTGAGTTGAATCCATTTTATCTTCCTAATGTTCAAATTTACTTTTTCACCTTATTTCTCCTATCAATGAATAAATAGAAAGCTAAAGATAATTTAATGCACCTTAAATTTTGATAAGGTTCTTTATTTTCAAGACCTTTTAGTTGGATTCCTTATGTCTCATAAATTTGAATAAGAGACTAATTCAAAATGCAATTTCCAACTTTCTATAATATGCTTCTTCAATATTCAATAGAATAGTTTTTATGCTTTGATCCTTTCAATTCTCAAAAGTATATTTTGTTATTGATGTAGAACTCCTTATATCTCCCTAATTGGAAATTTAGAAACTATGGTTATTTTAAAAATTAATTATTTTAATGTCTATATATAATTCCTTTATCCTCCAATATAAAAATATTTAGAAATAATTCTTGTGATTGAATAAAGTAATATCAAATGTTTTTAAAAATTCAAAATTGCATCTAAGGTTATATTACATTAAAGTAAATCCTTCTACCTCCAATTATCTGATCAAGCAAATTTAATTGAATTCTACCCTTAGTGCAATCAATGATTAATTATCCCTTATAATTCCCACTTCAGAAAATTGAGAGTTAGATTAAATATTACTTCTAATGATCATGCTATTTCACGTGGTATTCTAATATTTGAATTATCAAATCAATGATACTCCTCCTTCTAGTTGGATGAATAACTTTCCTCTTAGGTAACCTCCACTTCGAACAATTTAACTCCTTCCTTGCTGAGGGCTCCAAACCTTTTCAATTTTCTCCAACTCAATTGGCATTCTAACATCTTCTTTATTCCTACTATTCCACATGCATATAGATTCCCTTAGTACTACAACAATCAATTTTAAACTAGACAACATGTGCCCACCTCTTATCTATGATTCAATCATTACAAAACTCCTCAAATTACTTTTTAACTCCTTTAATTTAACAAATGATGATACAAATGCACCTTTGGAATTTATATGTTACTTTACAATATTTGCATCAATCATCTCTCGATGTTCTCATTGCTTTGGATTTTCTTCAAAATATTCTTAAGTGAACGTTACTTCTGTAGTAAAAGTGTCTTTGTTATTTCTCCAAGATGAAATTGAGGGGTTGACCAAATGATAGAAGAGTGCCAACTAAAGAGCGTTATCAACATGAAAAAATTGGTAAGAATATAATGACTCTTCTATGCATGAATCATTGTAACCCCCAATGGATTTTCTATACACTAATATAACTTGATGATTAGTAATTCCAACATGAATTCATAGTCATCATCTATCATTATGGAGTTCTTTTAAAAATTTACTATTGTAAACAAACACTTGGTCTCTACTACAAAATGGTGCTCACGCTCGTGCAAAAAAAAAAATTATCTTTGAAATACATTTAATGTAATCCTAGTCAATTCTCCTCTTTGCTACTCCTTGATGATGGTGGCGACTTGTCTTCGTCACCCTAGTGGTTCTTAGTTGAATGGTGGTGGATCATACCCTATTACTTGGAGAGAGACTTTCTTGGTGTCTTTCAAATGCCTGTCCTACTGTACTTTCAACCTTCACCTTTGCTTTCATGAAGTTGTGGTAATCATGGTCTTTGCATTGCATTTTCCTCCTTACCAACGATGACTCCTTGCTGGCTCAATTCTTGGTGATATTTACAATGGTGATTCCAAGCTTCTAAACTAATACCAACACTATGATTTTGGATAACGTTGCTTTGAAATATAGTATATCCCATATTTACTTTAGAATAATGTCTTATTTACTTTTAATATATAGTAGTAAGTTGATATTTTCCATTGAAATATATCTAACTCCTCTTATTTTATGCAAATTTTAATCCTTGTAAAAATTGTCTTTTGCACTTCCTTGAATACTTAAAGTAGAAACATTTCTATTGCAACTTTAAACCTTAAATTTGGAGCTTAATAAAACTTAATAATAATATGAATATGAGTGTTCAAATAATTAAAATTGTGCACCAAGTTGCTCACCTTTTGGACCTGGTAAGTAGCTTGATTTATTTTGTGATTTGGATCACCTAAATGCTGCCTTTTGTTTCATGAATTTACAAATCTTCCTTGCTATCCAAAATAACTCTTAAAATATTCTAATTTATAGCTTTAATTCCTATTACTTTACTACCTAAAACATATCTATATTATAGATTTGTAACTCCTCTAACTTATTGTCCAAGAATGTACTTATGTACCTTCAAATATCCTCCAAGATGCTTTCTTGAAATATAAAAATTAGTAACTAATTATGCTTCCCAAATGCTACTTGGAAAATCCTCCAATTTCTAATTCAATATTACCTTATAGAAAACTTTAAATTTTATTGTAAAAACAACAAACTCCTCTATCAAATTTATATTCAAATCCTTCTCCCTTTTGGGCTTGTTTTAGAATGGTGATAATTATCCCAAATTATTCTCTATCAGGTACTTCTCCTTGCTAGCAATCTTCTCCCTTGATTTCTCCTCAAATATCCTCTAATAACATTATTCAAGTCTTCAAAGAGGTTTTCCTAGCCTTATCTTTCTTTCTTGTCTCAAGTAAGCTTGAGGCCTTTTTCTCTTGGTCCGTAAAAGTTTATAACTTATTTTCTTCTCAAAACATGAATGAGACCTTTTTTGATCTCTCTAATATTCAATTATACAATTTTTACAATGAGATATCTTTCTTGGTTCTCTAAAATATATTGCTTCTAAAATTTGTAATAGAACCTTTGCTAGTCCTTCTATATCTTCAATCTTCTATAATTGAAAGTTCTTCAATATGACCTCCTATGGGTCTCTTCAATATTCAATGTGAAGTCTTCAATATTAAATGGAGATATCCTTCCTTGAGTCTCCTAAATCTATTATCTACAATAAAGTATTAGAAATTGATAATAGAAATTTCTTTTAATCTAAAGAAAATAGATTTTACTAGTTGATTTATCAATCTAGGGTAATCCATACTGAGTCCTAGTCTTCACAAGTTTTTTGTAACTCTCTGGAAAGACTCTAGCCAAATACAATTTTAGAAATTTTGAAACTGATATTTCCTGACTCCTCTCAATCTCTTTCATGGTTCTCTCTATTTCCTATCAATATACCTTGTGCTTTGATACCACTAATAGCTTTTAAAGCTATAAGAATAAAGTAAATGCAACCAAAAGTAATGAAATAAGCATACCATATTATAAATATGATAATGATAATATAATAAGCATGTAAATAGAATTATAAAATTATGAAATAACTCATGGAATAGGCATTCATGGAAGCTCACAAAAATTAGAACTTCTTACAGTATGTGGAGATATCACTGTTACATACAAGCTCTACTCTAGTCTTCTCTATTTCTTCTCACTACTAAAGGCCTATATATAATGAGATAACTATTCTCTTTTCATATTCCTATGATTCATCATATTCCTATCCTATATACTCATGTACTTGTGGACACCATGCATATTTACATCATTGTACATTCTAATAATACTTGTACATTTATTACATAAATTAAACATTCTAATACTAACTTAAGATACCTAATCTAACCATGTATCCATGGTGGTATATTAACATGTACCAATAATGTAATATATTCTAAAACTTGCTTCTTATGAGTTGTGAACCTAGGGTTGAAAGTGTTTATCTTCTAAGACTAGAAATTATTTTAAAGTTTATTAAGAAGATATCATTAAATGTAGTGATTCTAATGTTATATATGTGTGTGTATATTTTACACTAGACGATTATAAATATATAATTGTCTCTTAGGTTTATGGATATATTTATGTTTTAGTATTCTAGTTTAAACCCTAGGATGAAATGAAAGTTGAGTGATGAAAGAAAACCGTAATTATTAGCATAGAATGATTAAAGATAATAGAGACATACTTTTGACTTGTGAAAGAATATCAAAATGAACAACGGATTTACAATCACAATAAAATTCAATTATATGTTGCTAGATATTGTAGGTATTGTTTAGGTTTGGTAGTGTAGGTTGTGGTCCATGTTGAATCAAAGGATAAATTTGAATAAGTTATTTATAATAATATGGCAAATGCCAATTAGAGTGTTTCATGTATAAAACCATACATAAAATGAGAAAATGACATGCCTATATATTATATCATCTAGGTTTTTCATAAATTACCCTTCCATTCCAAGTAAAACATGATAATATAGTATTTTAAGTTAAAGACTTTGAATTTTTTATTTTATTATTCTTTCTATATAATATTTTCATATAAGTTTATGATTTAGGGATACAAAGGAAAATAGGAGATGCAATGAAGGAGGTTGCAATTAAGATCTATGATATAGAGAAGAAGATACTAGAAGTGATAGGAATGAAGCTTAAACATATTTTTTACCACTAATACTAATCCTAAAGAGAGGTTGATAACTAAAATCACAAAAATTACATTGGCTATAGAATTATTATTAATCATAGATTATTATAAAATTTATTTTATTTTATTATATATTTATTAAAGATATTCACATCTAACACAAGGGATAATGAATGTAATTAGCCCATACAAATGTATTGTAAAGTGTCATAATTCACTAACTAACCCATAAATTAATTTTACAAATTCTCATGATTACTTTGACTATGATTTCCTTATTTGAAGGTCAATAATATAACCTATTGAAATTCCTTATTCTCTTATAATTATCCTTTGATTTCATGACTTAATTAACCATTTATTTGCATGCAATGACAATGTAACAAATAAAAAAGTATGTCAAAACAATAAATCATAATCCATATAATCAATGAATGAATACTATATGATTTGGTATGGATTAGATACCTAGGATATTGTACACTTACAATGACGATGTACATGGATGAAAGAAAAAACTATATTTTCTAGATGATCTTGTAATTATTAATGATATTTTGGTTATTTGATATTACAAATATTTAAAATGTATATATCATTTGCAAGGTTTAGTTTCAAATAATGATAATGGTCTTGATTAGTCTAATAGATTAAGAATTACTTATAGTTTATCCAAAATTAGAATGTATGCTATATATTTACAAAGCACTGGTATAAAAAATAAAGTGCCTACATTTACAAAAAATATTTTACCTCGCCAACAAGACATCAAAATGTTCCAATCACAAAGGATCATAATGGAAAAATAATACACTATGTATTCCCATACATAAGTTATAATTTGAACTTAGTGGGTTTAATGACAAGACTTTCAAACTATGATAGGAAATTTAAGATTAAAAATCAATGGGAGAATATTGCACACCATACTTTGACAACCATTTTTAACCATATAATCTGTTAATTATATACCCATATGGAAAATAAATTGTATACCAATTGATAAGTCTACCTATGCAATTTTAAAAATATTTTTTTTTCTTTAACTTGAAGAAGTATGTCTATACAAAATAAAGGACTATGTCTATGTATTTGAAAAAGACTACTTATAAATGCTTTGTCATTTTTATTTTGAAGTAGACTACATTTGCTATTTGAAGTAGACTATCTCAAATATTATGCATTTTGATGTGAAAATTATTGGTTTTATTGAACTTTAATTTGTAAGCTCCATGATGATATTTATCAAAAGCTAGAAATATCTTGAATAGTACTAAAATTGAAAGTTTGAGAGTGATAGGGTCATACAAAGTCCAATACTAAAGGTATGAAAATATAAATTTTTACATGAGTATCGGCGGTGGCACAAAAGTTGAAGCCAAATACTACATCGATGAGACATTGGAATAAATTTGACCAAGCCTTAGTCTTGGATATGAATCTAAATTTTATTCATTAGCCCTTGTGTGTCGGAGTCGGCTATTCTGTAGCTTCTTACCTGCCATGTTTAAAATTCAGCACCCAATTTCAAAATTTAGTCGCAGCTTTCCTTTTATTATTTAATATTTTTCCATCACGTGCATTTCCATGCACCAAATGTTTCCCAACTCAAGAGATTACTTTACTTCTCCGTTTATACCCCATAAATACCAACAATGCTTTACTTCCCAAAACACACACTCACTGGCTTGCCGACCTTTAATCAAATGGTTGTTGTACGCACTTGGAGAAGGCAAGAATAGTTGGTTGTGTTGTCTCAGCTAACCCAATTTCCAAGGACTACGAGGAAATCGATTGTACATGCAAAGGTATTCCTGTTAGAAATATTAATCTTGATATTCACTCTTCGCCCAACAACGCTCTAAATATGGGTGTTACCGGACAACACTCGCTAAAATCAGTGAAGTTGGACATACCACAAAAAACTCTGATGTGACTTCACTCAGGTCAGTTATCCAATTTTCCTTTATTTCTCATGTACAAAATTATGTGATTGGTTAATTTACTTCATGCGGTTGTTGGTGATTGGCTCTTCTACCTTGCTATATAAACCCTAGCTTGGTTGGTATTCTAAAAAGGAATTTTGTATGAGGAAGAGGTCATAGCGAACAAGAGTAGAGCAATCATTTTATAGAGTAGTTGATGAGAGCAGTTCAGTGAGCATAGTTTCTCATATGCCTCAACTTTGAGCAGCGATCTCGGCAGTTCAGATATCTTAGTTTATTTTGTAGTTTTGTCTGCATAAGTTTTTTTATCCTCAGTTGAGGATCTTTGTAACCCTTGTTTCTGATAAATAAATATTGCCATAGTTCAGGCATTCGAAAGGGTTTTGTTTAGACTTGACTACATCTCTCTTCTCTGCATCGTTATTTATATTTACAATATTTCTCACAATTTGTTTACTAACCCTCACTGATAGGGTTTATTGTTCCTTCTGTGGAACTTCTTAAATCATCTTACAAAAGGAACAATTTTGTAATACTTCCAAAGTCCACGTTGAGTGTCACCCGATGACAGAGTGACATCCCTCAGTGCAAAAGGCTTGTTTAGAGTGCACTATATTCCTTTTCAAATTTTTGCCAAGTCTGGTCTTACCCACCTACCTTCGTAGAATAGTTCGACTGTGCTGGGCTTCTCATACATAGTAAGAAGAAACATTTCATATTTTTTTTCTATGTCTAGCCACTGCCGTCCAACTACACAATCCTAGATGTGTTTCACCCGATTGTGCAGTGCAACCTCACTACACAATCCTCTTGGTGCACCGATCAATAGGTTCAAAAGCTAAAGTTTAGCTAAGTGCTACTAGAGCCGCCCGATTGCACAACATAGCCTGACTATGTAGATGCTGATCTGTGTAGTCTTACCATTGACCAGTTAAATCACCCACCATCGTGAACCTTGGATCGTGTAGCTTGACATCATGGGGCCTCTTTGTGCACTCCAATGGTCAATAAAATTTGAAATTGAGTATTTGAAACTTCAAATTAGTATCAGAGCATATTAGTGCCTTGACATGGATATCGAAGCATAATGACTTTTGAAAATAATAATTCACTATAGCTACATATCTTGCGCTTCAATGATAAGAATTATGATTACTAGAGCATCCAGATGAAGATCCTCTTTGGATATCAAGAGCTATAGGATTTGGTCAAGAACAGCTACCCAAAATTGATAGATGTAATAGAACTGGCCACCCTCTCCCAAGCAGACAAGGACTTATTGGAGAAAAACATGAGGAAGGACTAGAAGACCCTCTTATACATAATGCAAGCGGTCAAAGAGACCATATTCTTACGAATCACATCGACCACCAAGGTAAAGTAGGCCTAGGATATTTTGGCTAGTTTGTATTAGGGCACCAACAAGGTGAAGTTTGTGAAACTACACATGCTCAAGAGAAATTTCAAAAACCCATAGTTGAGTGAATTCGAGTCCATTAATGATTTCTTCACCCAGATGACGAACATCATCAACCAGATGTTCTTGAACAGAGAAATCATGCAGAGCCAAAGAATCATGGAGAAGACTATCAGAATCCTACATACAAAATTTTGCTTGGTTGTGATAGCAATTGAAGAGTCAAGGGATTTGACAACCCTTTCAACAGACGATCTCATGGGTTCATTGCAGATACATGAGCATAAGCTGAGTTGTTCATCTTAGACCTCTCTAGAGCAGGAATTCAAGGCTTAGGTTTCATTTCAAGATACTGGTAGACAAAAATCCCACCAAGGTGCCTCTAGTTCTCAAGGAGGAAGAGGTAGAGGTATGCATGGGAAAGGAAACAAGTCAAGAGTTTGGTCAAACCCTAGTGATGGGTAGACCAACTGCAACTTCCATGAACAAGGAGGAAGAGATGGTACAAAGAACTAGTAAGACATAACTAGTTAAAAAAAAGAAAAATTCAAAGGTCCAAGGCTATTATTGCAAGAAATTTAGCCATTACATATTTGAGTGCAAAAAATGGATGGTCAAAGAGAATTAGCAGTAGGCCCATTATATGGATGAAGCTAAAAATGTGGTATGAGGAAATGTGTTGCTGACTTGCAATATTGAGGAGGAGAGCCATAAGAATATCAGGTACTTGGATAGCGGGTGCAACAATCACATGACTAGGAACAAGGAGATGTTCTCACAACTGGATGATACAGTCAAGTCTGAGATCAATATGGGGAACAACAAAAATGTTCCATGATGGAAAAATGAAAGATCCTCATATACACTAGGCATGGTGAATGGAAGTATATCTATAATGTCTATTATGTGCCAGGTCTGAAGCATAACCTATTGAGTGTAGAACAACTCATGCAAAAGGGGCATACGGTCTAGTTCAAATATGGAGTATACACCATCAGATACAAGTTGCATGGGTATATTGCAACTATGTCCATGATGAAAAACAAAATGTTTTCACTATAGATTCAAAATGAATATTTGATATCTCTGAGTGTAGTTCTGAAGGATGCTACTTGGATATGGCATCTCAAGTTTGATCACCTAAGTTTTAGTGGCTTGAATACTCTATACAAGTAGATGGTGAAGGGTTTACCCCTTATTGAGAAGAAAAATTAGATTTGCAAAGGTTGCTTAATTAGAAAACAACACAGGGATTCGTTCCCTTCTGATCAGTCTTGGAGAGCATCATAGCCATTGGAGTTGGTGTACTCAAACATTTGTGGTTCAATGCAGACCAACAATTTTTTTGGAAATAAATACTTCTTGACGTTCATAGATGACTTCAGCTAGAAGACATGGGTATATCCCATCAAGCAAAATTTAGAGGCTTTCAAAAAGTTTAGGAGTTCAAGGCTCTAGTGGAGAAATAGAGCGGCTACCAGATAAAAATCATCAGGATAGATGGTGGAGGTGAATACATCTCCAAAAAATTCCTTAAATTTTGCAAGCAGCACATAATTTGGAGGTAGATCATTGCCAGATACACACCGTAGCAGAACAATGTAGCTAAGAGGAAGAACTATACCATCATAGATATGGCATGTAGTATGATGAAGGTGAAGGAATTGTCACATGAGTTCTAGGTAGAGGCTATATCTTGCGCAATCTATCTACTGAACATATGTCCCACCAAAAGCATGAAGTACAAAATTCCTTTGGAGGCCTAGAGCGGTCTAAAGCCATGTGTGGCTTATTTGCATGTATTTGGGTGCATTGCATATGCACATGTTCCAGAAGAGAAGAGACAAAAGCTATATGATAGAGCTGAGAAGTGTATCTTCATAGGATACAACAAGCAGGCAAATGCATACAGGTTGTACAATCCTATGATGAAAAAGCTCATCATTAGTCGAGACATGAAGATCTTGGAAGATGAAGCTTGGAACTGGAAGTCAAAGATTGACCAATCAGATCCAGTAGTAGTTGAGTTTGTTGACTTGGAGGAGAGCAGTGTGTAGCCACCTACAATATCAACTAGTAGTAGCAGTTCCAATAGTAGCATAGCCTCACCATCTCAATCACCTTCACTTGTAAGCATAATTCAGAACTTGAGGACTCCAGCAAAGATGAAGAGCTTGCAAGATATCTATGAGTCAACCCAAACTCATCAAGATGAGAAACATTCTAACTTTGTATTATTTATTGAAGTTGATCCAATGGAGTTTGAAAACATAAGTTAGAATTAGAAGTGAGTGAAGGCAATGGATGAGGAGATAGACACCGTTGAGAAAAATGATACATGGTGGTTGGCAAATATTCCAATAGGGAAGAAGATCATTGGGGTCAAGTGGATGTATAAGATGAAGTTCAAAACCCAAGGATAAGTTGATCGATACAAGGCAATATTGGTGGTGAAGTGCTACAAGCAAAATTTAGGCATTTATTACCATGAGGTATATGTGTTTGTAGCCCAACTTGACACAGTGAGGATGATCCTGACATTGGCAGCTCAGAAGGGTTGGAGTGTTTACCAGATGGATATCAAGTCAGCCTTCCTCAATGGAGTTTTGGAGGAGGAGGTCTACATAGACAAGCCACCTGGTTATGAGTTTGAAGGCCAGGAGGGCAAATTCCTGAAGCTGAAGAAATCCTTGTACAGTTTGAAGCAGTCACCCTAAGCTTGGTACAACCAGATTGATAGCTAATTTGAAGAGAATGGGTTTGTAAAATTTCCATATGAGCACATGTTGTACATGAAGACAAATGAAGTAGAGGAGGTCATAATCATCTACCTATATGTAGATGATATAATTTACATTGGCAACAACACAATACTATTTGACCAGTTTAGAACAACCATGAAGAAGGAGTTCGAGATGACAGACCTAGGGCTGATGAAATATTTTCTTAGTATTGAAGTTGACCAATTGAAATATGGCATCTTCATTTCTTAGGGAAAGTATGCGAAGAATGTCTAGAAGTAGTTCAATATAGAGGACATCACACCTATTTCCATAGGTTTGAAGTTGAGCAAGTTGGATCCGGGGAGGAATGTTGATCCAACCTTGTTTAAATGGCTAGTTGGCAGTCTAATGTATTTGACTACAACTTGGTCAGATTTTATGTTCAGAGTTAGATTTATTAGTAGATTTATGCAGACTCTAAAGGACAATCATTGGAAAGTAGGCAAGAGGATATTGCACTATGTCAGTGGGACACACAACCATAGCCTATTCTATGCCAAACGAGATCAGTTATATTTGGTGGGCTACACAGATAGCGACTAGGCTAACATCACAAATGATCGAAAGAGCACCTCTGAGTATGCTTTTCATATTGGATTATGGGTAGTCTCATGGGCATCCAAGAAGCAACCAATTATTTCTTTATCCATTGTAGAAGCAGAGTACATCACCACCACGTCAGCTGCATGCTAGACAGTTTGGATGCAAAGAGTTCTGGGTGAACTGAAACATTCTACAAAAGGCATGAAAACTATTTTTTGTGACAACAATTCAGCCATTGCACTATCGAAGGATCCAATGTTCCATGGTTGGATGAAGCACATCGAAATTTAGTATCACTTCATCAGAGAACTAGTGATGTTCGAAAAAATTCAACTATAGTTTTATAGATCAAAGGAGCAGTTGGCAGATATTTTCATGAAGCTTTTGAAAGAGGAAGACTTTAGTAGATTAAAAGAGCATCTAGGAGTCAAAGCACCCATGAAATTAGGATTAAAGGAGGGTGTTAGAAATATTAATCCTGATATTCACTCTTCGCCCAACTGCACTCTGAATCTGGGCACTATCGAACAACGCTCACCAAAATTAGCAAAGTTGGGGGTATCACCAAAAAATATTATGTTTCTTCACTCATGTTAGTTGTGCAATCTGCCTTTATTTCCTTCATACAGTGGTTGGTGATTGGCTCTTCTGCCTTGCTATATAAACCCTAGCTTGGTTGGCATTAAGTAAGGCGATTGTGTGTGAGGAAGAGGTCGTAGCGAGCAAGAGCAGAGCAGTCATTTTATAGAGCACTTGATTAGAGCAGTTCAGTGAGCAGAGTTGCTCATCTAGCTCAACTCCGAGCAATAGTATTGGTAGTTTAGATATCTTAGTTTATTCTGTAGTTTTATCTACGTAAGTTTGTTTATCCTCAGTTGATGATATTTGTAACCCTTGATTCAGATAAATAAATATTACCATAGTTCATGCATTCAAAAGGGTATTTTTTTAGATTTGACTGCATCTCACTCCTCTACATTATTATTTATACTTATGACATTTCTCACAATCTGTTTACTAACCCTTGCTAACAGAGTTTGTTGTTACTTTTATGGAACTTCTTCAATTGCCTTTCAAAAGGAATTATTTTGTAAGACTTCCAAAGTCCCTAGTGAGCTTCACCCGATAGTAGAGTGACAACCCCTGGTGCAAAAGTCTTATTTGCAGCATGCTATATTCCTGTTCAAATTTTGGATAAGCTTGGGCTTTCCTGTCCGACTTCATAGTGCAGTCCAACTGCGTTGGCCTTCTTATGTGCAGTAAGAATTGAAATTTCATATTTTTTGGCTATGTCTAGCCACCACCGTCTGACTACTTAATCCTAGATGTGTTTCACCTAATTGCGTAGTGTAGCATAACTGTGCAATCCTCTTGGTACGTCAGTCGGTAGGTTCGATATCCAAATTTTTGCTAAGTGCTATCTGAGACGCCCGACTATGCAGATATTGACCTGCGCAGTCTGTCATTGACCAGTTAAACTATCCACTATCACAAACCTTAGCACACACATATTGATGTCATTGGGGCCTCTTTGCGCACTCTGATGGTTAAAAAAAATTGAAATCAAGTATTTGAATCTTCAATTTCAAATTTTATAAAAACATTATTACTTCCATTTCAAAATACGATTGTTTTTAAGAAAAAAAATTTTATCTTGGTTTGTGGGTGACCAGGTCTTGGGACTAACAATTAAAATTTCATGGATATCCTCATAATAAGTGATATTCGATAGATAAAGGATATCAAGGAAACCTACTGTGCCATGTACAAGGAAGAGCTGTGCAAGCACCTTGAAAAAGAGCTTCATTGAAAATTAGAGGTTTGTCTGATATAGATTGTCTGTTGCCATTAGAATAACTAGGTCCTGGACAATTTTATGTTGAAAGGACCTACAAGACAAAGCAATTTAGAGTAGTGTTTTGAAACTCACAGGTTACTTGCAAGTATCCACAAAACTCACAGGTCAAGGAGGCCTACGAGTTTTTCCAATTAAAAACTCAGGCCAGGTAACTCACCAACTCATGACGAGATACTTGCCCATTATTCACCTAGTACTCGGTGATTACTCGTCGAGACTTGTACGAAGAGAAGCACCAGTGGAGGAAGGGGAAATACAAGGCAAGAAGAGAGGGGAGGCAGGGGTCGAGGCCGATGCAGGGGAGAGATAGAGAAGAGGTAGGGGGGATCGAGGACGGAAAGGCATACAAATAAATTTTAATTAAATATTTTAAAAATATTGTTGTAATAACTACATTTGCACCATCAAAATAGTATATGCTAATTTTTTTTCTCTATGCTCTGCAATTTTGGCTTGTGATTTGGAGATGAACAAGACACAACTATGAAACACTACCCATTTATATTTTTTTCGCTTCCACTAGCTTGGCGTTCTATATCTAAATCAAATAAAAATTAGGTCAACAACTCTCGAAAAGACATCTTAGAAAGCAACAAAAAAGAACATAAGTTGTATGCATTTAACCATGCCAGGATGAAGAGGAAGAGATGTTGACATTCATAGGATTCGAAGGGCCGAGACTTAGATTAGAAAGGTGTGACATTATGCAAAAATGGTAATTTACACAAGGCTAATATTAGAAATGTACATGAAGTTAAAATTAGAAAGGTGCATCATTATCGATGCACTAATTTCTGTAAGGCTCAAATTTTAAAGGTATAAGGGGGATTGCTAATTTCTATCGAGGCTGCTACCATCCGATATTCGTGATGACTTATTTCTTTATATCTATTTTTTATTGTTCCACAAGTTAAAATGGGTAAACCGTGATCTTATGTGTCTCCTTCCACTATTAAGGACACGGGATCGACACAGATTGAGTAGCATAATGTTGTAGTGACTTACATTTTTTTATCAATATTTTTTAAAGTTTTTGTCGAGTTTATTGTGAGTTATCGAGAACTCGCAAAATTCAGGCTCTCGAGTTAATAGCGAGTTGCGAGTTTTAAAACACTAATTGACAGCACTAAACTAATAGTCATTTACATAAACAAGATATCTTAATTAAATATTATTAACAAAATTGAAGGAAAAATACCGTGATATATTACATTGAAAAATATTGATATATTTAATAGAAGTAAGTTATATAAACCAGTTATGAGCAGTTATATAATGAGCACATAACTGGTCGCACTAAAAATCTTAACTACTACTTCTTTAATGGTTAAAAATTAGAAATAAAATGATTAATTAGTATTCTCCATAAGTTGATTGCTATAAATATAGAAAGGTATTGTTTTGTTGATGCGAGAACTAGCTTAAAGTGTTGCCATTATCGCTGGAACAACCCTCGAAGGATGGTACACCAATGATCGTGCTCTCACAGAAGTCATCTACACAAGGTCATCCTTTGAAATAGTTAAGACCCGCAAAACTTATCACAAACAATACCAACCATGCCTTGAAGACGATATCACATGCAAAACAAGCCAAAAGTGTTAGAAATATTTATCCCAATTTCATACCTCCACCCAACTGTGCTTCGAACCTAGGCGATGTCGGATTACGCTCATGAAGCTGGGCATCCCAGCAAAAATTCTAACTTGACGTCGCACGTGCCTCCTGACAGATGTGATGCCTGATAGATTTGATCACCATAAATTTGATCATCACACTTTGCCAAGCATGCGTAGTTAATGCTAGTTCGACGATTGGTCAGAAACCCTAGTTTAGGGTCTGTCAAAACCTATCAGAATATAAGCCCTATCTTCCTCTCACCGTTGTTATACTTATAGTGACACTGAGAGGGGGGTGAATCAGTGTGATCTTTTAAAACTTTAAAATTGCAATGAAATAAAGCAAACTTAAACCAGAAATAGCAAGTTAATAAGAGAGCATCACACAACACAAAATTTTAATGAGGTTCACCAATGTGGCTACTCCTCAAAAATGACTGCTTGGACTACCATCCAAATCCAGCCTTTGCAAAGCAACGACTTTACAACTTATTTACCAAGCACCAACTGGAAGGAGCACCAACCCCTCAATTTTTTTGCACCAATAGAAAGGAGCACCAACCCCTAATTCACCAGCACCTACTGGAAGGAGCACCAACCCCTTATGCCAAGCTGCAACTTGGACTTCAAGAAAAATACAAAAAAAATACCTTCACACTGTTTGCACATTGTCTGTTGTTTCTATGTACTCTGGCTTCTGCTACAAAAGCTTCGCACCACCAGTTTGCTTCTGCGCAACTGCTTCGCACACTTTGCTTCGACACAACTGCTCCTATGTGCTTATGCTTCACACTCCAGTCTACTTCTATGTAACTACTTCATACACTTCACTTCGACATGAATGAACTACCGCTTCGCACTCAGCTCGAATCGATACGACTTGCTCTCTGCTCATCGCGAACTTTGCATGCACAAATTCTGTTCACAAAAATCACACCTTCAAACTCAAAACAACCCTCATTTTATAGATGAAATTTCAAGAAAAAATCTTAAACTGTAGTCGGCTTTAACCCTAAAGAACATCGGCTACAAAACCCTAATGAATGTCGGCTACAAAACCCTAATCTTCATCGACCCAAATTTAAATATGTTGGGTTCAACTGCCTCTCTGGTTTTGTAGCTTTCCTTGTGAAACTACAACATGTCATGATATCGCGACACCTTTGCCTGTCGTACACCTTCATTTGACTTTTGTCGCGAAACCGCGACACTTTAGTCTTTGATGTCTTACCATACGTTCTTGTTGCGAAATGACGACACTTTCTACTTTTGCTGACGTCATGTTAACTACTGTCGCGAAAACACGACATTCCTCACTTTCTCAACCTTTTCTCGGCTTGCACCATCGAAAACGAAACATGTCGTGAAATCACGACACTTTTGCCTCCGAGCTTTCTCTCTCCTCTTTGGGTCACGAAAACCCGACGTGTCGTGATATCGTGACACTTTTCCTCCTTGGCACTTTTCTTCCCTTCGGGTCATGAAAACCCGACATGTCGCGATATCGTGACACTTTTCCTCCTTGGAGCTTTTTCTCCGAACATGTCGCGAAATCATGACTATTTTCTTCCTTAGCGCTTTTTCTTCAAACATGTTGCGAAATCGTAATAGTTTTCTTCCTTATTGCTTTTTCTCCAAACATGTCATGAAATTGTGATAGTTTTCTTCCTTAGCGCTTTTTCTCCGAACATGTCGCAAAATCGTGATAGTTCTCTTCCTTGGCACTTTTTCTCCAAACATGTCGCGAATATCGTGACACTTTTCCTCCTTAGCGCTTTTTCTCCGAACATGTCACGAAATCGCGACTATTTTCTTCCTTAGCACTTTTTCTTCGAACATGTCATGAAATCGCAACATTTTTCTTCCTTAGCGCTTTTTCTCCAAACATGTCGCGAAATCGCGATAGTTTTCTTCCTTAGCGCTTTTTCTCCGAACATGTCGCGAAATCGTGATAGTTTTCTTCCTTAGCACTTTTTCTCCAAACATGTCGCGAAATCACGATAGTTTTCTTCCTTAGCGCTTTTTCTCCGAACATGTCACGAAATCGTGACAGTTTTCTTCCTTAGCGCTTTTTCTCCGAACATGTCGCGAAATCACGACAGTTTTCTTCCTTAGCACTTTTTCTCCAAACATGTCGTGAAATCGTGACAGTTTTCTTCCTTAGCGCTTTTTCTTCGAACATGTCACGAAATCGCGACAGTTTTCTTCCTTAGCACTTTTTCTCCAAACATGTCACGAAATCGCGACAGTTTTCTTCCTTAGCGCTTTTCTTCCAACATGTCATGAAATCGTGATAGTTTTCCTTGCGCCTTCTCTCTCCTCGACCATGTCACGAAATCGTGACAATTTTGCTTGCTTTTTCTCTCTCCTCAAACATGTCACGAAATCGCGATAGTTTTTCTTGCCTGCTAAAAATGTCGCGATATCGCGACACTTTTCTTACTTGTCTTTTTCTTTGATTTTTTGCAAATAGGCAACTATGGTCTTCTTGGAAACTCACTGTCCATGCTCTGAATAACCTTTGAAATTTTTTCCTCTGCATCTGAATGACTTCTGAACTGCCTGTCCACTGCATCATTAGATCTAACTATGTTGACAACAATGACAATACTCTTGCAACACCTTGCTCAACAATCTCCCCCTTTGGAATTGTTGGCAACACCTATGTAAATTCTTGTAACTCTTCTCCCCCTTTGTCAATAATACCAAAGGGCTACTGTAGACTCCCCTGAGTCCATACACACAATTCTCAAGCATAATTTGTTGCACTTAGCACAAATTATGATCATGAGCAAAAGAATAGTCAAATACTCAATTGCTCCCCCTAAGAAGGTGATTCCTGTAGCTAGTCACTTCTTGGGAAGTGTGACCACTCCCAATTTGTTTCGAAGGTACTCAAACACTTCCTTGGGCAATGGTTTTGTGAAAATATCTGCTACTTGTTATGTGGTTGGGACAAAATCCAATTTAACTTCTCCTTCTACAACTTTCTCCTTCAAAAAATGATACCGGATGGCAATGTGCTTTGTGCGTGAGTGCATAACTGGATTCTTGGAGATGTTAATTGCACTGGTGTTATCACACTTTACTGATATTGGCTCATTGAAATTAATGCCAAGATCTTTCAAAGTTTGTTTCATCCACAAAACTTGTGTACAACATGTTGTTGCTGCAATATATTCTACCTCAGCTGTAGATAAAGAGACTGACTCTTGTTTCTTACTGTGCCATGCAACCAATCTGTCTCCCAGATAGAACGCACCTCCGCTGGTACTCTTTCTGTCATCTACGCATCCAGCCCAATCTGCATCTGAATATGATATAAGAGTGAAGTCTTTACCTTTTGGATACCACAACCCATACTCCATGGTACCCTTGAGATACCGGAGAATCCTTTTTACTGTTGTCACATGAGTCTCTTTGGGACTGGCCTGAAATCTTGCTACCATGCAAACTACCTACAGAATATCAGGTCTGGTAGCTGTTAAGTATAGTAAGCTTCCAATCATTGATCTGTACATGGTTTGATCTACAGGTGGAGATTTGTCTTCTTTGCTCAACTTGTAGCCTATTGTCATGGGAGTACTGACCGACTTACAGTCCTCCATTGTGAACCTTTTTAGCATCTCTTTCACATATTTAATTTGAGAAATGAATATGCCTTTCTCATTTTGATTAACTTGTAACCCAAGAAAGTAAGACAGTTCACCAATCATAGACATTTCAAATTCTTTCTGCATCTTATTCGCTAAGTCTTTACAAGATTCATCTTTGTTACTGCCAAATATGATATCATCTACATAAACAACAAGAACAATTAGATGCCCACCTTCTGTTTTGACATACAGATTAATGTCCACCAAACCTTTCTTGAATCCCTATTGAGAGAGATAGTTGTCTAGCCTTGCATACCATGCCCGTGGTGCTTGTTTTAATCCATATAAAGCTTTCTTTAATTTGCAGACAAGGTTGGGATCTTCACTAATTTGAAAACCATCTGGTTGTTCAATATAGACCTCTTCTTCAAGTTTCCCATTTAAAAAGGTAGATTTTACATCCATATGATAAACTCTAAAGTTCTTGTGGACTGCTAAGGCCAGAAACATTCTAATTGCTTCTAGTCTGGCCACTGGTGCAAAAGTCTCTTCAAAATCAATGCCTTTGACCTATGCATAGCCTTTACAAACCAGTCTTGCTTTATTCCTAATGACCTGTCCGTCTTCATTTAATTTGTTTTGAAATATCCATTTGGTGCCGATTACATTCTTATTCGTAGGTCTAGGTACTAATTCCCAAGTTTTGTTCTTTTCAATCTGATCTAACTCTTCATTTATTGCCTTCATCCAGCTATCATCTTTGCTTGCTTCATCTATGTTTTTGGGCTCAATGTTTGGATAAAAGAGAGTAATTACTTATTACTTTCCTTCTTGTCTGAACACCAGCTGTGGGATCTCCAATTATTTGGTCTCTTGGGTGATTTTTCTGCCAGCTCCTGTTTTGAATTTCTTGTTTTCTTGCACCTCTGAGTCATCGATTAAGTCATCTGAATCAAACGTAGATTTATTTTCTATTTCATTCACCTCATCTCCTTCAATGACTTCTTCATATATTGGGTAGTTTTCTTCAAAGTTAGCTATTCGTTTCCCACCTTCATCGAATTTAACATCTGCACTGTCCACAATTTTCTTGAGTCTCTTGTTGTAGCATTTGTAAGCTTTGCTTTTTGATGAATACCCAACAAAAACACCTTCATCTGCTCTATTTTCAAACTTCCCATGGTTGTCATCAGTTTTTCTGATGTAGCACTTACATCCAAATACTTTGAGATGTTTTGTTGTTGCTTTTCTACCAAACCACAACTCATAAGGTGTTTTGCTTTCATGAGTTCTTAACATATATCTATTTTGGATGTATACTGCAGTGTGAACTGCTTCTTTCCAGAATCTATCTGCTATTTTGTTTTTTGCCAGCATAGTGCATGCCATTTCCTGTATAGTTTTATTATTTCTTTCTACTACACCATTCTGCTGGGGAGTTCTAGCTGCTAAATATTGTCTCCTGATACCATGTTTTTCATAGTATTCTATAAATTCATTTGAAATGAATTCTCCTCCTCTATCTGATCATAAACATTTGATCCTTTTTCCTGTTTCATTCTCAACTAGATGTTTGAAAGATCTAAACATTTCAAAAGCTTTTGTTTTATCTTTTAAGAAAAATATCCATGTCATTCTAGAATAATCATCGATACACAACATAAAGTATTTGTCACCATTTATGCTTTGTGTTCTCATGGGTCCACATAAGTCTGTATGTATAAGTTCCAAAGGCTTGCTAGTGTGGTACTCTTTTGTTTTGAATGAGACTCTGGTTTGCTTTCCCTTTTGACATGAAGCACAGATACTATTTGAAGGTTTTCTAATGGTTGGAATATCTCTCACTGCTTGTTTCAAGCTGATTTTCACCAAATTATTGAAACTTATGTGTCCAAGCCTCTTGTGCCATAGCCAGTTCTCTTCTTCTTGTCCAATGAAACATGTACCTTCTAAAGTTTTTGAGAGTGTGTACAGGTTGCCAGACGTCCTTGAACCAGTTGCTATCAATTTCCCACTATTTATTTTTTTGACTTCACAACCCTGCTTCTTGAAGACTACTTCATGTCCTTTATCACAGATTTGACTGACACTTAACAGGTTGTGTTTCAAACCATCCACAAATAAAACTTCTTCTGACTTGATTTTCCCATCACTAATTTTGACAGATCCTTTTCCTATTATTTTGGCTCCATCATTATTTCCAAACTTCACAGAGCCACCCTCATATTTCTATAGTTTTTCAAATTTTTGTTTATCACCTGTCATATGACTTGAGCATCCACTATCAAGAATCCATGGTACACATTTATTCTGAGCCTTGAAAGCTGTCTATACTATTAAGGATTCCTTTTCTTCCCTAAGTTGTTCTTTCTATTTCCACTCTGTTTTGACTGCGGTATTGGGCTCTAGTTTGGACTTTCCTTTTTCAATATCTTTTGCATATCTTTCAAAAAATTTTCTATTTTGTCTTGTCCTATGTGGTTGGAACTTTCTTTTCTGAGGTTGATTTAAAATAGAGGTACTACGACAATTTCTTGCAATATGCCCATAGTTGTGACAGCTAAAACATTCTACTTGCATAATTTGTTAGAGGTGCAAAAACATTTCTACTAACAAAGCTTCTTGGTCCTACATTATACTTGCAGTCTGCAATTTTATGCCCATAACCATTACATTTGAAACAGAAACCAGAAAAGTAATGATTAAACCTGAAGGATGGTCTTTGCCAGGTTGTTGTAGGAACCATAGATCTTCTTCTTCTTTGATTTGTGACCTTGGTAAAGCCATCATTGTCAGTTCTCCTTTCGGGCCTGGCATTATTGCTTTCTTTTGCATGATTTGTTTTTCTTTCATCAACCTGTTTCTCATCTTCACTCCTTATAGTTTCAACATTTTTGGCTTTTGGTCCATTTGATGATTCTCCTTCAATGAAGCCCAGACCAAATTTGATGCCTGCAGGTCGTTGATCACTTAAGATTTTATCCAGCTTCTTTGAACTTTCTTCACGTTTGTGATGGCAGCTAATTTTTTGATCCAGCTCTTGTATCTGCATTCGTAGGCCAAGATTTTCTTCTTCTAGTTTACAGTAGTAATCTATCTTCATGGTTATCTGAACTTCAAGATCTTCGAACATTTTCTTGTATTCTTCTGCCTATATTTTTAAACTGGTTATAATGTCATTTGCATCCTCAAGCTTTCTTGAAAGTTTATAATTCTTTCTTTTCTCAGATTTCCATTCTTCAAGAGCAGAAACCAGTTCACCTTCTAGATCAACTTCTACCTCAGGTTTTTCAACACATGCTTTAGAGTTCATTCCTTCTCTCTTCTCTAATTTTTCTACCTCTTCTGATTTTTCTACTTCAAAAGCCATGAATAGAGCTTCACCTGTTCCTTCTTCAGAATCCTCACTAGAGCTATCCTCTAAAGAATTTGCATTCCTGGAGATGAAACTTTTCTTTTTGAAGTTTCCCTTTCTGAAGTTTGTTTTCTTTCTCCATTCACTTCTTTCTTGATGAGATGCTTCCTCACATTTGTTCTTCTCATTGAGAGGACATTTGGTAGCAAAGTGTCCAATGCCCCCATAGTTGAAACATTTGAAAGGAAGCTTTCCTCTGTATTTTCCTTTTCCCTTTCTCAGTTTTCTAACAAAATTTGCTTCCATTTCATCCAAAGTTTCTTCTTCTTCAGACTCTTGTTTTGTGTCTTTACCTTTTAGGGATTTAAATGTTTCTTCTCTGTCTGTGGGATTAGATCTTCCTATTCTCATTTCATAAGCAGTCAGGGAACCATGCATCTCATCCATACTGAAGTGATTTAGATCTTTAGCTTCTTCTATGGCTGAGACTTTAGAATCAAATCTTTGGGGAAGCGATCTTAATACCTTTTTCATGATAGTTGCATCATCCAAATCTTTGTCGAGACCTCTGATTGAATTAGTGATTCCATTAAA
Source organism: Wollemia nobilis (assembly GCA_028583015.1). Lineage (NCBI taxonomy): Eukaryota > Viridiplantae > Streptophyta > Pinopsida > Araucariales > Araucariaceae > Wollemia > Wollemia nobilis. Next base: position 2,721,528 of record JAQPPZ010016612.1, read on the forward strand.
TCTCTGCATAAAGGCTTCTATGTTCTCATCGTTGGTCATTTTTAATGATTCAAATTGAGCTCGATGTGTTTGAAGCTTGGCTTCCTTGATCTTGTCATCTCCCTCATAAATATTTTCTAGTTTGTCCCATACATCTTTTGCTGATTCGCAATTTATGATCTTGACCAACTCACTGTCAACTAATCCACACATGATGGCATTTTTTGCTTTAGAGTCATTTTCAAATGCCTTTTTACCAGTGCTATTGGTTGGAGCAGTGTCGAGAGCTGTGTAACCATTAACTACTGCACTCCAGATATCAAATCCCAAAGCACGAAGATATGTCTGCATTCTGATCTTCCAGAATGCATAATTAGTTTCATCAAACAATGGTGCTTTGTTTGAGGAGAACCCTTCACCACCTGCCATTGCGTCACTTCCAAGATCACCCTAGCTGATTGAGCCTGTTCAGGAACCTAGCTTTGATACCAATTGTTATACTTATAGTGACACTGAGAGGGGGGTGAATCAGTGTGATCTTTTAAAACTTTAAACTTGCAATGAAATAAAGCAAACTTAAACCAAAAATAGCAAGTTAATAAGAGAGCATCACACAACACAAAATTTTAACGAGGTTCACCAATGTGGCTACTCCTCAAAAATGACTGCTTGGACTACCATCCAAATCCAACCTTTGCAAAGCAACAACTTTACAACTTATTTACCAGCACCAACTGGAAGGAGCACCAACCCCTCAATTTTTTTGCACCAACACCTAATTCACCAGCACCTACTGGAAGGAGCACCAACCCCTTATGCCAAGCTACAACTTGGACTTCAAGAAAAATACAAAAAAATACCTTCACACTGTTTGCACACTGTCTGTTGTTTCTATGTACTCTGGCTTCTACTACAAAAGCTTCGCACCACCAGTCTGCTTCTATGCAACTACTTCACACACTTTGCTTTGACACAACCGAGTTACGACTTCTGCTCCTATGCGCTTATGCTTTGCACTCCAGTCTGCTTTTATGCAACTGTTCGTACACTTTGCTTCGACACAAATGAACTACCTCTTTGCACTCAGCTTGAATTGATGCGACTCGCTCTCTACTCACCATGAAATTCGCATGCACAAATTCTCTTCACAAAAATCACCCTTCAAACTCGAAACAGCCCTCCTTTTATAGATGAAATTTCAAGAACAAATCTTAAACTGTAGTCGACTTTAACCCTAAAGAACGTCGGCTACAAAACCCTAATGAATGTCGGCTGCAAAACCCTAATCTTCGTTGGCCTAGATTTAACTCTGTCGGCTTCAACCGCCTCTCTAGTTCTGTAGATTTCCTTGCGAAACTACATGTCACGATATCGTGACACCTTTTCCTGTCATACACCTTCATTTGACTTTTGTCGCCAAACCGTGACACTTTAGCCTTTGATGTCTTACAATACATTCTTGTCGTGAAATAGTGACACTTTCTGCTTTTGTTGACGTCATGTTAACTACTGTCACAAAAACGTGACATTCCTAACTTTCTCAACCTTTTCTCAGATTGCATCATCGACAACGAAACATGTCACAAAATCGTGACACTTTTGCCTCCGAGCTTTCTCTCTCCTCTTCGGGTCGCGAAAACCCGACATGTCGCGATATCGCGACACTTTTCCTCCTTGGCGCTTTTCTTCCCTTCGGGTCGTGAAAACCCGACATGTCGTGATATCGCGACACTTTTCCTCCTTGGCGCTTTTTCTTCGAACATGTCGCGAAATCGTGACTATTTTCTTCCTTAGCGCTTTTTCTCCGAACATGTCGTGAAATCGTGATAGTTTTCTTCCTTAGTGATTTTTCTCCAAACATGTCATGAAATCATGAAAGTTTTCTTCCTTAGCACTTTTTCTCCGAACATGTCATGAAATCGTGATAGTTTTCTTCCTTGGTGCTTTTTCTCCAAACATGTCGCGAAATCGTGACAGTTTTCTTCCTTAGTGCTTTTTCTCCGAACATGTCGCAAAATCACGATAGTTTTCTTCCTTAGCACTTTTTCTCCGAACATGTCACGAAATCGTGACAGTTTTCTTCCTTAGCACTTTTTCTCCAAACATGTCGCGAAATCGTGACAGTTTTCTTCCTTAGCACTTTTCTTCCGAACATGTCACAAAATCGCGACAGTTTTCTTCCTTAGTGCTTTTTCTCCAAACATGTCGTGAAATCGTGACAGTTTTCTTCCTTAGCACTTTTCTTCCAAACATGTCGCGAAATCGTGACAGTTTTCCTTGCGCCTTCTCTCTCCTCGGCCATGTCGTGAAATCGTGACAATTTTGCTTGCTTTTTCTCTCTCCTCAAACATGTCGCGAAATCGCGACAGTTTTTCTTGCCTGCTAAAAATGTCGCGATATCGCGACACTTTTCTTACTTGTCTTTTTCTTTGATTTTTTGCAAAACGGCAACTATGGTCTTCTTGGAAACTCACTGTCCATGCTCTGAATAACCTTTGAACTTCTGTCCTCTGCATCTGAATGACTTCTGAACTGCCTGTCCACTGCATGATTAGATCTAACTGACTGTGTTGACAACAATGACAATACTCCTGCAATAGCTTGCTCAACAACCGTGGCTATATAAGGCAGTTCGGGAGTGAGACATAGAGACACTCAAAGAGCAGCAGCTTAGAGAGTAGTGGTGGAAGGGTGCAGAGAGGAAGTGCAGTCATAAGCACTCATTTGCAGAGCAGTAGATTAGAGTTGTTTAGTGAGCAGAGAATCTCATTTGTTTTAGGTTTGAGTAGCAGTCTTGACATTTACTAGTTTCTTAGTTTTTCCTATAGTTTAACCTGCAGAAGCTTGTGTACCCTTAGTTGAGGATGATTGTAAACCACCCATTTAGATAAATAAATTTTGTTGTTAGTTGTTCGGGTATCTTGGTGAAGGATTTGTTTAGTTTCATCTGTGTCTCTTTTTTTGCACTTAATCTTAGCCTTCAGAGCTAATTTAATACCACCCACTTTCATCATATTATCGTTGTATTATTTGGGAAAATTCCTAGAATCGCTTTCCAAAGAAACGATTCAGAAAACCTTTTGTCATGTGTTTTTGGATGCCTTGGCATCTCCCACTAGCGTAGTCCTTAAAGTGCGTTGTCCGAGGTCACAGTGACTTTGGAAAAAATTGCTTGAAGACAAGAAATTTTATTTTTGGCTAAGTGTGAGTGATGCCCACTGGCACTGCACAACCCGACTACGTAAGCATTCTTGTGTGCAGTCAATGTTCAATTATGCATGAAAGAGAGTGTATAGTCTAACTATGCTGCACAGTCAGGTGGTTGGAACTTAGCCAAAAAAGAGCCCCCATCTATGGTCTGCCCATTTACTTTGCTCTACACCATCTCTTTCTTAGGAGAAATAAATGTCCTCCTTATCATAAGGGCTTCCCCCATGTCAGCAACAAATTCATCCTCATCCTGCTCTTCCATCTCAACCAGATTGACCCTTCCTTGTCCTTCTTGACCCCTTTCTTGGACATCATGTTGGGGAAACTCAAATTCTCTGTGCCCCTCCTCACCACATCCATAACAGGTATACGACCTCCTCGTATCATTCCCATTTCATCCACCACCATAACCTCTACCTCGTTGGTATCCTCTTCCTCTCAGATTCTGCCCATCTTCTTCTTGTTTAGCAAGTATTGAAGATTCTCCATTGAGAAAATTAGATCCACTTCAACCCTGACCTGAAGAGGGTGTGAATCCCTTATTACCTCTTATATTAATCCTTTTCAATTTATCCTCTTCCTTGAGGGCCATTTGATATGCATCGTCCACTGTAAGAGTGTGATGCATGCTCATCTCATCTTGAACAGCAAAACATAGGCCATTTACATACCTGGCAGCCTTTTCGTCCTCTGTCTCATTGTGCTCCACTAAAATGATATCTTATAGAATTCATTAGTATAGTCCTCGATGCTTTGATCCTTTTGTCAAAGATTCTAAAATCTATGAAATAGGGTTTGGGAGTAGTCTACAGGTATAAATTTTTCCTGTAACTTCTTCTTCATCTTTGTCCAATACCTGGTCTTTTCCTTTCCATTCCTCTATCATGTAGTCTGTAAATGATCCCACCAAATTAATGCATGTCCCTTCAACTTTGTGCATGTGAGCTTAACCTTCTTCTCTTCAGCAAGGTTAATCCATTCAAAATATTTTTCTAGGCTATTGATCTAATCAATCAACTCCTCTGGTTTCAACCCACCAGCATATTCAGGAACCTCGATCTTAATCCCATCTCGATTCCCCTTAAGCCCCTCTAGAGCTCATATCAATCGATTTTCAAAATTGTGCCCTTCTTCCTCTTGGCCCTTTGGTTCTACTTATGCATGGACCTCAGATCCATGTTCCTCAAGTATATTTTCATCATCATATCCTTGATATGCATGTGCCCTAGGACGTCTCTCTTCCATGCGATCAATCACAACAGTCAGTCGTGCTATTTCTATATTCAGATACTTGATCTACCTATTCATATGGGTATATATTCTAGTTGTAATCCTTCCTTCACTAGCGAGATAACACCCGCTCTGATACCAAATGTTGTAAACTCGGCTATAAGAGACCAACAAAATGGACTCCAATCATATAACACAAATGCAATAATGGAAGAAAACTACAAATTGATATTCTTATCATTCCTAAATTCACACCCCTTCTACAAAATATTACAATCCATCATATAGCAACCGAAAACCAAAGAAACCCTAAATAAACCCTAAAAACATCTTTTTTCTAAAACTGGTGAAAATAGATCTTCTTTCTAAAAACTTCTAAAAATATAAATGAGCACCCAAATTCGGTGTACACATCCCTCTTACAATAAAAAAACTTAATTTAAAATATTAGATCTCAAATTAAGGTATAACAAAAGATAATAAACTTCTAACAACCAAAAAAACCCAAAAAACCTAGGAACCTTTTCTAAAAGATAATTTTGGGACACTAGATAGAGGAGTTAGGTCCCGAAAATGTTTTTTTTGGAGATTTTGGCCAATCAAATATGAGCCTGGTATGGGACACACACATAACCACCTATTAAATGTCAAGGCCAATGGGCGTACGGTTCACAAGTTATGGCTTCGGCAAGGTGCATCAGCAAGGGCTATAACAACCTAGCAGATTTAACTATTTTTCTTTGTTATATTGATAGAAATCACACTTAGCCATTTATATCTTAACATATATCTTTTTTCCTTTTCAAAAATGATTGTGTTCATCCATTAGTATATTTTCGAGAATTTGAATTTCTAGCCAAAGGAGATGCATGCATTTCTTGCAGAACCTTTGTGTTAAAATCCAAAGACTAAGGAATATAAATTCAATTATTTTTATAATGTACTCCACTAGAATATAAAAAATATGAATGCATTTGTGATGTTTTTTTATTTTTATGAGTGATATGTGTAATATCTAGATTAGAAATCCAATCTTCTAAAAGTTGAGAAAGCCATTAAGGAAGAGGACTATATATGGCATTGTAGTAGCAACATCCTTATATTTACATGACAAGGTATAAACCACCACATTCTTTATTTGTAGTATTTAATAATAAAATTATAGCCCAAGGGCTTGGCTATCCATTTATTATATTTAGGACATGAGTGGTTTTGCTGTAAGAAATACTTAAGGCTATTAAAGTCAAGGTTGATGATAAAGCAATGCCCCAACAAATAAGGCCTCAATTTCTCTATGACTGTAAAGCAACTAAATTTTCCTTATCATCAATGGACCATCCCAAGTTCTTGCCCAAAATTTTCTTACTCTCAAAGGTTAATGGGTTACTATATTACATGAAAATAAATCCAATACCTATTCAAAAAGCATCACACTCAATGACAAAAGGTTCACTAAAATTAGAGATTACCAAAATGAGATTGGTATATGTAGCTTCTATGAGGGTTTGGAAGGCTTGAGATGCATCATTAAACAAAAAAGAAGACATATTTTTGAATGAAAGTAGTGAGAGGAGTAGCAATTTTTTTGTAGTATAATATGAGTTCTAAAAATTTGTGAAGTTATTTAACATATTTATTTAAGCTCCACTCTTGCATAGACTTTATCTTGTTAGGATATACCTTGAATCATTCCTAAAATACTATATATCCTAAGTATTCTACTTTTTAGACCCCAAAGGAACATTTGGACCATTTTACAAAACAATTCTCTCTATAATAGGTGAATACTTTTATCCATATGATACTATAAATTAACATATTATCAATGAAAACAAAAATAAACTTGTGAAGGAAAGGATAAAATATAGAGTTGATAAGACTTTTAGAAGTGGAAGGAGCATTAATGCGATCAAAAGGTATGACTAATAATTAATAATGATCCTCATATATTTGAAAATTTATCTTAGGGATATCCTCTTCTCTAACCTTAAATTGATCAAACCCAAAGCACAATTTTAGTTTTATCTAATATCTAGCACCATGCAATACATCTGATAAATAATTTATAATAGTGATAGGAAACTTATCATTGATAGTAATCATGTTGAGAGGATGAACATTAGGACACATGACCCATGAGTCATAATTGCATTGTATCATAACCATTCAAGTGGATTCTGGACTAATGCTTGGATGAATGATTCCTTACTCCAAGATTTCTTGAACTAACTTCACAATTTCTACTATTTGGGATAGCTATAGTGATAAGAATACATATTAAGATATTTATTTCCCAAAATGAGGTGTATGCCATGATTATATGTGTGTTTATAAGGAATGCATATAGGATTATTAATGACCATATCATATCAATCTATACTATTTTATAAATCCAAACAAATAACTAGAATATGTGTATACAAAGAATGCACCTTCATACAATTGACTTATGCAAAGATTCTATAACCACATTTCTTCAATATAATGATTTAAAGTATTGATATACAAGACCAATGAATTTGTTGTCTTACTATCTATAAATTTTCATGTGCTACCTGAATCAATCAACACATGAACATGTTGTCATTCAATAAATCTTTTTACCTTGATAGTATGGTGATCTTGGATACTTTTAATAGTGTGAGTTGAGATATCCATGGTGTAATCCTTAGTTTTGCTTCATCTATTTCTATTGGTTACTCGTATTGTAATAAATATTAATCTTGATATATTGTTGTGCCTTCACCTTCAACTTAAAATTTATGACATTCTCCATAGCCCTAATCATGGGGGTGTTAAAAAAATATTTGAAATAGAAAAAATCCTTGGGAACACTCATTATTATGGTAATAATGGTGAGTGTTGAATTCATATCTACAAGGAGGACTAAAAGCTTAAGATTTTATTTTATATCTAAAGTCATACTGTCATGACCCGTTACCATCCTACCTTATTTAAAGAATATTAATTGATCATGGGGGATAAATTAATACCTAATAGAAGGGGCATGACCCTAAAGAATCCTACAAAAATTCCAATAAAGGAATTTTAGGGAGGATAGAAAAATATTAATTATCTTTTAGAGAAGATAATTAATTATGATATTTTGTGAAAAATAAAATTGAGAAATTATATTTTACAAAATTATAACCATACAATAAATTATGTGAATATTTAGTGGACCCTATGTGGATGGGACCCAAAAAAATACTAAGTAAATTTTAAATAACTTATGGGTCATCCTATCCTTTCTGAAGTACTCATGTGGCTACCCTATATTGGTGGAATTATGAGAGAAATCTCATAGCTTATCAAAAATAGTTCTAACCTTGTAACTATCCTATGCCTCAATAGTATGAGTTTTGTCACTCACCTCATCCCTAGAGAACCCTTGAAGGACATGATGAAGTCATAATGGTCCTAGGCATCTTTTTAATATTATTATAATGTGGCCACTATTTGGCCCATGAGTGGGGAATTTTACCTATAAATAGAGATCAATTTGGGAGGAAAAGGGTTATGTAGGTTCTAGGAGTCTTAATGGCCTAAGGAGTATGCTCTTCACCCATGGGGTAAATCAGAAACTAGAAGACTAAAGATTTCTTAGTTAGAGTGAAAATATCTAGGAAAATTCTTGATGGTCCTAGGGAGTATGCTCTCCAACGTAGGTGGATCAGAAACTAGAAGGTTTAAAGATTTTATTGCTAGTAAAAAGCAACCTTTGAGGATTAGCATGAGTAAACGAAGAAGGAATATTAAGAGGAAGACTTTGAAGCAAGCCAAAGGAAGGGGAAGTTGGGAGAGTCAGGTTGGATCTCTTTTCCCCACTATTTTTTATTGTTGCAATAATCTAAGGTTGAAATTTAGCACAAAGACCTCTTTTACTTTGGAAATGGAAGCTTATTTGATATATGGTTTTATAAGTCTTCAATGAAAAATTATCTATCCTATATATGAACAGTTTCCCATGTAGCTTCTTATAGAATAGAATAGCGGTTTCGATGAAAGTCGATCCACGACCTCACACTCCTATGAACTCGCATGGGGTAGATGTTAACGCAGAGACTATGTCTTTCTGTTCTATATGGGTGGATGAAACTAAAAAGGGCGATTTGAGTATATATATATATATATATATGAATGAGCGCAGGTTATTGGAGGATAACCCTCCTAACAGCAAAATGCATTAGATAAAAATAAAAACACATAGGGCTACGTCATGAAACTAGTATTGGATTGCAAAGCACTGCTGCTTCCAGTATTATTTTACTATGTAATCTTATTCCACCGTAACACTTCTCTATAAATACTACTATGGACCCTATATCGGAATGTGTGTTCTGTGCTTGATTTGATGTTTTTAAAACCATATCCTAAGACCTTGTGAGAAGTTTGGATGTTGTGCCTGCTGTTCTGGGCTTTGGTACGTTGTTACAGTCGTCCCTGTGCTGGAAAAGAATGAAATCAGAACCTCATATATCTTATCCTAATCACTATTGCATAAGGGAATACACGATAGGGGCCTCAGTACCTCATAACAAGAGTAATAGTGCCTTCACTCATGCTTCTGATTAGTTGTCCCCTAAGCTGTACATGAAAGAACTCTCCAATGTACCCAGGAAGTTCTTCAATAGGAAGCGGGATGGTTTTAGGTAGCCTAAAGACATTTATCCTCACTAATATTTCTTTGCTGCTCAATTTCGTAGATCCTAGAGATGAATTAAAATCGCCTCATTCGAAACCCAACCAAAGGAAACATTGATGGCGAAACCTCTACGCGATATCTGAAGGTTTAAACAAGAAGTATAGACTGTCGTGCCATTAAATGATAATCCCTAATTTTGGTAAAATTGATCAAATGTTTGAGCAACTGCGTCTATCACCAGATCGTATTGGATACCATAAAATTTGAAAGGATTGACGGTCAGAGACTCCCTTGATTCGTATAAAGCCCCACAAGGGTGAGGTAAAAAGGGGTGTAGCTCTGTCGCGACATTGTAAGAGCCTGTAGCATAACAAAGCAACCATGGTATAAAACACTGTATTGGTAGGAGAAGTTAGGATTTGTATATTGATTCCTTCAAACCCAGGTGTATTGTTCTTTGTCAAACTCCTGTGCAGACCACTAGTTTTCTGTCCGAACCAACCAGATAGTAATTAAAAAAGTCTACCTCCCTTTGAGTTTTACCACGCTGGAAAAAAAATTTCCAAACCCATGTCAAGTCATATGTCTCACTATGTGTGGAACTAAGGTTCGACCCATTGACGAATGACTGGTGCTGGTGCCAAGGTTTGGATGACCACCGAGGTTTTAGTGGTAAGAACAATTAATACAATCTCATAACGCAAAAAGCATAAAGGAAATTTTATTCGAAGGGACCCAAAAGAGATTGCAAAAAGGGTCGAGATGTTAGCATGTGGTAACAATATATTACTAGGATATGTATAAATTATGTTATGAATAAGCGATGGCGGGGTGGTAAGTAGAAATCACATCCTAGAATATGTAGATTTTACTTTGCCAAATAATGATAGTATGTTCATATTATGAATATTCGTGGGGGTCAATGGTGTCAATTAAAAGGTGACCTTCTTAGATTAATAGTTTATTTAATGACTTTGTTAAATTTAGTAATTAAAAGTAGAATACCTTGAACTAAGAATTAGATGGTTTATGTAATAGTCTATTTCAAGGCTTTGTTAAATTCAGTTGATTAATTGAATGAAGTGTAAAGTAGGAACTCCAAATTTAAGGGACTAAATGAGATTAATGAAATTGAATGAATTTGGAAAACGTTCTTAAGAAATGGATATTGATGGATTTAAAGGTATGGGACTTTAAATCCATTACTCAAGAGATTGAGTATGAATCAATCATGAAGAGTGAATTCAGAAATTCATTCTTGAGGGAATACAATATCTCCAAAATATAGTTCCAATGACTTTCATAAATAATGTAAGATATTAAATGACTTATCAAAAAGGAAACTAAAGTGACTAGATAATTTCTCAATGGTATTGTGAATTTTACATTGATGTCTTAGAAAAAGGAATTGGGTGATTTCGTAATTACATCAAAGGATCAAGAAAGGATTCGTTGTATACCTTAATCCTTATTTGAAAAGAAGGGCTTGTAGATGCCTTGCTATTATTGTAAAATTTATCATTTAAGTTTATGAAAATGAGGAAGAAATATTTTGGAGGCTGGGTTTTTCCCATTAGGGTTTTCCCAAGATAAATCTTTGAGTCACTCTATTTTGTGGTTTGATTTATTATATCTTGTGAATATTGCATTTATGTTCAAATGTAAATTATTTATGATGTAATGTTTATTTCCATGCACTATAAATGAAAATAATGATAGAATGTATACTAATTTTTTAGTAGGATAATAATGTATGGATATTAGAAATGTATGATTAATTCTTAATATGGTAATGCAATCATGTCATTTACTTTTTGAATATGATGAGTAATGGTGAATGATATTATTAAGTAAATTTGTTGAAATAATGATGTTATGTGGTGGATGTATGCTCACTCAAGTGTGTTAGTGAATCAATGGAGTTTGTTTATCTTTCTATAGTGCTATGGAATAACTATTTATGAATGATGTTCCTTTTCATATACATCATTGGTTATGTTCATTTTAATCTATTTCGGAATCCAAATATTATTATACAATAGAAGTTAAATCCTAAGGGGATAATTGGATTTATGTCAATCTAAGCAATAATCACTTATTCTTGAATGGAACCCGAACCTTGTTTATGTAAGAAATGGATAGGAAGTTGCCATATAAGAACCTCATGGATTAAATCCATATCATAAGCGTTCAATATGGTTTAATTATGGAATGAAACTCTTAATAAGGTAAAATGACCCTAAAAATATAGCTAAGAATTGGATGTACAGAATAAAGGGAATACCCTTATGGGACAAGATAAGTCTTTAATGGTAATAAACTCAATATGAATAGGTAAAGAGGGTTACCTGAATGGAGTGTATACTAATAAACTCCAATAGGCTTAAAGATATGTAATCATGTTAAAAAGGATATTCCATGGATTGATGTCATGATAGTGATACGGTTGTCTTAGAATTCCCTTATAAATAGGATGGATTCGACCTAAGATTTATGAATAACCATTTGTGTGGTTATTTCATCTATGATAGTTTACCATGGGTGTGGTCCTCCATCTTCAAGGCATTCACCTGGTCTGGGTGGACCATTTGGTGATTTTCTCCTTTTATGAGGATGAAACCTAATGCTTGGCCAACGTACTCATACCAAGTGGGATATGAGGATTTCGTAGAAGCTGATCACTTCTACATTAAGAGAATCTAATCAAGTATCTATAGCTCTTGAAGCTATTTTCCTTGAATGCTATAATTCACACGGAATATGTCTATCCTAAGGCATGATTAGGTCTTTTGCCATATAAAGAAGAATATTTATAAAAAAAATCTATGGATAAGAAGGGGTAAAAATTGGTATTGTTACATATACTATGAGCATCGTAAAGAGTATATAGATCAAACATGCTAACTCCTTATACTTTTATCCTTAATAATTTGGAAAAAAGATTGAGACCACTATCATTAGATCCATTTAGTGGATATAAGTGAAAATACTTGTGAACTTAGAGCAATATTCTATTATTCCTATTTACTTTATTTGCATAACTCAAACCACATTTGATGTAGAATATCCTTTGTCTAATATTCAAATATGTTCTTTGATGTCAAGCCATAAAATAGAACCCCAATGTTAGTGTACTTGCTAAAACAACCATTGATGAGATTTAATTCCTAACTTAGAAGTTATTAATGTGACACAACCTATTTTAATAATATATTATAATTGGATAAGGTTTTTAATATTGGTCATCCATCCTCAAGGATTGATACAAATCTGGGCATGTTGATTCAAGTAACATGGATGACTTGAATCTATTTAACAAAATTAGAATCACCTCTACCATAAAATCCAATTCAAAAGTAAAGCCTATGTAATAAGCAACAAAAATTGGAGGACTATGACTAGGTGGTAGTTTTGGAAGACCATTAGTATTTGATGCTTGATGATTGAGTAGAGGTTGTCTTTTTCTATTTTGTTTTAACCGTTAGACAAGATAAAGCATAGTGGTTAATATTTATAGTATTCTTTCAATATTGTTCAAGGGCATAGCAATGGAAGTAATCAATTAGTATTGATCTCTCAAGGACTTGATAATGGAAGGGGTAGTGGATAGTTCATTTCTTCTATAATTCTTTAACCATGTCCTTGGCACTAGTTTAGACTCTATTGTTCTTACAAATAGATTGTATTATTTGTTAATCTTTGCAAACCTTTTTATACTATTACAATATAGCCTTGGTTAGAGATTGTTTTTATGCTCAATTGTGTTATTAAACTTTGAAATATTTATATATTGGAACTTCACAAGAAATAGAAAAAGAAATCTCTTCCATATGGGTTATTAGTCAATTATTTTGTTGAAAACAAATAATAATATAATTTATATTATGATATTCTATATGTAGAAATAGGTAGGCTAAGTGGATCTATAATTTCATCAAATATGTGACCTTATTTATCTTTACATAAATAACCCTTGTATGACATAGGTTCCCCTTAATAAAATCATAAATCTTGCTTGAGATAAATCTACCTTGATTTTCCATAATTCCTAATATTTCAATCATATCCATTATATATAGAGTCTCTTGCGATTGTTCTTGGTGGTTTCTTTATGTCCTAGTATTATGTGATCACATCTTATATAGTGATTACTACATTGGACTATTTGATATTTTAGATAACATTTTCTATTTGATCTATATCATCTCCAAAAAATACAATAATCCTAAAATTAGCACAAAGTATTCCCTTATCTAGGTATGATGATAGGAAAATGATTCCTAATATTAATACTACCACTAGTATTCTGTGTTGATTTAGTGTTTATTTATTTATGTGGACTTTGAACATATGAAATATTTACAAACGTATTTTTATTGACTAATTGTTGCTTTCACTAAGATTATAATCAAGTATTTATTAATATTAAGAGATTATTTTTAATGTAATGGTAATTTTCCATAGTCTATGATATGACCATTGTATAAATTTTGGCCTTCTACTTTTATAAAAGAAATAATCTAAACTATCACTCTTAAATTAATTTAAATGATATGACTTTATTGGTTGTAATGTCAAATATGAATGTGATTACTCTTTATTCTTGTAAATACATTTATAAAATAATAATATTGCAAATACAATTATGAAATACTCTAATAATAAAAATTATTTCAAAAATATATTTTACCATTAATATAGAGAAACTTATCATCTAATGCTTAGATAATGGAGGTGGTAGAGAAGTGATGTAAGAGGATGAATTGGTAAAGGTAATAGATATGGTGATAGATATAGTAGGTTAGGTGTTGGTAAGAGAGATGGATTTCATGAGATAGTTGGAATTAGTGCAACCAATGACATTGTTAAAGGAGATGGACTAGGTCATAGAGTTGGAAAATATATAGATTAAGGTGGTTGTGTTGGTGGTTATAAACAAGGTAGAATGGATGGAGGCAATAAAAATATCCTATAAGAAGTCTTTATGAGGAATTGGAGGTTGTGTTAGTGAACATAGAGGACTTGGTGGTGAAAGTGGAGTAGATAAAGAATGTGTCACATGTACATATGCTAATAGTTGTGTTGGAAGAGGATGTAATGAAGAAACAGATTATAGAACTAGTGGAGGTTATTTGAAGATGGATTTAGTAGAGGCACAAAAGGACAACTTGAAGGAGATTTACATGATTTGAAGGTACCAAAGAAGATCTTAGTGAGGGAATTCAATGTAGAATGTGATATAGGGAGGGAACTTATTGATGTTGCTCTTATTACTATACTCTTGATTTTGATTCGAATTGTACATAAATATAGTATAGAGAAAGAGGTATCCATGAACATTTAATTTTTACTTTCAATGTAATTAATTAGTATATGGAGTATTTTACAATTGAGTTTTGTATAGAAATCATGCCTATGCTTCTTATGAGTTGTAAATCTAGACATGAAAGTGTTTGTATTCTAATACTATAAATCCTTTTAATGTTTACAATTGTTTGATATAATAAGAATACATCATTGAATATACTGAATGTAGTGACTCTAGTGTTATATATCTTTACCATAGAGAATTATAAATATATATAATTGACTCTTAGGTTCATGGATATTTATGTTTTATTGTGCTTTTTAAAAGCCTAGGATGGAATGAAAGTTGAGTGATGAAACAAAACCAGAATGATTAAAATAGAATAATAGAAGCTCATAGAGACATGCTTTTAACTTGCGAAAGGATTTCAAAACTAAGCATGGATTAACAATCATAATGAAAAATCAATACGATGTTGCTGCTGCTACTTATTGTAGGTCTTGATAGTGTACGTTGTGGTCCATGTGAAATCGAAGGATAAATTAAAATAGTATTTCGAGAAGAAAATGGCAAATGCCAAACAGAGTGCTGCATGTATAAAACCACACACAAAAGGAGTTTCACGGAAAACTAGAAACCTGTGTAATATAGATTGCCTTTTGGAAATATAATTACTACTTCGTGGATGATTCTAATATAACTTAGTTACTGTCAATACAGAAAGTTATTCCTTTGTGGATGCGAGAACCAGCTGAAAGAGGCGCCATCACCGCTGGAACAGCCCTTGAAGGATGCTGCACCGATGATCGCGTCCTTTGAAATCGTCAAGATCCGCCAAGCTTACCAGAAACAATACCAACGGTGCCTAGAAGATATATTGCTTTTATAACAAACGGACCTTTCCAAAACGTCTTACTGCCTTCAAATAAAGATTTTAGATCATCATTTTACCTATGGCTTTATGCATTAAAGATTTTAGGTCGTCGATGAGTACGTTTTTATATATGTATGTAATAAGACCGTGGTTGAAAAGGACAGTCTTAGACAAGCATATTGGATCCTCTTGCTGAGTAAGGTTTTGTGACAATGCCTAGTAGCTTAACTTGCATTCTCTAGTCATGACCGAAGAACATAACTTAACATAAGTTTTTCAAATCTATATATCGAACAGGCATTCCGTTTAACTGCCTCTTAATGCTTAGACATTCAAGACTGTTCGCGAACATGAGAGCCTTCGAATTCTTTCATATTAGCCGTCAGTGAACCTGCAAACAATTCCTTCACCAAAGTTATATAGATAAATAGGTATTAATGTGAATGAAATTTTATATTAGACTTATATTATCACTTATATTATCACATTAGCTGGTTAGAAAGCAAGAAAACCAACCCTTACATATGCCCAAATACCGTTCACAAAGTTATATAGATAATATATAAAATAAAAAATAAATAAATAAAATAAAGTATATAATATAAAGATAAATTAAAAATCAAAATTTATAATCATTTTAATATACGAAAAATTGAAGTAGCATGTTTATAATAAAGTGAGAATCTAATGTTTATTTAAGGTCAGCCAATGTATTGCATATATGCACTCATGTAGTTGTGCCCTCCACCTAAGGGACATTAGTTCTTCTTATTTAATCCCAAAACTATTGTTATTAGGTCCGCTTAGCCTTTATATTATCATATTTGCAACCCACACATGGATCTCGACACATCTCATTAGTAAATGATATACTAAGCATTATATTTATAAAGATATTGGTAATATTCAAATGGAAAGAAAGCTAACAAAATTACAAGTTAATTAAATTGAAGATAATTACATTATTGCTATATATATATATATATTTATTGTGGAAAACATCTTAGAAGGAATGTCACTTTCACGCAAGGTTTAAGGAGGTAGGGGTATCTCTTCCACCAAAATCACCAGGTCTCGCACCTGGCCTACCACCTTTGACATACTCAAGGAAAAATATTGAAACAACAAAAACCAAGAACACATAAACACATAAAAAGATTAAAAAAACAAAAAATAAAAAACATGTTCCTTAGGTGTGTCAAAAAGATAAAGTACAACCAAACACACACACAATAATATAAAAAAAACACAACATGAACCACACAAAAAAATACAAGAACAACATAAAAAACACAAACACAACAAAAAATAACAGAACCCTACAAAGACATAACCAAAACCTAAAACATAATAAAAAATAAAATAAAATAAAAAAACAACCAACAATAGAAACAAAAAATAATAAAAGCATAGAAAACATTCTTACACCAAAACACAAAAATACCAATTAACACAAATATATATAAACACAAGTACAAGAAAAACAACAAAATAATAAAAACACAAGAACAACAAAAACAACACAAAAAAAAAAAACACACACACATAAATAGAAAATAAAAATGAAAAAAAATAGAACACAACAATGACCTTTCTAGACCAAAAAACTATTAAGGCAAGAATCAACAGAGGAAACAAAATAAATATTAGTTTGAGCTAGGGAACTAAAATACCCTGACTAAACCAAAGAGAAGCAAAAATAAAACAAGAAGAAACTAGGTACGTCCAGAACTAGAGTCATCCAAAGAAATGATAGAAAGAAGAACTTCCCTTAGTTATGAATCCCACCATATAGGAGGGTGGTCATAGCAAGTAATATCAGATTTACCCAAAGCCCAATTAGCTAAAGCATCAATACTTTTATTCTGATGTTTGAATACATGATTGTAATCAAATTTTAAAAATCCCATCTAGATTACTCAATCTTCTCTATAATTATTTTTATTCTCCAATCAACATTATGATTCTTAGAAGGAGTCTTCAAAAGATTAATTATAATTTGAGAGTTAGACTGAACTAGTATCTTTTCCCATCCAACCTTAGTAACCTCTTGAAGGCCTCTAATGATACCATACTCCTCAATAAGGTTATTGGATAGAATACCCAAATTCTCAACAAAAGTAAAATCCAAGGAGCCATATAAAATTCTACCAATTCCTCCCACACTAGTTTTTCCAGGGTTCCCTCTAGAGGCTCCATCAGTATTGACTTTTCCAAAATCCTTAGGAGGAGGTTACCAATTTCTTGTTCTATCTATATTACAATTAGTCACATTTCCTTTAAGTTGGTTGCTCTTAGAAGAGTTACTCTTCAATATCTACATCACTTGATCCCATATTTGGTGGGATTTTTGGGGGTGATTAAGGAGCTGATGGACTGATTCAACTAAGTTGGCAATGGTTTTTTTTTTATGTAGTGAATATCCTATGGTTTGTAAGAGTAAAATTAGGAGCGAATATAAAATAATATATATTGAACTTTAGAAAATTGAGATTACAATGGTATTTATAATGGTAACTCCAAATGACTTTAGGGAATATAGGGAAGTTAGGAAATTAGGAGAAATAGGGAGGAAAAGAGAAAAGGAAATAGAATTGGTTTGCCTTGCCGCCATTTCCATCCAATCTGCTTAGTCAGCTACCATCCAAGTCAACCTACCTACCCAGTCAACTACAGTCCATGGAGGTAAAAGAGGTAAGATCCAAATATTATAGTTGAAACAAATTTTTACACCTCTTTACTCCTTTTTACTCCTTTTACTAGCTTTATTTACAACATTCTCCCCCTTAAAGTTGAGAGGACTGACTATAAAGTCTCTTAACTTTATATATTGAGCTTTAGTTATACCTTTGGTGAAGATTTCTGTAATATTATCCAGTGTTACAATATTGAAGCTCAATTATCTGTTGCTCCACCATATCTCGAGTGAAGTGATACTTCATATCAAAATGCTTTGATCTACTATGGTGGAATTGATTGTATTTCAACTGAATGGCACTTATTTTATCACAATATAGTCGAGTTGGACCACTCTAATTTTCTCCAATCTCTTAAAGAACTTTTCTTAATCATAGGGCCTGAGTACTAGCATGAGTGATGGCTATATATTTAGCCTCAGTTAATGACAATGCTACAACAATTTGTTTCTTGGAACTCCATGTAATTAGTCCTGATCCTAGACTAAAACAATTCCCTAATGTAGATTTTCTATCATCTATGTTGCTACCCCAATCACTGTCATTGAAGCCAACTAATTTCATAGAATTACATTTTTGGTAATGGATTCCAAAATCCAATGTACCTTTTACATATCTTAAAATTATTTTAGTTGCTTGTAAATGCAGCTCAGATGGACTAGTCATAAACCTTGAAACTAGAGAAACTACATATTGAATATTGGGCCTAGTGTTGGTGAGAAACATCAGACTCCCAACCATGCTTTTGTAAGTGGTCATGTCAACCTTTGATGCTCCATCATCCTTGCTTAATTGGATCCCATGTCCAGTTGGAGTTGCAACTGATTTGCATTGCTCCATGGAAAATTTCTTGATCATGTCTCGAGAATACTTGTGTTGACATATGAAGATCCCTTTATTTTATCGATGCACTTCCATGCCTAGAAAGTATCACATTAAACCAAGATATTTCATCTCAAATTGTTTCATCATCGAGTTTTTGAACTCCATATTCATTTTATTGTTACTACCCCTAAATATTAGATCATCCACATACAAAAAACTATGAGAAATTCTACTCCTTGCTTTATGTAGTACAAATTTGGTTCACTTTTTCTTCTAGTGAATCCATACTTGCTGAAAAATCCATCAATGCATGAGTACCAGGCTCTTGGTGCTTGCTTGAACCCATAAAGTGCTTTCTTCAATTTGTAAATAAGGTTATCTTTTCCTTGTTCTTGATAACCTTGAGGTTGTTGAGCATAAACCTCTTCTATCAAGTATCCATTCAGAAAATCACTCTTCACATCCATGTGTTGTACATTCCATCCTTTTATGGGCTGCTAAGAAAAGAACTGATCTGATTGTCTCTTGTCGTGCAATAGGAGCAAAGGTTTCCTCATAGTAAATGCCAAATTTTTGAGTAAAAACCTTTGCTACTAGTCTTACCTTATGCCTTTCAATGCTTCCATCAATATTGTACTTGGTCTTGTTGACACATTTACACCCAAAACATTTTTTTTCTTTGGGTAGCTTTACTAGCTCCCATGTATCATTATTGTTTATAGAGGTTATTTCCTCTTCCATGGCTTCTTGCCATACATTTTGAGTACATACCTTCTCATAGCTAGCTGGTTCTAGTTGTGTACTATCCAGTAAAGCATAATTGACTACATCTCCCATAGGATCATGGGAGTCATCATCTCCATACAATTGCAAATTTTCAAGTTGTTGCAAAACTGTATTCCTATCACTAGCTTGACTTCTAGTGAGTCTTCTCTAGAAATTATGATCCAAAATTTGAAAGGATGGATGATTTTGTAATGTTATTCTGCCTCTTAATGTATAGTCTCTGTCAATGTCCATCGATGAAGAACTTATTTATCTCTATGGAGAAGTACTTGGAGTGTTTGTTGAAGTACTTGATGTAGTACTCCTGTATGGGGTTGGAGGGGTAGTGTGTCTTTGCTTTTTTTTGGCGACACCTGTTGTACCTGTGAAGAACTTACATCTTGGGACTCATCATAAACAAAAATTCTTTGATGACCTCATTCTCCCCCTTCATAAAAAATTACATCCCTAAATATTACAACTTTATGAGTCTTGGGATTGGAGAGTCTATATCCTTTTGTAGACTCACAATACCGTACAAATATACAAGCTTGAATTTTTGGATCAAGGTTCTTCATTTTCTCATTAGGAATGTGTACATATGCTAAAGAACCAAACACTTTGAAATGTTTTACATTAGGTTTATTTCCGTACCACATCTCATAAGGAGTGACACCATCTAAACTAGAAGTTGGACTTTTGTTTAGAATATATATACACTGGTTCTTATAGCCTCTTCCCAATACATATGAGTTATATGCTTAGACTGTAGCATTGATCTCACCATCTCAACTATGGTGTGGTTTTTTATTTCTACCACACTATTTTGTTGTGGGGTATAGGCAATGGTAAATTACCTTTTGATCCCACTTGCTTTACAATATTTAAAAAAAGCTTTTGAGGAGTACTCACCTCATCGATATATCCTAATACATTTTACATAATTTCCACTTTGATTCTCTGCATTGTTTCTAAAATCTATGAAGTAATCAAAAGCTTCATATTTGTGTTTCAGAAAGTAAATCCAACATATTCTAGAGAAGTCATATATGAAAGTGAGAAAATAAGAACTATTTTTTAGACTTTGTATTTGCATTGGACTACGGATGTCTAAATGTACTAACTATAGTGGATAGTTGGCTCTCCATGCTTGTCCTATCAGAAACTTTGACCTTGAGTGCTTTCCCAAAGCACATCCTTCACAAACCTCCTTTTGTTCATTTATTTTGGGAAGTCATGTCACCATTGCTTGAGAAGTTAGAAGTTCAAACTAGTAGAATTAAGGTGACCATATCGCAAGTGCCAAAGTACAATTAGATTTTTTATAGCTACATTTACAATTTGAGCTCCCCTTGGCTCATAAAACTTGAGAGGGAATAACCTATTCTTGTTCATGGGGATCTGTGTGATGACACGAATACAATTATTCTTATAAAAAATAATACATTATCCTTCATAAAATAAAAGCTTGTAATTGTTCTCCATCATTTATCCAATACTTAACAGATTGTGTTGGAGCTTTGGAGTGTAATAAATGTCATGCACTTTATTTAGTACTTCTTTGGTTGGAACCTCCATGGCTCCAATACCCTCTACTTGCAATGTATTATCATCCCCTAATTTGATTTGGGATTTATAAGTGGAATCGAGAGTACCAAATAAATGTTCTCTACCACTCATATGGTTGGAACAATCAGTATCTAGAATCCATGTGTCATTTAGATTCTATTCTGATTGGCCATATGATAGAAAAATATTACAAATATCATCTTCTTCTCCATAATTACCATATTGACTGTTGTTTCCTTGTGAAGATTTTGACTACCAGTCGCGAGCGAAGTGACCCGGCTTGCCACAGTTGAAACATGCTGATTTGGACTTGTCACTTCCTCACCCTTGACTGCCAATTTGTCCTTGATTTCCACCTCGATTCTGATTTCCACCTCTTTGTTGGTTGTCTTATTTGTATGATTTTCCTCCACTATTGGAATTGCCTCCTCTGTTAGAATTACCTCCTCTGTAGTTGCATCTACCTTGACCTCTTCCCCATCCTCTTCCATTATTTTCATTGAAAGTGAAGGCCTTATCATCACCTCCATATCTTGTTGAAGGAATTTCAAGAAATCTCTCTTCATGTGACATTAACAATCCGATCAATGCATCGAATGTTAAAAGGGAAATATCTTTGGATTCTTATATTATTATGGAAATATGGTTCCATTTCTATGTAAGTGTTCTCAAAAATTTTGTTACAATTATCTTAGGCTTGATTTCTTCGCCTAGTGTAACCATTTTATCTACAATTGCTTTTACTCTAAAACAATAATCACAGACTTTTTCATCATCTTTCATTTGAATATTTTCAAAATCTCACTTCAATGTTTGAAGCCTTACCTGCTTCCCTTGATTACTACCCTATAATCCATCACTCAATGCTTTCCATGCATCTCATGCAGTCATACAAGTAGTGATTTTGGAAAATATGCTTTTCTCCAATGGATCTTGGAGATGAGAAAGAGTAGATGAGTTGCTATTTTTCTCTTCTTTTTATGTTTTCTTGACTATGGCACTAAGTTTTTTCCAGTCTGAGGGTTCTTTGTACCCCTCTTCTATGATGTCCCACACACCTTTGCCTATAAACAAGGTCTTCATATTTATAGACCAATACTCATAATCATAACCATTAAATTTTGGTATAGGTAAGCTATTGTGTGAGGCCATAGATACCAAAAAAATATCTTTATTTTACGGTTACAATAAAGTACTTTTTTTTTTTGAAAGAAGGAAAGAAGAAGAAGAAATAAGGAAGATCTTACAAATTTAAGTCAAATCTAACTTGTTCTACTCTATCATTGACTGCTTGTTCCTCATGATGTCGGGAGGCTATCTCTTGATTTACAAAGTAATCTACCACTTCTTCTTTGTCGTAACTTATCTGTATTATTTTTGGTGATTCTGGATCTAGGATTTCTACTGAAATACTATAGTGTGTGTACTCTGATTCTTGTGGTGCAACTTGTATGGATTCTGATTGTTCAAATTGACTCCTAAATGAGTTATCTTCAAAATCTGCTTCATACCCTGAGTCAGGATGCCTTTTATGTGCGATTACTATGTTTTGGAGTTGACTAAACACAATGTTGAGTCCATAACCTCTTACCTTTTCATCAAACCTTTCTACACCTTCTCTTGCTAGAATTGCACATAAGACATGATAACAACCATTCGGTCTTATCATCAATGCCATTTATAAAAATAACTAAACCTCTTAGGCTTATTACACACTCTTTCCTCTTAGGAAAGTTTTAACCTCTTTTACAATTTCTGAAATTTTCACAAAATGTGAAATTTACAAGGGTCCAATAATTGACAATATCAAGCCTCTAGGGCTTTTACAATAAAAAAATTAATATTTAAACTTAATAAAAAAATTAAATATTCATATTTAATAAAAAAATAACTTTATAATTATTAAAAACCTAATTTTTAAAATAATTATAAATTAGTTTAAATTTTATTAAATTAATATTTAATAATTTTAAATATTCTAAAGTTTAAATGATAAAAAAAAATCTTAATAAAATTTATCCTCTAGCCCATTTGAACCCGTGACCTCTTGAATGTCACAAAATTTTTGACCAATGCGTCACGGTGTCTATTTAAAACATAAATGATCCATGATCCTTTTCTAGCTTGTGCTTCTCAAAGATTAAAAAAAACAAACTAAAAATGTGCCTGTGGGATTCGAACATAATACACCCTACTCACAAGCACTCCTCCTTAGCTGCTCAACTACGCTCATGGCTGGGTATGAAGGAGGAATATTTTCTATTTGAAATGCAATGGACGATGATTTTAATAAAAAAATTGAAATTCTTTTGTCCCACATTGAGTAGGACGGGGGCAAAAATAGGGTTTATAACCCTAGGCAGGCGAGTAATGAAGTGATAGGTCCTCTTGTGTCACTCTTGTCTTTGCATGCTTACTGTGCTGGCCGACTCCAGACTTCACCTTAATCCATATGCTTTGGGCTTCTCTCACCTCGAGCTATGTGCTATGAGCCCCACCTTGACCTTACTTTGAGCTATGTGCTACAGGTTTCTCTCACCTCGGTCTTTAGCCCTCCATCACCTCGATCCTCATGCCCTCTCGGCTTCAGCTCTAATACCAGATGTGGTTTGTGAGAAAAAAATTAGGAGCAAATAGAAAATAATATATATTGAACCTTAGAAAATTGATATTACAATGGTATTTATAATGGTAACTCCAAACGACTTTATGGAATATAGGGAAGTTATGAAAATAGGATAAATAGGGAGGAAAAGAGAAAGGGAAATAGAATTTTTTCGCGTTGTCGCCCTTACTATCCAATCCACCCAGTTAGCTAACGTCCAAGTCAACCTACCTGCCCAGTAAGATGTCATTCAAGGAGGTAAAAGGGGTAAGATCCAAAGCTTATAGTTGAAACAAATTTTTACACCTTTTTACTCCTTTTACTAGCTTTATTTCCAACATATCCTTCCTTTCTTGATTAAAAATCCGGTTGTTCCTTTCATTATAGATATTCCAAAGAATAATGTTAGAACCCATCCAAACTAACTGCCTAATAAAATGATCAACACCTTCTTAATTAGGCCAATTCCTCTAATGTTATTCAAAAGTAAAAAAATTGGACCACTGTAAGTCGAGTAAAGTGGCCATTCTCTTCCAAACCTTAGAGGCTAAAGTACACTCAATAATAATATAGCTAAGATTTTCCACATTCTCTCCACATATTTCACATCTAAAAGGGCCATGAAAACCACACTTTATAAGATGCTCCCCAGTAAGCACCCTATGATGCAATAAAAGCCAAGTAAAGAACCTCACCTTAGGCAAGAGATCTTGAGCCCACAACTAAGAAAAGATGTTAGATGATTGGTTAGGATTATTGTGGCATAAGGCCAAATAACCTTGAGCAACTGAATACTCACTCTTAGTAGTGTTGTTCCATCCAAAACAATATTTATCATGGGACCAAGAGAGAGATCTAATATCAAGGATGCACTGGATATCTTATCTTTGCCTTTCTAGGATTTGAATAAGTCAGTCCTCAATAGGGATCCAATATCTACCAACCTCTAAATTACCAGTATGGTATTGACAATAATTAGCCACCTTTATACAATTAGCTCGGTGGAGCTCCTTCATCCAAGGCCTCCAATCAAGAAATTGAGTTATCTTGTGACCATCCAAAGAATCTGTCCAAAAATTTACCTTTTGACAATTATGAATGATACAAAATAATTTTTTCTTTATTAAATCCTCACCAGTATTAAGAACTGCTAAAATGAGATAACCTTCGAAAGGCAATTGATAGCGAACAAGGTCTTCAGGTTTTTGTTCTCAACATATTTAGCACAAAAATTATTGGCCCAAGGAGCATTTTGGTTATGCAAAATCCTCCAATATAATTTAGCAGCTAAAGCTTTGTTGTTTTTAATAGCAGACCAAAGTCTTAACCCCCCTTAATTCTTAGGAAGACATAAACTGTTCCATTTTATCAAGATCCATTTTATTTTCTCCTTAGTACCAATACACATCTATCATATACACATCTATCTTGACAAATCTCATTAGCAAACAATACACTATGCATTATATTTATAAATATATTTATAATATTTATATTGTAATAGTTAAATGGAAAGAAAGCTATAAAAATTACAAGTTAATCAAACTAAAGATAATTATATTTTGTTATTAGGTCCACTTAGCCTTCATATTATTAAATCCTCAATCCACATATCTAACTTGATAAATATAATTATTAAACAATACACCATGATTTATATTTATAAAGATATTAATAATATTTATATAATAAAATTCAAATGGAAAGAAAGATACGAAAAATTACAAGTTAATCAAACTAAATACAATTATATTTTTTCTATATATTTCCACTAACCATATACAAAATTATCTTCTCAACCACTAATTTCATGCATGAGATATTTTTTATATATATTTATATAGTCGTTTCCATGTAAATATGCACGTCAATGATGTAGAACTTCATTATCAAAATTGTTGATTATTATCTACTTATTTGAACTCATAAACACTTCCTAAAAAACTCTTTGTCAAAATATTTTGGTCATGCACAATGTTTATGGAGATAAAATTAGGTTCAACAAAGGCGCAATTGATAGGGATATCTACCCCTTGGATTAAGTTTACATCTTGATGAATTCATGTATAATTCTTGGATTTGTACATTATTGGTCATAAGAAGAAATGTTCTACCATTTATCATGCAAGTCCATATTGCTATGATAATTTTACCTTGAAAAGGATAAATCCTACATAGATATTTATTAAATATTGTGTTCTATGCTCTATAAAATTAAGTTTTAAAATATTATTGATGTCATAAGGTCTACTTTCTAGAGTCATGGTAGTTGACTTTAGGTCCTACATGCCATAAAAAAGTTCCAATACCTATTATGTACTTATATCACATATATGTGGTAACTTCCATATATAATTCACTATGATGATCTCAACATAGTTGGGAATTAACTCCCTTTTCATACGTTAAAAACTCATTTTCTTAAATAGAAAGGAAATCTCTAATGATATTACATACTTTCATAACCTTCTTGTATCTTTGCCCCAACTTGTTGAATGATTATTATTGTTATTCTATTTAGTTATTATAATTTAACATGAAACCCCATGGAAGAATTTTTTATAACAATAAATAAAGTCCCATGTAATCCATTTCTTAGTTAAATAAAGGATTGCATAGAATTTCAAGACTATTTATGCAATTTGAAGAAGTTCATAATAATCTGAAGAAGTAAGCCTTTTAAATTTAAAGAATAAGTATGTGTAAATAAGTCTACCTGTGTAAATTTAAGAAGAATGAAGAATTTTATTTCTTTATCTCAAATAAGTATGCCTATGCAAATTGAAGAACTATGTCTATGTATTTGAAGAAGGCTACCTATGTAATTTGAAGAAAAAATATTTGTCATTTATATTTTGAAGTAGAGTATATCATTTTCTATTTTAAGTAATCCATATTTTTTCCATTTAAAGTAGTTCATGCTATTTTAAAATTTTTATTCAAAAAACCCATCTACTAAAATGCTAATATTTTCTCAAAGTTTATGCATTTTGATGTAAAAATTATTGGTTTTATTGAACTTTAAGTTGTAAAATCTATTATAATATTTATCAAAAGCTAGATATATCTTGAGTGGTACTAAAATTCAAAGTCCTTTAGTGATTAGATCATATGAAGTCCAATACAAAAGGCATGCAAAAATAATAATTGAATATTTTTTTAATGTAATATTTTTTTTTTTGAATTTACATGGTGGAATCGGTAGTCGCCACGAATCCGGGTAGGCTGTCCAGCTTTTATGGCTGCCACAGTATTCTGTGTTATCCACCCCAGAAGCTGCCACATAGATCTTCGTATAGTATACCCCTATACCCACCAGGACACAATCATTTTAAACCTTTTATGCCATTGAAAGCACCAGGAAAGGGACAAGCGTTCAGTCTGGTGAGTTTTAATGTAATATTTTAAGTGTTGATATTCAAGCCATTTTTTTGTGTAGTGATCCCATTTTATTATGAATTTTATTTCATAGCATGGTTTCAAATGTTTAATGATATGATGGTGATTGGAAAATTAGATGTAAAAAATGGTTCTTGTTAGAAAAATATATAGAATTGATTTTGTACATGAAATATTTATTAGATATTCTTAAATAATACTAAACTATAAGATGCTAGTAAGAATCCAAAATAGAAGAAAGGGGTATAAGTGGGTTATAAGTTCCAGATCAAGAATTATTGGAAAGTTAAAATAGAAACTAGACCACACATTTAATAATTCAAGACTAAAAAAGAAGACTGCAACACTTTGAACAAAATTTATCAAAGACCAAGGATACTAATAATTATGCATCTCAAAAGGTAGCTAACTCATATTAAGATGCAAAATAACTATAATGTGAATAATCCTATCACCAAGCTAATTTATATAAGGAATAGATTTAGAGTGATTAATTTCAAATATGAGAATTATGATATCATAGAATTTTTTGTTTAAAAGTTGTATTTGTATCATCACAATATCATCTTTGTCATTAAATTTATAATAGATTTAGAAACTATGTTATTAGAGGATTTTGTTGGTCCTTTTATATATGAATAATAAATAGTTAAAATCAAAATCCTTATCTATGGTATCACATTGTTGGGCAATTCTTCAATATCTCATTAAATTTTAAGACATAGGATCCCACGGTCCACTTAAGGAGTTTCTTTTATTAAAAGAATATATATACTAGTTCACAAGGTAGTAATAATACGACCTTATTCTCCAGTCTACTTGTGTTGTGGTTTCTAATGGCCCAGAGGTTTGATCATAAGGAAATGAGGATCGCCATTGAGCTAAGAGTCTTGGAGGTAGATGATGAAGTGAAAAATCTTGCATAAAGGTAGTCTCTTGGATTTCATCCAAGCCTTCCATGAGCATCATAGAACCCTTGCAAGAACTTTGGATCACTCTTGGATTAAGATATGGGTATAGGCTATAGAGATTGATTTTATCTTCCTGATAGCCCTCATAGGTGAGGTGATGGGATTACCATTGGATGGTAGTTGTCATAAGCAGCTAAATATTTCTCTTACATGATAGTATGGGTTTTTTTTATGTAGGAGAATATTTACTGAAGCTGTAGAATGGCTATGGTGAAAACGCTCTTAAGACTCCTTTGAATTGGGTCCTTATGGTAATAGTGGACTACTTCACCTTGGAATCAAATAGGGAGGTCATTTGAAGCTACCATGTGATGTTCCTAAACCAGATCAGGAGGAATCATCCAATGAGTATGCCATATTTTCTCTATCACTCACTCACAAAATATCTATGAGACATTAGAGGAGGGAAAGATGTTGATACACTTCATCAAGGGCTGATTTTATTAACATTTGAGCATGTGGAAAAATCTACAAGAATTTTAGTTGAAGAGGCATTAGGGAAAATTGAATTCTAAAAAATTCCCTCAACCCTCTAGCCTTTGGTAATGACTTCTGAACCCTCTGGTGAGTCCTCTGATTTGGATGATGGGGATTTTATGACCCTCTTTCCAATTTGAAGTGGAGGGCATCATCATCTAGAAAATTTAAGAATTCCCAATGTGAATCCATGAGAGGCTTAGTGTGTCGCTCAAAATATCTTTCTAAGAAGACATCTAAATTTAAAGATTCACCAATTTTGGTCGATATGATAGATTTGAATGAGAGCCTCTCAATGCAAAATATTTTCAAAGGGCTGTAGAATTTTGATGTTGTAAAGGAGAAGCCTCCCCCTTAGTCCTCGATAACCCTTTTGCTCAATCACTCATGTGCATAATTGATGAAAACCACTAGGTGTTGTTGGGCTTCGCTCTAGGTGGTGATTGTTTTCATCAATGAGATCCAGGATTTAGCTAAGCAATAGAAGGATACATTGGTCCCTTACTGGTTGAGAGACCTCAATATTTCTCATTAGATTATGGGATTCTTAGGTGGCTTTTAATTTTCTTATTGGTCTTTTAAGGTTGGTTGTCTCCTCTTTTGATGTATTTCTAGGGATGCCTTTATTAGTTTTTTTACTAGATATCTTGTGGTATGTGTTCTTAGTCGAGAAAGATCCAGTTTCTAGTCATCATATTTCTCTACTTCTTATGTGTTAAGGTTTAGCGATCCTCTCAAAATCCCTGCTTTTATCTAATAAAAAAATAAATAATTCAAATATTCATTGGATAATTAAACAAGAAGATGTAATATTTAATGGTAAAATAAAAGAATGAGTCTTTTAGCTTGGATTGGAAAAATTTAAATAAGCTAATATTAGATGCCTCTAAAAAAAAAAAATCATAATACAATCAAGAAAAAAAACAATATAATAAAAATATATATACCTATCAAGTAAATTACAACAACTAGAGAATTAACAATTAGAGAAGTAAAATACATATCTTTATCATTTATTTTAATTATGAAAAATAAAGTTATAAAATTAATCATTGTACAAATAAGAAAGAAGGTATTGGTCATAAAATAATATTTTAATCAAGGATTCAATCAAAACCTATTCAAGAGGAAGGGATTCAATGACATGTCATGTAATTCAATGATGAATGGTTTATTGATTTAGGTGTAACTCAATATGTGTATTGTTTTAAGGATTAATTTGATTCTTATATGAAATATGATGGTGGATACCTAAAGTTAATTTTAATGATAGTTATTATATTGATTTTAAAGGAATTTAAACAAAACATATGAAGGGTTCATATGTTAAAAATTGTATAAATATTATTGTTTTTAATGTGCTAAATTTAAAGAAAAATATTTTAGCTAATAGTTGAATGATACAACATGGATGCAAAGTAGACTTATATCTAGATAAAGGCTTGAAAATAAGTATTATAAAGGTATATAGTATTTTTTCCATATAAACTATGAAATGGAGTATAAAAGTATGATATACAATTTGTGTCAAATTCATCTTGTCCCATAATGCATGATATGACTAGTGAATTATTTAATAAATATTTTGGACATATTAATTATCAAAGCTTATCCTTATTGTAAAAATAAGATATGGTATATGTTCTCCCTTGGATAAAATTAAATACAAGTGTTTGTCAAGTTTTTATTATCATAAAGCAAAATAGAGATGCATTTACAAGAAGCACCCTAAAATCAAGAGAGCCTTGAATACGTGCATGGTGATTCATGTGGGTCAATTAATACTAAATATCCAAGGGGATAAATATATATTATGGCATTTATATCTAAAATTTTGTGTTTATTTTCATTAAAAATAGATGATCTAAAGAATTTTGAGATTCTTCAGGACCTAGTGGAAAGTCAAATTGATCATAAAATCTAAAATAAAAATGGGGATAATGGAGAATATGTTAGATCAATTAATTTAAATATATTATGAAATATATGTCATGCATAAAAAATAGCAAATATATATATATATATATAATCCACAATAAAATTAAGTTTTAAAGTATAGGATATTAATTGAAATGGATAGCTATATGATTCATTCCTAGAACTTGCAATATTTTCTTTATTAGGTAAAACAAGTGAATTCAAGAACACAAATTTAAAATATGTCTGCAATAATTATGCTAAAAAATATCATCCCTAACAAATCATTAAATAGAAAGAAGCTAATAATGAAATGTTTATAGAGCATTTGGTTATGAGGTTTATGCACATGTACCAAATAAGGCTACAATAATAAATTTTAATGGTAAAAAGTGTAAAGAGAATTTTTTGAGTATGATAATGAAAAGAATTGGTACAAAGTTTATGATCCATATGTTATGGAAAATGACATAAAAAAGAATATAAATTTTAATGAAGAAATTGAAGAAGAGTTTTCAAATAATTCACTACAAATAATAATTAAATATTATGATAAAAAGGTATTTTTTATGTTTGTTATAGTTCTTAAAACATAACTCATAGTGATAGTGAGCAAAGCCTTGTTTATTCCATAAAAAAAGGAATACTAACCATTAAAAATATTTATAAGAAATATTAAAAAATTGAAGGCAATGAGATTCAACATGTTAACTATTCATTTATGACCACTATCATGTGGATTAAATACCCATAATGCTATGATGGAACTAAGGGCCAAAATAAATGCAAATAATCCATGGAAGATGAGTATAACAGTTAAGTAAGCCCCAAGGGCTAGGTGGATTGGTAAGTGCTAGTCTGGATGGGCACTTGCTGAGAAGAGACCTGGGTTCAAACCTTAGTGGTGCTAGTTTGCAAAGGAAGTAGTCTGATCTGAATCCTCTTAGTGCATGCCCCATATCACACCGGGTCAAAAATTAACAAGACAGATAGGTTTTGTGGTTGCAGTCCTTGTGGTTTGAACCTTGTGTTACTGAAAATAGGGGTTGTAACCAGCTCTCCTATGTAACGAAAAAAAAAAAGTATAACACCTAAGAAAAAAATTAGTCTTAGGATGTAGTTTAACCTCATTTAGAAAAGAATACTATAAAAAAAAGATATATAAAACAATGTTTAACTTTTAATATCGAGAAACATTTGCTCCAATATCCAATATCAACATAGTGAGAGTGGTGATATTAGTGGTAACACATTTCAATTTACAAATGCATTATATGGATGCCAAGAATGCTTTCCTAAATGGTGAGATTGAAGAGGCAATATCTATGATCAAGCCATATAAAATTATGGAATGAGGATGAGTGCATTTGGTATACAAATTGAAGAAGTTATTATATGGGATGCAACATGGACCAATGGTTTGGTATATGAAGATTGATTAATACCTTAAAAATAAAAGATTTAATATTAATACATATAATCCAAAATTATATGTGAAATATTATCATGGAGGTGAGCTACTCATCATTATGTAGATTATCTTATTATTAAAGCAGAATATTCGTGTAATATTAACAAAATAAAATTAAGATTATAGAATAAATTTGACATAACAGATTTAGGATTTATTCATTATTTTCATAACTTCAAAGTATACCAAACAACAAAGTATGACAATAATTTTGTTAGTTTAAGATGCAAAATTATAATCATGCTTCCACTCCAATTGTAGTTGGGAGAAAATTGAATAAGCATACGGATGGTAATATTTCCTTTAGATTTTCTAAAAGTTTCTATGTTCTTTTTGTTCCAAATTCCTTTTAGATGTTTTATGAATGCCACGTTCCCTTTTGTAAGAAGCTTGATTAGTCTCTTATCCCAAAAAAAAACCAAAAAAGGCCAAAGAAACTATAAAAATAACAGGTTTCACCAAACTTACATGGATTTGATGACCGGTGATTATATCCGATATTATTATAAATGTTTGACTTGACGAGAGGAAATGGGCATATTAAAGTGTACGAAATATATTTTAAATATATAAAATAAATAGCGTAAAAAAATATACGATCAACGATTTTTCTTCGTATTGTTCAACTTTATTGGAGGTGTTTGCTACAGAAACTTGATGCCCATCACTAATTTTTGACCAGAGAGACCTTGGATTTCTGGTGGGGTACACTGACCTACGTGTACAAATTTAATAGACTTCAATATGGTCGTGTTCACTTCATTGCGCCATTTCATTGCACATAATATTGGGGCAACCCTGTACATAAATTCCCACTTTTCATTCATTTACAAATTTCCATCATGTGCTTCGCACATTACAACCCTTCCATGCATTTTTGCATACTCATTAATTGTGTAGATTGGGTGATTTTTCGTATGTTATGTTGTCATGCAATTCTCTAATTTTCAAAGCATAATAAATGACTTAAACGTTGTTATGCTGTGATGCAAGACTCTAATTTTCAACACATAATAACTGACTACAATGACTTAAATGCCAAAAGAAACTAAAAACAAAATGTATATAGCTTTTTGTTTGTGTGTTAATAACTAAGGAAAATAATCAAAATGATTACTCATAATTGTCTTTTATATTGATTAATGAAATGATACATGTAAAAGTGAACAGAAAGATGCAAAACTTAGAAATTCATTTCTTAATATCAAGATTCATAAAAATTTGTGAGATCCAAAGATTATTTTGCATAAACATCTTCAATATTTTAGATGCAAGATTCAATAGATCAATAACTAGAATTCTCATTTTAAACACATAAGTTCATGATGTAAAATAAAAGACAATTAACGGTTCCTTTTAGCAAAATGAATTAATGATGTATAGCTGAAGTAATTTATAAAATATATGTCTTTTTATGCATATGAATCAATGGTGTAAAATTAAAGTAATTTACAATAAAGATTTATTTTTAGCCAAATGAATTTATGATGTAATATTAAAGTGATTTACAACAAAGATTTTGTGAGTATTTACAAAATTATCATCACCCACAAGCACTTCAATGAGAACGTGCTGAAGGAAGAAGAAGGGTTGGTCATTGTGAAATGAGGCATCACACCTTCAAAAAATAGTGATCAATAATGGACACCACCTAAAGATTTGTACTAGGTTAAAAGCTATGGATGAATCAAATTGTCAACCCATTGCCACAGACTCGAAAAAATGACTAAGTCCAAAGGATGCTAGAAGTTTTGTCCTTAATCGGGGCCCCATAAGGTCTTGGATGTTTGACCCTACTAAGGAGGTTGCACCTGTTGGAGGATTTACACCCGATCAGAACTTGGGTAGGTCTAAATATTCTGACACATGCATAAGATAAAAGGAAAATGACCAAGTCCAGGAAGCACTAGAGGATTTGGACTCGACTAGAGCCCAAGGCAGTCCAAAAGTTTTGGTACACACATATAGGAAACAAAAAGAGAAATAGCTAAGACAAAAAAGTGTCAGAATAATCATAGCCACCCAGAGCATGACAAGGTACCAACTTCGTGGCCTACTATAGGAGGATGTCAAACCATAAAAAATAAATAAGTATTTCTACCACTGGAAGATTTGCAACCATTCAGGAGTGAATAGGTAGGCCAACTCTCTGTCTAGAGACTCTAAAATGAACAAAAGTAAATCTGAAGGGTGCCAAATTATTTGTACTTGATCGAAACCTAGGAAGGTACCAAATTTCTAGCCTGCTACTAAATTCAAATTTTGGAAGCATAGAATATTTTGTGCCCGATCGATACTTGGAGGATTACCCAATCTCTAACTTGATACTAAAGATTAATTGATGGTAAAGAAATACAAGTGTTGATGCCACTAAAGGACCTATACCTGGTTGAAACCATCTAATATCCTATATATTTGACATCATGACTTCACAAGACATAAGTTTGGTAGTCATCTCAAAAAAATCCAACACTAGATCATTTGCACAGAGTTTATTATCATCTTAGGATACTTGTAGGATAAGATCACCTATCAGAAGATTCTTAGTAAGGCAATTATGCTCATGGTATCATGCAGGTAACAAGGCAACTCAACAAAAAATAATTAATCAAAAGCAATGAACCAAATGCAAGTGGTAGGCTCAACACTACTCAGCATAACACAGGTTTTGGTCAAGTCAACAAGTCATGATGAGGTAGTTAGAGTGGCCATACTTTCAAATAATCCAATATGTTGGCACTCCTAACATAGCAACAATTTGTTTCTAAGTTAATTATGTTTTTGATAATGATAAGATTATAGAAAGTCTATATATACATGGATGTAAAATAAAAACCTATCAGCTCTTAAGCATTTACAATTTATATGTAAAGACATATAACTTGTATTTTTATACAAAGTGACTAATATTTTGTCTTTGGTTCAATTTATTTGGAGAACATGTATGGATGACCACTTATTTCTAATTTTAGCTTGTTGAATTTTCTTGGTGTTTACTCTAAATTTTAAATTTATGTTGGGTTCATTCACTTGTTCTAGAATTTATGGTCTGATAAGCTACACTATATTAAAATTTGAATGTTTTATAATTGATAGTAAAATTGGATGGTCTGTTAGGTAGTTGATTGTTTAACTGTATGGTCCTTGATTTAGCATATGTATTGATGTTGCTTAATATACACCACTATAAGTTTTGGCTTTAGCTACTTCTGCTTATTTCAACACCTTTTTTTCCCACATTTAGGAATAGTTAGGTAGGACTTCAAGGAACTGACCTCCTCTAGAGATTGATCACTGTAGTTTTCATAGCTTCCCAATCATTCAATGTTGATCAGGGTTTGTGGGGTGCACAAACCTTTCCATTAGATAGATTCTTAAACCAAAAGTTTTTGGTATGCTTGATGGGATCCAACTCCACTATTTTGATGAGTATTAGATATTGGTGATTCTCAACTTATTATAAACCATTGTTTTAATCACATGGTGACTATATCTATCAGTACTTAAAAAATATTTGTATATCCATATTTTATTAAGCTATCATTCCTAGATTCTTAGATATATTATCATAAGACAAGTAGATAGAAAATTAAAAGAGCCTATTGAGTTTCTAAAATTGTAGTTTAGTAGCTTTAGAATTCATCCAAGCTTCCCACCTATTTCACCACCCTCCCCAATCCTTATTGTAGATCTAAATAGTACATCCAATCCTACTATTGCTAATTTAACTTCGATAGTCCATCCTCTTACACTAATAAAAATGGTTGTAAATAAGAATCTAAATGCCCAAAAATACCTAGTTTGGAATCCTATGGGACCTTTGAATTTACCGATCTAGAATCCTATTCCCCTAGTAGTTCTGAAAGCATTTCCAATGTACGATAGCACCGATAAAACTGCATACGAGCATTGTCAATATGTAGCATAATTAGCTATTGTACATAATATTTTGGATGAAAACATCATGATAAGACTCTTGGTGATATGATTGAAATGGAATATGGCCTATTGGTATAGAACCTTGTCAAATATAAATATAACATCATGGAACATGCTAGTTGGAAAGTTGATTGAAGAATTCAATGAACAAGAATACCCCTTATCTCAGCTCACATAGTTTACTACCATACAAAGGCACCCACAAGAATAAATAATAGATTTCAACAACAAACTCTTTTTTATAAACTCCTCTAGTCGACTTCCCTTATTGTCCACTATACCAAGTTTAAAAATGCAATCTGATCTTCCTGTAGTCCCATTACTCCCAACACCTACTATTATATTGATATTTCCAATATCAGACCCCTAGATAGTTTCCATTCAGGAAATGATAGTAGCTTTTAATAACCTCATAAACGAAGTTATAGTCATGAAGCAAAGAGAATTTGAAGGAAACATTTAACCATAAATATTTCTATCAATTATAAGAGATTAGACGACCTCCACTATCAAGCCCGTAGAGAATTATAATGTTGTGTACACCAATAAAGAGGAGGAACCGTTGCCCTCAAAATTTGAATCTAACTACTAGTACTCAATATGAAATGATCCACATGGTGAAATTACATGTATGATTCATCAAGACTACATTCAGAGGATTGCAATTGAAAGATAAAAGAAGGCTAAAAAATGATAGATAAACATGATAAGAGAAGTAGACGATTACAATTGCATGATTTCATTCGAAGAACAAGTGGTGGTTCTTACAAGGTCTAGAAATAAATATTTACACATTTATCCTAATATATTGGACCCTTTCAAGGTACCTACTAAATCAAATGATATTCCAAAGAAGGATCTGCCTCCATCTACCTTGGTTCAAAAAATGGTCCAACAACAATAGAAGGGAACTAATGAAAGTGAAGGAAAGGAGTAGGCTAGAGATAAACTAAGATATCCTTCCTTGACTAAATGTCAAAGGATTGAAGTTGCTCAAGATTATAATGATAAATATGAGAAGCATTTAAAAGAATATAGGACATAATCTAAATATTCCTATTTTAACATTGTGGAAGAATTAGAGAAAACTCCATCTAAAGTTAGCATGTATGATGCACTCCTCATCCCGGGACAAATATATATTCTACAAATCTCTCTCAAATTAATGAAGATTCAAGGGAATCAATAGGCAGAGTTGAATCTAGATCAAGGACACCCTACATCAATTTTTTATAAGAATAAGCCATCTTCAATTTACTTATCCTTACAAATGGAAGGATGGGTGGTACAAAATTGTATGATTGATTCTAAGGAAGCAATGACTATCATGCCCAAAGCATTCTATGAAATAATGAATATGGAATATAAAATAAGCAATCCTCTAGTTCTATAGTTATATGAAACACCTATGAAGATAGTTGAAGTAATTAAATATGTCTCCGTGAGATTGCATAGAATACCTCAAATCACTATCATTTAGGAAATTGTAGTGGTGGAATTGGAACCATATTTTAGGATGTGTTTATCAAGAGAATTTACTACTAATTTGGGTGGTTATTTTTCTCTTGACTACTCCCATATGGAGATGATATTCAAAGGAAAAAGAATCAATATCTTATTTAAAAAACCATCCTCATTTTATATGGTGAGGTTGGACAAGGACCAGCAAGCTGACACCGTAAACATAACCACTTAGAAAATAAATCTGATGGAGGAAGTATTAGAAGATCTCTAAATAGAGGATCAATTTTCCATAAGATATTTTAATGCTATGATTGAGACATGAATAGGTATATTCTCAATTATTAATCCAAAAAAAACAAAATGCACACCCCTCGTAGATAAGAATCCTAAACAAGACCAGATGTGGAAGTTGTTCTTTGACAGTTCTGAATGCAAGAATGGTGCCAAATAAGGTGGTGTTGGTAATAATAACTAGAGTAGAAAATACCTTCTCATACCAATTGACATGGAATTTGATGCAGGAGCATCCGGTGACAGTAGGGCAATCTTGCATCATCCAATATTTTTCCAGTTTTCTCTAAGTATTTTGCATCTTGGTTTATTACTTTCAGTTCGGAAGAAGTTTTGGTTAAGCAATTTTCAGTTTGGGAAGGGTTTTGTTAAGCAAGGAAGTGGGGTCACGAAATCACGACATGTCACGATTTCGCAACATGTCACGAAATCGCGACCTCCGAAGGCTGCATAGTGACTTGGTAAGTTTCGTCGCGATATCGTGACGTCGTGATATCGCGACAGGAATGTGAAGTAAGGCAAAGGAGCGGAGTGCTGTCACGATATCATGACAGTAATGTGAAGCAAAGCAAAGGAGGGGAGTGTTGTCACGATATCGCGACATCGCGATATCACGACGATAATGAAAAGCAAGGCAAAGGAGGGGAGTGTCGTCACGATATCGCGACGGGTCGCCATATCGCGGCCAGTTAAGGGCCGACACATGGCTGGTCAACCAAAGGGCTACAAGACTTAAATAAAGGTAGAAGACAGGGCAAGACTAAAGGGGAAGTGTCGTCGCGATATCGCGGCCAGTTAAGGGCCGACACGTGGCCGGCCTTCCGACAGCTGCGATAGTTGAAAGAAGATAGGGAACAAAACCAAAGGTAAATGAGCGAACGGCCGGGCAAGGCCAAGATGAACATGTGGCGGTTGTGAAGGGCACGTGTGACAAAATTTTTGAGACAAGGAGAATGCATGGACAGTTGTACACGCATTCAGTTACGTGTATGCAAACTAAGTTGAGGGTCACGTACATTGTTAAGGGAGGCATCGATTGCGCATTCTTTCTTATTATTATTTCTAGTTTAATAGCATTTATAGGTGAGGGCTTTATGAAGGAAACAACAGTACATAGTACAATCAGAACAAGGCGGACAGTGCAGGGTATGGGAAGCCATTAATGCAAGCTTCTGGGCAGATCGAGCGGTTGCCCATTTATGGTAGAAAACCAAAATTTGAAAATTCAACCCGGGGAAAACTAGAATTTGAAATTGTTGTTGGGCGGGAGCATTAATTTTCTGGAGGACCGAGACCTCAATAAAAACTCGGGGGAAAATTTGTAAAGGGGATGGTGAGTTCGGGATTGTGGGAGAAGAAGTATGCTGGGAAAATTGTAACAGAGGACTGTATTAATGAAATTTACTGCAAATTAATGAGAAATTGCTTGTTTGAGTCTCAACCTCGCCATCAAGTGGTATCAGAGCAGGAGCTCCTGAGTGTGTAAAAGATCACCGGAGAGAGGCAGTTACACCAGGATCTGTGGAAGGATTTTATAAAAAAAAATATATAATGCCTCCACGAAGAAATCATGGTGGAGTAGGAAATGTGGTGCCGACCGAAGACTTCCGAGCCTTGCAGAGACAAGTCCAAGCCCTGCAAGCAGAGTTACGCAGAAGGCACGAGCCCGGAAGGGATGAGGAAAGTGAGGACAAAGTTGAAGAAGAAGACCAATCTGAGGAAGAGGAAGAGGCTATGGATCCTGCACAAGCCCGGTTATACAAGGCCATCTCTTAGATTGGAAAGCAACCAAAAATGGAGGTTTCCACATACACGGGTAACTTAAATCCAGAAAAAATGATTGACTGGATAAATGATTTAGAGGAGTATTTCGAGTACGAGGAGGTTGAAGACCCTAATCGAGTCAGATTTGCTAAGACCAAGTTGAAGGGTCATGCCAGCATTTGGTGGAGGGGAATACAGTTGGAGAGGAACATACGAGGGAAGGAGAGAATAACAAGATGGGATAGAATGGTGGAGAAGCTGAAAAGACAGTTCATCCTGACAGATTACGAGTTGGATCTGCTAAGAAAAATGTAGAGTTTGAGGTAGACAAACAAAACTGTCCAAGAGTACACTGAGGAGTTTTACAAGATCTCCATTAGAACTGGGCACTTAGATGCAAACAAATAAAATGTGGCCCATTATATCAACAGGTTGAGACTCGGTATCCAGGAGGAACTGAGCCTAGTTCGGGTAAGCACCATTGAGGATGCTTACCAATTTGCCTTAAAGGGGGAAGAAAAGCTAAATAGGCGGTTTGAAGGCAAGCAAAGAGGAAGGGGCCGCGGTGGAAGAACTGGTGGGAGGACCAATGGAGAAAAGTACAAAGACCCGAAGAAGACTGGTGAAGCCAGTAGTAACCAAGATCAAAGGGAAGAGGATGTTTATCAGCCTCGAGATCAGAACAGCTACCCAAGAGGACGGGGTGGATCTAGACGAGGATTTGGAAGAGGAGTATTTCATGGAACATGTTTCCACTATGGTGAAGAAGGACACCGGCATTTGAGTGTACACAACACCGAGAAAGGACAAACAAGAGGCCTAAGGGTCCAGCTAGAGCTGCTTTGGCAGAGGAAGATGCTGAGTCTGAGCATTCTGAAGAAGCGGAGAGATGGGAAGCAATGATTGTAAGAAGAGTCCTATTGAATGAGGAGAAGGACACAGACCAGAGAAGAAGTTTATTCCACACCAGATGTAAATGTGTGGGCAAGGTTTGCAATATTATTATTGATAATGGTAGCACGGATAACCTGGTTTCTGAGGAAATGGTTACAAATCTACAGTTAGAAAGGAAGAAGCACCCACACCCATACCGGGTCGCATGGTTATAGAAGGACCACAGAGCTTTGGTCAATGAACAGTGCTCCGTTAAATTTAACATTGTAAATTATTGTGATGAGGTCTTGTGTGACATCCTGCCCATGGATGCTTGCCACATGTTGTTGGGGAGGCCTTGGCAGTTTGACCGGAGTGTAGTGCATGATGGTCGTGCCAACACCTATTCATTGACAAAGAATGGTGTACGCCATAAACTAAATCCCTTGAAGGATGTGGATGAAAAGGTATGTAACAATTCTAGAATCTATTTAGTTGAGGGGAGAAAGTTCCTGGATGGATTGAAGCATGAACATTTATGTTATGCAATAATCCCTAGAGTAAGGGAGAAGGAATTCCAGGATACCCCAGCAGAAGTCCTGGATCTGCTGGAGGAATTTCCAGATATTGTGTCTGACAATGTGCTTGAGGGTTTACCCCCAGTAAGGAAAATTAGCCACCATATAGATTTGGTACCGAGATCAAGCTTGCCAAATAAAGCTGCACACAGAATGACACCTGTAGAAACTGAGGAGTTAAATAGACAGGTCCAGGAATTGTTAGAAAAGGGATTGATTCGGGAATGTTTGAGCCCATGCGCAATACCTGCAGTGCTGGTGCCAAAGAAGGATGGAGAATGGAGGATGTGTACAGATTCACGGGCCATCAACAAAATCACTATTAAATATAGATTCTCGTTGCCAAGGATGGATGATATCATGGACTGTTTAAGTGGAGCTGAATACTTCACAAAGATTGACTTAAAAAGTGGCTATCATCAGATCCGTATCCGGAAGGGAGATGAGTGGAATACAACCTTCAAGACAAGAGAGGGCTTGTATGAGTGGTTGGTCATGCCATTTGGGCTGTCCAATGCACCAAGTACCTTCATGCGGCTAATGAATGAAGTGCTGAAGGAATTTCTGGGAAAGTTTGTCATTGTGTATTTAGATGACATATTAATTTTTAGCAGAACCCTGGAGGAACACCTAATACATATTAGGAGGGTTTTTGAAAAACTGCGGGAGGAGCAGTTATTAATAAATCTGAAAAAGTGTAATTTTGTCAAGAAGGAGTTAGTATACCTAGGATTTGTAATCTCAGTAGAAGGTCTAAAAATGGACCCAGAGAAGGTGAGAGCCATCATCGAATGGCCTACCCCAAGAAGCACAACGAAAGTAAGATCATTTCATGGTCTGGCTAGCTTTTACAAGAAGTTCATAAAGAACTTTAGCAGCATTTGTGCACCTCTCACAGAAACAATGAGAGGGGATAAAAAAGAGTTCAAGTGGACATTAGGGGCTGAAAGGAGCTTTAATGCATTAAAGAGAAAGGTCACAGAACAGCCTATTTTAGCACTCCCAGACTTTGACAAGGTATTTCAGGTGGACTGTGATGCCAGTGGCAGTGCAATAGGGGCTGTACTGAGTCAAGGAGGCAGACCTATTGCTTATTTCAGTGAGAAGCTAAATGATGCTCGAAAAAAATATTCAGTTTATGACCAAGAATTTTATGCTATAGTTTAGGCTCTAAAAAAGTGGAGACACTACTTATTTCCAAAGGAGTTTGTTTTATTTACTGACCATCATGCTTTACAGTACATTAACAGTCAGACAAAACTAAATCAAAGGCACATGGAATGGGTGGAGTTCCTTCAAAGTTATACCTTTGTGCTGAAGCACAGAAGTGGGAAGTCAAACAGAGTTGCAGATGCCTTGAGCAGGAGGCAGACTTTACTAATTAGATTGACAGTGGAAGTAGTGGGATTTGAATAACTGAAGGGTTTGTACCCTGAAGATCCGGATTTTTGAGAAGCCTGGGCGGCTTGCTCGATACCTGTTACTGTGGATAGGACAAAATGGTTGGATTTCTTAATCCAAGATGGAATGTTGTTCAAAGGGAGTAAATTACGCATTCCCAGAAGTTCCATGCAGGAAAACTTAATCAAAGAAAAACACAGCGGAGGACTGGCTGGGCACTTTGGTCGGGATAAGACCATTGCCCTAGTGGAGGAAAATTATTACTAGCCTCAACTTCAGCAAGATGTGCAGAAGTTTGTGCAAGGTTGTAGAATATGCCAGATGGCAAAGGGTGTAAGGCAAAACATAGGATTATACCAGCCATTACCTATACCAGAGAGGCCATGGGAGGACATAAGCATGGATTTTATTCTTGGATTGCCAAGGACACAGAGGGGAAATGACTCTGTATTTGTGGTGGTTGATCGATTCTCCAAGATGGCACATTTTATTACCTGCCAGAAGACGAGTGATGCAGTTCACATTGTAGGGTTATTCTTAAAGGAAGTGGTACGACTTCACGGTCTACCAAGAAGCATAGTTTCTGATAGAGATACAAAGTTTGTTGGGTATTTCTGGAGAACTATGTGGAAGAAGTTGAGGACAGACCTGAAATTCAGTTCAGCATACCACCAACAGACGGATGGACAGATGCAGGTGGTGAATAGAAGCCTGGGTAATTTACTAAGATGCTTGATAGTGGATCAACCCAAGGGATGGGATTTGGTTTTACCGCAGGCAGAATTTGCGTATAACAGTTCAGTCAATAAAAGCACCAATAAATATCCGTTCCAAATAGTATATGGAAACATCCCGAGGAATGTGTCTGAACTGAGAAAGTTGGACAAGAGAGAAAAGTGTAGTGCCGAGGCAGAAGAATTTGCAGAACATATGAAAAGTCTGCATGAAGAAGTAAGGAAACAGATTATAAAGATGAATACTCAATATAAGGTGAGGGCAGACCAAAAGCGGAGGTTCAAGGAGTTCAAAATAGGAGATGAGGTCATGGTACATCTCAGGAAGGAGAGGTTTCCTGCCAAAACTTATAATAAATTGAAGATGAAAAAGTTTGGGCCATGCAGAATACTGGTAAAGCGGGAGTCAAGAAGTGCGTATGAAGTGGAATTGCCAAGTTGGCTTGATATTTCACCTATTTTTAATATTTCAGATTTAGTGGAATATCATGAGGGAGAAGGTATAGAAATGCCAAGTGTAGAATTATGGCAAATTCCCGCACTTGCTCCAGCCACTGACGAGGTCAAAGAATTACTAGACACCTGTGAAGGTAGAAGCACCAGAAATAAGCAGTATTCATAATATTTGATAAAGTGGAAGGGTAGACCTGTTGAAGATGCAACTTGGTTATCAAAAGTGGAGGTTGACCGCCTGGGTCTTCCCCTAACAAAACAAAAGTGAGGATCACTTTTATTTTACCCCGGGTGTCTAATGCAGGAGCATCCGATGACAGTAGGGCAATCTTGCATCATCCAAAGTTTTTCGAGTTTTCTCTAAGTATTTTGCATCTTGGTTTATTACTTTCAGTTTGGAAGAAGTTTTGGTTAAGCAATTTTCAGTTTGGGAAGGGTTTTGTTAAGCAAGGAAGTGGGGTCCCGAAATCGTGACATGTCATGATTTCGTGACATGTCGCAAAATCGTGACCTCCGAAGGTTGCATAGTGACTTGGTAAGTTTCGTCACGATATCGCGACA
This sequence comes from Wollemia nobilis, assembly GCA_028583015.1. Taxonomy (NCBI): domain Eukaryota; kingdom Viridiplantae; phylum Streptophyta; class Pinopsida; order Araucariales; family Araucariaceae; genus Wollemia; species Wollemia nobilis. The sequence continues at coordinate 2,765,527 of JAQPPZ010016612.1, forward strand.
GGAATGTGAAGCAAGGCAAAGGAGCAGAGTGTCGTCGCGATATCGCGATGTTGCGATATCGTGACGTCACGATATCGTGACAGTAATGTGAAACAAAGCAAAGGAGGGGAGTGTTGTCGTGATATCGCGACGTCACGATATCGCGACATCGCAATATCATGACAGTAATGAAAAGCAAGGCAAAGGAGGGGAGTGTCATCGCGATATCGCGGCCAGTTAAGGGTCGACATGTGGCTGGTCAACCAAAGGGCCGCAAGACTTAAAGAAAGGTAGAAGACAGGGCAAGACTAAAGGGGAAGTGCCGTCGCGATATCGCGACGGGTCACGATATCGTGACCTATCGCGATATCGCGACCAGTTAAGGGCCGACACGTGGCCGGCCTTCCGACAGCTGCGATAGTTGAAAGAAGATAGGGAACAAAACCAAAGGTGAATGAGCAAATGGCTAGGCAAGGCCAAGCTGAACACGTGGCGGTTGTGAAGGGCACGTGTGACAAAAGTGTTGAGACAAGGAGAATGCATGGACAGTTGTACATGCAATCGGTTACATGTATGCAAACTAAGTTGAGGGTCATGTACATTGTTAAGGGAGGCGTCGGCCGTGCATTCTTTCTTATTATTATTTTTGGTTTAATAGCATTTACAGGTGAGGGCTTTATGAAGGAAACAGTAGTACAAAGTACAGTCAGAACAAGGTGGACAGTGTAGGGTATGGGAAGCCATTAATGCAAGCTTCTGGGCGGATCGGGCGGTTGCCCATTTATGGCAGAAAACCAAAATTTGAAAATTCAACCGGGGGAAAACTAGAATTTGAAATTGTTGTTGGGCGGGAGCATTAATTTTCTGGAGGACCGAGACCTCAATAAAAACTCGGGGGAAAATTTGTAAATGGGATGGTGAGTTCGGGATTGTGGTAGAAGAAGTATGCTGGGAAAATTGTAACAGAGGACTGTATTAATGAAATTTACTACAAATTAATGAGAAATTGCTTGTTTGAATCTCGACCTCGCCATCGAATTGCACAAACAATATAGCTAAATATAAAGCATTATATCCAGGGTTAAGAAAAATTGAAAAAATGGGGATCAAGCAGTTGCAAATCTTTGGTGATTCTAAACTAGTGTTTCATAAAGTCATAAAGAAATGCAATAGAAAAAATTATTACCTCAAGGTATATAGAAATAGTATGTGGGACTTTTTTGAGTCTTTTGAAGCCCTAAACATGAAATTCATTCCTAGAAAATATAATACTCATGCTGACATACTAGCTTCTATTGGAGAAATTTTATGTCCAATATCCAACACCATTTACAAAGATAATATAGTGAGGCTTTTCTATAGACCATCTATATTGGAAAAATATATATTTTGGTAAATTTTTTAGAGTAATGAACAAATAGTTGATTTTCTAATTTAGGAAATGAATTGTGTAAGTGATAAATCACCAAAATAATATGAAGAAGGTAAAATGATTCAATTGAATAATAATCATATCCCCAATGGTTTTGTAACTTTGGAAATCCTATTTGATAATAGTGATAGTTGGGATATATAACCCAAGAATTAAGTTATATTTTTATTCAACATAATGCAATATATAGTGATAACAAAGGAAATCAGTCGGTAGAGGGTTGTAACAACCTATAACAAAATACTAAACAGGGACAACCGCTCAACCATAATAGAGTGCACACAAACCAATCACTACTAGAAGACAAATTCTATATAATAGTATTACAATAACATCCTAAAAACTAAACAAGCATAGATATACTATGTTTCACACATTACATCATATGGATGAAATATAAAATATGCAATAAAATAATAATCATAACTTAGGTTTAATGAATAAATATATGTATCCTCAACACTCCTCCAAACCATAGAAATATTGGACCCCAATACTCTCAACAAATGTGGAAAGTCATGGGCCATATCATGGTGAGGAATCTAGTGAGCCATATGTGGAAAGTGACTATGGTGGACAACAAGGTAAGTAGTGGAAGAACCCTACCGAGTTTGATGAGTCTTCAGCTTGAAAACTTAATCTAAAATGAGAAAAAACTAATGATCATGTGCCATCTACTATAGGGCTGATGATAGGTATAGGTACCAAAGGAGGATCCGGAAATTGTGCAAGTGCGTGTGATGTTATATGTGGAGTCTACATTTTTTTACCCAAGTGCATATGGTTGGTGATGTGGCTTTATGGGAAGCTTTAACTTCTCCACAATGGACTTTGCAATTAGGTTCTTTTGTGATATTTTTTATCTATGATACAATCCACATAAAAATCATGTGTAAGGTGGGATCTAGTGACAAAATAATGGTCATGCCCCCCTTGATAAAACACATTCGACATAAGGGTAACTTTATTTAATTTACCCCTTAAAGTTGGATATTTTTCTTCTGTCCCTATAGTAACAATAGGACCGTCATGTGGTTCCTTGTTTGGAGGATGTACAATTAGGGGCTTCTTCTTCTTCATTATTTTAATAATAAAACATTTAGCTTTTTTATGACATTGTTTTTTACAATAATAACAATACATTATTGAAGAAGAAAGGTCTTTTGAGTGAGAAGTAGAAGAATATGCTTTAGGAGAAGTGGGAGAAGAAGAATAATGAGGGGAAGAATGAGAAGTATTCATCACCTTGTGTTGATGTTGATTCACTCCTTTGGAACTTCTATACTATCAAGATATTTGAGAAGCACCAACTTTATCCACTGTGAGAGTGGTGCTTGAATACCACATCCAAAGTGAGGAAATCAATGAACTTGATTTTCCTAAAAATCTGATCTTGCAATCCACATGTGAACTTGTTAATCAAATACTTTTCAGAATATTTCACACAAAGAAGAGCCCTTAGCCTATTAAATTAGAAAATATAGTCAAAAACTGATATACTATAGGCTTAACTCAATATATACCACTTGGTTGTGAGGTAATTTTTGTAATTTTATGGAAAAAATGTGTTTTTCAGAATTTGGATCAATACTTTCCAAGTCATGGCAACATTATGGTTTTGTCTTTCTACAATTAAAACTTTTGCTAAGCATATGAGTTTGACGGTATCAAAGGCAACTTGTTCATCTTCAGGAATTTCAGCATAATTGAATCAAGTTTGCATATCTAAATCCATATAGAAAAGACATAAGGATCCCTAGATCTGTCATACAATTTGACCTTACATTTTGCTTATTGGCATGATTGTGATGAATTTTGATATCACCAGGTGTTAATTGCACCACAATATCTTTGTCCTTATCTACCAAAATATCTACTACAACAGTAGGATTTTCCATGTTTGTTTTGAGATCTTGAGCCATATTTTTCCGTGTATATGCCAAACTAGGAGGAATACAAAATGTTTTTGCAAGACTATCTAGGCTATTGCTTAGGATAAATTATGATATTCCTAAAGAAAAATGGACCTAGATTACAAAAATTTACCTTTTAAAATTTACAAAATCAGAGTGGGTTAAGTGCTTTACAAAATCAATGCTTTTTCAAATTTCACAAGTAAAATTGCACTTAGAAGTTTGAAATTTTAACCTTATATGCATAATGTTGACCTATGGGGTGAGAAAAAGATGAATTTTTTTTGCAAAATATAAGGGTAAAAATGCAAAAAATTGAAAAATTCACCTCCAAGTCAAAAAAAATTGACAAAATTATCATTTGCAATAAAATTTTGTGGGTCTAGTGGGTTGTCAACTGCCCAAATTTAATAATCAATAACCAAGTCAATACAATCCACCTGGTCAATGGTAAAGTCAATAGTGGGTTTGTACCAAGTCAAATGGTCAACTCATCTAAGTCAATGGTCCACACATCTGTTAGGACACCTACACACGCTCGATCAAGTGACATAGAGTGTCTATTAAGCTAGACACTCTTATGGTGTGTGTTGCACCTTATAAGGGCCTCTACACCTCCCACACATTAAATGTGGGATAAAATATGTGAGGTTTTTTAAAATCCTTACTTCCTAGTGGTCGAAAAAATTTGTGATTCCAGAAAAAATAATTGTCGATGAGGTGTTTAATTAAACCTTAGTCTTTTGAAAAATATTTCACATTGAGGAATTTGTGAACGCTAGAAAAATTTGTACGTCATCATTCTCATGGGGGTCGGTTTGTGCACTAGAGAAATTGATTACGTTGCCAAGAAGTAACATTTGCACCCAAAACTGAATCGCATCACTAATTTATGGACATTGGAATCACTGAAACATCACTAGGGAAATGTCTTAAGTGCTAAATAGATTTCAAAAACTCCTACTAAATTGTTTTTACTGGTACTATTTAAATTTACAAAGAAATACTATCGATTTCAAATTGCTAGGAGGGGATGAAATCCATGCTCCTACTGAATCAAAGTCTCATTGGAGATTAAATAGCACCAAGGATGATGTGTGAATTTCTTCATATCAGATGCACATTGGGAGAATGTCACTATTAAACTGATGCAGAAAAACAATAGGTTATCGATGTGATATACCTCATGCTAATATTGGAGAATAGTTGATCGAATTACCTTATCAATGTCATTATTAATGGAAGTGTAAGACTTCAACTCCACCTGGCATAACTAACTCATCCCATGTCCAACACATATTGGATGGTATTTTGCTTATTCTCGGTACAATTAATAAAAACCCTAGGTCACATTTTAATTTTTTCCCTTCTCTCTATTATTTTTTCTAAATCACAATTTGTGATTACTATAGTTGTAATTACTGCGAGCGGTTCCTGTGCTCGGGCTGTCTCCTTGCCAATGGAGGTAGTCATGGTGGGAGTGGGGGAAAATATTTCTTCCTTCACTCAATATTTTTGCTTCAAACTATAATCACAAGAGGGAATCACTGGGTATTTTGGTTTTCTCTGCTACGATTTCAATCACCACCTACTCTTGAGGTAGAGAATTACACTTTTTAGTTGTGCTACTGATAATTTTTCAGCAATATAATTTGGTTTGGCCTGCATTGAGGTAATGGAGGTTACCCGTCTGGGTTAACCCTCCAACATTACATCAGGAAAATGGGTGTAGGAAAAGTGTTTGCCCGCTGTCACCTTGAGAGATTCACCAAAATGACACATCTATAAATGAAGTCAATTTCACGCAATTTCTAATAGGATATATCTTCTTGTATTTGTATACTAGTGATATAGAACCCAAGAATGAAGTTGGATTTTTAGTCAACACAATGCAAGATATAGTGATAACAAAGGAAATTATTTGGTAGAGGGTTGTAACAACCTATAAAAAAATGCTAAACAGGGACAACCTCTCAACCATAATAGAGTGCACACAAACCAATCACTACTAGAAGATAAATGCTATCTAACAGTCCTACAATAGCATCCTAAAAACTAAAAAACATGGACATACTATGTCTCACACATTACATCATATGCATGAAAAATAAAATATGCAATAAAATAATATAACTTAGGTTTAATGAATAAACCTAAATATCCTCAACATGGATTACTCGTAAAATTGAGGTTGATAGCAATAGTTATAAAGGGGTACATATTGACCTCAAAAAGGATATTAACATCAGTGTGCAATGTCTAGAAGAGGAAGTTAAACAAACTATGGAGTTGTGCAAGGCATTCAGTGACATTATAGATTGGACATATGATGATCTCAAGGTATATGAAAAATACACCATTCAACATACTATTGAGTTGCTACCATATGTAAGGCCTTTTTAGTAGAAGCAACAGCCTATGAACCAAAGATAGAAGTATTAATGAAGCAAGAACTCCTAAAATTGTTGACTACCAAAATCATATACCCCATCAAGCACTCTATCTAGGTTACTAATCTAGTTTCACTTCAAAATAAAAATGGAGATATTCATCTATGTATGGACTTTCAAAACCTGAACTAGGTCTCATTAAAGGGTCATTATCCCCTTCCACAAATTTATCATATCTTGCATATAGTGGTTGGATCCAAAAGGTTTTCTCTCTTGGAGATATTTTCTAGTTTCAACCATATTTGGGTGAAATATGAAGATCAACACAAGACTACATTCACAACAAAGTGGGGTACATTTGCATATCAACACATGCATTTTGGGCAATCAAATGTAGGTGCCACCTTTCAAAGCGCTATGGATTTAGCATTCAGTGAGCTGGTGAATAAAATGATTCTGATCTACTTGAATGATATAACTATATTCTCTCATGATAAAGATAAGCATATTGAGCATCTTTGGATGGTGTTTGAAAAAGACAAAGAATTCAGGGTATCTTTGAATCCCAATAAATTGATCTTCATTGTGAATGACGGAATATTATTGGAACATTTTGTATCAATACATTATTGGCAATAGATCCATATAGAGTAAAAGCCATTTGATCTATGTCTCTCCCATATAGAAAGAAAGGACTTCAATCATTTTTTGGGTAGATTAATTTTATCCAAAAATTCATCTAATATTTTGCTCAAATTGTGAAACCAATGATTGAAATACCAATGCAAGAAGTAGAATTTAAGTGGATAGATTCCCAGAAGAAAGCTTTCAATAATATTTAGGAGGTAATATCTCAAGCGTTGATCCTCATTAATCTAGATTATTCTAAGGACTTTATCCTTTGTGCGTTTGGAGCAAAAGGGAGCTATGTGATTGTCCTAACTTAGAAGAATAAGTAGGATGATGAGAGACTACTATCCTTTTCAATTATAAAATTTTAGAACCATGATAAAAAATACAATTTCATCAAAAAACAAGTCTATACGATCATGAAATATCTGAAGAGATTTAGAAATTTTGTCTCTTATAGAAAAACCCTCGTATATGTAGGATACCTGAATGTCTAATATTTTATGATTCATGGGGAACTTGGTGATAATAGGTCTAGCTGGGTGACTAAAATCTAGGAGTATGATGTGGATATTAGACCAACAAAACTGATAAGAGGTAGATCCCTGTGCTAGAACTTAGTAGAATTTATATCTTAAAATGATAATATATCAAATCAGACTGAATTTAATAGTGATAAGAAAATGGAAACATGGTATTTGGAGGATTGGATTGAATACTTTCATTACTACTTTACCTTATTTATATTTTTGGATGAATTGACCACATCCGAAAGATGAATATTCATATTGTAGGCCCAAAAGTATACATTGATTCGAGATATCCTATACAGTAGAAACTTTGATAGGATACCAATGAGATGCCTTCCACCAAAAAAAACTAGAGAAGTACTAGAACAATTCCACAAGGGTTTTTAAGAGGCCATTACTCTGTATATACTACCACAGTAAAAAAATTGAGGGCTAAATATTATTGGCTAACCATTTTTGCTAACGCTTTCAAATGGGCTAGAGCTTGTGAAAATTGTCAAATATTTGTAGGTAGAGGTAAACACCTGGTAATTTCATTACAAATAAAAGTCATATAATCATATTTTTAGTTATGGAGAATAGACTTTAATGGTGTGATTAATCCAAATTCATCCACTGGACATAAATATATTCTAACGATAATTAACTATTTCATAAAGTGGACTGAGGGGGAAGCTATGAAGCATGTTGATCAAGATACTGTGATTGAATTCATGGAAATATTAATCACCAGATTTTTACTCCTAGTGACCATCATATCAAATAATTATAGGTCTTTCATAGGGGATAAAACCATTGATTTCATAATAAAATATGAGAATTATTGGAATACCTCATTGAATTATTATCATCAAGGGAATGATCCTGGAGAGTCCACCAACAAGAATTTGCTAAAAATTAGTAGGCAAAGTATTCAAGATAACCCTAGAAGCTAGAAATTTTTGTTGTATTAGGCACTTTGGAATGAGCAGATCATACTAAAAAATCTCTAAAAAATTTTCCATATGCTCTAGTTTACGACAAAGAGGTTGTGCTACCAATCAACCTAGAGTTTCCAATGCTACGATTCATTAAATAAAATTATCTAGATGACCTACAGTCGGTAGAAAAAAGGATGGTTGAACTTTTCTAATTATAAGAAAAGCATGAATAGACATACAATAATGTATACCACCATCATATAGCTATCAAGTGCTGGTTCGATAGAAAAACCACGTCAAAGACTTTCAAATAAGATGACCTAGTGCTTATATGGGATGTGAATAGAGAAAAACTCAGATCACATGAAAAGTTTGATTCTATGTGTTCCAAACCATATATCATTGAGCAAAAAATGAGCTAAATGCTTTTGAATTGAGACACTTGGATGGCCATCTACTGCTAATTCCAGTGAATAGTCAATATTTGAAGCATTATTCTTAGGACAAGTTGCACTCATTTTGTACATATGTAAATATCACATGTGTACAATCATTGTAAATATTTTTTTATCTTTTGGGCCAAGGTGGCACATGCCAATATTAATATCCAAAAGTGGGTATATCATCTACCGAGTTGGCATCTCAGGCCAAGAAACCCCTCATTGCATTATGACTAACTCACTAATCAATAGGTTAAAAAAGCGATTGGCATTGCATGGTACATATTACACGGTAGTTATTAGATTAACATTTCTCAATAAACATAGGTCACCCATATTTTAGAAGATACAACAAAGTCATTGGCCACATCAATTGCCATGTGCAACATAGAGCATTTAATTCACAATGGTTGGTTAACCCAGTGATATCTTATAGAAATCATAGGTCCATGAAATTATACAACCACAACCATGCTTGTCAAGAGGAGTTATGATGAAATGTATCCCAAGTCAAGAAACCATTGGTTTTTAGAAACTACAATAGAATGTTACAGGCTGGTGGAACTCCTTCCTAGATTGAGTTTCAAACTTCAAAAATTGGAAAAAAATTCTCTAAATATATTTTCCTCAACATGCGTAAATCCACTGCATGAAGTCATTAAAGTCTCTAAATGGTAAATAACTATATCAAACATTATAAATTAACCACACCTTCCAAATCACCATTTTCTTCACTATAATTATTATTGAGTGTAAAAGAAAGCCCTAGACATTTTAGAGATAAGTAGTAATAAAAAACAAATATAGAACCAAAAATAAATGAGCAGAGGAAAGAAGAGTGTCACTGCATAGAAGGTTGCAAGTAAGTTATTTGATGATCTAGTAGGAATCCATGATCCACTGCTCACAATCAGGTCAAAAATATGAATTCCTTGAATTATCTACGAGGAAAGAGAGAATAGGTTTTCTAATAATCATAAGGTACATACTCCCTATTGTTTGAAACTCAAAAAATTCATACCCAAGGCTATGCACTCGTATTCAAAACATATCCAATCGATAGTTAAGTTTTATGATGTCAACATGGACATTGTATGTTATTTTTTGGTCCAAACCACTTTTCACCATAAATAGGGAACTCTTGATGCAGACGTTGATGATAAATGAACCTTCAAGCATCAAGTTGAAAAAAAAAATGCTAGAAGACTAGATATTATATCTAGAAAATTAGTCAATGCAAGATTGGCTTGTCAAAGTAGGAGGTAAATTGTTAGATGAATTTATGAAAAAAAAAGAAGGCTAATAGAGTTCAATGAGGAAACATTGTCGATATTCTTAATTCTAGCGATCATCTTATGCATGAGAATGAATGCAACAATGTACCCTTATCATATGAGTATAGCGAATGTAATCGTATGTGCCTTCATACATATCACCTTGTTTTTGACCAATTTGCTAGCTCTTAGTATACACAAACAGTTGAGGATGATGAAGAATAAGAGGTGGAACTTGTTTACATACACATACTATATAGCTTGGCTCTTCCTATTTTATGACTTTACTAAATAAACATAGTATTGAACTATGGAATATGGATGAACAAGATTTGAATCATTCATTATTGGACTAGACTCATACACTAAGGGGTAGTAGTTCATATCTTGAATTTAATAGGTAGTTCTTGGGACTAGCACTGGCAACGATATATGGCAATTTCCCTTGCATTTAAGATGAATATGAGGATATTTTAAGAGGAAAATCATGACAACAAGTGGATTGGTACTTTTTAGAAGAGGGGACCATCATCCGACTATTTGGATTCTCAAAACTCCCTTACCTATTGCCCTATTATGTGACCAATTATGTATTTGGATTAGAATTTTGTAGACAGGTATACATGATAGAGCAAAGTCTTGGTTAGGAATCCAAAAATATTTTATTGTTTAGGTTTTTCTTAAATTTTAACATGTCAAAAAATCCAAAAGAAATCCCTTGTAGTATAAAAGTATGGAATCTAAGGTCATTTATTTGAAGCTATCGGTGGTGCATCACATGTAGCATTATGACCTAGATGGTATATTGGTGGTGGTGCAACACATGTAGCATTATGATCTTGATGGTATATTGGCTAAAATTTTGAATAACAATGTAAAGGTACCCAAATTCTAGCATTTTCCAGGGTTAGATATTAAAAAATAAAGGAACTTGGCTGAAGGTGAGGTGGCACTACTCAAATATATGGAGATGCATAAGATACCACCATAGAGAAGTTGTTATTAGTATGAGTGGGTTTATTACCTAGAGATAAATATAGATTCATTGCTTGATCCCAACCTGATCAACACAGTCAATGATAGTACAGTCCAGGAATATTATAAAATTGAATAATGGTGGATAATACATTGTCAATGCAATATAATCATAAAATTAAAGTACAATAAGAATACTAATGACTTTTTAAGTATTGAATTCGATGCTAAATGCATCACTTAGAAACAAAAGAAAAAAAATAACTCTTACAAAAAATATTAAGGGTGCAAACTACCAATGACATAGTATATCAGGAAGAGGATGGATCTAAAGATGAAATTGAGGTAGAAGAATAATATTTGTCTCAAAATATACTTGTAGTTGACATCAGAAGACCGGATACACACAAGGTAGTCGAAGCACCCTTGAAATTTTAGCCTAAATATTCTAGCCAAAGCTCTAGATCTAGAAGAGTAAAGAAGCTTACTATTTTGATGAGACTAGAATATTGGTAGATATGAGAGTTTATAATGAATATATCCACCATATCAAATACCTAAATTGACCAAGACATACATACAAAAATAGATACACTGCTTGTTCAATGTAGACAAATATATAGTATTTTGGCATCCGCTCAAAATAAAATTGATACCCTAGAGACCAAGCTATCCAAGGAAAGGCCAAACAATAGTGTCCTTAAGAATGACATCATTATATTAAATGGTATTATTGATAAGGCCACTCCTAAGAAATATGTGCAACTAAAATACAAACGAATCAAAGAGCTAGAGGTTGAATTGAAGATAATACAAGAGGAAAAGCATCAAAAAAGTATAGCATTGCCTAAAGTGAAAAGCAAACTGATAGAATAGGAGGAAGCCTTATCTATCATTGTGAATGAATTGCAGTAGGAAAGGTATAAGACATCTAGCTCAATAATATCTAAATATTGGCTTGGATAGGTCTAGGAATTTTACTGGTTAAAAATAAATGAACCGATTCTACCAACTTTTCTTCCTTTCTATACAAAACCCAAAAAAAATGGTGTTGCTACTATGATAGACAAAAATGAGATAGAAAGTGTGGAAAGGGATTTGACATCCAAATTTTAAGAAGAACAATAGTATATAAAAATGTTGAGATACCCTGATAGCTTCTCTTCCTGAAGTTACAATGCAACCAAGATGTAGAAGACTATAGACTTCTTGCACACCATATCTACAAAAGAAAATGAGCTCATTGATATAGCAAGAGAGTTTCTTGCTATCATAAAAAATGAGGTCGATGAGATGAGCACAATTGCAAAGGATTTCAAGACCTTAGGTGCATCTAATTTTTGGGATGATAATTTAGTCTAGCGTAAGCATGAAGAACTCATCCAGTTATTTGAAATATAGTGAATGATTAAAGTGATATTGACTCATTAGCTAAACTATTGCATGGGGATAAGGTTATTGTGCTTTTTTATAAGATTTATCATATCCTAAAAAAGTTAGAATACCTCACTAAGAGGTACAATAACCATCCTTATAACTACATTGGTAGGCTAAATGGAGTTATCTTAGAACTCTTAGAAATCATAGACCCCCCTCTAGATATATGGGAAAATATGTGTCAATGACTCAAAAAAATCAATCCATTTAGGGTTATTTCATAGCATTGGGAATCATCAAGAACAATTGAACAAAGGGATATTCCATAAGAAGAAGGGTCACAAAAATATACATCAGCACATGGTTATTAGAAAAATGATAAAATGACATGTTAATGTATTATATTTATTTTTGTTCCTTTTTTTATAGTTGCACTATAACATCTTGTCAAAAATAATGACTCTGAAGCCCATTGTAACAAGTGTAAAAGGAAATATAAGGGTAGCTATAAAATTCATATCTAGAACAAAAAGTAAGAGGATAGTAGTAATAATTTACCTTCAAATCATCAACACTAAATATGGGATACACATCAATGCTTATGCTACCCAAGTCAAAATCAATGGTATTTGCAATATTCACCTAAATTGCACATAATGATGATGTGAAAAATAGCACAATTAAACTTAGAGCATACACTTATTTTTGGGCAATAGTTGATAAGAACATTTCACCATTAAGATATGAAACAATGAGAGAAAGATTAAAATATTGGAAGCTGGAAGACAACATAATAATAGGCTTCCTACTAGGTCAAGTTAAGAAAAAAGAAAAGGATAGGAGGCACAACAAGCGAAAGAGTATTTATTTCCTAACATGACTTGCATGATTTTGAAACAACCTTTAGCTATAGCTAGAGTTACTAACGAAGTTCCACTTTTTTTAGCACATCCCATTTTTAGGGTATTCTCCAAATTTTTTTTTTTTGCTTCATTTTTTTTCCTCTATACATAATTTTTGCAATTTTGTTTGTTATAGTTTAACCTGCGAATCCTATCTCGAGTATAACCATGCACAATTTTCGTTTCACCGCCTTCATCCCACTATCATTTTCCACACGTGAAGTTCAATATAGAATCCATTGTCCAGTCCATCATCGTAGTTTTTCTCACTATTCCCTTCATAGTTGCAATGCCTCTAGTAGTTCATATCTTGTATTAGCCCTATTTTTACCACTTGCTTGTGGTATATTGATGGTTAGTTTGAGTTTTATTTTAACGATATTAAAACTCCCTAAGAGTCATAAAAAGTGTGGGTATTTACCAAATCATCACCCACAAGCACTTCAATGATAATGTGTAGAAGGGCGAAGAAGGGTCAAGAACTATGAAGTAAGACATCACACCTTCAAAAAACAAGTGGTCAAGAATAGACAACATTGAAATATTTGTACCAAGTTGGAAGCCATCGATAAATAAAATTGTTGACCCATTACCATATAATTAGAACAAAATGACTAAGTCCAAAGGATACCGTAATTTTTATCCTAGATTAGGACCCAACAAGCTCCTGGATGTTTGTACTTACTGAGGAGGTTGCAGTAGTTGGAGGATTTGCACCTGATCAGAACCTAGTTAGTTCTAAATATTTTGACACATGTGCTAGACAAAAGTAAAATGACCAAGTGCAAGAGATATTATATGATTTGCACTTGACCAAAGCTTAGTTTAGTATAAAAATTTTGGTGCACACATACGGGGAATAAAAAGTGAAGTGGATAAGACCAAGAAGTGCTAAAATAATCATACCTACCCATAGCTTGATGAGATACCAAATTCCTAGTCTACTATGGGAGGATGCCAAACCATAACAAAAAATTATGTATACTACCACCAGAATATTTACACTCAGTCAGGACCTAGTAGGTTGCCCAATTCTCTACGTAGATATTGGAAATCAACAAAACCAAGTCTGAAGAGTGCCAGATGATTTGTACTTGAAAAAATACTAGAAACTAACCAAATGTTTGACCTACTACTGAAGTCCATTTTTGGAAGCCCAAAATATTTTATGTTTGCTTGATGCCTGAAGGATTTACAAATCCTTGGCCTAATACCAGATATTACCGGATGGTAAGGAAAAATAAATGTTGATGCCATTGAAGACCTTATACCTGACCAAAGCCCTCCAAGATCCTAGATATTTGAAATCATGAATTCAAAGTGCATAAGTTTAGTATTTGGCTCAATAAAATCCAACATTAGACCACCTGAACAGGGATTATCATCATCTTAGGACACCTGTAGGCTAATATCACCTATCAAAAGAATATAAATAAGGTGGTTATACTCATGGTATCATGCAGGTGATGGGGAAGCTCCACCAAAAATAATTAGTGAAAAGCAAAAAAATAGATGCAAGTGATAGACTCAACACTACTTAGCATAACATAGATTTTGGCCAAGTTAGTAATTTATGATGGGATAGTTGGTGTGGCCATACTTTTAAATAATCTAATCAGCTGGAACTCCTTTTGATATAACAAAAATCTATTTTTAATATAATGAAGTTCCTCATAATGATAAGATTATAGAAATCTTATATATACATGGATGTAAATTGTAAACTGGCCTGCTCTTAGGTGTTTACAATTCGTATGTAAATATGAATAACTTACATTTTAATACAAAGTGATTGTTTTTTGGCCTCTGGTTCAATTGCTTTGTAGAACATGTATGTATGGATGAACATTTCTTTCTAATTTTAGGTTGTTGAATGGTCTTGGTGTTTACTCTAAATTCTGAATTTATGTTCGGTTCATTCACTTTTTCTAAAATTTCTGGTCTAGTAAGCTACACTATATTAAAATTTGGATGTTCTATAATTGATAGTAAAACTAGTTAGTATGTTAGGTAGTTGATTGTTTAAATGCATGGTTCTTTATTTAGCATATATCATGATGTTGCTTTATCTACACCACTATAAGTTCTAGTTTAGATCATTTTTCTTCTTTGAGAACCCTTTTCCCCCACATTTACGAATAGCTAGCTAGAACTTCAAGGAACCGACCTCCTTAGGATATTATATACTATAGTTTTCACAGCTCCCCAATAATTCAATGTTGGTCAAGGTCTATGGGGCACACAAACCTTTCCATTAGAAAAATTATCTGACCAACAGATTCCTTTTAATTACACTTGATGAGAGTGCAAGATAAAATATACCTTTAGCTTAAATTCCTCTAGATACAAGAAATACAATATTAAAGATAAATCCTTGATTAAAACAAAGTTAACGAAATATGGCAAATTTAAAAGTAAAAAATCTATTTAAGATAGTATTAATGTAGAACTTATAAATATTTTTAACTTAATATTTCCTTTTTAAAAAAAGTGAAAATATTGAGTTTCTTGTAATGCCTAAATAAAATTGCAAGATCTAAGACTCTTTTTAATTTCAAAGTAAGAACAAAAGATTAAGTTTATTTTAATGCCAAAATGAAATTGCAAGATTTAAGGTTCTTTTTAATTATAAAGCAATATCAAAAGATCAAGTTTATTTTACTTTTGAAATAAAATTGAACATCTAAAGCTCTTTTTAATTTCAGAGCAAGAACAAATTATCAAGTTTCTATAATGTCAAAATGGAATTGCAAGATTTATTTTTTCAAAGAAAGAACAAAATATAAAATAAAATTGCAATATTTAATTAACTAAGATTTAATTCTAAAATAAAAATTATGAATTCCTTTTAACATAAATATGAAATCAAAAGAGTATATAACTAGATTATTTTAACCCTAAAATAAAAATGATACAATTAGAATTCCTTTTAATGCTAATATGAAATAAAAGAACTAAGATTTGATTAATTCTAAAAAGAAATGAGGGACTATGAAATTAAATAAAGTCATAATGTAATATTCTAAAATAAATTTCTAAGTCAAATTGTGGAATATGAGATAATAAGAAATAAAGATATTCTTAAATTAAAACTCGATTAGATTTCACCTTTTTTAGGCAAAGAGAGAAACAAAAACCTTAGATCGGTCCTTGGGAAATGTGTAGAGAAACAAAGAACTACAAATTCATTGTTGAATTTTATATTTTTCATTTTCTGTAAATTTGCATTGACTACAAATTCACCATTCAACTATAAATTCACCATTATGGAGTATTCACATTGACTACAAATTTACCGTGAGTGCAAATTTGCTTTGATGCCTTTATATTTGCAAAGGCATGATAAAATAAAGTGATACCATGGTCATAAAAACCTATCAAAAACCTATAGAACATAATTTAAATACCAACAATAATGTAAATAAAATAATATTAGTATATTTTTAGTATTTTTCCATTTGGATTAGAACATGCATTTATCTTGATCCATAGATCAAGACTCAAAATGATAATTTAAGGTTTTTTATAAAATAACATAAAAATACACAAAATCATATAAGAAGTATCGATGTAAGATGAGAGGAAAAGGGGAAAGAAAGACCCCTAAGATGGAATGTCAAACATGTAGGGTTTTCACTCTACAAAAAATACAAAATCATTGTTGGACCATAAATTTATCATAACAACGAATTTGCTCTTAGAGTACAAGTTTATTATTGGACCATGAATTCATGTTGATAGTGAATTTGAATCTAAACTATAGATTCACCTTAGTAGTAAAATTTTATATTGGTTTGAAAAAATAGATCAAAATACCTCAATCTCACCGCCAATCCATGAAAACCTAATATTCACAAAAGTTTATGCAAAATATCTACAAAATGTTATATGCAATTTATGTTTATAATCTTTGTCGTCATATATTTTTGTCTAACCTCCTTTGAAACACAAAGGTATACTTTTATAGAAGGTAAAAAAGCTTTGGAATTTTCACCAAGGGTTCCCACAAAGGGTTAGACACATGCACTTTCTAAAAGGTGAGTCATCCATTTAATTTTCTATTTAAAAGGTGAGGTGTCTAGTTACTAGTTTTGATTAGCTTTTACAATATTGAATTGGAGGTTGATTGGGAGGTTAATTTCCCCTAATTGGTAGTTGCATGATCTAATTAGAGGTGGTTGCTAAGCTAACCACCTCTAATTGGTAGTTGCATGGGATTATTGGATGTGGTTGCCAAGTTAGTTACCTCTAATTGGTAGTTCAAATAGACTAGCATAAATTCTATGTTGATTAAACATGGAGCAGAGGAACTAGAAGTTATTGAAAGTTACACCACCAAAATTGAATGCTTTGTTAGTTATTTTTAAAAAGCATTATTTGGGAGAATTTTCTCATACAAATTCACTTTTGTATTTTTTTGTTAGTGCAAATTTATCATGCCTATACTCATTGGAAAACTTGTGTTGAGAGCTTTCTAACAATAAAATTTTTATGAAATATGGAGGTCATTTTCCCTAGTTTTGTGAAGGTCAAAGTTAAAGAGTTCAAATTGGATGTGAGAAGTTAAATTTTCCCTTGAGGCAAATTTTCAATGCCAATTTTCCATGTGTGAGAATTTTCCTTGCCTAGGCTTGTTGGAAATCATGTTCTAAGAGCTTTCTAAGGGTACCAATTTTGTAAGGTTTTGAGTTTGTTTGGTCAAGTTTTATGAAAGTGAAATTTGAAGGGGTATTTATCCTGAATTTGGGTACCAAAATGTGATTTGGTCAAATCAATCAAATATGCAATGGATGACATGATAAGTTGTTGGTCTAGGGAGAAAAATTAGGTGTTTAAGATGAATTCAATGTTTTCATGAGGAATTTGATGTTTTAATTTTTTGTAAAGGTGGTTTTGTTTTTTTATTTGGTTGTTTTGTCAAAGGTTAAAGTTTATATTTTAATTTTAATTTTTTCTAAGATTAAATTTGTTTTTAATTTTTTATTTTTTAAGGATTTTCATTTTCTTTTTTGAATTTTCAATTTAAAAATGTGGGTTAGGGTTAGGGTTTTGGCAAGAAATTAGTTATGGATATAAAATAGGATTGGGGGGTTATTTACACCCATGTTTTGGTGAAGATAGAATGAAGGAGAAATTGTGATGTCTAAAAGGTGAGGTTTGAAAAAATATGGTACAAGCAAGAAAAATGAGGCACTAGGTGGAGGATGTGTAGGATACCGAGTGAGATGAGTCAGCACTCAAGGTAGGCTTCTAAAAAATTATACCTCAATATTTTGGGGGAATTAATTCAATGTATGAAATTAGCTACATAGGGTATTCATGGCCATACAATAAATTTGTTAATGTATGATGAATTTATAAAAATCAAGTGAATTTGTGGTCATGGGGTAAATTTTCTATCATACAATAAACTTATGAATTTCTCAAAAGGTAGTCATGCTTATCCTTGTAGACACCCAAAATTTACACGTCTACCTCTATGTACTTGTAGATCTATTTGGACACTTTTATGTTTGTATAGATCATCCTAGACCCCTCTAGGCTATTTAATACCAGTGTAGACAATTTTAGACCACTGTGGACTACTCTAGACCAGTGTAGACTACTCTAGACTATTGTAGACCTTCATAGACCTACGTAGACCATCTCATTGGACTATAGGCATGAAACCCTACTAAACTAAAAATTTCATGTCCTAACCACCTTCTATCTATCAAGAGGTCACCTATCAAATCACTAATCCAACCTAAGCCCTTTGCTAAACCTAATTAGGTCCTCACAAGACTATTACATCCCAAAACTCCTACTTAATTTAATTGAATTTCTAATTGTAAATTCACTTTTTACTTAAGTGTACTTTATGACTTAAAAATGTTAATTAGGATCCTAAACCCAAATTAGTCCTAATTATTCCCTCACACATGTGTGCACATTAGGTTAGTTAGGATATTTGCTAGAAATCCTAACTAAACCCTAATCTAATCTAGAAGTTAGCTAATCCTAGTTAACCTTAATATCTCCTCACACATGTGTGAGTACAAGATATTCCTTTAGGGAATGTGGAGATGAAATCTCCCAAAACCCTAATATAACCTAGCATGGAATAGAATCTAGAGTTTGGTATACCTAACCACCCCCCTTGACCTTAGATTTTCCTATAAATAGAGGGTCCTCCATATCATTATCTCTCTATCCCTCTTAGCTAACTTACAAAAACTCTGTCAAAATCCTACTAGAATCCCTTCTTTTGATTATGGATAGTAAAAACAACATCGAAGTGTCCCATGAGCCCATCCAGACAAAGGATATCCACCAAAAGGCACTTGTAGTTGGATTGACCCCCTAACCTACAACTACATGTTCTATATTACCCCAACCCTACGATTTGGCCATATAGTTGATCTACATAAATAGAAACTTTAGGAAACCTTTATTTAATGTTTTTATAGCATTTACACTTCTTTTTAGGCTTTGTTCCATGTTTTTAATGTATTTTTATCTTCATCAATATGGGGCCTAATCCATGATAGGCCCAAAATTAATTAATACCATTTTGTACGCCCTCTAGTAGCAGTAAAAATACATCATAATAGCAAACACGATAGCAAAAAAAACACACAATGGTAGCACACACGCATAAAAGACCACCTAAATTCGAGGTGCCCCAAGAGAAACCATTAGAGTATTTCACATATTGTTGAGAAATAAAAGGAGATTCACCCTATAATCTTGTATCAAATTCTTAATAAAATTTGTTGAAAGCACTTCTGAGAATTTTTATGTATTATAGTTAATTTTCTTGATCAAATGGTAGCATTTGGTATGCTTCATTCTGACACACCCTATAGGACCACCCACAATAGGTTATATTAGGTTACTTTACTATGAATATGATATAATTTTGGTTTTCTATGATTGTTACAGGATCCCTAAAACCCAAATGTAGCATAGAGGTATAGTATTCCTAGATGGGGAGGTGATCATCTAAGACCAAGAATGATCAATAGATAATTTCCAACTTAGTTACCAAATCGTACCATCGTGTAGTCCTCCAAACTACCCTTTGTGTTAGTTAAATAACTTGTATGAATGCCAAACTCTCACACTATATGAATTTCAAAATCTGATACAGTGGCATGGATTGTACACTTTTACACTCAGCTAAACTGACATATTTCATTTTGGAAGCTGACGTACATAGTTTTGTAATGATTTAAGTCGATTTTCTCAAACTGCCAAATCGGTTAAGTCAATCCCTATAGTTCAGTTTACCAAATCGGGTAATTTTACATTGTACGATTTGTACGGACTCTTCTGTACGATCGAAAAAAATTAATGGTACAATTAGGTGCCAAATCAGATGCTCTAATTCCTCAATATCTCTTAGGGATGTTTTATAAGGTTTTACTATACCAATTAATCCATTCTTTGGGTTGTGACAAACTTTACAACGGAGCTTGGGAGAGATTCTATTCAAATGATTACATACATAAATCATACAACAGGGCCCATAACATCATTATCCATATTACTATGCTCACAAATCATTCCTCAGGTTATCATTATCCTTATTGGAAATTTTTAGTCCCTAAGTCAAAGTTATCATTGATGTCACTAGATGAAGTCATCATTAATGTCAAGGACTTCATCAATAAACAAAGTTGTCAAGGTTATCATTTGATATCCAGGAAGAAGCTTCAAATAATACCAAAGGTCAAGAGAATCAGTGTAGAAGTTAAAGGCAAAAATGGCCCCATAATATTTTAAATTTATATGGAATATTAGTTTAAAAGGTGTTTCATAAAAACCTAAGGAGGCTTATTGGAAAGTTAAAAAGGAGATATAGTGTTTATTTTATAAATTATTTAAATTCAATGTGAATTTAAATTTTATAATTAAATGTTACTTATACCAAGTTATGCAATGGGAAGAAATTAATAATACCAAAGGTTTCTAAAAGAATTCATTTATAATATTTAAATTCAAAAGAATTTAAATAAATTATAAATTAATAAAGTCTAAAGCGCCCATGTTCTATAGTTGGAAGAAATTCGAAGCATTGATGTCACATGGTTTAAAGAAAATTTGAAGCACCGAAATATTGAAACAAAGGTGGAAATTATTATATAAACCATTCCCAAGGGGCATTAATTTTTATCCTTGCTCAAAAAAAAAATTGCATGTGAATTGGAGCTCATGAAAAAGACTATGAAATTTGTGTTTGTGTATGCCAGCGAATAGAGATAAAAGGAAAGGCATAGATCAATTGGAAGCCATCTGGGAAATATGGCCTAGTGGCAATAGGGTAGTGGCTAGAGTGCTTGCATTCAAGGATACCATCATTTGAAACATGGTGGTTGTTCTTGGCAGTTGTGTTGGGTTGAAGGCACCAAAGGCGAGGCCCACGTTTTGCAAAATGCAAAACGGGGATACTTTTGAACACGTGGTGCTTCCACACTCCAAGTGGGCGCATAGCTTGTGCAGTGATTGCAGCCATGGCTAAGGTGTTGTTCATGGGCTGCATTGAGGGTTCAAATCCCTCCAAAGGCAAGGTAATTAAATTTTGATTATTTTTAATATTGCCTAAATTTGGGAGTTAAAAGGGGTTGCTAGTTGAAAATCGATGTTTATTTGGAGTTATAAGGAGTTTGATTTTACTTTTAAACAAAGTCTTAATTATTATATTTGCATATTGGAGAAGTAAGACTTTAAGAGTGTTGATTTTATTTTTAAAAGGACTTTTGCCAAAGATATTATTATGAAGGTGTTTTATATTATTTTAAAGTTGAAGTGATAAGGTGTATTTTGTTTGATATTATTTTGTATTGTGATTCATTGAGAAAATTATTTTATTCTAACCTCTCTTGATATTGACAAATAAGTGATTATGAGTGTGGTATATTTGTGTGATCTACTCCTTGTCAAGAAAAATGTATGGGTAAATTCTTCCTTGGTTGAGTTGATTGGTTAATTTATGAAAAATAAGTTTCGATTGAAAAGGACTTGATTAGGGTTTCCTTTTGAGTGTGTTTGAGTAATTGCTTCAAGGTTTTATGGAATAAAGAGTCGTTATTAAAACCTTCCTTTATAAGCATTGTTGTTGAAGCCACTGGTTGTGTGAAGAACCTCAGTTACGGTTGTGCAAAATAACATGAGTATCATTGTTATGTGAATATTTTTTTATAAGCATTGTTGTTGAAGAGAACTATTATGTAAAGAACTTGAACTAGGGTTTGAAAATAACATGAGTATCATTGTAATGTGAGATTTGTTGTTAAGCATTGTTGGAAACATTTTTAGTTAGAGATTATATGCTTGGAGTAGGGCTTGTGATAAAGGGGTGTTTTATTAAGTTATTGGTTGAGTAGAGTTGGTTGAGCCTATTCAAGTGGTTGTTTTATTAAGTTATTGGTTGAGTAGAGTTGTTTTATTAAGTTATTGTTCAAGTTCCATAAGATAAAATATTCTATATTATGAATTGAGTTTATTGAGCATTGAGTGTGAAGAATACAAGCTTATACTGAGAGGGGGAGTGAATAGTATAAGACCACTTTTTACTTTCTTTCCAAATAAATATTAATTAATTTTCTTAATTGCAGTAACCAAATATAGCAATGTGCATTAATAACTTAGATAGCAATAGTAAGCAAGAGCACAAGTCACCACACACAATTGAGACACAAGATTTAACATGGTTCCTCCAATGTGGGTTACTCCACCAGATAATCTCTTTATAATATTTCACATAGAAATAATGAACCTTATCCAATACAATGATTTCTTTGATCTGCTCAAAGCTATGCAATAACAATTTCACACATAATTTTTCCAAATCTGAATAACAATCTCACACAGAACTTATCCAAAAATTAATAACAATTTCACACAAAACTTATCCAAATCTGAATAAAAATCTCACACATAACTTGTCCAAAACTGAATAGCAAGCTCACATAGAACTTGTCCAAAACTGAATAACAAGATCACACATAACTTGTCCAAATATTCTCCAACAAGATCACCAAGAACTTGTCCAAAACTACTCTAGAAAGCTCACCAAGAAATTGTCCAAATTTTACTCCAACAATCTCACCAAGAACTTGTCCAAATATGCTCAAGAAATCTAACTAAGAACTTGCCAAAATTTGCTCTAGAAATCTCACCAAGAATTTTCTCAAATGTCTCCACAAATCTATCCCAAAATTGTCCACAAAACTATCTACAAAGCTATCCCAATTCTATCCACAAATCCATCTACAAAGTTGTCCCAAAACTGTCCACAAAGTTATCCTAAAACTATCGACAAAGGCCTTCTCAAAGGCTCAATCAATCATGCTCAATTACCACTCAAATATCATCCACAAATCTATCAAGGAAAATCTCAAATATGAACTCAAAAAGGAATGGCAATGTACTATTAAATGGATGACAACAATGATCCACAATGATCTCAATTCAACTCAACTCAAATCAACTCATAGAAGCATAAAGAGAATTTTTAGAGACTCAATATGTTCTAAGATCAATATTCAACTCAACTCAACTCAAATCAATCTCAACTATACTCAAGTCAACTCATAGAAGCATAAAGAGAATTGTTAGAGACTCTATATGTTATAATCTCACTCTCAACTCAACTCAAATCAAATCAATCTCAAGTCAACTCATAGAAGCATAAAGAGAATTGTTAGAGACTCAATATGTTCTAATATCACTCTCAACTCAAATCAGAATTATGGAATAGTTTATTTCATGGAACTTGACCAATCACCTCACACAATCACTTGACTAGGCTCAATCAACTCAACTCAACACAAGGGACTACTCTTTATCACAAACACCCTAGTCCAAGCATGTATCAACCAACTCAAATGTTTTCAACCATGCTCAACCACAAATATCAATAACAATGATACTCATATTCTTTTCAAGTTCTTTTACAACCAATGGGCTTCAAGGACTATGATTATAAAACAAGGTTTAAATACAACTCTCAAACCTAAAAACCTTGAAGCATTCAACCAACCACTTTCAAAAAGGAAACCACAATCAATCCTTTTCACTCCAATGATATTTCAGAAATCAACCACCATAACCAATCAATAGGAGAATGTGCCCATACCTTTTTGATGCCAAGAAGTTGTCCACAAACTCTGCCACACTAAATACAACTTTCATTTCCGATATCAATAAGGGTTATTGGAATTCAAATAATAATCACAAGATAAGCATAACTCAATTTACACATTTTTACTCCAACTTAATAAAAACATCCACCAAAGTCCTTTTTAATAAAAACCCTTATCAAAAATAATAATCAACAAGGCTCTCAAAAATATTTTTTAACAACTCCTTATTTCTCCTAAATCTTAATTTTTCAATTTCATGAATATAAAATTAAATCAACAACTCATCCACCTCTGAAATAATAATCACAATCCTTATAAAATTAAAGTTTAATTAAAAACTTTAATTATTCCTTAACCACCTTATAAATCATATTCTAGGGCATCAACGAAATTAATTTGAGCAAAATGTAATTACCTCCTCAAGGGGATCCGAACCCCTAATTGCACACACCGCGAGAACCTTAGCCGTAGCTAAGGTTACCACATGAGCTAGCCACTCATTCAAAAGGAAAAGTATGACATGCCTTAAGTCCTTCTTCCCTTCCATGCAAACCAAAAGTGCTTCGAGCGCTTTCCTTCCCATGCCTTCGAATGTAGTCAAGGAGATTCGAACCTTGATGTAAAGCGCTGCCACAAACCTTAACAAAAATCCAATTGCCAATGCACCACTCTTCCCACAATATCTTAGGCTTTCGACCAATCTTGGATTTATTCACTGTCTCCATTTTCAAAATGATTTTTGCATGAGCTCTCTTCAGATGCTAAGCCAATGATTAACACGAGTAAGGATAAATTTCAAATGAACCTTAGGATCCCCCTTTATATAGTATTCTCCTCATTTTTTATGATGTCGGTGAATTATTGATTTTTCCTCTTTCTTTAGACATCGATGCTAACTTTAATTTTAATTTTAAAAGTAAAATTAAAATTTTAAATAATTAAAATTTAAACTAAATATTTAAAATTAAAATATCTCCTTTACCGGGGCACATTTTTCGATGAAATGAAAGGACAACCTGGTTTTTAAGAAAAATCCATTTCAAATCTGCCATCCATAGTTTAAAAAAAAACCTTTTATTTTGCATCCCTTGGTTTCACAAAAATCCTTATTTTATCCATGCTTTCCAAAATATCATTTGCCCATCAAAACTCAATGTGATCCATATGACATCAACGATTCATGTGACATAAATGAAAAAATAAAATAACTTAGATTTCCAACAATATACCCCTTTGTCATTGATGGCAACACCTCTAAATTAAAAACCACAATCACTACAAAAACCATCTCTGAGAATCAATGTTGCTCCCTTTGACTCAATAATCTCTATGGAGGCTACTCCCCTAACTCAATGATCTCTTTGGAGGCTTCTCCCCCTAACTTAATGCTCTCCTCCTTACTAAAATATCTCCCCCTTTGACATCAATGGTAAAAGGGACACCTATGGGGCTAAAATATATGACTCTTAACTCTTAAGCATAGCCCCCTCACCACCTTCTCTTTTGAGGTGACTAATTTCAGGGTGGGAGTACTTTTACATCCATATCACATTTGTTCTTTCCTCTATCAACTTCCTTCCATGTTTTCTTGATATCCTTCTCTTAATGAATTACTTGATATTCTTGTCTAGAACCTGTTTGACCTTATTTCCTTGAACCTATTTGACCTTCTTGCCTTGAACCTATTTTGAATTGAGTCCTACACCATTTTGCAATATGCCTAAAGTTATTGTAATTAAAACACTTGATATTGTAGCCTTTGGATGGTGCCCATGTCCTGAATTCATTATTAAAATAATTTCCATATCCATTACTTTCTTGAACCCTGTACTGTGAAGCTCTGTTTTCATGACCATTATGACCATGACTTCTGAATTGTGAATCTCTAAAACAAAAACTATGTTGCTCATTTCATTTGCACTGAAAATCTCTATGACCAATACTTTTGCATGAGAAGCGATGTCCCTAAAAACCATACGTTCTTCCTTTGAAGTTTCTTCTAGCAAAATCAAACTTCTTTGATCCATGGATCCTGTACTGTATAGCCTTGTATCCAAATCCATTACAAGAAAAACAATTTCCTTGAAAATCCATTTGTTCATGCCTTGGTTCTTCATACCTTTCTTGACCATTATACTTATGATCATTTTCAACTTGTGCATTACATCCTTGAACCTTATTTGTTAAAAATTCTTAGTTTCTTCCTTGATATTCTCTTCAAGAATTTATTTTCCCTTTGAGCTTGATTCACCTCTCTCAAAACAAGAATCAAACTAAATATTTGGAGCAATATGAACTTTGGAACCTTCCTCACAAATCTTAGGTGCTTCCTTGCTTTCATTTTTTAGAACTTCCTTTCCTTTTGAGTGTGATTTTTCTTGGAAGTAAGATACAACCTTAAAATAAGTTTCCACTCCTTTTTAAACCTTTTCGTGTAATGTATCATGTCTTGTCATGGTTACCCTTAGTTATTCATTCATCCTTGCTTCTATCCTTTTTGCATTTTGAAGCTCTTCTCTAAGATTATTGATTTTTTGAAGTAGTTCTTCTCTGATTTTGACATATGTTCGAATCTTGTTTTCAAAATTCCTGTATTCTTCTTTTAGCCTTTTGATTTATGATTTTTGTTTACTTAGCTCATCCTCTTCCTTTTATATAACCAAAAGTGAGACTTATTTTTTTTCACTGTCATTGATACCATTATAATCTTCTATAGCAAACAAACTCTCAAGATTTCTTTGACCATGCTTGTTTCCTTGATGTGTCATCTCATCTTCACTATCACTGAAACCATTGCAATATCCTGATTTGTGATCTCTTTGACCACACACAAAGAACTGCTTTCTTTCACTTTCTATTCCTAGGAATAGACTTTCTTCTTTTTCATCATATTATTTGTCTTTATCACTATGATCTGAGCTATCACTTGCTTCTACAATGTAGTAAGATTTCTTTGCCTTACGAAAACATTTCTTCTTCTCATACCTATTTTTCTTGACATCTTTGTCATGCTTATGCTTTGCATATTATTTTCTTCTTTGACCCTATTTTTCATCATCACCGTTTTATTCATGTGGACACCTGTATACATAGTGACCAAGATCATCACACTTGTAGCATCTGAATTTCCTTATATCCCTGAAATTCTTTGAGTCCTTATTCCTTTTGATGAATTTAACTTCCTCATAATTATTTTAACCTCTACTTATTTCTGAAACTTTTTCTTTCTCTTTATATTAAGCCTTGAATGCAATCTCTTTTATTGGAACCTGATGCTTACTTACCCTCATCTCATAATATGTGAGAGTACCTTGCAATTCTTTCATTGTTAGCTTGTATATATCCATTGTCTCTTCTATTGTTGAAACCTTAGAATCATATTTGATGGGAAGTGATCTCAAAACCTTTAGAGTAACTTTTTATTCTTTCATCTCAAAACCTAGGCCTGTCATGTTGTTAGTAATATCATCAACATGAAGTAAAAACTTTACAATATCTTTAGAATCTTCCATTTTCAATTCCTCAAATATTTTTCTATGATTTTGTAGTTTTGCCAAATTTACCTTGGAATATCCTTCATAAGTATTCCACAACTTGGTCCACATCTCATTAGATGAATTACATACCATGACCTTTGCAAAATCTGTCTCACAAATCCCACTCAAAATACAATTCATTTCTCTTGCATTGATCTCAACCAATTTCCTGATAGTATTATCTGCCTCGGGATCACCTTCAACCCTCTACTCTTTTTCAACCATTTTTCATACCTCATATCCTTGTGATATCAAGTAGTTCTTCATCCTCATGCTCCAGAAAGCATAATTGTTACCATCAAATAATGGAGACTTATTTGTAGATGATCCATTCTATGAAGCCATATTTGTTCTTATAGAATCTTCCTTCAAGATGTTAGCCTTTCCTAACTAACCCACTCTGATGCCAATTGTAGAACACAATATTATACTGAGAGGGGGGTGAATAGTATAAGACCACTCTTTACTTAATTTCCAAATTAATATCAATTAATGTCCTTAATTGCAATAACCAAATATAGCAATGTGCATTAATAACTCAGATAACAGTAGTAAGCAAGAGCACAAGTCACCACACACAACTAAGATGCAATATTTAACGTGGTTCCCCCAATTTATGGTACTCAACCAGACAATATCCTTATAATATTTAACATAGAAATAAGGATCCTTATCCAATAAAATGATTGCTTTGATCTACTCAAAGCTAGGCAATAACAAGTTCACAATAACAAGCTCACACAGAACTTGTCCAAAACTCAATAACAAGTTCACACAAAACTTGTCCAAATCTGAATAACGAGCTCACACAGAACTTGTCCAAAACTCAATAACAAGTTCACACAAAACTTGTCCAAAATTGGATAACAAGCTCACACAGAACATGTCCAAAATTGAATAACAAGCTCACATAGAACTTGTTCAAAATTGGATAACAAGCTCACACAGAACTTGTCCAAATCTAATCCAACAAGCTCACCAAGAACTTGTCCAAAACTGCTCTAGCAAGCTCACCAAGAACTTGCCAAAAATCTACTCCAACAAGCTCACCAAGAACTTGTCCAAAAATGCTCTAGAAATCTCACCAAGAACTTGCCCAAATATTATCTAGCAAGCTCACCAAGAACTTGCTCAAATCTGTCCACAAATATGTTCCAAAACTGCCCACAAAGTTGTCCACAAAGATTTCCAAAATTGTCAACAAAGTTTTCCCAAAATTGTCCACAAAGCTATCCACAAAGTTGTCCACAAAGCTATCCCAAAATTTTCCACAGTCCTTCTCAAAGGCTCAATAAATCGTGCTCAAGTAGCACTCGAATATCATCCACAAATATATCAAGGCAAAGCTCAAATATGAACTCAATAATGAATAAGAATGTACTCTTCAATGGATGACAACAATGATCCACAATGATCTCAATTCAACTCAAATCAAATCAACTCATAGAAGCATAAAGAGAATTGTTAGAGACTCAATATGTTCTAATCTCAATATTCAACTCAACTCAACTCAAATCAATCTCAACTCAACTCAAGTCAACTCACAGAAGCATAAAGAGAATTGTTAGAGACTAATTTTTTTCTAATCTCAGTCTCAATTCAACTCAACTCAAATTAATCTCAACTCAAATAAAGTCAACTCATAGAAGCATAAAGAGCATAAAGAGAATTGGTAGAGAATTGGTAGAAATAAAATAGTTTATTTCATGGAACTTGACCAATTACCTCACACAATCACTTGACTAGGCTTAATAAAATCAACTCAACCAATCACCACAAGGGACTTCTCTTTCTCAAAAACACCCTTGTCCAAGCATGTATAAACCAACTCAAATTTTTCCAACAATGCTCAACCACAAATCTCACATAACAATGATACTCATGTTCTTTTCAATTTCTTTCACAACCAATGGGCTTCAATGACTATGCTTATTAAATAAGGTTTAAACACAACTCTCAAACCAGAAAACCTTGAAGTATTCAACCAACCACTTTCGAAAAGGAAACCACAATTAATCATTTTCACTCGAATAATATTTCAGAAATCAACCACCATAACCAATGAATAGAAGAATGTTCCCATACCTTTTTGATGCCAATAAGCTGTCCACAAAATCTTCCACACTAAATAAAACTTTCCTTTCCAATATCAATAAGGATTAGTGGACTTCAAATAATAATAACAAGATAAGCATAACTCAAATTACACCTTTTTACTCCAAATTAATAAACACATCCACCAAAGTCCTTTTTAATAAAAACCCTTATCAAAAATAATAATCAACAAGGCTCTCAAAAATATTTTTTAACAACTCCTTATTTCTCCTAAATCTTAATTTTTCAATTTCATGAATATCAAATTAAATCAACAACTCATCCACTTCTGAAATAATAATCACAGTCCTTATAAAATTAAAGTTTAATTAAAAACTTTAATTATTCATTAACCACCTTAAAACTCCTATCCTAGGGCATCAACGAAATTAATTTGAGAAAAATGTAATTACCTCTTCAAGGGGATTCGAACCCCCAATTTGCACACAATGCAAGCACCTTAGCCATGGCTAAGGTTGCTACACAATCTAGCCACTCATTTGAAAGGAAAATACATGATGTGCCTTAAGTCCTTCCTCCCTTCCACATAAACCAAAAGCACTTTGAGCGCTTTCCTTCCAATGCCTTCGAATGTAGTCAAGGAGATTTGAACCTTGATGTAAAGCAATACCACACACCTTCACAAAAAGCCAATTTCCAATGTTCCACTATACCCACAATATCTTGGGCTTTCAACCAACCTTGTATTTATTTCTTGTCTCCCTTTTCAAAATTATTTTCATACAAGCTCTCTTCGGATGCTTAGGCAACGATTAAAAAAGCAAGGATCAATTTCAAATGAACCTTAGGATCCCCCTTTATATAGTCTTCTCCTCATTTTCGATGACGTCGGTGCATTATTGATTTTCCCTCTTTCTTTAGACCTTAGCACTAACTTTAATTTTAATTTTAAAATTAAAATTTAAATTTTAAATAATTAAAATTTAAACTAAATATTTAAAATTAAATATCTCCATAATCGGGGCACATTTTTCGATGAAACAAAAGGACAACCTGGGTTTTATGAAAAACCTATTTCAAATCTACCATCAATGTTTTTAAATAAAATCTTTTCTTTTACATGCCTTGGTTTTCATAAAAACCCTAATTTTATCCATGCTTTCCAAAATATCATTTGCCTATCAAAACTCAATGTGATCCATGACATCAATGATTCATGTGACATCAATGACAACATAAAATAACTCAAATTGCCAACATATTGTAGAAAATATTGAGTCTCTAACAATTCTCTTTGTGTTTCGATGAGATTGGTTAAGTTTTGTGTGAGCTTATTGAGTAGATTTCGACAAGTTTTGAGTGGACTTATTGAGCAGATTTGAGCAAGTTCTGAGTGAGCTTGATGAGCATAGTTGACTAATTTTGAGTGGACTTGTTGCATAGTTTGAGAAAGTTTTGAGTGATATTTTTGAGGATATTTGAGCAAGTTCTTATTGGACTTGTTCAGCAGATTGAGCAAGTTCTAAGTGGACTTGTTAAGCAAAATTTGAGCAAGTTCTGAGTGGACTTGTTGAGTAGATTGAGCAAGTTATAAGTGGAATTTTTGAGCAGAATTGAGCAAGTTATGAGTGGATTTGTTGAGAAAAATTGAGTAAGTTCTAAGTGAACTTGTGGAGCAGAGTTTGGTGTAGATTTCAAGATAAGTTTATGCCATACTAGAGATAGATATTGAGGATATTTGTGCTAAACCGAAGGACTATGTTTAGTGCAGATTTAGGATAGAGCTTTGGAGGTGACAAAGCAGAAAGGATAGTAGTCTCCAATGGATAGATATCCATAATACAGGGTAGTGAGGATAGGTCTTATGATTGTGGATAAGAATATTCAGTGGAGAGAGATCCACAAGCCAGTGCAGTGGAGGCAGTAGTCTTCTAGAGGATCACCAACTAGAGTAGAGGAGAAGGAGTTCTCCTGTGGATAGAGATCCATGAACTTGATTTAGGGGATTGGTATCTCCTTTGGATAGAGGTCCATAAACATTGTAATAGGGAAGGATTCCCAAAGATATTTATTGAGAAAATTTTAGTGAAATGTTTTCTCCATGGAGTAGCCCACATTAGGTGAACCAAGTAAATTATGGTGTCTCTATCATGTATGGTGTTTTTTGCATTTATTTTATCACTATTTTTTGTATTGTTATATATATTACATAATATTTATTGGGAAATAAAATTAAAAAGTGGTCTTATACTGTACACCCCCCATCTTAGTATAAGCTTGTGTTCTTCAAACCTTTGTCAAGGAATTACAACAATGCACAAAACTAAGCTAAAACAATAACCAAAAAGCACACATGCATCAAAATTCCATCATAGATCATCAATCATAATTTCTAAGATCATACATAATGTGTAATTATGTATTTCCATTCCATTATAGTATAAATGTAATTACATCAAGGTTATTCTATCAATCTCTTGCAATAACTTAGATGTAAGTTAGCTATTACAACCAACAAGTACTCTATCCTGTATCATAGAAACCAAACCTACAAATTTTAAAATGGGGTATTATATAATGTTTATCAGGCCATTACAAATTGGTTCCTAAGGCAATTGGTTATTTACAACTGCCCATGTACAACTGAATTTATTAATTTGACATTTTACTAAGTCTAACACCTTAGTTAGCAAATCTAAGCGCCATTTAACTATGAAATTATATTTCCCATGAATTTGGATGAATTTCAATATGCTTTGTATGATTTTCTATTGCTTCGTACAGTTTATCCATCCACTTGTATGGTTTTCCCCTACCTATATAGTTTACAAAACTTGGGTAAACTATCACTTATGTCAAAACTGTCAAAATTGAGCAAATACTTTTTTATCACTTTCTCTTCTTCTGGGAGGTGGATTTGTTGCCTACATCTACCTTCCTATTTACTTTGGTCGGTATCCTCATCGACTCATTTTGCTTTTTCCACTGTTCCTTATATTCTACCACTACAACATCTAAGTCTTTGACTAGTGACTTATACATTTCTCATTCATTCCTCAAATTGGTTGCGTAGCTTCCCATGTCTACTACTTTCACCCCATGGAAGTTAGCCTTTTTCTTGGTAGTATTCAGGAACTCCATCATCTAATTTTCATGATCTAAGGTACTCTTTTTCAACCTATCCTACCAATGATATTCTACTCGATCTACCACCTGAAGTTCTTCATTCTTTTCAGTAATGGTCTTTAGGTGATTACTAATATCAGACTCTATAGCTCGAACACTATATTCCTTGATTTTCAATTGAGCTTACTTTTCCAAGATCATCTCATTAAATATTTTATTATCCTTTATCATATCCTCTATCTTCTTGGCTTGTGTTATCATTTTATCACTCTTCTCAACCAACTGAGCTATAATTTGTTCCTTCTTTGCTTTGAGTTGTACCTCCAAATCCTTAATAATGTCCTTTGCCATCTGTGATATTTGTAACTTTTCATCTTTAAGCATGTTAATTTTGGCTTCAAACTCAACTCTGACGCTTGAAATATCATCATCTAGTTTCTTTATCTTCTCTTCTATCACAACTCTACTTTTTTGTAGTTCTTCCATTGCAGCCAATGTATTTTGAGTGGTTGCAGTCTCCTCCTTCTAAGCCTCCTTGAGATGATATATTTTTTCCAATCATATGCTCAACCACTCTATCTAATGTGTTGGGAATTTCAACTTCCTCAGGGTGATATCCAATCCAGTAGCAACCCTCTTGTAATCCAACTCTGCTATATTTGTGATATAGGTCAAATGATTAACTCTATCCAAGTACATCCTTGTATTTTTCTTGTAATTTATTCTCACCCCTTCTAGCAAGTCCTCTCTTCCCAACATTGTTGTTACCTCTTCCTTGGGTAACCTTAATGGATGTTGTGAATGAATATCTACAATTATCCTTGTATGCTCCACACTATTCACCCATTTTGTTATCTTTTATAACTTGAGAGACACTTGTTCTTCCCATAAATTCAATTCTCCTATGTAGCCAAAAAAAAATTCCAATCTATCACTATTAATAACATGGCAAAACTACAAAAATAAGTGTTCCACCTTATATTTTATTCCACGTGTCTCCTTCTTAGTTCCAATTCTATATAACCATAGTACTTCCAAAAGATAACTGGATTGGATCCCTTGTAGTTCTTTCTCTGTAGGAGTCCATACATATTCCTCATCATGTGGCGGATATTGCTTCCTCCAAGCTCCTGAAGTGCTCTCTGAGTATCTATATTTTATCGAGGTGGAGACTACTTTATGATATTCTCCTCCTCACTATATTCTATATTTACAACCTCCTATTGATATTGTTGCTTTTCAACTTATTATTAGGATTCCTTCTATTATGTAAGCCCCACCTATTGTTCTTCTATATTCTCCTGGGATACTTCTTTTTCTATGTTTCCCACTTGTTCTTATGTCAATTGAGCCATGATTGTATTCATAACACATGGTCAATGGTCTCCTTTCCACTAGCTCTATTTTATTCTGTGTGTTCCTACACCTGACATATTTGCCTTAGTTAGTGATGTGATAGTGGTAAGTGTAGTGATGATGTGGTATACCTCTATTGGATATACCAATCTCTTTACTACCTAAAATGGCCTGAACATCACCCTGAACTATACCATCTTCTTTTGAAATCGTACATTTTTCCACCAAAATTGTATAGTATGATTTTTAAAACCCTAGGTTGTAAAGAACTCAAAATTTTAGCCCCATTTGTTGAATATTTTTCCAACCTATTTGTTGGATTGCCCCGTTCATCCTTTTCAGTCTTTCTCGGGAGCAATTTTCCAACTACTCCATCTCTGGCACAATTTATTTCCACTTGATGAATTTTGGCTATAATTTTGATGGATATATGGAATTCACCTTCTGTTTTTTGTTTTTTCCAGCTCTGATTCTTCTATTTCTAAGATTTAAATATTCACTTTCCTTGCAATTTCCACTGTTCAATTACAATTTCTCACTTCCCTAAACCCTAATATTTCATTTTCCACATCTAGGTTCATACTTGGATGTTTTCTATCGTATACTCTTCGTATTTCTTATTGAAATTTGAAATTCTCTTTGATGGAGTAAAACCCTAATTTCCTCTTTTGTTCCTTCTCTAGGTTAATTTATCTAAAAATGAAAAGTACTCCTTGGTGCTAATTAAAATGGGTCCATATAAATCCATATTTTTGATGAAATTGGCTACCCATATGGTCTTCTCTATTCAACTACACACTTTCCACCTTCATCCTCCTAAAAAATTTGAATTCTCACTTGTACGATTTAATGAAATTGCCAATTTTGCCTTCTATTTAAAGCATCTCAAAAACCCTAACTAAACCCTAAATTGCACCACTTTGCAAATTTCCATTTCATATTGCATGGATGATTGACAACTCAACAATTTTTTTGAAAATATTTGTCTCTTTCCCTTGCTTTTTCTTCCAACCACTACTTTTTCCCGTGCATGCCGCATTAAATGGGTAGTTGGAAATCGTACAACCTGGCCAACATTGTATAGTGTATGATCCAAATCATACAACATGTAATATTGTACGATTTCACATGCCTTTGTGTCGATTTTACTTGTATGATCTCCTAACTCATGTGATTTCATCCTTAATTATTACATGTAAGAGCTTTATACTTAGATAAAATTTCAAAATTTTCTCTTTCTGAATAGGTCGCATTTTCTGATTTTCAACCACTTCTTTCTTAATTGCGTCTCAAGGGATTTTCACAATTAAGGTACTTAGTTTTTATTTTTATTTTTCTCTTTTTTTTCAATCCTAATCTATTTACACTTACCTTATTGGTAATCATACAATGGCATTCACTTGTACGATCCCATCAAATTCTTCTCTTGGAGGTTCAACTCTAACATTCAGAGTGGTTGTGTTGCATGTTGATAATTTTTCCCTAGGACGATCCACCTCCACTTGTGATGTTACTAAATTTCTTTGCCTTCCTCTTCCATGTGTACTATTTGGAATTGTACAATTGCAAGCTAGAGTATCCTCACCTGGTGTCCTTTCCCTTTGCCGCACAGGTGATTGGTCCCTTGGTAGCAATGTCCTTACTACTCTACTACTATTTGAGTGACTTCTCCGCCTATCCCATCAGATCAGTTCTGGCTCTAGACTTGGTAATCTATTTCTTAGTTATACTTGGTTTCTTTCATCTACACATTGTACTCTTCCCCTACCAGCAAGGCTTCTTTCGTGCGAGTGTCTCCCCTGTCCTATTCCTCTTGGAATTGAGTTTTTGTATGCAAATGGTGATTCCTCCCTAATATGGAGTAATCCTCTATCACCCATCCCTCATTGAGATGGTTGCACCTATGTACGTTGCCTTGCAGGATTTGCTAAGATACTTCTAATTCCTAGTAATCCCCATAGATTCCTTATCAATTTTAGACAATCTAAGGGTGTATCTCTTTACCATATAGGAGTAGGAAGTCATAATCTTCCTCGCCCTCTTCCTCCTCCAATTGAAACATCTCCTTGTATTTTTTCATTTTGTAGTTGAATACCTCCCCCCCTTCCTGGCTGAAGTATTAGGGGTATTTCTCTAGTTATTCCTCCCATTGTTTGAATATTAGAAGTTATCTCTACCAACTCAATATTGGCTACTAGATGTCTACTTCTTCTTGTACTTGGTGATAGTTGTTGCAGTGCTCTGATTCTCTAATCTGCACATGCTAGGTGATGTCTCCATATTTTTTCTTCGAAGTTTCTCTATGGTGATGATGTTTCCAAAACTTCTAGATAGGCATCAAAAAAGTCCATCTTAGAACTTGAATGTGTTTGATTCTTTTCTCTCTGCTATTCCCAATTGGTTGGAAAATTCATCCTTCTCTCCAATATTTGTACTTCTCTCCTTTGTCTTCAAAACTATCGATAAACTATTATATAATCTTGTGGTTCAAGTTGGTTTGATGTTCCTGTGTTCTCTCTATTTGTCATTGTATCATTGTACATGTTGGGGGATCATGGTTACCTCAAGGGTTCTAAGGATTCCCTAGTCAATTATACTAGGTTCCATTATGATCCAAGGCATACCTTGGCTACTGGAGTCTATCAAATCCAATAATGTATTACCTTGTGGTTCAGGTGATATAGTTACCTCTTCAATATCTCACCACAACATCTCTACATATTCATTTCTCATAGGTGGATCACTCGATGATACCTATGATTTTGTGCTTGTGCCCTCGTTTCCTTCATCGCTTCACGGAGTTAATCCTTTAACCTCTTCTAGTTCCATTTCAATATCTTATAGCCTAGCTACCCCTTATTCCTCTAATATACGTATCATGCCATCCAATTCTTGGATGATTTTCTCTCTCAACATTGCATTATGACCTCTCGATATTTGATATTCTTCTTGCAATTGTTGAGTCTGTAACAATATTCTTTGTTGTAATAGCCCTATTTGAGCCAATGGAATAAGTCCAACCAATTCTTGATCAATGTTCTCATTTCCTTCTCCCTATGGAACTTCCATTTCAAATGTGTCCACTCTATCTTCATATTGTACTATTAGTCATATCCTTCTTTGATCTTCCATTTTTTGGGGTAGTTCTCTTCATTCTACTTGAGGATACCTCATATTTCTATTTACTGGAGTTGCTTATTCCTACCTTACCATATTTACAGGTAACAATACTATCTCCTGATGTTATCTTCCACTTGGGGGAATCCATTCCTCGTCTTCTTCTTCAATTATTTTAGTTTCGTTAGTAAATTTGACATGTAATCATAATATTCTTCTTTCTTTGGGTTGAGGTACCAACTCTTGTTTTTCTATGGTTGGTAATAGTTACTCCCCTTCACCAAATAAGTGCATGAGTCCTATGTTAGGATAATCCTTTGATGGATATAGCTCACTCTAAGCTTCATATTGATATTTCACTCATCTTCATATTTCAAGTTCTTTTGAAGCAATGAATAAACATTGTACATTGTAAGGCTTAAAATTTGAGTCATTTTTATTATGAAGCACCTTTATCCCATTCAAGTTATACAAATTTACTACTCCATTATTCATTAATTCCACTAATTTATAAGTACCAAGCCATAACATATTTATATTACCCGACTTGATTTCCCTCTTTCCATTAAACTTTAGAACTAAGTCACCCGGACTAAGTTTGAACTTCCTTAAATGTTTGTCATGCCACGCCTTATGTCTTTTCTGAGCTATATCAATTATCCATTGTGCCATAAATATTCCTTAATCTAACTTGATTAGTGTTGTCAGTCGCTCTTCCAAACTTTCTTGATCACCCAAGCGATTCTCTACCGTGACTCTCAAACTTGGTATCAAGAATTCGACTGGCACCAATTCTTCCTATCCATACATTAATTGGAAATGTGTATTTTTCATTGTAGGTTTAAAGTTGTTCTATATGCACATAAAATGGATGGTAGACATTCCTCCCAGTCGTAGACCTCTATTCCATAAGTTTTATACAGAGTAGATACTAGGACTTTATTTATTGCTTCTACTTTCCCATTCGCTCTGGGATAGTACATACTAGATAATGAGTGTAAAATCCTAAACACTATCATCAACATATTGATAATATCATTAACAAAGTATCCTCCTTGATAAATTTTTATCCATAGTGAAATACCAAACCTTGTGATTAACGTGTTCATACATGAATCTCATTGTTCTCTTCGTCGAGTTATCAGGTAATGTTTTTGCTTCTACCCATTTTGTTAGGTATTCCATTTCTACTACGATGTATCTACACTTCCTCCATCGAGATATCTTTAATGGGACTACGAATTCGAATTTCCATTATTCAAATAACTCTTGTGGTTGTGACGGGTATAAGGGCATAAAGTCCCTCTTTATCGGATTTCCTACTCTTTGGCAAGTATCGCATGCTTTCACATTCTCCTTCGTATCATTATACAATGTGGAACACCATAGCCCTACTAGTAGTACCTTCATAGCAGCTACATATGGTCCCATATGCCATCCTTCTAAGCCTACGTGAGCCTCTTTCAATGCCACTTTTACTTCTTCCTCCATGACATATCTTCATAAGATACCATCACTTCCTATTTTATACAACAATCCTACTATTATCTATAAGGATGTTGACTTCATTATTACTTTATTCTTCTCATTTGTCATTACTTCTTATGACAACTCTCTTGTGGATAGATTTTGGCTAACCAACTTGTACCATGACAAAATAACATTGATGGCGAATAGTTGTGCATATGGAAATTCATAAGGAACTCCTATTCCTACAAGTTCCACTGATTGTATCTGAGGCAACTGGTCTGCAATCACAGGCTTCCTACTCATCCTTGTATCACCATCTTATTTATCAAGTACAACAAGACTTGGTGATCAACATAGAAGGCAAATGGATTTACAAATAGGTAATACCTAAATGTTTGAACTGCATATACCATTTCTAAAGCTTCTCTTTTTTTTGTACTAGAATTCATCTCTAGCCTTGACAAAAGTCAACTAGTAAATAAAATAGGCTGATCTAGCCTAAATTGTGCTTCTTGTGCTAAAGCACATCCAATTGCAAAATTGGAAGCATCAATATGGACATGGAATTCCTTATCCTAATTTGCAAACACCAAAATTGGACTACTCACAAGCTTAGCCTATCACCACTTGCTATGTGGTTAAGACTCCCTTTGTCTCGATACCATTCTGATCAAAACCATATAATTGGAAGCTCGATTCCCATAGAGATTGACTGCCTATTTTTAGCCATGTTCTTTCAAGTAGCACATTGATGTTGGATCATCCATCCATAATAACTTGTGTCAATTTGTACCCTAGGATATCCATATGAACCAATGCAGGTTTCTTTCCCACATAAATCATTAATACAGTTGGATCCATGAACTAATCCTTTCACTCCTTCTCCTAAATCAGTTGAATTTACACTTCCATCACCTTATGCAATTGTATTTCTTCCACCATTGCTTTCTACAATGCTGGAATAGATTCCAACATGTTCGATACTTTAATTTCTACTGTGGTATCCAAAACCTATGCTGCAAAATTTTGCACAACTATCTCCTGGTCTAATGGTTTTCTTAATTCTTTATCAAATGTTTAATATACTCGCTTAGTCTTCTCAACTTCCTCTTGCAATATTTTATTTGCTACTTGACAGTGTTTTTTTTCCTTTGTTGGCTCTGGATACTTATCCTTCTTAGCCTAATTCCTCATCATGGCTAAAAATTCTTGGGTATCCTCCTTAACTTGAGGAACCTCTATGTCTAAATAACTAACGTTATATGGGTTACTCGAACTCATCTATTTTGAACAATTCTCTTCTTTGTGGTTCCTCAGACCACACCATCTGCACATATGTGTAGTGCTTGCTTGTGATGTTTCTTACCTTTGAGGTGTAGGATAATTTTTTACAATATTCCCCCATTCTTGGAAATTATGACACTATATGATTGGTCTTCCTTCTGAGTCATATTGCAAATGACTTTGTCCTTCTTGTTGATTACCTTGATTTGGTCTTCCACCTCATATGTTATTTCTATAACCACCACTCGTTGCTTGTTTCTTGCTTCCTTGGACCTTCGAATTCTGTTCCTACTCTTGGATTGATAATATCTATGGATGTACTCTCGCATTATATCAACATGATGTTACCTCATGCCCCATTCAATTACAAATATAGTAGTAGTCATTCCTCAAACACTTCACATTTGTATGACCTTTTGTCTTGCATTCTATGCACCACATGTTATTTCTGTTAAGTTTGATCTTTTTTTCTTTTATCATATTACCAAACTCCTTGTGAAATTATTCTACTATCCTTTTTATAGTGTCATCTTCTCCACTATCCAAATAATTCAACTTGGGATGAGACATAATTCCCGTATATATATATTTTTTATTCACTCTCAAAATTCTTTTCATGTCTTAGTGCTTCTTCATATGTTTCTGATTGTACTGCCTTTATATTTTTCTTATATTTTGGAAGTAATCCATCTACAAAACACCACTTTACTAGAACATCTACCAGAGGTATCTGCATCTTATCGTCTAATGGCTTTAGTCTACAGTTATAGTACTTCACATCCTCATCATATTTTTGCTTTTTCTCACAAAGTTCTATAACAATGTCTCCATCATATTTCAAATGTTGAAATTCCTCAATGAGCTTCTCCTTTATCTGGTTCCAAGTTTGAAAATATATGGTATTTTCCCTCTTCAAATACCAGTCAATTGTCAATCCCCTCAATGTAGCAGGAAATAGAATTACCCAATCCTCTAGTTTATCCACACCATTTTCTCTCCAAATGGTTATGCAAGTTCTTATGTTCCATGTGCGGTCTTCTTTACCCTCACCTGAAAATGGTGGACATCTCTGCTTGGCTACCCTGTTATCCATCTTAGGAGAGTCATAAATCTCACTTGAGGTGTCTCATGGAATATCTAAATGATTCCTTCTTGGGGGTGTCTTAC
Organism: Wollemia nobilis; assembly: GCA_028583015.1. Lineage (NCBI taxonomy): Eukaryota > Viridiplantae > Streptophyta > Pinopsida > Araucariales > Araucariaceae > Wollemia > Wollemia nobilis. The sequence continues at coordinate 2,806,529 of JAQPPZ010016612.1, forward strand.
TCCCATTTTCATCAAAAGTTTCAATTCAAGGTATCTTATTCTATCCTACAACTCAATTACCAAAGTCTCATGCATATTCACTTGGTGACCTCCTTCAGTGATATGAGGGAGATGTTCTTGGCATTTCCTCCTAAGACCTCGCATCTATCCTCTACACTTACTTGCAACCCTTTTGTCACTTTATTAGGTGTCATCGTCCACTCTCCATCATCTTGCATTTTTTTTGTATCAATCCTTGCCTCTACGGTTGGTGGTTCTACTTCCTCATCTTTTGTCTCTATCAACAAAACCTCAAAGTCTCCTTCTTTGGATGTCCAAACTTACTCTATTTATGGTTATTGAGTACTATGTTTTGAGTTACTTGTATTTTCTATCTGATAAATCCTTGTGCTCCTTCTTACTATTTTTTTTCTCATGCTTCTCATATCCCATAGCTTCATGCACTAGTGTCTATCATTCACCTCCAGTTTTAGTATCCACACTTCGTCAATTTTACCCTTTTTAATAAATATGCCATATTTGATAAGGCAATGGTGCCAAATGTAGCATAGGGGTGTAGTATTATTAGGTGGAGAGGTGATATTATATTACTAGGAATTATCAATAGATAATTTTCAACTCAGTTACCAAATCATACCACCGTACAATCCTCCGAACTACCCTTTGCAACAGTTAAATAGCTTGTACGGATTTCAAAATATCACACTATACAGTTAAAAATAATATCATGGAATGGATTGTATGCTTTTGCACTCATAAAAAATTATAGATTCAATTTTGGAAGCTTCCGTACACGTCTTTGTAATGGTTCAAGTCAATTTCCTCAAACTACCAAATCGGGTAAGTCGATCCCTATAGTTTAGTTTACCAAATCGGGTAAGTTAACTTTGTACGATTTGTACGGACTCTGGTATACGATAAATAGAAAATTATGGTACAATCATGTGCCAAATAATTTTCTCTAATACTTCAATATCTCTTAGGGATGTTTTATAAGGTTTTATTATACCAATTAATCCATTCTCCAGGTTGTGCCAAACATTACAACGGAGCTTGGGAGAGATTCCATTCAACTGATTACATACAAAAATCATACAGTAGGGATCATAATGTCATTCTCCATATTAATATGCTCATATATCATTCCTAAGGTTCCACTAGTGCTAACATCTATCAAGGAGTTGCAATAATACATAAAACTAAGCTAAAATAATAACCAAAAAGCACACATACATCAGGATTCCATAATAGATCATCAAGCATCATTTCCAAAATTGTAAACAATGTGTAATGACATATTTCCATTCCATTATAGCATACATGTCATTAAAACAAGGTTATTATGTCAATCTCTTGCAATAACTTGGATGTAAGTTAACTATTACAACCAACAAGTACTTTATCCTATCTCGTAGCAACTAGACCTACAAATTTGAAAATGGGGCCTTATATAACATTGCCCAGGATGTTGCATAGTTTTTTATAAGACAATTAGATATTTACAACTACCCATGTACAACTGAATTCATTAATTTGGCATTTTACTATGTCTAACACCTTAGTAAATCTATGTGTCATCTCATTATGAAATTTTATTTCCCATGCATTTGGATGAATTTCAATGTGCCTTGATAATTTTTTGCTACTTTGTATGGTTTTTCCATCCATTTGTATGATTTTCCCCTACCTATACAATTTACAAAACTTGGGTAAACTATCACTTATGTCAAAACTGTCAAAATTGAGCAAATCCTTTTTGATCACTTTCTCTTCTTCTAGGAGGTGGGTTTGCTGTCTACACCTGAAAAACCTTGCAGGTCATCAAAATAGGAGTTTCAAGCTCCTAAACATGATTCAACCCTTGACCTATGAATCTAGTGTAAAATTGCCCCCTACCCTATGATCTCTAAAAAAATTGCTCTACAGACCCCAAGTCGGCAAGGAGTCAAAGCAGAGAACTCAAAAAAGTTAGATTTAACTTCAAAACACAAGTATTCTCCTTAGAATTCTCTAGGGTGTCATTTATTTGCAAGACTAGTTTTCTAGAAAATTTATTGTGTTAGTATGTCAAAATCCTAATTCAAACACAACAAATTAGGGTTTCAAATTGATATAAACACAATTAGAATAGTTCATTTTAAGAACTACTTTCAAAAATAATTATAGTAGAGTTTTGTAAATCGTTGATGTCTAAATCGTTTTTCAAGTTTCTTTTCAAATACATTTAGAGTAAGCTTTTATTTATATCTACATGTAAGATTAGAGTTTAGGTTTTCGTTTCTATTCAAATTGGAAAATCGTAGTTTACATTATTCAAAACTTTATCTTTAAATTTGAATCTATGGTTAGATCTAAATTCTATTCACTTCACCTTGCAAATTTCTTTTTCTTAAAAAAGGCATTTCCAATTTCCTTCTCCTTTCAAACATTGTATCTAACATAGAATTTTTAAATTCTTCTTTCATAATTTACATCACTTGCATATCACAACACATCTAAGTTAAGAAATTTCTTTCTAGCTCTCCAAATCCTCTGGATAACTTACATTGTGTTCACTCACACATATAATATAGAACTTGTAATTCTTTCCAAATACATGTGGATATGTAATATTCCTTCTCATGTGTTTAAAATAACCTTTTTTCTTGCTTTCCTAGATCAGTTTTCTTTTCAAAAAGACATCTAATATTATATTATATTTTTAGAAATGGCAATTAGACACTTAGTTTCTTTTCAAAATGTGCATCTAGAACTCGATTTATTTTCGAAAAAGACACTTAATTAGTTGTACTTTACTTTCATATCATTGTTAAACAACTTAAACCCACACACTCACATGGTATAGACAGTGGTGAGATTGGATTTCATCCTCAATCCATAACTCAATATTGGTGAGGTAGGAGTTTTATCCTCCACCAGCTCACCCCCCTAGACACCTAGCAACCCCACAGGAGAGGTTTTCTAGACTTCATCACTAGAAAATCCCCCACTTTTGAGATTGGTATTTTGTATTTCATCACTAAAGAAGCCTTCAGAGTGGGATAGGTTTAGATGCCTTCATTCATGATACTTAGATAATTAGAGAACATGATAATTATTTTTCATTGACTAATCTCACTTGAGAGTGAAGAAAAATACTAGTGGAGCAAGTTGAAAGTCTTAAACATTACCACCTCTTCATGTGAGAGGATACAATGAACTCATTTTAAAATTTTGAGTTCTTTCTATTTTAGCATCCTTTTTTATGTACCTTTACATTAGGTCACCATTCACCTGTTGAAGCATTGTTCTATTCTATACATATTTGGGTTTTTCAGAAGGTTATATGTTTACAACATTTTTATTTTATATACAAGTTCACCTCACTACTCGTGATACTTCCTAGGATATTCTAACATAAAAACACACAAAACAAAGCAACACTATTAATTTTTTGCATTTAGAAATGACTCTATTTATACATTGTTTGCATCTTCACACAAATTGGTTTTAGCACATTCACCTATTGGCAGCCCACCTAGGGACTGTTTATAGCATGTTATTTTAGTTTTGCATATTTTTCAAACTCATAGTAAAATTTACCCCCTACCCTATGAATTCACTATTCTGATCATCCCTTGGCCTATGATTTCAATTTTCAAACATAGAAACCTCATAGATATTATTGGGTTGCATAAAAACCTCACACAAAGCATACCTAGATTACCATATTTCAAATTCTATATAGTTCTGAGCACCAATCCCTGATAGATGGTACCATACCTATTATCACTCATAGCCATGCACATAAGCAAGTATACCTTGGGGAAGAAGTGACTTGCACTTCTTCCAGCCAGTCCATCCTCCACTCTTCAGCCATGAAGGGCAATTCTATGCTCATAGTATACCTCTTTGTAGGACTAAACCCATTCAACACTATGTCTCATGGTGATACCTATACATCTGGAGATGCTTTTGCCACATCATTTGAGGAGTATCGTTCCCTCATTTTCAATCCACCATCACCTCATCCTTCTACCACATTTTGTGATAATGTTATCTATACGGCAGTAGGACATCCACCCCCTTTCCTCATTGTCAATGAGGAGGTTTATCCCACATCCACTACCTTCGCTCATCCCTTTTTCAAAAACCTAGCTATGTCCCTTTTTGAGAGTGATTATTCATTACTCAATCACACCAATATGGATATTATGTCATTCACCCCTACTATAGGTATTATTTTAGATCCATCAATATCTAGCATGGATGCATACACATCCTCATCACAACAACCTCCACTACAACAATAATAGGCCCCACCCACTTCAACACATTAATACACAAATGGAGAAGCACCATGAACCTTTCTTCAATAATCCTTTTTCTTGTTGTTTGAGGTTGCACCACAACTACCTCTATCATCCCAACAAACACAGTATCCACAACATCAACAAACTTTCTCTTCTCAAACTAGTGTTAATACATTAACCACATGAAATTTCTAGGTTCCTTCTATGGAGACCTATGTCCCATCCTCATCATCACTACCATGTACATCTCATCCATCGAGATTGTATGGTACACCCTCTCCTAGTTTATCCTCATCTACACCTCCATTTCGGTTGCCTCCACCTACCCCATTTAATATTATAGCTTCAAGCTACCTACCCACATTTGAGCATTGAAATCCTTCACAGCCTACACATCCAACATCCCAAACTTACTAATAAGTATTTTTCCATAAATTCTACCTAGACATATGTAGACATCACCCCTAGATGCCTCGTCATGTCTGCAAGTCACACAACCCATTTAGACATCTTCACATCCACCTATCTCTATCGTACCCATGTTTTTCACACCATCTCCTTCTTGGTTGTCACCTCCCATGTCACAACCATTGTAGTAGGTTCCTCTACAAAAAATCCCCATACAACAACCTCATACCATGCACTCACAATACTATTATCCCCATCAACCACATGCTCTACAATAGACTATACCAGTTGCTTTGATATATTATTCTATGCAGTAATAGTATCTTGAGTATTTACTGCAATATATTCCTCCCCCATATTGGGAGGAACAACAATTTTAATACCCCTCATATTTGTAGGCTTCACCCCTAGTAGTGACATCTCCTATGCCATTAACACCTAAAATTCAACTCTTAAGATATGAATTTAAGATATTAAACCTTTGAACCACCAATTATAGACCATGAAAACCCATGTGCAATGAGCTCTACAATGAGTTACCATCTCTCATTACCCATATCAGTTCAAGAGGACAAAGTCTGATAAGTTTAAAAGCAAGGATGACCCACACAAACATGTTAGTAACGATCTCTCAGCTTGCTACTAGCTTCATAGTAGCAATCCTCTCATGTTATGTACCTTATCCATTTCATTTGGGGGATAAACCTTAGAATGGTACAACATGCTCCCATGCCATAGCCTCTAAAATTTTGATAAACTAACCAACTTGTTCCTTGAGCACTTTTCCATCAACTTCAAAAAGAAGATAAACTTATTTGACATGTATGTTCTACGACAGGATGATGACAAACCAATCACAAAACTTATCTCTATATGGATAACGATCATACATGACCTCACACATAACCTCCCATTTGTGGAGTTAGTTACACTTATCAATGAGTTATCACAAGGTTATTGAGATATAAAATTCCAATCAATCAAGATCAAACATTGATAAAAACCTTCATACAATTCCAAATTTCAATTCAACCAAAATACACCAAATAAACCCTTCTCTAGACCACCACAAACCAATCAAGTGGCAGCAATTTCTCTAGATTATTCATCAATCTCACAACCTCATCCTCCATAACAATAGATATTCCATACTAATGCACCTCGTCCATCCAATATGTAACGAGCCTATGGCCTCCACCCTCCATGTCATCATTGTAATTGGACTCCACTTTTAGAGCCTCTACCTACTTTATTATAGAGGTTGTTTGATGCTGGTCATGCCATGTTACTAGGCATTCAACACATAGATCCAAATTGACCCAACCCTTAAGGGTATATAGATAATGCCTTTTGTTTTTACCATCGCCAACGTGCCCATGATGTGTATTCTTGTCACATATTTTGTAACTTAGTCAAAGATCTTATTGATCATGGTACCATTCATAATTTAGACCCCCTCACACCATAAAATTAAAATTTAGGTAATTATTAGATATCATTACCTGAACATGGAGGGACTAATCCTCACGATAATCAACCTAATAAAAAATCCCAATCAAAGTAACTCAATAATATCCACTACAATCCTCCTTCCCATGAAGTGGTTAGCATGATTAGCATCACTACTCATAATCAACACTATTTGTCACATCGATATGTTCCCTTTCCTCCACTTCCACCATCATCCACTTTCACTTTTCTCCTTTATCCATCTACATAACATTCATTTTTGCTATGTGGTATTCACCATTCTTCCATTTCCTATATTTTCTCTTCCTTCCTCACTTATTTTATTTCCTTTTATTCTTCTCCATCATCATCCATTGACCATTTCACTAATCATGTCTATTTTCCCTTTCAAAAGGCTTAAAATCACACATTCATCAATTCCAAACCAAGCATCATATTTCAACCAAAATTTTCCCCATAATATCATCTCTAAATTATCCAAAAAATCCACCATTTGATAGGGTTCAAAAATAAATTTCCAACGGTATAATATTTATTCAATTCTATAATTGTTTGGTCCCCCAAACTGCCAAAAAGCTATGCAGGGATCAAATAATCCAATTTGTATGTCACCATGAAAATTTAATTCCAATTCATAGGTCACCCTACGAATCATAGATAAAGCTACCGAATTCACATATTTTTCACTCCAACACCTTATTCTACTTCTTCTTCCTATCTACCCAATTTTCCCTCTATATTATCACAATTTTTCTCTATCAATCAATTCATAACTATCACCACATCATCACATTTCATTCACCGCATTATTGATTCCTCAACACACCATTCAAAATTGGGGGTAATTTCATCTTCCTCTAATCGATCATCCCAAATTTGGGGGAAACTTCACGTTATCCCAATCCATCATTCAAAACATGGGGTAACTTCATCTTCTCACCATACATCATTTAAAACGAGGGTAACTTCACCATCTCCCCAACCATAATTCAAAATTGGGGTAACTTTACCCTCTAGCAAATTCATCATTCAAAACTTGAGGTAATTTCATCTTCCCCCAATCCCTAATTCAAACCGAGGGAAGCTTTACCCTCTCCCAAACCATCATTCAAAATAGGGGCAACTTCTCCTAATTACCAATTCATCATTCAAAACTAGAGGTAATTTCACTCTTCCCTAATCCATCATTCAAAATTGGGATAACTTCATATTATCCCCATACATCATTTAACTTGTGGGAAACTTAATCCTCTTCCAATACATCATTCAAACATTGAAGACAATTTCATATTCTTCCAGGTCATCACTCACAATTAGGGTTTTATCTCCTTTCACTTCATCATTCACAACTGACAAGATTCATCTCATTTCCACAAACAATTTATGAATAGGGGATATTTCTCTCCCTCCTAAATTATTTTGCAATTTAGGGATTGCATTCCCTTTCAGAACACTTCTATGCTTGGGAGAGAATTTTCCCTCTTTCCAACCATAGTTCCCTTTCGTGGAGTTAATCCTCCTTACACATTCACACTTCACCATATATTATCTACTAATTATGGTGCCACCCAAAAATACACTCACAAATAAATTACCATCAAACACATCATATTGCTAGATCCTAACAGTAGAAATCACTTTGTTAAATATTTCATCCTTTTCCATGTATCAACAACTCATTCAACAACAAGAGGTTTTGCCACAAACCTTATGGTATCTTCCCATGAATCAATTGTTAGGATCAAAAGGTTGTATCCTTTTTTCAAAGGTTGTGACATTTGCATTACTCTAATCAAATAAAATCAATCGCTAGGTTCAAAAGGTTACACCCTTTGCCTTACCTTCATCACAATGGTTTTTCCCAAAATCAAGTTTCTCCAAAATCCTCAACAAAAATTTTAGAACATTATTTTTAGAACCCCTTAAAATACCAAGTTTCTCCAAAATCCTCAGCAAAAATTTTGGAACATTCTTTTTAGAATCCCTTAGAAACCCAGGTTTCTCCAAAAACCTCAATAAAAATTTGGATAGGTTTCTCCAAAAACCTCAGTAAAAATTTGGATAGGTTTCTCCAAAAACCTCAGTAAAAATTTGGAAAAGTTTCTTCAAAAACCTTTGGATAGGTTTATCCAAAAACCTTAGTAAAAATTTGGATAGGTTTTGTCCAAAAACCTCAGTAAAAATTTGGATAGGTTTTTTCAAAAACCTCAACAAAAACTTGGAACTAGGTTTCTCCGTAGACATAGCCTAGCATAGGTGTAGCATTAGCATAGCCTAGCATAGCATAACATACTCATAGCCTATAGTACACATAGTCTAGAATAGGCATAACATACACATAGCCTAGCATATCCCAACATAGCATAACATACTCATAGCCTAGCATAGGTGTAGCATACACATAGTCTAGCATAGTCTAGCCTAGCAATTTTTTACTTCTTTGTCCTCACAAATATTTTGCTTCTAGGGGTAACTTTCCTTGCTTGCACATTCTTATACATTCAACATCAAACACAACCAACATCCAAAAAATAAGAACAAAAATGTAAACAATTAAAGACCTTCCATTGGAGACGTATCTTGCATTTTATTTTCCTTTTCTTCATTAGTATTCTACTTCATCTTCTTCCACATCCACCTCTTTATAGATCTATATGTTGTATTTTCATGCTTCGAGTATCTACATACCTCTAATTGTATTATATTCTTCTCTTACCCTTTCTTCTCTATTTCATAGGCTCACTTCCTCACCTTTTCCATCATAATCATCCATCAATCATGTTGATGACCATGAAATATTGACATTCAATTTGATTATTTCACGCATCCATTGACACCTTTTATATTTGGTCCTATAAATAAAAGCACACATTTTGGGTACATCTTCTTGCATCTATCTCACTTACATCACATTGTCAAGAAACACATTGGTCGTATTCTCCTATAAATTTTTAGTCATTTTGTCACATCATGTAGACACCACTCCTAGTCATGTTCTTCATCTTCCTCGTACAAAAACATTCCATTGCTCATATATATATTATGACCTCTATTCTATTCTTAGCTACATTTTTACACGAAGTATTTCTATTGCTCAACCATTCATGGTTAGTTTAGTCAATCTATATCAAATGTCATCAAAATCTACAGGATTTCAAAACTTCTACTAGCTAAATCAATTTTGTTCATGAACCACTCACACATTATATCTTATGGAAATTTTGAGTCTAGGGAGGACAACACCTTGTGTAAGCCTCACCATGTAATGAATGGTTTCCCCTATTCGCCCTATCATTTGCATGATCAAAATACAAACTAGGGATAAAAAAAGGGATAAAATTAAGCACAAATAGAAAATGGGTGGAAAACAAAAGCCAACACCCACAAAAAAATAAGAGAAAATAAAAATAAAAAGAGCACTACAAAAAAAGGAGAATCAAGAGGAAGAGGGGTATAAAATAAAATGAAAAGCCTCCAAGAGTACCACCACTATTCTTGAATCCATTTGGTCCTTTGGTTTAACATAACATCATAGGATAATTTCCATCACCAACAATAGGTGCCAAGAGCCTGCCTGCTAATGGAATATTACAAGTGGAGACACATCTATCACATTAGTGACCTTATCTTGTATAGATCACTGTGCACTTGTGGATGAGTTAGATACTTTGTCTAATTTTTTAATGGGTTGGTTCAATATCCCTCAAAAAGGGTAAATGAATATCATGTGCACACACAGGTCCATGAGCAATTCAATCTTAGTTATGGTAGTTAAGATATCTTCATGATATTGCTTGGCCATTAGATCAGTTTGATTCTTCATACTATTTTATTTGAGCTCCTATAAAATATTTTAAACATTCACTATGCTTGATAATTAGGGTCATGCAATATCATTGTTGAATCTATTTATCACATACATCTTCTCAATCACACTTGCATTTCTCATTCGTCGTATCAACTCATTATTTGTTACATTATTAGATCATGCATGTACACATATTATTACATATAATCTCTATGTATTATCATTCATACATACTCATGTTCAGTTAGGTTCATTGTACTTAATACACATCATTCATACCAAATAAATTTCACTACATATACACATGACATACATGCAAAATCACATACATTGTATGTAGGCACAACACAAAATCAACATGTACCTCCTTCACAAGGCTTGAAATTGTTCGTTCATCACTTCTAAAAGTAGGATTATATTTGGACTACCTTTTCACCTATCAAATCATCTCCAAGTTCTCTAAAAATTCTATCATTGGATCGGGCTAAAAAAATCTTTCTAAAAATATAATTTTTGTTTAATTATGATATTGTTTGGTCCTCCAAACTACTAAAATACTGAACATGGGTCAAAAAACCTGTGAATTCACATTAAAATCACATCCCACCATGTGAATTGGAGGTCTTGACTCCAAAATCACCACAATCATGCAAAAAAGCAACACAAAATTTAATTTTTTTTCATTCTAAAATATTCTTCCCCTCCCTTTTCATGCTATTTTGCAAATTTTGCATATTTTTCTACCCATTTTCCATTTGCCTCATCATTGATTCCTTGTTTGAGGGGGTATTCATATACAAAATTTATCTTTGCATGCAACCAAACAATGAAACATCCAAATCATAAATATCGCATCTATCTACATAATTTTTTTCTAAAGATTATCTCAAGATAATACTAAACCCAACCAACTAGATATTTGTTAGATCATGAGAGCTATGTGCAACAATGGTGATGTCACTATGGTGTTCATGTATGTAAATCACATAATGAATGAAACATTTGAATAATACATATTCAACAATAAAATATATCACTCTTGCATTCAAGATACACAATGAATGACACGTTTGAATAATCCCTGTCACCTAGCTCAAATGGTTTGACACATGTCACCATGCACTCATAAATTAATCAACAAAAAAATTGAATATGCATTTATTCTATTCACACTTTGGACCATCTTGCATTGGTTGCAAATGAAAAGCAGTCATAAGTTGCCTTTGCAAGAAACTAGTATGACATTACAAAATGTCATACAAAATCAACAAAATTATCGCATTGCATCTGCAATTATCCAATTGCATTCATCATCAGAATTTTCCATTTTCTTTCCCTTATATTTTCTCTATTATCCTTATTTTTCTCTTTCTCCCCTTTCCTTTCTTTCCCTTCTCCTCTTCTCTTCTCTCCCTGGATTCCAGATCAATATTTTATGGTCATGCTTCAAGCGGCTACATACCTTTGGTTGGATTCCTATTCCTCTCTTCTCTCCCTGGGATTCCTTGTTAATGTTGTATGGTCATCCTTCGAGTGGCTACATACATTTTATTAGATTTCATTCTTATATTATTTCATTCATATTCTACTTTCTCCCATCACATATTTTTACTAAACTGTGTTTCACATAACATAGTACAAAAAGGAGCAAATCTAGACACTCAAAATTCACACATGTCTACCTCTACATACTTGTAGATCTATTCGAACACTTGTATGTTTGCATAGATCATCCTAGACCTCTCTAGGCTATTGTAAACTAGAATAGAGCATTGTAGACCACTTTAGACTACTCTAGACTAGCGTAGACCACTCTAGACTATCGTAGACCTTCCTAGACCTACGTAGGCCATCTCATTGGCCTATAGGCATGAAACCCTACTAAACTACATAATTCATATCCTAACCACATTCTATCTATCAAGAGATCACCTATCAACTCCCTAATCCAACCTAAGCCCTTTCATACACTTAATTAGGACCTCATATGACTATTACTTCCCAAAAATCCTAATTAAGTTAATTGAATTTCTAATTGTAAAGTTACTTTTCATTTAAGTGTACTTTATGATTTAAAAAGGTTAATTAGGATCCTAAACCCAAATTAGTCCTAATTATTCCCTCACACATGTGTGTACATTAGGTTAGTTAGCATATTTCCTAGAAATCCTAACTAAAACCTAATATAACCTAGGAGTTAGCTAACCCTTGTTAACCCTAATATCTCCTCACACATGTGTGAGGATGAGATATTCATTTAGGAAATATGGATATGAAACCTCCCCAAACTCTAACCTAACCTAACATGCAATATAATCTAGGGTTTATTCTACCTAACCACACCCCTAACCTTAGATTTTCCTATAAATAGAGGGTCCTCCTTATCATTATATCTCTCTCTCCCTCTTAGCTAACTTACTAAAACTCTGCCAAAATCCTACTAGAATCCCTTCTTCTAATTGTGTATGGTACAAAAAACATCTGAGCATCCCAGGAGCCCATCCGAATAAAGGATATCCACCAGAATACATCTACAGTTAGATTCATCTCCTAACCTATGAATTTAGGTTCTAGATTGCTCCCTACCCTACAAGTTGACCGTACATTTGATCTACAATAGTAGAAATTTTAGGTAACCTTCATTTCATATTTTTATAGCATTTACACTTCATTTCGAGATTTATTTCATGTTTTTAATATATTTTTGTCTTCAAAAATATGGGTCCTGATCCATGATAGACCCCCAAATGAACTAAAACCATTTTGGAGACCCTCCAGTAGTAGCAAACATACATCACAATAGTAAACACAATAATAGCAACAAAAAATGGCAGTGGCACACACGCATCAAAGCCCAACTACATTAGAGGGACCCCAAGAGAAATTATCAAAGTGTTTCACATATTATCAAGAAAGAAAAGGAGATTCACTCTGTAATATTGTATCAAAATCTTAATAAAATGAGTTGAAACCACTTTTGAGCATTTTGATTTGTTATAGTTAATTTGCTTTATTAAATGGTAGCCTTTGGTATGCTTCAATACTCATTACAAATTTTTTGAGTTCTTTCCAATGGTATAGTTTATTTTTCATTCTAGAGTGTAATCAAAGTCATATTTTTTATTAGAAAGTTGCATTCTAGAGGTACTCTTCATTAGATTAGCAAGTTACATGCTTTATCAGATCATTACAGATAATAGTCATAGTTTCAATATTAACTTGATGTCAATTCAGATCCGAACAAGTGTAAGCTATAGTTAGTTTGTGCCTACTCAAACCAACATGACAATTAAGAAACTCCAATGAAGAAAACCACAATTGTCATCCTTGGATGAAACATAAAGTGAATCTAAATTTGAAATAGATATTATCTCACAATATGCTAATAGTTCAGAAGATGATTTAGGTCCAATCTTACCCATTACCAATTCACTAACTCTAGAAGAACCATTTACAAGAATGAGGACCACTCGTCTCTCGTTACAACACATTATTTCTATTGAAAAAAGTTCAATTATATTAATCGATGTCATGGGGGAAGTAGGTGGTGAAGAGTTTTATGATGCAGGCTCAATAACATGTGGATATTGTAGGAGGTTCAATGGACCTCTTCTCCTCACTTCGATACACACATAGACAAATTCATGATGACACACCAGATCTGAATTTTTTCTATCTCACACAAATCTCACCCATACCGTCACCTTAGGATTTCTTAATTTTACCTCATGTCCTGCATACCACTAATGATCATTCATCCTCTACACCATAGTGATTAGAAATGGTTATGCTTATTTATGTTGTATTTAAGTTTTTAATGCAATTAGATGTTGATGAATTACTTTTTTATTTGGTGTGTGGAACATATTTTTGATGGATTTTGAAGCCTAATACTTAATGTAAATCACACAACAAAATGATCATACAATCTAATAAAGTGAATAAAATTATAGAACAATAAAAAACTTACATAATACTAAAGAAATAATGTATAGAGCTTTCATTATAGATGAATATTATACGATCTAGTTATAGAACTTGGTGCCCATAATATAGCCTTCATGATAGACCTTTGATATTCTTTTTATGACATATGGATAAGAAACACTTGATCTTCTTATGTATCAAATAATTTAATATATTCTAACACCACTTGTATTACATTATTTGATAGAGGATTCTCATGATTTATATAGCTGATATCTAAACATATATTTTGTCCTAGAGCCTTTGTGAATGTATCTACAATCTATTCTTCTGTATGAATATATTTTAGTCTAATATGATTATTCTAAAAATGATCTCTAATAAAATGACATTGAGCTTCAATGTGTTTAGTTCATTCATGTATGATTGGATTTTTGATTAAGTCTAGTACCCCTTGATTGTCATAGTGTATTAGAGTTGGAGTTATTTTGATTCCCATGTCTGATAATATGTATTATAGCCATAATGCTTCACAAGTAACATCCCTTATTGCATGATATTCTATTTCAATATATTATTATGCTATTGCATGTTGTTTCATACTATACCATGATACTAGTCTTGTATCAAGATAAAAAATATATCTTTATGTAGACTTTCTATAATCAACAGAGCTAGCACAATCGAAATCTAAGTATCCCTATAGACACAAATCCTAATCATTTTTAGTATATGTTAGACAATAATATGTAGTATTTTTTATATATTTTAGTATTATTTTTTTATATTTCAAATTACTATCTCTTGGTTCATGCATAAATAATTATAGATAATTACGAACAAAAACTAAATAAGGTTGAGTATTGGTTAAATAAAAAATACTGCCAATTAATTGAAGATAAGTTGTAGCTAAGACAAGATATGTTTCATCATTTATAATAAGTTGAAATCATTTTTCCATTGGTGTATATTTATGCTTACAATTATTCATTTTGTATTTCTCAAGTAGAGTCTTTGCATATTTTGATTGTGTAATTGTAATATTATATTTATTTTGATGAATTTCCAAACAAAGATAATAATGGATAAGTCCCAAATATGCCATCTCAAAATACTTTTCAATATCCTTTTTTACTTCACTCATTAAATTAATTAAGCTTCCTATAATAACTATATCATTAACATATACTAGAAGTATTAATATATCATTTCCATGTTTCTTTGTATATAAATTAGGATATGATATGCTTCACTTAAAATTATGTCGCAACATATGATTATAAATTTTTATATACCATGCTCTAGAAGCCTACTTTAGACCATATAAGGATTTTTTTAATTTACAAATATTGTGATCCTAATATTTAACAATAAATCCTTCTAGTTGAGACATATAAACTTCTTCTAAATCATTATTAAGAAATGTATTTTTTACATCCATTTCATGAAGTTTCCAACCACGATTTGCTGCTTTGTTGAGCAAGCAGGTGCAAGAAGTTTGTCATTGTTGTCAACAAAGGCAGCTAGATCTAATGATGCAGTGGCCAGACAGTTTAGGAGTCATTCGGATGCAGAAGACAGAAAAAATTCGAAGAAAAAGACAAGTTAGAAAACTGTCGCGATATCGCGACATGTTTTTTGTCGCGATTTCATGACAAGTCGGAGGAGAGAGAAGGAACAGTAGAAAATGTCACGATTTCATGACAAGTCGGAGGAGAGAGAAGGCACTGTTGAAAATGTCATGATTTCACGACAAGTCAAAGGAGAGAGAGCGTAGCTGGAAATGTCGCGATTTCACGACGAAAGTGAGGAGAGAGAAAGTGCAGCTAAAAATGTCATGATTTCATGACGAAAGTGAGGAGAGAGAAAGCATAGCCAAAAATGTCATGATTTCATCATGAAATTGAGGAGAGAGAAGGCACAAGGCAAACTGTCATGATTTCGTGACATGCTGGAGGCCAAGAAGCTAAGTCGAGAAACTATAGCGATTTTGCTACATGTTGAATTTTTTTTGGCCAAAGCAGGGAGAAAGCGTTAAGTGCAAAGGTGTAGCAATTTTGCTACAAGTCAAAAATGTAGAACTCAAAAGTGTAGCAATTTTGCTACAAATCAAAAGTGCATAAAGAAAAGGTGTAGCGATTTCGCTACGTGTCAAATTTGCACAAAACAAATGTGTAGCGATTTCGCTACAAGTTGAAAAAGCACAACACGAAGGTGTAGCGATTCACTACAAGTCCAAAAATGCACAACGTGAAGGTGTAGCGATTTCACTACCAGTCAAAAGCGCAAAACTCAAAGATGTAGCAAGTCGAAAGCACAAGGCACAAAGTTGTAGCGATTTCGCTACTACATGAAGCAAGAAATGTACGGATGTCAGAAGCGTCGCGATTTCGTGACAAAGCTAAGGATGACGTCAGCAAAACTAAAAGTGTCATGATTTCACGATAGGGTGAAAGAAAAGCCACTGGAAGCCGAAAGTGTCATGATTTCATGAGAAAGCTGATGATGACATAATAAAAATTGAAAGTATCATGATTTCGCGACAAAGTTGAGGATGACGTTAGCAAAACTATAAGTGTCACAATTTCGTGACAGGGTGAAAGAAAAGCCACTGGAAGCCGAAAGCGTCACGATTTCATGACAAGAATGAGGATGACATAAGAAAAAGTTTGAAGTGTCACGATTTTGTGACAAGAACGATGGCAAAGCTATAAAAGGCCAAAATGGTCATGATTTTGTGACAGCAAGGATATGAAGGCATACGGCTACAAAAAGCGTCGCGATATCGTGACATGTTTGGGTTTCGCGACAACAGTTACAAAAAGGTGACAGAGGTGACAGTAGCGGTTGAGGCCAACAAAGTTGAATCCAGGCTGACATTTTTAGGGTTTTAAAGCAGACATTTTCTGGGGTTTTATAGTGGATGTTTTTAGGGTTTGTAGCTGACAATCACTAGGTTTTAGCAGCCAAAAAATTCTAGGGTTTGCAGTCAACATCATTAGGGTTTGTAGCTGACGTCCTAGGGTTACAGTCGACTATGATTTAAGAATTGATCTTGAATTCTCTTCTATAAAAAGGGGGGCTGTTTCGAAGTTAAAGAGAGAGTGTGTAGTGCGAAAGAAGTTCACGTCGAGCAGAGAGCAAGTCGTTTCGATTCAAAGTGTGAGCGAAGTGATAGTTCTTTGGAGATGCAGTAAAGAGGGCATATCGAATCTTTGCAAAGTGTTAGCGCATAGATAGTTGCAGAAGGTGTGATTTATGACTACTATGTGTAGAAAGTGAATCGTGTAGCAGACTGGTTGTGCAAAGCTTTAGCATAGCAGAAGCAGAGTGTTTGAAAACTGTAGACTGGGTAATAAGGTGAAAGTATTGTTGATGTAAGTTTTTATTATTTCAAGTAATGTCCAAGTTGCAGCTTGGCATAAGAAGTTGGTGCTTCTTCCAGTAGTAGCTAGTGTCTTGGGGGTCGATGCTCCCTTTTGTTGGTGCAGAAAAATTGAAGGGTTGAAGCTCTTTCCAGTTGGTGCTGGTAAAAAGTTGTAAAGTTATTGCTTTGCATAGGCTAGATTTGGATGGTAGTCCAAGAAGCCATTTTTGAGGAGTAGCCACATTGGTGAACCTCATTAAATTGCTGTGTTATGTGTGATGCTTTCTTGATGCATTTAGTATCTCTTTTATCTGCTTTAAACTATTGTTGGATTTAAAACCATATGTTTTAGAAATTTTAAAGATCACACTGATTCACCCCCCCTCTCAGTGTCATTGTGATTACAACAATTGGTATCAAATCCAGGTTCCTAAACAGGCTTAAACAACTAAGGTGATCTTGGAAGTTATGCAATGGCAAGTGGTGAAGGTTTCTCCTCGAACAAAGCACCATTGTTTGATGGGACTAATTATGCATTCTAGAAAATTAGAATGCAGACATATCTCAGTGCTTTGGGTTTTGACATCTGGGATGCGGTAGTTAATGGTTACAAAGCTCCTACCACCGCTCCAACAGACACTGTAGGTAAAAAGGCATTTGAATATGATTCAAAAGCAAAAAATGCTATCATGTGTGGACTAGTGGATAGTGAGCTAGTCAAGGTCATAAATTGTGAATCAGCAAAAGATATATGGGATAAACTAGAGAACATTCATGAAGGAGATGATAGGATCAAGGAGGCCAAGCTTCAAGCACATCGAGCTCAATACGAATCTTTAAAGATGGACAATGATGATAACATAGAGACTTTCATGCAAAGAGTCAATGGGATCACCAATTCAATCAGAGGTCTTGGCGAAGAATTAACCAATGCTGCTATCGTGAAAAATGTATTGAGATCGCTCCCTCCTAGATTTGATTCTAAAGTCTTTGCCATAGAAGAATCCAAAGATCTAAATCATTTTAGTATGGATGAGATGCATGGTTCTTTGACTACTTTTGAAATGAGAATAGGAAGGTCCAATCCCACAGATAGAGAAGCAGCTTTCAAAGCCCTAAAAGGCAAAAGCACAAAACAAGAATTGAAGAAGAGGATGCTTCAGATGAAATGGAAGCAAATTTTGTAAGAAAGCTAAGAAAAGGAAAAGGAAAATACAAAGGGAAGCTACCTTTTAAATGTTTCAATTGTGGAGGCATTGGACACTTTGCTACCAAATGTCCTCTCAATGACAAGAACAAAGGTGAAGAAACTCAGCATCAAGAAAGAGGTGAATGGAGGAAGAAAACAAACTTTAGAAAAGGTAATTTCAAAAAGAAAAGCTTTATCTCCCAAAATGCAGAATCTTCAGAGGACATTTCTAGTGAAGACTCTGAAGAAGGAACAAGTGAGGCTCTCTTTATGGCATTTGAAATAGACGAATCAGAAGAGACAGAAAACACAGAAAAGAGAGAAGGAATGAACTCTGAAGTATCTATTGAAAAAGGTGAGGCTGAAGTTGATTTAGAAGGTGAGCTAGTGTCTGCTCTTATGGAATGGAAATCTGAGAAAAGAAAAAATAAAAAACTGTTAAGGAAACTTGAGGATGCAAATGACATTATAGCCAGTCTAAAAACACAGACAGAAGAGTACAAGAAAATGTCCAAAGATCTTGAAGTATAGGTAACCATGAAGATAGATTATTGTTGCAAATTGGAAGAAGAAAATGTTAGTCTTCGAATACAGATACAAGAGCTGGATCAAAAAATTAGTCGTCATTTAAAACGTGAAGAAAGTTCGATGAAGTCGGACAAAATTCTAAGCGATCAAAGATCCACAGGTATCAAATTCGGTCCGGGCTTTAGCGAAAGAGAATCATCAAATGGACCAAAGGCAAGCAATGTTGAATGTGAAAAGAGTAAAGACAAGAAACAGGCTGTGGAAAGAAAAACAAATCAGGCAAAAGAAAGTAGTAATGCCAGTCCTGAAATAGGAGCTGACAATGATGGCTTTATCAAGGTCACACATCAAAAGAAAAGAAGATCTAAGGCTCCTGCAACAACTTGGCCAAGACCATATTTCAGGTTCAATCATTATTTTTATGGTTTCTGCTTTAAATGTAATGGTTATGGGCATAGAATTGTTGATTGCAAGTATAATATAGGTCCAAGAAGTTTCACTAGCAGAAATGCTTTTTATCCTCTAATGAGTTATGCAGTAGGATGCTTTAACTGTCACAACTTTGGACATATTGCTAGAAACTGTCGTAGTATTTTTGTTTCAAATCAATCTCAGAAAAGAAGAATTCAACCATAAAGGGCAAAACAAAATAGAATTTCTTTTGAAGGATATGTGCAAGATTCTGAAAATGGGAAATCCAAGCTAGAACCCAATACCACAGTTAAAATAGAATGGAAACAAAAAGAATATCTCAAGGAAGAAAATGAATCTCTAATAGTGCATACATATTTTAGAGCTCAGAATAAATGTGTACCATGGATCCTTGACAGTGGTTGCTCAAGCCATATGATAGGTGATAAATAGAAATTTGAAAAACTACAGAAATATGAGGGTGGCTCTGTGAAGTTTGGAAATAATGATGGAGCCAAAATAATAGGAAAAGGGTTTGTCAAAATTAGTGAAGGGAAAATCAAGTCAGAAGAAGTTTTATTTGTGGATGGTTTGAAACATAACTTCGTTAAGTGTTAGTCAAATCTGTGATAAATGTCATGAAGTAGTCTTCAAGAAGCGGGGGTTGTGAAGTCAAAAAAATAAACAGTGGGAAATTGATAGCAACTGGTTCAAGGACGTCAGGTAATCTTTACACACTCTCAGAAACTTCAAAAGGTATGTGTTTTATTGGACAAGAAGAAGAGAACTGGTTGTGGCATAAGAGGCTTGGACACATAATTTTTGATAATTTGGTGAAAATCAGCTCTAAACAAGCAATGAGAGATATTCCAACCATTAAGAAACCTTCGAACAATGTTTGTGCTTCATGTCAGAAGGGAAAACAAACTAGAGTATCTTTCAAAACAAAAGAGTACCACACTAGCAGGCCTTTGGAAATTATTCATACTGACCTATGTGGACCCATGAGAACTCAAAGCATAAATGGCGACAAATACTTTATGCTGTGTATTGATGATTATTCCAGAATGACATGGATATTCTTCCTAAAAGATAAAATAGAAGCATTTGAAATTTTTAGAACCTTCAAACAGCTAGTTGAGAATGAAACAGGAAAAAGGATTAAATGCTTGCGATTAGACAAAGGAGGAGAATTCATTTCAAATGAATTTACAGAATACTGTGAAAAACATGGTATCAGGAGACAATATTCAGTAGCCAGAACTCCCCAGCAGAATGGTGTAGTAGAGAGAAAGAACATAACTATACAGGAAATGGCATGCACCATGCTGGTAGAAAACAAAATAGCAGATAGATTCTGGAAAGAAGCAGTTCACATAGCAGTATACATTCAAAACAGGTATATGTTAAGAACTCATGAATGCAAAACACCTTATGAGTTGTGGTTTGGTAGAAAAGCAACAGCAAAACATCTCAAAGTATTTGGTTGTAAGTGCTACATCAGAAAAACTAATGACAACCTTGGAAAGTTTGAAGATAGAGCAAATGAAGGTGTTTTTGTTAGTTATTCTCCAAATAGCAAAGCTTACAAATGCTACAACAAGAGACTCAAGAAAATTGTGGATAGTACAGATGTTAAATTTGATGAAGGGAGGAAACAAACAGTTAACTTTGAAGAAAACTACCCAATCTACGAAGAAGTCATTGAAGGAGATGAAGTGCATGGAACATAAAATACGTCTACGGTTGATGCAGATAACTTATCAGATGACGAGGTGCAAGAAAACAAAAAATTCAAAATGGGCAGCTGGCAAAAAAATCATCCTAGAGACCAAACAATTGGAGATCCCACAACTGGCATTCAGATAAGAAAGAAAGTAATAAGTAATTACTCTCTTTTATCCAGCATTGAGTCCAAAAACATAGATGAAGCAAGCAAAGATGACAAATTGGATGAAGGCAATAAATGAAGAGTTAGATCAGATTGAAAAGAACAGAACTTGGGAATTAGTACCTAGACCTACAAAAAAGAATGTAATCGACACCAAATGGATATTTCGAAACAAATTAAATGAAGACGGACGGTCATTAGGAACAAAGCAATACTGGTTTGTAAAGGATATGCACAGGTCGAAGGCATTGATTTTGAAGAGACTTTTGCTCCAGTGGCTAGATTAGAAGCAATTAGAATGTTTTTGGCCTTAGCAGTTCACAAAAACTTTAGGGTGTATCAGATGGATGTAAAATCTACTTTTTTAAATGGGAAACTCGAAGAAGAGGTCTATATTGAACAACCGGATGGATTTCAAATTAGTGAGGATCCTAACCTCGTCTGCAAATTAAAGAAAGCACTGTATGGATTAAAGCAAGCACCACGGGCTTGGTATGCTAGGCTAGATAACTATCTCTCTCAACAGGGATTCAAGAAAGGTTTAGTGGATAGTAATCTGTATGTAAAAATAGAAGGTGGGCATCTCATTGTTTTAGTTGTCTATGTAGATGATATCATATTTGGCAGCAACAAAGATGAATCTTGTAAAGACTTAGCAAATAAGATGCAGAATGAATTTGAAATGTCTATGATTGGTGAACTGTCTTACTTTCTTGGGCTACAAGTTAATCAAAATGAGAAAGGCATATTCATTTCCCAAATCAAATATGTGAAATAAATGCTAAAAAGGTTCACTATGGAGGATCAGTAAGCTGACCAAGACTCCCATGACTACGAAGCTACAAATTGAGTAAAGAAGATAAATCTCCACCTGTAGACCAAACCATGTACGGATCTATGATTGGAAGTCTATTATATTTAACAACCACTAGACTCGATATTCTACGAGCGGTTGCATGGTAGCTAGATTTCAGGCTAGTCCCAAAGAGACTCATGTGACAACAGTAAAAAGGATTTTTTAGTATCTCAAGGGCACCATGGAGTATGGGTTGTGGTATCCAAAAGGCAAAGAATTCACTCTTATATCATATTCAGATGCAGATTGGGCTGGATGTGTTGATGACAGAAAGAGTACCAGTGGTGGTGCATTCTATTTAGGGGATAGATTGGTTGCATGGCACAGTAAGAAGCAAGAGTCAATTTCTTTATCTACAGCTGAGGCAGAATATATTGCAGTAGCAACATGTTGTACACAAGTCTTATGGATGAAGCAAACTTTGAAAGATCTAGGTATTAATTTTAGTGAACCAATATCAGTTAAGTGTGATAACACCAGTGCAATCAACATCTCTAAGAATCCAGTAATGCACTCACGGACAAAACACATTGCTATAAGGTATCATTTATTGAAGGAGAAAGTTGCAGAAGGAGAAATTAAATTGGATTTTGTCCCAACCACAGAACAAGTAGTAGATATATTTACAAAACCATTGCCCAAGGAAGTGTTTGAGTACCTTCGAACCAAATTAGGAGTAGTCACACTCCCTAAGAAGTGACTAGCTACAAAGATCACTTTCTTAGGGGGAGCATTTGAGTATTTGACTATTATTGTGCTCATGATCATAATTTGTGCCAGATGCAACAAATTATGCCTGTGAATTGTGAGGATGGACTCAGGGGGAGTCTGCAGTAGTCCTTTGGTATTATTGACAAAGGGGGAGAAGAGTTACAGGAATGTACACAGGTGTTGCCAACAATTCCAAAGGGGGAGATTGTTGAGCAAAGAGGTGCAAGAAGTTTGTCATTGTTGTCAACATAGGCAGCTAGATCTAATGATGCAGTGGCCAGACAGTTCATGAGTCATTCAGATGCAGAAGACAAAAAAAAATTGAAGAAAAAGACAAGTTAGAAAACTGTCACGATATCGCGACATGTTTTCTGTCACGATTTCATGACAAGTCGGAGGAGAGAGAAGGCGCAGTAGAAAATGTCACAATTTCACGACAAGTCAGAGGAGAGAGAAGGCACAGTTGAAAATGTCACGATTTCGTGACAAGTCGGAGGAGAGAGAAAGCGCAGCTGGAAATGTTGCGATTTCACGACGAAAGTGAGGAGAGAGAAAGTGTAGCTGGAAATGTCACGATTTCACGATGAAAGTGAGAAGAGAGAAAGCGTAGCCGAAAATGTCATTATTTTGCGACGAAAATAAGGAGAGAGAAGGCGCAAGGCAAACTGTCACGATTTTGCGACATGCTAGAGGCCAAGAAGCTAAGTAGATAAACTGTAGTGATTTTGCTACATGTTGAATTTTCGTTGGCCAAAGCAGGGAGAAAGCGTTAAGTGCAAAGGTGTAGCGATTTCGCTACAAGTCAAAAATGCAGAACTCAAAAGTGTAGCGATTTCACTACGAATCAAAAGTGCACAAAGCAAAGGTGTAGCGATTTCGCTACATGTCAAATTTGCACAAAACAAAGGTGTAGCGATTTCGCTACAAGTTGAAAAAGCACAACACGAAGGTGTAGCGATTTTTCTACAAGTCCAAAAATGCACAACGTGAAGGTGTAGTGATTTTGCTACCAGTCAAAAGTGTAAAACTCAAAGATGTAGCAAGTCGAAAGCACAAGGCACAAAGTTGTAGTGATTTCGCTACTGCATGAAGCAAGAAATGTATGGATGTCGGAAGCGTCGTAATTTCACGACAAAGCTGAGGATGACGTCAACAAAATTGAAAGTGTCACGATTTCATGACAGGGTGAAAGAAAAGCCGCTGGAAGCCAGAAGCGTCACGATTTCACGACAAAGCTGAGGATGACGTTAGCAAAATTGAAAGTGTCATGATTTCACGACAAAGCTGAGGATGACGTCAGCAAAACTGAAAGTGTCACGATTTCATGACAGGGTGAAAGAAAAGCCGCTAGAAGTCGGAAGCGTCGTGATTTCGCGACAAGAATGAGGATGACGTAAGCAAAAGTTTGAAGTGTCACGATTTTGTGACAAGAACGATGGCAAAGCTATCAAAGGCCAAAATGGTCATGATTTTGCGACAGCAAGGATATAAAGGCGTACGACTACAAAAAGCATCGCGATATCGTGACATGTTTGTGTTTCGCGACAATAGTTACAAAAAGGTGACAGAGGTGGCAGTAGCGGTTAAGGCCGACAAAGTTGAATCGAGGCTGATGTTTTTAGGGTTTTAAAGCTAACATTTTCTAGGGTTTTATAGCGGATGTTTTTAGGGTTTGCAACCAAAAATCACTAGGTTTTAGCAGCCAAAAAATTCTAGGGTTTGTAGCCGACATCATTAGGGTTTGTAGCCAACGTCCTAGGGTTACAGCCAACTATGATTTAAGAATTGATCTTGAATTATCTTCTATAAAAATGGGGGTTGTTTCGAAGTTAAATAGAGAGTGTGTAGTGCGAAAGAAGTTTGCGTCGAGCAGAGAGCAAGTCGTTTCGATTCAAAGTGTGAGCGAAGTGATAGTTCTTTGGAGTTGTAGTAAAGAGGGCGTATCGAATCTTTGCAAAGTGTTAGTGCATAGAGAGCTATAGAAGGTGTGATTTATGACTGCTGTGCACAGAAAGTGAATCGTGTAGCAGACTGGTTGTGCAAAGCTTTGGTGCAACAAAAGCAGAGTGCTTGAAAACTGCAGACTGGGTAATAAGGTGAAAGTATTGTTGCTGTAAGTTTTTATTATTTCATGTAATGTCCAAGTTGCAGCTTGGAATAAGAAGTTGGTGCTTCTTCTAGTAGTATATGGTGTCTTGGGGGTCGGTGCTCCCTTCTGTTGGTGCAAAAAAATTGAAGGGTTGAAGCTCTTTCCAGTTGGTGCTGGTAAAAAGTTGTAAAGTTGTTGCTTTGCATAGGCTGGATTTGGATGGTAGTCCAAGCAGCCATTTTTGAGGAGTAGCCACATTGGTGAACCTCGTTAAATTGCTATGTTATATGTGATGCTTTCTTGATGCATTTAGTATCTCTTTTATCTGCTTTAAACTGCTGCTGGATTTAAAACCATATGTTTTAGAAATTTTAAAGATCACACTGATTCACCCCCCCTCTCAGTGTCATTGTGATTACAACATGCTTTTGATAGTAGGTTGTTGGTGCAATTTTTTCTTCAAATTCTATTCCTTCTATTTGAGTATAACATTTTTCTACTAATAAAACTTTGTACTTATCTATAGAACCATTTGCTTTATATTTAATCTTATAAATCCATTTACAACTTACTACTCTTCTTCCTTGAGGTAGATCTACTACTCTTTTTTCTTGAAGTGTATTAAATCAAAGTTTATCCCCAATCAAGTTTCTACGAGCTCCAAAGTCTATGTAACAATATTCCATGATGATTTTAATGATATTTATATGAGTAGAATTCCTTATGTCTCCCTAAGTAAAGTTTAATGTTTTTAAAATTGATGTACAAATACATATTTTTCCAAAATATTTTTTAAAAAATCCTTCAAATTATAATTTAAAAACACTTAAATAACTATTTTTCACTCCTAATTAATCAAACATTTAATTATAAATTATTTTTTTGGTAGATTAAAAGTGGGTTTTTGTCAAGGATCCCAAAACCTGATTACAATGGATCAGATTGCAACATAATACATCAGATTAAATCAAGGCAAGGACAACCAAAAGGAACAAAAAAGGAACACGCTAGAGGACCAGAAAAGGAAGGCACCATCCTTTGCACCAGGGGAAGGCGCTTTCCTTTGTGCTAGAGGAATATGGCTTCCTTTGCGCTAGAGAAAAATGGGGCAGGAAAGGAAGGCCTGCTAGAAATCAAATTTGAATCAAAATGCATCAAACAAGAATTTAAAGCAAACAAAGGTCAGGAGAAAGTGCCAGACCACCCCAACTACTAAAAAATAATTTGAACCTTTCCCATAGGTGGGAAAATAAACAAAGCCAAAAATTTAAAATTTGAAATATCCAAAGGGTGGGAAAATCGGAAACCACCATTAGGAAAGAAAGAACTAAAGGAAAACAAGCATCCCATGCAGGGGAGCTTGAAAAAAACCAAATATGGAACAAAATCTTGAAAGGTGGAACTGTAGTGGTTAAATAGCAAAGGAACACCCCTGGCCATAGGGTCCTTATTCAAAAAATGAATCCTTCAAAAAAACCTACCTAGTAGAGGAAATAATAACAATAGAATAGCGCTTTTGAAGTAAAGGATGAGAAAGTGCCACAGGAATTCAAGAGAAAGGAGTCACGAAGATGCAATACTGTAGATGTTAGAGCACAAATCAAATTATAGTAGCCATGCATCCTTGAAAAATTTCAACAAATTCAAGTTCACAAAATAGGAAGTCTCACAATGAATCACCGATAAGAAAAATACAAGCCCTTGGAAGCCACGAAAGGAACTAAAATCTTACAGGAACCACCACCACAAATCCAAAGAGCAGAGTCATAGTATAAAGCATATGGGAAACCCATCAAAACCCAAAATTATGCTATTCAAAACTACTCATGAAGCCAAAATTCATCAGACATGCAAAAAAGCATCTTCAAGGAAACAAGGAGGAAAACCTGCAAGGATTCAAGAGCAAAAAGACCATAGGATGTAAAGCCACAAAAGGAACTAAAATATTTCAAGACCCACCACCTCGAAACCAAATATTAGACTCACAGTATAAAGCACATGGTCCCACTCCCATACCAAAAGGATGTTATGCAAAACTTTTCAAGAATTCAAAATTCCTCAGACCTAGCCATTCACAACTGAAGATCCTCAATGAGCAGATGTCAAGAACACTTCCTAAAAAAACCTGAGAAAAAACCTAGGAAAAGTCCCATGAAAAAACCTGAACATATCCTAGAACCCAGGCATAGAAGGAAAAATGTGGAATAGTGGAACAAAAAATGGGACAAAAATTTTCCCACCTTAGGGCAAGGAAAGGGGTAGAACAATGGATCAAGGATCTCCCCCCCAAAGGAGATCATCTGCAACACCTTCCTTTCGTGAAGGATGGGAAAAGGTTCCAAGGAACCTGGGAAAGGAACATGGTCTTGGGACAGGAATGAGGAAAGGATGCAGGTAAGAGGAACATGATTTCCATGGGAAGTCACCCTACAGAGCCCCCCTTCCAAGCAATTTTTGGTCTTGCAGGACCTATTGCTTTAATAATAAGTTTTTGGTATTAATTATCAATTATCACTCCTTATAAAACTTCTAAATTAATCAAATAAAAAATATACTAAAGCCTACTCCAAAAACTTTAGCAAAACTTATTTCAAATTTTAACCTTAGAAAAAAATATCAAACTTTTAGAAAACCTAATTTACCTCCTTAAAGGCATGTAGCTTGGAAAATGTTCTCTAGCACTATGTTACACAATGCTTCCCTTATGTTTGGGTGTGTGAATATTAATCACTTGAATAAAATAATACAATATTTTGTATCAGGATTCCTTGCATGGATCACTGTTTGAAATTATATCCAAAATGTCAAAACATCCAAAACTCTACCCATTCACTTCCTTCATGTTATGTGGTAGAAGACATGCAAAGTGAGTTGGTTCTTGAGTTAGATTATAATGTTTTAAATATTGGGTAAATGTAATTCTTCATTATCTTTATACTACCTCATGTATGTGCTTACCAAATACTTTCAATATCCTTTATTTGATTCTCAATGTTAGACTTGCATGACTCTTCTCCTTCTCTAGATATAATGCAAAAGTTTCACCTTGTCTTGGTCTAGCTTTTGATCTCCCTATGGCCTTTGTATTGTTCTACAATATTGGTGCTTCTTTATGGCACTTATATGAAGATACTATCCAGTTGGTTTTATTTATGGTGTTAGACACTTTAGTATTGTTGTCTCCTTGGGTTGTATGATGCCAGAGCTATTACACTCATTTTTAGAGTTTTTTTCCTTTCTATGGTGTTATTGGCTTCAACTTAGCACTTTTTGGTTTCTTAGATTTGTATGGAAAACTTTTCGTCCTTAAATATTATTTTGAATACTTTAATATTGTTGCCTGTCATTGATGCTCTTCCTCTTTGTGTAAAAGTAGATTTGGATGCTTTGAACCTAATGTACAATGTTCTTACAAACTTAAAAAAATAACCTTTACTTGGTTGCAACATTCTCTTATTTAGATCATTGTCCAATATTTTAAACTTATCTTTTATATGTTCTAGTCTGAAGTATTTCTCACTTTAATATATTTATCTAATGATTTAGCTAGATGTTGTTATTCTCTTACTTACTATAGGTAAAAGTATCAAGATCTTATGATGCAAAAAAATTCCAACATTCCTTACTAAGGTATGTCACACTTAAAATCTTCAACTATACCTTAATATCTTCTTCCTTGATTCTTTGTAACTACATTCTTGGCTGAATCTATTGCACTTGTGGTCCTTCTCTTGTTGTTCCTTTTTTTAATATAAAATTCTGACTTCAAAACTTTATATTTCACCCTTTTGTTCTCGCTATTCTGAATATTATTGAATCTTTTCTTATTTTCTAATTTATAAACTTTTTATCTTTTTTTCATTACTTTTTTCTTTGTGGAATTTACTTCTAAGGTTTTTGTTTATTTCCTTTAACCCTATTGTTGTTGTTTTTAAATGCTACCTTTATTAAATATTGTCCTTATGGTCTTCCCTCTTTTCTTTTCAAATACTACCTTGATATTTTGTTTTCATAAATTATCTAACTTTGTTGTCTAGTGTGGACTTCTAATATGTTACTTTCAATGGGAATTTATCTTCTAGATTCTTAAAACTCTTATTAGTCTCTAGGTCTATCTTCAAGACCTAAAACTATGTTGTATACTACCATCTATTCCAAATATATTCTTTGAATAGGTAAACTTAATCTATCTAAAACTTGATGTCCCTATTTTCAAATAAAATTGATTGTCCCAAAACCTTATGCAAGTAAAATTTTTATAGTTTTGATACCACTGATGGATTTTGAAGCCTAATACTTAATGTAAATCTCATGAAAAAATGATCATACAATATAATGAAGTAATATAAGACATATAGATAAGCAACATTTAACCTTATTATGTATCAAATAATGTAATATATTATAATAATTTTAAGGGTTCTAGTGCCCCAAGAGACTCATGCATAGTTCTTGGGTCATGGTTTACAACTAAGATAGAGTGATTATTTAAGGGATAAACACTTATTCTACATAGCATATATACGTAAGGTATCATTTTATTACACTTTTCTTATAATGTTGGAAGAGAAGGTACTCTGAGAGGAATACATTCTAACTCCCTTTAGGAGAGATGATTGTGATGCTTGAGGATGTCTAGGATCCTTCATGTCAACTTAGTTATGTTGATATATGATTATGTCTCAACTAAAAGTAATGCTTATAGAGACAAACAAGTAATACTGAGTAGATCTTTGGTTCTAGTGTTGACATCAATAAGTTATTCATGGTTGAGAATCTAATTATTGCATATAATTGCTTTATGTCTTGGTATCTGGTATGTTTATGGGTGACATGAGTTGGCATAACATGTAGTGGGGGTGGGGTGTGGTGGTGGAAAATATTAAATACCACCATATCATATATGCTTGGGGACTAGTAGTGTTATCTTGATTATACCATATGTTTTATTGCATATATTACGAGTGAGGGAAAAGTATAGTATATTGTATATTACTTCAGGTTTAGGCACTGAATCATATATTAGTAGCTCGATCACCTAGCTTTCCTAGGAGGATATATGAATGTCAGAGAACTATTGATTATCACTGGATATGTGGCTTTAATATTGATTTTAGAGATTTAGTAGAGAGCAAGTTATGGACTTCTTGAGAGTTGATAGATAAATTATCTACTAATCAGATCATGTGGTAACCCTTTCAATGACATATTGGATGGGTGGAGGATTCTATCATGTTAGATCAAGTGAGACAAGTGACATGTTGATGATGGCCTAAATTTCATATGATGTCCATAATTTTGATTGTGTATTATGATATTTTGGAAGGCCATATGAAATCCATGATAGAGAAATCTAGTATAGATGAGCTAGTCACAAATAAGTAGGCAAACCTCCTAATCCAACTTACTATGTCGAGCTATATGTGGATGACTCAATTATTCCAAATTATGGATGTAATAATTCTATTATAGTCAAGGGCTATCCAAAGTGGTATGAGAGTTTCCATCCTAAAATAGTGATATTTCAATGAGCTAGGGGGAAATAGGCCAAGGGTTAATATTAAGGTCATAGGGCTCATCCTTGATGAAGTTTGTTATGATGGAGGCCTCTATAGGATATTCAATGGAGACACAAATAGTACTAGCTAGATGTGTCCCCTTTGTAGATTTTATTGACCCCAAGGGTAATGGTATATGAGGTAAGTTTTAGTGAGCCTCTACCTCCTAAATTTGAGGGTGGTTTTAGTGAGGAATCTAAGGTACCAATGGATGAGGTCAAATTTATTGATACCCATCTAACCTATCCTAAGCTATCCTCTACAAATAAATATGTTACAATTCATATTGATGCTATGTGGGACACCTTACTCCATAGTTGTGATGAGGTTTAGTCAAAGTGGCATCCATTAGCATGACAATTTGGGAGTTGGGAGGTGGATTAGTGTAGAGGAGTAGAAGAAGATTTCAAATATCTTTCATCTATAGGTATATTTAAACTAAATTACTACATACTGAGCTAATGAGGTAGAGGGTCTCTAGTGATCAGTAACTATTCTAGAGTAGAAGTGATCTATATTAGTGGAGGAGGTTACCTAATTACAACACAAGGTAGATAAATTAACAACAGAGTTTGTCATAGCTTCCTCACAAATTTTAGGCATTAGTTGAAGAGGAGAAGACATGGAAATTGTGCTATTATAAAAACTATCATAGATTTAGGGATAGCTAAGACAAGTTTAGAGAGAGATGAAGTGATCAAGTGGGGATACAGGTTGATCCTAGGGAGAGCAAATTTTATTGGAGATGGAGGTGGATCACTTATAGGAGGACCTATATTTCACATAGAGGGAGATAAAATCTACTTAGGAGGAGATTTATCTTAGCCAATATGATCTATAAGTGAATACATGGTGAGTATTTCACTATAGGGTTCTCTACTATGGTGTTGTGCCTATAGAGCATCGATTCACATCACGTCCATGGCCCTAGTCATAAAATTATTCATGATTATTAACTTGTGTTTCATAGATATTGATGATCATACCCCCACCTCCTAAGCAAGCACCTAATATTAGGTTGAAATCCTATATATTCATATTTTTTATAGCTATAAGTTGCATGAGAGCACCTATTTATCTTTGTTAGATGCATCAACCTAGTGACATAGTCTAAATGTATTATTTTCTAGCCTTTATGATGTAGCAAACTTAATATATGATGATTTATGTGTGTTTTTGTGTGTGTGTTTTCATGGTTGTTTTGTTAGTATTGCTTTAGAATTTTATGTGATGTAAAAATTAGTATTTGTAGTTTTTTATTATATGACTTTTGACTAGTCATACAATCCTTTTGTAAGTATGGATTATGTTATGCATTTAGTTCTTTGAAAATTTGATGTTATATTTCCTATAGAACTTTGTTGGCATTGATGTTGCATCTTTAGCTCCTAAGATATGGCCTACTAGCCTTAATAATGAATAAGCACTTAGGTGACTAAGACTTATAGTATTTTTAGGCGGTCTATTTATCACATTACTTGTATAAACACAAGGTAAAATTTTTCTTGATCATTGGGTAATTAAGGATATAGACAAAAGATTCAAGATAATTGCTTTTAGTTATTATGATGAGTCAAACCAGATGTAAAATCTAGAGGAAGATTTGACTACTAGTTCTTCTTCTTGGAATAAATATCTTATGGCCATGGTTTCTTACGTAGACAATAAGAGTAAAAAATGGGTTAATAGGATTGGACATCTTATTTATAGATATTTGATATACATTGGTCAGTTTTATATGACCACTAGGCTTCCTCATATTTTCATTTTGACTAGTGCATGCAAGGGATGTATTCTAGGGAAGCATCACAACAAAATATTTCTTAAAGGGATTAGAAGGCATGTGATTCACCCCTTGGAGATAGTACACAATGATATATGTTGAACTATGGGTATAGATTCCATTTTTAAAAACATATACTTCCTTATATTTATTGATGATTTATCTAGACATGTATGGTTATATACTATTCAAACCAAGGATGAAGTCTTTGAGAGATTCAAGGTTTTCAATGTTAATATAGAAAATTATTTGAAGAGGAATACAAAGTGTCTCAAATAAAACAAGAAAGGTGATTATTTTTATAATATATTTTATGATATTTTAACTCTTAATGGGATAACATATCAAAGGAATGTTTACTATACTCTAGTGTAGAATGGGAAGGTTGATATGAAGAACAAGGTAATAATAAATATGGCAAATTATCTAGTTCATAAGAAGTAGATGTAGCATAAGTTTTTGGATGAGGCCATAACTTGTGCAACATACATCATTAATAGTGTTCCTATAGACCTATATAGGGGATTTCATTTTTTAAGAGGTTCATATACAATAAGGATAATGTGTCCAAATTTCATACTTTTGATTCATCAACATACGATCATATACCTAGATTTATTCAAAAAATAATGTACTAAAGAGTCACAAATGCATTTGTATAGGGTACATAAGTAACTCTAAGGCATACCATTATTATGATCCTAAAAGGTATGAGATATTTATTTGAGGAGATGTTAGCTTTTATGAGGATTTCTAGGGTATTTTTTCATAGTAGAAAATAATCATATTTCTATAACTAACTCAATAGATTATTCAAGGATTCATATAAGCTCTATTCCTATTAGAACATTTTCTTCATCTTCTAGTGATGATCCTATACTATATATTTGAACCTTCCTTGGGTATCATCATCTATATCACCTTCAATCTCAAATTGAGGGAATGTTTATATTGATACATCAACTTTGTGTGCTTTATTTTACATCTTTGGTGTGATTGATGAATTCTTTTTAAATTTTTAGGATTTGCTTTTTATGTTATTTTCCCAAAGTATATATATATATATATATATATATATATATATATATATATATATTTATTTATTTATTTATTTATTTAGATTATCCAAGACCAAAATGGTTTTTGACACTACTATAGGATGCTTAACACATTTTATCATTGGACTAATAATGCTGCTTCTAAAGTATTGCTTTTAATGGTTAGTCATTTTGAAAATTCTCTTACATATTCTTTAGGTGAGAAATGACCAAAGTGGAAAGATGACATGCTTGTAGGGTATATATCCTTAATGAAGAACAAGACATGGGTTATTATTCCTCTTACAAAATAAAATAATATGGTTGGATATCAATGGGTTTATAGAAACAAGTATACTTTGGATGACGAGGTGGAAAAGAACTAGGTTCACCTTGTTTCTAGGGAAATCTCTTTGTAGATGGAAATTGAATATTCATAGATATGTTTTCTAGTTGATAGGATGGATTTGATTAGGATGATTCTTTCTATAGATTATTTATTTGGTTGGAAGGTATATCAAATAGATACAAATAATTATTTAATTGTTTTATTAGTTGAAAGGTAAAACAAAATTAATTAATCAAGTTCTCAACTTAAGAATAAATGAAATAATGATATCTAATTATTTTTATTTGGAAAATAAACCCAAATTAGCAAGTGCAAAAGCAAATAATTATGAGTTTATTATTTTTAGTTAATTATTCCTAGGTTTTCTTTAAAAATATTTGGAAAAAGAATGAGGGAGAGTTATTTTTTGATGGTTTTTGGATCTTGAATAGAGAACATGGAGTATAGACTTTGAGCAAGTTTTAGAGGGAAGAGCAGCAAAAGTTCTATCTTTTGGACAGTATTTGTGACTCCTCCAAGAGCAAGCATCGAACAACACAATAAGGTACTCTTTTATGATTGTCTTGACAAAGTTGCTTCATACCTATGAGATGTAATAAACTTATGGATTATAGTTTTATTTGTATAATTGGAATACACTACTTGACTTGTGTAAAGTAGATATGCCTTCCTCTTTTAGAAAATATTTTAATAGCATTGAAAAATTATGTGCTATTTCTATCATTATGCGAGTCATGTAAGGCTCGAATGAGAGCTTTAGAAGCCCCACTTCTAATCCATAGAGTACATGCTATTGTGTCTTTAGTTTGAATAATGTTCAATTACATATGTGAACTTGATTTCCAAAATAGAATTTGTCGTACCCATACTGTAGCATGGTATTTGAGTAGTCTGATAGATACATGTGTCTTCCTTTGAAAGAAAATATTCTAGTTTTAGTTAGTTTGAAATCCTAGATACTCAAAATATCCTACCTCTGGAAGCTTGTGGGATTGATCTTCGTATGTGACCTAGTTTATCTCCTATGAGCATCAAACACAATGTTTTCTATATATGGAAGAATCACTCTCAGGTGCATTGGTGAAGGTAATTGATTTAGTCAACCTTAATATATCTTTGGGTTGGTGTTTAATATAATTTTATTACTTGGAAGCCACCAAGTAGTGCCAACTTGGATCCCTTCTAGAGCACTAGTTTGGCACATAAAGAAACTAAGTCAAAATGAAACCCTAGGAAAAAAAATTAGTCTTCTTGAGTCACATACTTACTGTAGGAAGATGCTAGAGCATGTAGTCTAAATTTCCTCTATGAAAACTAGTTGAATACCCATGGCAGTAGTCATGAGCTTCTTTCTAGTGAGTTATCTTAGCCTACCCAGCCATGTGATGGGCATCAAAAGTGAGGATAGGGTTCATAAATATTTGAATTGGTATTTCCTCTAATGTATGGGTCTGCCCTGAGAAGTGAAAAAATATTTTTGTGTTATCATTATATTTAAGTTATAAAGGTAGTTAAGTAACAATGATTAGTTTGATAGGAAATATGTTTGTGTATGTTGCTAACCAATATTTTAGTTAAAATAATTTTTTAAAACAAACATAATCCATTCTGAGTTTGAAAGAGAATTATATTCGTTGAATAGGATCTAATGAATAGAAGAAATATTTCATGATATGAGTGCATATAACGTAAAGTAAAGTTGTGTTAGAATAAGTAATTATTCTCTTAAGTTCTACTAGGATAGACTTACTTGATTTTCCACTCCTTCATGAGTTAGGTGGACTCTCAGTTATAGTCTACATCATATTTGATGGCTGTAATCCAATGGCTCTCAATGATCAACTTTTTTATTTATACAAAGTTGATCCATGGAATAATCAATCAGTTCTATTTTTGTTTCTTCAAATATTTTAATTATTTGTAGTTCTACTCTTGGGACATTCTAACATGGTACCAGAGTAGGATATATTCTTCTTAGCATTCTCTTATGAAGGAAATTTCTTAATATGGTTCTTATCTCTTATCTTTTTCTAATAAGGAGATTTCCATTCATATCTATTGTAGATTGCACTCCTTTTATGTACAATTTTTTGAAATTCTATTTATGGTTCTATCTAATTTTGTTTCACAAGTTCATTTTACCATAATAGATTCTCCTTATGTTTTAAAAGAAAGAGTGTTGATATTTGCTTCATAAGAAAAAGTTTGAAATATTTTGCCATTTTTTCAAAGGTAAATAATATATTTCTCCTTTCCTTTGGTTTCTTCGGCGGTTGCCTGCATTGGTCGTGGAAGCATGCAAAGTTATCCTTCTGT
Organism: Wollemia nobilis; assembly: GCA_028583015.1. Lineage (NCBI taxonomy): Eukaryota > Viridiplantae > Streptophyta > Pinopsida > Araucariales > Araucariaceae > Wollemia > Wollemia nobilis. Next base: position 2,842,519 of record JAQPPZ010016612.1, read on the forward strand.
CAGGCACAATGGTGTGGGCCTACCATATGGAGTGTCATTGGACATATATGATCTTTTTTGGTAGTCATTTTCATGGAGATCATTCAATTTTTTTTGTCTCTTGAATCTTTGTTTCGAGGCAGAATGAAAGTTTTTTTCAATTACTCTCCTCATGTATTTATTATCAGATGTTTGACTCATTAATTAAAATAGATCTTAATATAATACGTGCAATATCTTCACCAACATTACATAAATCTAAATCTTGGAGCATGGTGATTTCGTTCATTTTCCTCAATGGTCATTTGAAATGATCTTAGAGCTCAGTGGAGGCAAAATCTCAAAGCTTTTTTCTCTACACATAAAATCTAAGCTCACTTTCTATCCTCTATTAGGAGCTTCAACTTTCTTATTCAAATATTTATATAAGTTGTGTGAACATTGCTCTCTAAACTAGAGATTTTATTTAGCATCAAGTTTTTTTTTAATATGCTATAGCTGCATTGAGTGAATATTGATTCTAGAGCTACTTCTTTCATGTATTTGTATTCTTTTTAAAAGTAAAATGAACGTTTGGAATCTGATTGATGTTCCTCTCTCTCCCTGCACCATTTGAAAGTTCAAACTCCTTATCAACCGTCTGCTGCATTGTGATTTAGGCAAACAAGGTATTATTATTTTTAATTATCTCATTTTTTATCTCTCGAATGTGGTTATATCACAGGTATATCATACTCCTTTTTAAGAGTGTGCAGAATAGCCACAATGTCTTCCTTGCTATTCATACACCATTTTTTGGGAGTCCTAACTTGGAAAATGGAGTGATATTTTGGAGTGCTTCTTTCTCTTTTTTTGAATTTCTTTTAGATTTTATTACTCGGTACTATGATTTATGTTCTCCTTCGAGTCCTTCGACATCCCATCCAGATCAAGAAATGTATTTTTTAGAAGTCTTAGAGTACCTTATCTCTATTAAATTTTTTATCTTTTGTAAAGTTCAATTTTTGGGCCCTGACAAAGCCCCAAGAGCTCTCTCTAGCTTCTTCATTATTTGAAGAAAAGATATTCTATTTGACTAGTTTTAAAAAAAAATAGTACCAAATAGCGATCTGTTCTTCACATTATAAGTTATCAAATCAATATTGTTGTCTTTTTCTTCTTTAGTGCCTATGTTTTTGGCCACTAAAGAGAAAATAAAAAGACAAGTTTGTAACCTCTTTAATAAAATTTTATTGGGGGGGGTTTAAGGGTGCCTTTTATGCACCTATGTTATAGGCTTCAAGGGGGGTTGTTAATATTGGTCAAAACTTAATATTTTTCTATTTGAATTTATTATTTTTTTTAAGGAAAAAATCATACTTCATAAAATAAGGGAATATATTTGGATGATAAACTAATTATATGATTTATTTAAAAATTTGATCATAAATTTCATTTTAATTCAATTCCTTGTTTTTAAGAAAGTAATATAATAAATATTTCCTTTCTATAATAATAAAAGAAATCAAATATTTTAAACAACCTCCATTATAACCTTCATTCCAAGTATTGCACTTCTCAAAACTTATAGTTTCCCTCCTGTAAGGGCGGGTTATTGAGAAAAATAATATATAGTTTTGTAGATAAAAATTTCAATCAAAAGCCTAAGTTTCATGTACCATTCCTCTCCTTACTTATAGTTTCCCTCTCGTAAGGGTGGGTACTAAGAAGGATAAGTATAAAGGTCTGGCATAATATTTTTTGCTTCATTAGACTAAGTAAGGAATATCACCCTCCTCATTTACTTATAGTTTCCCTCTCGTCAAGGCGGGTAAATTGAGTAGATTGGTATTACTCTCAGGCTTTTGTTTCAACCTTTAAAAGCTTATTTTAATTTGAAGTTAAGGGGGGGATTATTGGTTCACTTTAAATTTCTTTGGAAAAATGAATACAATGAATATAATTGATCCTCTCACCCCTCATAACTATCATACATGGAAACTTAAAATATTAAATCTCATTTCTCAAAAAGGGCTTACACACCTGCGAGAAGAGAAGCGACCTGAATTTGAAAAAGAATATGAAATATTTGTTCATAAAGGTAAAATATATAAAATAATGGGTATTATAAGAACTAATGTAAATGAAATCTTATGGTTTCACATTATGGATTGTAAAATTCCTTATGAAAGTTGGGATAAACTAAATAACTTATTTGGAAAAGTAGATCAAATAAGGTCAATGCAATTAGAGATAGAATTAACAACATTATCTCCTGAAGACTTTAGCAATATTGTTGACTTTCTCCCCAAATTTAAAGGAGTCCTTACTCAATTTAAAGGTAGTGGCAAGGATAAAAAATATGAAGAAAGCATTTATCTAATTATTTCTAAATTAAATGATGTATTTTAAATATTCGCAACCACCTTTCTATCTACAAAATATGCTCTTTGATGCAGAAGGCTATATTTAGAGGGTTTTTTTAAAAGAAGTTTTAAAGTAATTTTTTTATTACTCAAAATGGAATTATTTAACGCAAAATATAATTTGCCGAAAATTATAATTATTAAAAAAGGCAAATTTTTATGAAAAAATAATTTACCACAAATAGTAATTACTTAAAAAGGCATTTTTGGTTGGAAAAATCAATTTGCCGAAAATAGTAATTTTTTTTTATTTTTAGGGTTTTAAGCTTTAGGGTTTTCTTTTAGGGCTTCAAGTTTTAGGGTTTTCTTTTAGGGTTTTTTTGGGGATATATATTCCCTTGGTATTGCATTGTAAAAGAGGAAGTGAATCCATAAATGAGAAAATAAGATATTTATTGGTTTATTTCTATGTACTATAGTTTTTATGTAAATGGAAGGTTTTACATATTATTTTCATTTACCACAGTTTTTATGTAATGAGAGGTATTTTGTTTTGACCTCTTGTAGCTGGATTTACATCATTTGGTATCAGAGCAAGTTGGATATTGTTGGGAGGAGAAAATAAAATAGAAAAAAAGAGAAAAGGAGAGGAAGCAAAGAGGCTCCAAAAAAAAAATTGGCACTATGTGCAGTGCTTGCAAAAGATTTGTAAAACCTTGGAGACAAAAATTGGCACTCTGTGTAAGTGCTTACAAGAGGTTTTTTATGTAAAAGCCCCAGAGAAAGAGACTAGCACTTTGTGTAGTGCTTACAGAAGTTTTGTAAAACCTTAGAGAAATAAATTAGCACTCTATGTAAGTGCTTGCAGGAGGTTTTTTATATAAAACCTTAGAAGAAGGAATTGGCACTTTATGTAGTGCTTGCAGAAGGTTTGTAAAACCTTAAAGAAATAAATTGGCACTCTGTGTAGTGCTTGTAGGAGGTTTTTTTTTATTAAAAACCTCAGATAGAAGAATTGGCACATTGTTTGGTGCTTGTAGGATGTTTGTTATTTTAAAACCTCGAAGGAATAAATTGGCACTATGTGTAGTGCTTGTAGGAGGTTTGAGATATAAAACCTCAAAAGAAGATTGGTACTTTGAGGAGTACTTGCAAATGTGTGGCACTCTATGGAGAGGGATTATGATTTTGATTAGAAGAACTCACAAAAGTAGAGTTCTTCTCAACCAAAGGAGAATGATGTAGGAGCCTGTATTTAGAGGGTTTTTTTAAAAGAAGTTTTAAAGTAATTTTTTTATTACTCAAAATGGAATTACTAAAAAATGATATAATTTGCCAAAAATGATAATTACTAAAAAAAGCAAATTTTGTATGAAACAATAATTTGCCAAAAGTAGTAATTACTTAAAAAGACATTTTTGGTTGGAAAAATCAATTTGCTGAAAATAGTAATTTTTTTATTTTTAGGGTTTTAAGCTTTAGGGTTTTCTTTTAGGGTTTCTTTTAGGGCTTCAAGTTTTAGGGTTTCTTTGGGGATATATATTCCCTTGGTATTGCATTGTAAAAGGGGAAGTGAATCCAGGAATGAGAAAATAAGATATTTATTGGTTTATTTCCATGTACTGTAGTTTTTATGTGAATGGAGGGTTTTACTGATTATTTTTATTTATTACAGTTTTTATGTAAATGGAGGGTTTTACATATTATTTTCATTTACTGCAGTTTTTATGTAATGGGAGGTATTTTATTTTGACCTCTTGTAGTTGAATTTACATAACTCTTGGTGTAAGTTTCAAAATGCCCTCCTTAGAAGAATTTTGTAAGAGACTAACTAGATAATAAAGAAAACTTTCAAAGTATGAGATCTCTTCCTCTTTATCTAAAGCCTTAGTAGCATCTACCTCCACTAAAGAAAAATTAAAAAAGAAAGAAAGAAGTCTCATAACTTGTACTCACTACAAAAAGAATGGTCATTTTGAAAACAAATACTAGAAACGATTACAACAACTAGAGGCAGCTATGAAGGATCAAAATATAGATAATGAAAATAAGATAGGAAAAGACTTAAATATTCAAGGAAATACCACCACTACTTATTCTAATTATTGGGTACTAGATTCTGGAGCAACTCATCACATGACTGCTTCAGATGAGTCATTATCTTCTATCTCCTCAAGTTCAACATATAGCATAGAAGCTGGTGAATATTCCTTTATCCTAGTCAAAGGAAAGGGTTACATATCCATTTATGGTGGCTCTATCAATAATGTTATCTATGTTCCAAAAATTGCAACAAATATCCTCTCTATCTATCATATTTGTACTTCTAGAAAGGGGAAAACCGTTCTCTTCTCTCCAAAAAGAGTTGAGATAAGAGACTTTAAATATCCACACTCTCTTATAGTTAAAGAATATATTGATCACAACACTCACGTATTTCACTTCAAAGGATTTCAAAATCAGGAAGAGGCCTCCTGTTTTGTGGCTCATGGAGATCTTGAAATCAAAATTTGGCATGAAAGGTTTGGTTATCTCAGCTATAAGTACCTAAAAAAATTGAAAACCCATGAAATGGTAATAGGATTATATCAAGTCTCTTCTATTTATGGAGTATGTCCAAGATGTGCTCTTGGAAACCAATATCAAGATACTTTCCACCTAAGTGGTTCTCTAAAAGTCTCATCGTCTCTAGAGTTAATCCATAGTGACATGATGTTTTTCCTAGAGCCTTGTTTCAAAGGAGTGAAATATGATTTAACCTTCATTGATGACATTTCTAGAAGAACTTGGGTCTACTTCCTAAAATACAAAAAATATGTTATATCCTACTTTAAAATCTTCAAAGCCTTAGTTGAAAATCAGGCCTCTTGCAACTTCAAGCAAATTTGCATAGATAATGGGGTTAATACTGTAGTAATGAGTTCTCAATATTTCTATCAAGTCATGGCATAATTCATAAGCATTCTATCTCCCATAATCCGTAGCAAAATGGTATTGTAGAGAGGAAAAACTGAACATTGAAGGAAATGGAAAACTATATGCTCCATTCAAGATATCTTCCAAACATTTTTTGGGTAGAAGCTATTAACTATGCAAAATATATTAAAAACCACACACCTAATAAGGCTCTTTACCATTTAACACCTAAAGAAGCATGGACCATCTCAAAATCGAATGTCTCCTAAATCAATATTTTTGGGTGTAAATCTTGGGCAAACATCCCAAATAAGGAATGGAAGGCTCTAGATAATAAAAATAAAAATCTCATATTTGTTGGTTATTGTGAGGAAATAAAAGCATGCAGACTCCTTGATCCCACAACTCATGAGGTATTTTTTCATAGGAATATCCAATTTTATGAAACATTCCCTCAGAAAGATCCTCAACCATCCTATTACTCTATTTAGCCTTCTCCTATAGTAGAACCTCAATATAATGAAGAACCAACTTTAGAGATTAATTTATAGATTGATGATCAAGATGACGAACCTATAACTCCAATTAAAAATCTTTCCACTCCTTCTACTCCTTCAACTATGCCAAAATGGGCCCACATCATTGTTAAAGAAGCTACTTCTTACATCCAAAATATTCCAACATCCAGATTAACCAACTCCATAAGCACTGGTCTTGTCTGTCAGTCTATTTCCTTTGATCCTCAATCCTTCAAAGACGCAATTGGTATTAAAGAATGGGATGATGCCATGGAAAACAAATTCCCTTCCTTAATCAAAAATAAAACATGGTATTTAGTTCCCCTACCTAAAGGAAGGAAATTAGTTCATTGTAAATGGATTTACAGAAAAAAATATGGTCCTAATGGAGAAATTGACAAACACAAGGCTCGCCTAGTAGCCAAAGGTTTCTCTCAAACTAAAGGAATTGATTATGCTAAAACCTTTGCACTAGTTGCCAAAATGGATTCTGTTAGACTGGTTCTTGCTCTGGCTACTTTCTAAAAGTGGCATGTCTTTCAAATGGATGTAAAAAGTACTTTATTACATGGAGACTTAAAGGAAGAGATATTCATGGAACAACTCATTGGTTTCACTCAAGACTCCTCTCTTGTTTATAGGCTAAAGAAGTCTCTCTATGGCCTCAAACAAGCTCCTAGAGATTGTTATGAAAAAATGGACTCCTTTCTTTCCTTAGGTTTTTCACATTGTGAGTCTAATAACACAGTCTACATTTTGAGAGATGAAGGAAAAATCACCATACTTATTCTATATGTTGATGATCTACTACTCACTAGTAGTGACTTCACTCACATTTAGACTATAAAAGACTCCCTCTATGAAAAATTTGATATGTTTGATCTGGGTCTAGCTCATTACTTCCTTGGGATCCAAATAAATCAAACAAATACTGGAACTTCATTGTGTCAACAAAAATAAACTCTAGATCTTCTTCAAAGGTTTAAAATGATAGATTGCAAACCTTCTCCTACATATTTTCAATCTGGAGTCAATCTAAGTACTTCATGCACATCCCCTCTTTGTGATGCAACTCTATACCATAAGCTTGTAGGGAGTCTATTATACCGTACTCATACTCATCCAAATATCTTATATGTTATTGGATTGATATCTAGATTCTCTCATCAACCTCATTTCAGTCACTAGAAAGCAACAAAAAGAATTCTCCGCTACTTGCAAGGAACTACTCACTTTGGAATCTTATATGAGGGAAAATCCATGGATATCACTGGAAACATGGATTCATTTTGGGCAAGATTAGTAAAATATAGATGTTCAACTTATGGCTATGTATTTTGTCATGGTTCTTCACCAATTACTTGGTTATGTAAAAAACAACAAGCACTGGCCTTATAATCTATATAGGCAAAATACAGGGTAGCAATTTTAGCAAGTCAGGAAGCTCTTTGGCTTCATCAAATTCTAAGAAAATTTGGTTTTTTGCATGAAAAACCTTTTACTCTTTGGTGTGACAATCAGATCATAATACATATTACACGCAATCCAGTTGAGCATTAGCACACCAAGCACATTGAAATGCACATGCACTTCATTCGACAACATATTCAGAATGGGAACATATACTTAAACTATATTCCAACTAAAAATCAAGTTACAAACATCTTCACCAAGTCATTTCCTTCTCCGTGTTACATACAATTGCAAGAGAAACTTGGAGTATTACAGCTACATTGAAACAGAGGTCTTTAACCTCTCCTTTTATTATTGTATTCTTTGGAGGATGGTTTTTCCCATGTGGTTTTTTTACCATCTCTCATATATATGGTAAATAAGTACCTCATAAGGTCCGAGGTGTAGACCAATTGGTTCATCCAAACCCCATAAGGGGGGCAGAGGTCCAAGGTTCAAATCTTGGGCCTCGTCGGACTGAACGCTTGTCCCTTTCCTGGTGCTTTCAGTGGCCTAAAAGGTTTAAAATTATTGTGATATGGTGGTTATAGGTGCAGACTGTGCGAAGATCTGTGTGGCGGCTTCTAGGACAGACAATGTAGAATACTATGGCAGCCATAAAAGTTGGATAGCCTACCCAAATTTGTGGCGGCTACCAATTCCACCATGTAAATTCAAAAAAATAAAATAAATAAATAAATAAGTACCTCATCAAGCCATGTTTCCAGGACTCATATTTTTATTTTTTTATTAAGTACAATCTTCACCATCTGAAGACATACCTCTTTATTTCATAGCAGATGGTTTTTCCCATGTGGTTTTTTTACCACATCTCATAAAAATTGTAAATGAGTACCTCATTAGGCCATGTTATCAAGACTCATATTTTTTGTTTGGTTATTAAGTATACTCTTCGTCATCAGAAGACATACCTCTTTATTTCATAGTAGATAGTTTTTCCCATGTGGTATTTTAACCATCTCTCATAAAAATTGTAAATGAGTACCTCATCAGGCCATGTTTCTGGGAGTCACCTCTTTCTGTATTAAGAGGGCAATCTTCACAAACCGAAGACATGCCTCTTCATTTTTCTTTTTTGGTAGATTGTTTTTCCCATAGGTTTTTACCATATTTTTAGAAAAGAAAACATTGTACATGAGTACCTCATCATGCTCTGTTTACAGGACTTATTTGTACAATACACCCCTCGTATCACTTAAGGGGGGGTGTTAGAATAAGTAATTACTATATTAAGTTCTAATAGGATAGTCTTACTTGAGTTTCCACTCCTTCATGAGTTAGGTGAACACTCAGTTATAGTCTACATCATATTTGATGAGTTGTTATAATCCAACGACTCTCAATTATCAAATTTGTTATTTACACAAATTTGATCCATGGAATAATCAATCAATCCTATTTTTGTTTCTTCAAATCTTGTAATGCTTTGTAGTTCTACTCTTGGGAAATTCTAACAAGTTGAACTATAATAACAAGCAAATTATTAAAGATTTCATATTTAAAAAATTGAAAGATAATCTAATATAGGTTCCCATCTATGAATCCCGAGTGACTAATGGTTCCCATATCATGTAGGTTCAACAAGAATGAGGTAGATAGGATTGTTGGGAGCAGTCAAACCTGTGCTTACTAGTTACTAAAAATAGTAACTGTAACCAACTCTCCTATGCAATAAAAATAATCAGTATTTTACTGTTGAATAAACCAAGTGAGGATGTGGTACTCTAGAGCATCTGTAAGAATGGTGTAGCTAATCCTTATCAGTCATGCGATCCGGGTAAGGTGTGCTCTATAGTGGTGGAGGGGTTTGTTGATTGTAATGAGGTTGAGAAGCGTCCTTCCTTTTCCTCGCCTTCTTTTGCCCAGATGGTTGATGGGTTTTCCTTTGGAGAATCATTTTTCCTTGTGAAGTCAACGTGGAGTTTGGCCATGTTCATGCCCTAGATAGCACAGTCAATTGCCTGCTCATAAAAGGTTCTTGGGATTTGGTGGGTAAGTTGGTCAGAGGTAGGCTACCACTGGATGCTTTAAAACACTAAGCTTTGACGCATCGGAGACCTCGTGGCTCGGTGTATTTTGCCACTCTCCCTTGGAACTTTTTTCTTATTTGGTTTTCCTACGAGGAGGATGTGTGTACGATTTTGGAAGGTGGTCCTTGGTTTTTTGGGAATCATGAGATTTTTTTTCAAAAGTGGGGCCATGATTTCAACCTGGCGACTTAGAGGGTCAATTTGGTCCTAGTCTGGATTCGTCTTCTAGAATTTCCTATGTATTTGTGGTATGAGATTGTGTTCAAAGTTGTGGCAAGTACCATTGGTGACTTTGTCTCTTTTGATAAAGTCTCTTTGTCTTCTAACCATAGGTAGTATGTTAGAATGTGTATTATGGTGGACATCCAGAGAAATCTTCCTAGATATGTGGAGCTATTTTCTCATGTTGATTTATGGACTCAGGTCATGGTTTATGAGAATAAACCACAGGCTTGTATGTTGTGCAGCTTGGGTGATCACCACCAAAATATATGCCCTCAAAATAAGCAGTTTGACCCTTAGGCTCAAAATGTTCTAAAGGATGGGATAAATATGGAGTCTTTCCCAAGTTGAACCCCTTTTAAGAATTAAAATAGTTGGTAGAGGAAGCCTCTTGGATCGGGTAAAAGTAAGGAGATTGTGTCTTCTCCTTCTCTATTGATGAAATCTATTGAGACTCCTATCTCTGCTAGTAAGGTGTCTATGTTTCGAAAGAAGAGTTCTCCAAACCGCTCCCCATGCAATTGGAGGTGGTTCTCCAGTATGAACATTTTGATATTTCTGTGGATTTATCTCTTTTCAAATATTTTGGGTGTTTAGAGGAGGATAAGGAGGATGGAGATGAAGGTAGCCAAGTGCCTTTGAATGAAACGGTTCAACCCTCTTCGGTGCCTTCATTAGCTTCTCCTGTTGTGGAATTTCCTATTGTGAATAATTGCTTAAAGTCCGCTTCATCGAAGGGGCAAGGAAAGCCTGATATGGTAGGGGGCCAAAGCCCATCGTTTTCTCTACTGCCGAATGTGGAGAAAGGGTCGCCTAGTCCTAAAACGAAAAGCCACCAAAATAAAATGGATAAGAGTGAGTGCATTTTTGTTGTTGCCTGAGGTGGTCGGTTTGATTTTTTCAAGAAGAGTTATTTTGAGGAGTCATAGTAGACAACTCAATATGGACATGCTCAAATTCTATATTTCTCCTAGGGGATTTTGAGTTTGGTTGGCAGTGTTTTGAGGTTCTGGTGTGTTGTTCGTTGTTGATCTTGTTGGTTCCACAGTGCCTGGTTTCATTTTCAGGTTGGTTTTCGCTCGATGGTTTTGGGCCAGAGTGGTTTTTAATTTTGAAATATTTTGTGCAGGAGTTTTTTCTTTTTGCAAGTGGATTTAATGGCTTTAATGTTCCTTGGTACTTTAGGAGTGTGAGACCCATTTGTTGATGGAATTGCATCTCGATGCTCCCGTTGTTGGGGTCCGCCCATTCCTAGTGGGATGGGCGAGTTTTTTAATTTTTAAATTTAAAATTTCTTCCGTCTTTCTGAGTTTGAGAGGTTAGTGCGTGTTTTGCTTTCTCCATCTTCTCTCGGCTTTTCTGACACCTTGGATGTGATTGTTGTTTGTTCTTGGCTGATGTTGTTGGCGGTTGAAAGGGGTCGATGTTAATCTCCTTTTAGAAATAGTTTGTTAGGTTGGGTTCGTTTTACTCCCCTTATGGGAGTTGCTAGGTAAAGTTGTGGGTTTTCAAGCTTGCTATGTAAGGTTGTGGGTTTTCCTTAAAAACCCTCTTTCAGAAAAAAAAAATTCAGTATTTCAAATACGTGGAATCTTGCATATACGGTTGAGTTGTGGAATGCCGTGGAAAACATAAAACCTCATTGCAGGACGTTTTTTCGATAAACAATTTACGCTAGCAACTGGAAATAATTGGCTGCTTGTCTGCTAGGAAATACAAAGAACGATATGACAGAGAAAAATGATATGTTGGTCGGCAAATTCGCAAACAACAATGGAATCAAAAGAGAAGTTGTCGCTGAATTTGGGCAGCGAGCGTCATCAAATGTCTGAATAACCTTACGTGAGATGGATCATTTAACATGGAGCTTTCAGTACGTCTCGGTCACCGTTTGGACAAGTTTTTATTTTTAAGCTGTGATTTCAACTCCGCACCGGTTAAGATTACGTAAAAAGAATGCCAAATCCAAAATGCTATAGTTTCAGAATTAAATTGTCAAATGTCACCGAAGAAAAACCAATCTATTTTTCATTAAAAATCACGCCTGCCCGGAAGGTGCCAGCTGCTCCATGTGTTTCAGATCTTGTGACACTAGGATTGAATAGCCCAATTGCATGGGATCAGCGGAACAGGTTAGAACCGTTGAAGGAGTGACAGGTAGTAGGTGCAGCTTTCATGGAATATATGCTCCTCGTGTATTGAATTTAGACGTAACCCACCAGGCATATCACGCCCATTAGTCATCGTTAAAAAATTTCAAAGCCTACGCTTTCAAGACATCCAGCGGCTTGTCTTTGACATGGAAACGAATTATTTGTAGCTGTCTGATATGTTTGTTATAGAAGGCATCCGTCTTAAGAAATGGTTCACATATTTTCGGTATTAAACATCTCTAGCTTAGTGTAGACCAGATCTCAGCATGAAAGAAAGAAATATGGTGAATTTCTCTGAAGGTAGGATTGTGGAACAAAAGTTCCAAGAGGGCATTCCGTTTCCCCAAGTTGTTTTCCCTGCCTATGATTATCAAAGAGAAGGGTTGGATGGCATGATAAAGTACATAAGAGACGACGAGAAAGCATGGATTCAACGTGAATTGCACAAGTGCGGAGCTCTTCTGTTCAGAGGATTCGGCATAAAGACGTCAGCTGACTTCAATGCATTTGTGGAAGCTCTCGACTGGGAAGAACAGCCTTACAAAGGCCCCGCTCCGCTAAAAAACGTTGTGGGGAGAGTATGGTCTGCAAACGAACCTCCTCTCGATCAACACATCTTCTTCCATCATGAGATGGCCCTGGTAATAATACAATTTTGTTAGTGTTTTAGCTGTATGCGAGTCTATCCGTCCGTATACGTGACCGAACGACATGAAATTAAATTTGATTAAGCTTTGCTTTTGTGATACGTTTGTGCGTACAGACGAATGAATTTCCATCCAAAATATTATTCTTCTGCGAAGTTGCACCGCCAGAGGGAGGGGAGACGGCGATTGTGAGGAGCGACATAGTAGCTCGTCACATGGAAAATATGTTCCCGACGCTTGTCCAACAACTTGATAGAAAAGGAATACTTACTTGCACTATCCTTCCTAAGGAAGACAATCTCGGCTATTTCCTTGGTAAAAGTTGGCAATCCCATTTACAAACCAGTTATCCCGAAGAAGCCCAGAGAAAGAAAGCATGGTCTTTCATCAGTAGAGTAGGTAATTTATTGATTTAAAAGATTAGTGAATAAGTAGATAAGCATCGTTGATTGCTGATTGCAGGGTTGAAGAGGGAGGTGGTAAGTTGCTATGGATGGCAGATGGGAGCGCAAACATTGTAGCAGGGCCACTCCCCGCGACAAGAACGTTCGAAGCCCAGGGTTATGTGGGCAATGAGCCTCGCAAGGTGTGGTTCAACTACATCCCGGGGGCTACGTATGGGAAATCCAGCACTTATAACAGACTTGTGTGTGGAGATGGGTCGGAGATTCCGCAACTAATAATGGAGGAGAGCAGGAGAGTGATAGAGGAGGAGTGCGTTAACTTGAAGTGGGAAACCGGGGATGTGCTGCGTATTGACAACTTACATGTCATGCATGCGCGCAGGCCTTCCTTACCTCCTCGTCGTGTCTTGGTCGCTCTCTGCAAGTGAACCTTTCGTAATTTCTCACCTTTCATCACATCAAGTCGAAACAATTTCTATTGTCATCTTCTTCATCTAAGAAGCTCTTCAAGTGTCCTATTCATATTACGAAATTTCATTCGAATAGAGCGATGCTCCTATCCACAACAAGAGTCGATTCGTACGCGTTGTCTTGTATATATTTATACAAGTCAAAACCCATGAAATACCAAAGCTGTACTCTCAGTACATAGTGGTACAGAGATACCGAAATAAAGAAACAATAATTAGAACGAAAAGGATCCACATGTATACGTCGAACTTTGAGTGGTGGCTAAAAAACAATCTTGACAAGGGTTTAACCATACAATTTTACATCAATAATACTAATAACAGAATAATAAGTATTTTCAATCAATAAAATTATGTCTGGAATCGAGGGTTATAGATAAAATTACAAATAATCTTAGGTTAAGTTGTAGAACTTATATTAAGGTTTATTATTAAATATGATAGTAAAACTACTTAAACTACTTTTATAAGGTGTATTACTCATACGAAAATATAAAAGCGAACAGAATATAAGGTATGCTACAACCTTAAAAAAGGTTGATATTGTATAATTCAACATCTTCTTAACTTAAAAGCAATGTCAAAAGAGACCTTAATTACTCATTTTTAAGGGGTACTTCTCTGCTCTATGACACTCTTGTAATTAAACAAATTTCAACTCAAATATTGCTTTGCTTAGAATATTTAGAACTTCTATTATGACAATAAAAGATTAATAAATGATGTTTAAGAGGATTCAATTGTTTAATTATTATGAAGTAAAGATATTTTTTGGCCTCACTAACAACACAATACTTAACTCTATAGGAAAAAAGGATATTGTGACTATCATTGAAAACACCAAGAGATCAATCCAAAACCAATATAGAACTTAAAGCTATTTATCAAAATTCATTAGTTAATATTAAATGTATTGTTGATTAAATGTGTTAATATTATCTAGTAACTTTTGATAACTAGATTTATTTTGTTATTAATATTATTTGATATCTAATGATAGTTTTTATATTGTATTGTTTTTATATATGTTTTCATTTATAGGTAACATGTTGATTCTATTTATTTGTAAAGTATTATGAAATCTTACATTGTAGGGTTAAAGGCTTGTTGACATTGATTTTTAGCCACCCTTTAGAGTTAGACATATACATATAGATTATTTTCATTCTAATCATTGTTTTTTGATTTTAAACACATCTAAGGTTTGTAAAGTAACACAAGCACCTAAGGATCTAGGATAACCTAAACTAGTAATGCTTGTGTATTACCTCAACTCCAAATCATATCTAGTTGTATGCATAAAGTAGTGGTTGTGAAGGAGCAAATTAATCCAATAAATACCATGAACCACTTTTCATTAAAAACACTCATTCTAATCATACAAGTAAGCATGGTCACTATGGATAATTATATATAAACAGGTCAATGATCCACTGATAAAATCTTAGTAGGTGATATTGTCACGATGGAGATTTTATTACACTTAGGATATAGATGGAAAACAAGGATGTAATAATATTATTTGTAGAAGTACACAACACTATTTCATTCTTCTCTACCACTGCTTCTTCACATTAAGTTATTATGTTATCAATCCTTCATCTACAAAGAGCAAGACACATTAGCCTCTTCCAATTTTTTATACAAAAAAATGACTAGGTCAAACAACTACCTAAGTATAATTGACAAGAATTAAATATACACCATGTAAAATATAGAAATAATTATAGCATTGAAGCAGGCTAAAATCATGATGCATCAATGTAGGAAGAGATTAAAAGGTAAAAGATATAGTTAGAAGCCCTAGAAAAGTAGAGGGATGATTAGAAGTAGCAAGCAAAAGGATAATGAGATCTCCTAGCTAAAGCATCCTAAAAAGAATTTAAAAGTGGTAACTAAGTCCATCAAATCCAAATTATTAGCAACAAACACCAATTATAGTAAATGAGATAAACTCTCAGATGAAGTTAAGTGTGACAGAGCATATCCAAGCATGTAATGTGTTATTATCAAAGGCCCAATATACCACGGATAACATGGAGTTAAAAATTACTTTAAACACCAACCACATATAAATCATGAGTTGGAATCATAAAACCATCAATACTAGCAACTGCTAAAAATAGAAATGAGTTGGATTGCACCTAAATTTGGTGCACACATTCCTCTTACAATAATGAACCTTACTTTAAAATATTAGTTCTCAACTTAAGGTATAATAAAAGTTAATAAAATTCTAACATTCAAAAAAATCCAACAAACCCGAGAACCTATTCTAAAATCTAATTTTAGGATACTATATGGAGGATTTAGGTCCTAAAAGTATGTTTTTTGGAGGTTTAAGTGAACCACCTGTTAAATTTTAAGGCGAACGGGCGTATGGTTCACAAGTTATGGCTCCGACAAGGTGCATCACAAGCTTGACATCCCTACAAGTCATCAAAAATTTATGACAAGGTACTACCTTAGACTTATATTAAGTGTTTTAATAAAATAAACTAAGCACAAGCAATATGAAACCTTAGTAGAATAAGGAATCAATTTTTTTTGTATCATTTCTAATTTTACAACATCCAAGTAGTGATGCAATAAAAGGAAATAAAAGAAGCATTCAAGTTAGGTAAATAGTAATTTGCCAAAATTATAATGTCAACCTAGTGACCTATTGAAATCCAACAATTTATTGGTATTAGGACTCACAAGGAGGATCAAAAGTCATAATTTTATAATCTAATTTATAATGTGACAATAAAACATTCTACTCAAGCTAAAAGATATTAATCCCCATGTACAAATTGGAGCCTATAAACATATTTTGGTCATTTTGAGAAAGAATGGAGCTATGCTTTCTAGTAGTGATTTTCAAAAATTGATCAATATAAAATTGTGCTTACTTATTTTATAAGATTATCCCTTGATTGGCCAAATTACTCTTTGTATAAACATGTTTGTGGTGATTCCCTTACATTTATTTGTTAGTCATATTTTTGTTAAATGTGTGCATCAAATGAATGTAGATTGTTGTTTTTTGGTCTCCTTTAAATGGTACAATTGATCATACACCAACCTTGTTTATGTGAATGGAGGTTTTATCGGTTATTTTTATTTATCATAGTTTTTTTATGTAAATGAAGGGTTTTACAGGTTTGTTTTTATTTATCGCAATCTTATATGATGGGAGGTGTTTGTTCTAACCTCTTACAGCTAAGATTTACATCACATTTCAATGCACCAAATGTTCCCCAACTCAAGAGATTCCTTTCCTTACATCGAGTCATGACATGTTAGGGTTGGCCTTCTTGCTCACCCCTATTAACATCAAGTCAAGGAATGTGTGGGGTAATTGGCCCTCTTGCTTTCTAACCTATTCATGTGATGATGTTCCTCTATAAATGGTGTGTGATGATGTTCCTATACAAGATGTTTATTTCTAGTAACATGTTATGTTGAAATTCCATTTTAATACCTAACTCATAAATACCAACAATGCTTTACTTCCCAAAACACACTGAACTCATTGGCTTGGTGAACTTTATGTACTACTAGAATAATTTGGTTATTGTATGCGCTTGGAGAAGGTAAGAATGGTTGCCTATTCTGTCTCATAATACGGTAACCCCATTGCTAGGGACTGCCAAGAAATCTATTGTGTATGCAAAGTTATTTCGTATTCCACAAAAGCATTATTAATTCCATTTACAAATACAATTCTTCTAATGAAACAAAATTTTATCTTGGTTTGTGGGTGACTAGGTTTGGGGACTAACGAGGAAAATATCATGGAGATACTTGTAAATAGAGATGCCCAATAGAGAAAGAACATGAGGGAAACCTACTCTGCCATGTTCAAATAATACCTATATAAGTGCCTTGAAAATGAGCTTCACTAAAAACTAGAGGTTTGTCTCATATAGATTGTGTTAATTCTAGCCAGTCACAAAGACACACAAACTGAAGACAATTTACATATTAAGAGAAAATAAAACAAATACAGCACGATATTCAAAGATAAACAAAAACAAAACAACAAAGCTAGAACACACATCGAATGTGGGAGAACTACTTTTCTTGTATTATTACAATTATTAAATAATACATCATGCAATCAGAAGCAACCAATATTTACAACATTATATTTAATAAAAGACACAAATACATCTGTGGATAACTATCCACATCCTCCACCGTAACCATACACCATTGTTGTCATTTCCAACAGTTAACCGTTGTTATTTCCAACAATTAACCGTTATCATTTCCAACAATTAACCATTATCATTTCCAACAATATCCCACTTGACAACTATGATGCCATAGTACTTATGCCACTATGTTCTTTACACTATTTGAACTTTTGGGAACTTGCTGCTTTTGTCAAAGCATTAGCTGTGGTCAGCTCAGTATTCACCTTCTTTAGTTTTATTTCATCTTCCTCAATTATTTCTTTGATGAAGTGAAATCATACCCTTATGTGCTTGGTCATGTTGTGAAATTTGGTATTGACAGCAAGATCAATTGCACTCTTGTTGTCACACCATAATAAAATTGAATCTTGTTGCAGACCAACATCTAAACATAATTATTTGAACCATACTGCTTCCTTGCAAGCCTGTATTACTGTAATATATTCAGCTTTCATTGTTGATTGAGCAACAACATATTGTTTCTTGCTTCTCCAACTAACAGCTCCCCCAACAAGTTCAAACACATATGCACTTGTGGACTTCCCACCATCCACATATCCTACAAAATCTACATCAACATAATCTATTAACTGACTATCACCTGCAGTTCCATAACATATCCCAACATCCTTTGTTAATTGAAGATATCATAAAATTATCTTCAAAACTATCCAATGTTGCCATCTTGGATTAGACATAAATCGGCTTACCATTCCTACTGCATGAGCAAAGTCCAAATGTGTACTCACCATAGCGTACATCAACTTGCCAACTACACTTGCATATGGCACTTTTGCCATTTTCTCCTTCTCAGCTATTGTCTTTGGGAATTGATCCATTGAAAATGTTTTACCCAATGCAAATGGATTGCTCACTGGTTTACACTTCTTCATCCCAAAATGTTTCAATACATCAGCCACATATTTCTTCTGATTGATCCACAACTTTCTCTATGCTCGGTCTCTCTTGACCTCAATGCCAAGAAAGTAGTGAAGTGGTCCCAAGTCTTTCATGCTGAACTCCTTTGACAACTTAGCCTTCACCTTTTGAATCGATTGTTGAGAATTGCTAAGAAGAAGTATATCATCAACATACAGTGCAAGAATGACAAATCTATCTGAATTCTTCAAATAGTAAATGCAATGATCAATATTACTTCTTACAAATCCAAGTCTAATCACATATTGATCACACTTCTTGTACCATTATCTCGGTGATTGTTTCAATCCATAGATGGACTTATTGAGTTTGAAAACCAGATCACTCCCACTGATTTCAAACCCCTCTGGTTGCTCCATGAAGATTTCTTCCTTTAACTCACCATGAAGAAATGTAGTCTTCACATCCATTTGTTCCACTTCCCAATTGTTTGCTGATGCTATTGCCAAAAACAACCTAATTGAAGCTATTTTTGCTATCGATGAGAACGTTTTTGTGTAATCAACTCCTTCAGTCTATGTATATCCCTTGGAAACTAATCTTACCTTATACCGCTCCACTATACCATCTGGATTATATTTTTATCTTAAAAATCCATTTACACCCAACCACATTTCTTCCTTTTGGTCTAGGATGCAAATCCCATGTCTGATTACACTTGAGGGATTCTATCTCCTCTTGCATTGCCATCCTCCATTCCTTAGCCTCACTATCGCTCAAAGCCTCCTTCACACTAATAGGTTCATCACATAGAGTTATTAGTGCTGAGTAATTGAAGTCACTCGGATTATACCCAAATATGTCAGGAAATATCCTTTGTTGCTGACTTCTCCTTGGTTGTTGATCAACTTAATTGCCCTACACATATTCATGAAAAATTTCTTCAATAGCATGCGTTGTTCCCTGGGCACTTGGGCCAATTATTTCACCCGTAATTTCTTAAGTATCATGCGATCCTGCTACCTCATGCAGCCTTGCTTCCTGGTCTTCGACTCCTTATTGGCCATGTGGGCTTAGAACTTCTTCATCATTTTGGGCACCCTACTATTCACCTTTATCATGGTTTGAGGACAATGGACTAGGCTGAATGTGTGACTATACGGTTATATGACTGCCATATTGGGGTGTAGACTACTGCTATGTAGACATTCATTGGTTATCCTGTGTAGCATTGTAAGGTAGAATATGACCAAGTAAAGGTTCATGGTTAGTAGACAATTTACCACTATCCTTAATGTCTCCTACTACATTCTCCATGAAAATTACATCGCAACTCACTGTGTGGCAATTTTTCGATGGAATTAATACTCTATAACCTTTCACCCCTTCCTTGCAACTCATAAAAATACACTTAACTGATTTAGTATCCAAATTTTGTCATTTTTATTTGGGCACATGCATATAGGCTTCACAACCAAACACCTGTAGATGTTCAATAGTGGGTTTCTTACCACTCCACTTTTCCTATGGAGTCACTCCTCCCAAAACTGAACTTGAAGACAAATTGTTCACATAATTGGTAGTATGAACTACCTCAGCCCAAAAACATTTGTCCAAAGATGCATCTTCCAGCATACTTCATGTTTTCTCCATGAGAGTCCTATTCAGCCTCTCAGCCACACCATTCTGTTGAGGAGTATATGATGTGGTATTTTTCCTTAGAATTCCATGCATCTTGCAAAAAGCATAAAATTCACTTGAGAAATACTCACCTCCATTATCTATTCTCAGTACCTTGACCTTTTTACCGCTTTGTCTCTCTACTTCAACAACAAAGGTCTTAAACTTCTCCAGGGCTTCATATTTATTTTTCATAAAAAACACCCATGAATTTCGAGAGGAATCATCAATTAAAGTTATAAAATATTTAGACCCTATTAAAGAAGGCACTTCCATTTGTCAATAAATATATGAGTGTACCAATTTGAAAACATCTTCACTCCTATATGTACTTGATAAAAAAAACCTTTCTTTTGTTTTCCCATAACACATGACTCATATAAATCTAATGAATCAAGTTTCATATTTTCTAAACCACGTACCCGTTGTTTGGAGCACATCTCCTTCAGGCTTCGTTCACCTACATGCACCAATCTCTTATACCATAGCATCATTTTTGAAGAGTTTTTACTTGTTGCTAAACCTACAAAACTCATTGGTTCTACATCTAAACATAGAGAGACCCTTTTATGATCCCTTGAATCAGCACCATATCACCATTCATCACCTTGCAACTATATCTATTAAAGATAGTATGAAATCCATCATCTAAAAATTGGATTATTAAGAGTAAATTTCATGTTAGTCCAGGAACATGGCTAACATTAGTGATGGTCAGCAATCTACCATCCTTTGTCTTGAATCTCATTGTGCCTTTGCCTATCACATCATAGTGATAGCTATCTCTAAGAAATACCTTCTCATAATGACCCTCATGATAGATATCAAACCAATCTTGGTGAGATACCATATGAAACGAAGCACCTAAGTCAATCAACCATGACTCATCTTGTACATCAATAGTTAAGCCTACAGCAAGACCTACCATTCATTCTTCAACAATAGCTATGATAGATATACCCTCATTCTCTTTTCGAGATTCTTCTTTGCACTCCCTTTTGATGTGTCCTTTTTTATGACATTTCTAGCACTCAACTTCTTGCTTCTAGCCTTTCCTCGATTTTGACCTATGGCCTTTGCCATGTGGCTTCTCATTGCTTTTGCGTTCTCTACTCCTCCCTCTCACATACAATGCTTCAACATTCTTTGTGGGTTCAACAGTATTCCTTCTCAACTCTTCTTGCAAGAGCTGCCCCACAATATTGCCCATCTTAAGGTCAGGTATTTTTGTGCTTCCACTGATTGCAATAATCAGATTATCCCATGAATCATGAAGACTACACAACAAAAAAATACACTGCTCCTCATTTTTTATGTTATCACCCGTTGATGCCAACTGATTATGAGGGTGTTGAAATTATTAAGGTGCTCAGCCACATTTCCATCATCTACCATCTTCAACCCATACAATTTCTTTCTCAACAAAATCAGATTCATCATGGACTTGGACTCATACAGTTGTCCAAGCTTATCCCACATATATTTGGTTGTCTTGGTAGTGAGAACATTGGACAACACCGAATCTCGAAGATTCAAACCAATGAGAGCCATTGCCTTCTAATTCTACTTGTCCTACTCCTCTTGAGTGATGGTAGTGGGATTCTAATCATGTTGGATTGTCTCCTTGAATTCTCTCTCAACCAGAAGATATTCCATCTTCCATTTCCACATGTTAAAATTATGGACTTTGAATTTCTCGATTGTAGACTTCTCCATGCTGGCTCTTCCACAAACATAGAATACACACTGAAAAATCCCTGCCCCAAGATCAAATTCCAAGGTTACTTGAAGCAGTTCTGATACCACTTGTTAACTCTAGTCAGTCACAAAGAAACACAAACTGAAGACAGTTTATAGATCAAGAGAAAATAGAACAAATACAACATGGTATTCAGAGAGAAACAAAAACAAAACAACAAAGCTAGAACACACATCGAATGCGGGAGAACTACTTTCGTTGTATTATTACAATTATTAAATAATACTTCATGCAACCGAAAGCAACCAATATTTACAATGTTATATTTAATAAAAGACACAAATACAACTATGGATAACTATCCACATCCTCCACCATAATTGTTGTGATTTCCAACAATTAACCATTATCATTTCCAACAATTAACCGTTATGATTTCCAACAAATTGTTTGTTCCCATTAGAATAACTAAGTTGTGAACAATTTTAACGTAAGTAGGTTACTTTCAATACAGAAAGCTATTTTTTTTTTGTGGATGAGAGAACCAGCTGCAAGAGATGTCATTATCACTGGAAGAGCGCTCGAAGGATGGTGCACCGATGATCGCGCTCTCACAGAAGTCATCTGCACGAGGTCGTACTCTGAAATAGTTAAGATCCGCCAAACTTATCAGAAACAATACCAACGATGCGTAGAAGACGATATCGCATGAAAAACAAGTGGACCCTTCCAAAAGGTCTTACTGCCTTCACATGGCTTTCTGCAATAAAGATTTTAGATCATCATTATAGGTGTGGAACACCTAACCTGTTTGATGGATATCATTGGGTGGCAGCTGTTTTTGGTGTTGCTGAAGGCACACCGATGCGATTGCAAAGGAATAGACATGAACCAGGCTAAGTGCGATGCGAAGAGATTGTACGAAGTGGGAGATAGAATGTGTGAAACCGATGAAGAAACTTTCATTCAGATCATGAGCCAGCGAAGCGTCACCCAACTCCGCGCCACCTTCGCCTGTTACAAACAGGAATATAGAGACGACATTATGAAGGTTTACAAACCCTGAATATATTCTTGTTTCAATTTTCAAATAGTTCGTGCCAAACATCTATAGCGGGGGTAACATGTACGTATTTTTCCTCTGGATGTGATAATTCACACCAGAGTTGATGTAAGAGGCGCTAAAGAAGCAATCATAAGGAATTTGACGAGGCAGTTTGAGTGACCATTAAGAGCATGTATGTCCCAGCTATTTCATACATCCTGTTCTTTATTTTCGTAAGGTGTAGATTAATTCAATTTATCTTGAATATGCAAGGGACTGATGAGCTATTATCAAATGAAATCCCAGATGCTACTCAAAACCATGAAAGGTCTTTTTGGCGACGAATCAACAATAGCTTGTGTAATGGTGACTCGTGCAGAGGTGGACTTGATGGAAATCAACGCAGTATATGAGAGGAAATATAAGATGAGTATAGCTCAAGCATTACAGCAGAAGACTTCTGGACACTTTAAGAATTTCTACCTTGCTCTTACTCCTTGCCCAGGGATTTCTCAGCAGGTCATGAAATGCTCATGCAATTAAGCACTCTCATTAATGACACTTTTATACATGTAAGTAGTAAGACCATTGTTGAGAAATGGTAATATGAAAATTTGAGCATCTTTCCTTAAAGTATGACTCATCCTTATACATTCAAAACTGTTCTCGAACGTGACAGCCTTTGAATGATTTTACATTCGCCGTTGAGAAAGTGCATACAATACTTTCAGTTACAATCATGGTCATAGCTTTCTGTGGAACATATTTGTGCGGAAAAAAGTGGAAGGGAAGATAAAATTAAATATCATATTTAAATCGCCATGGTGTTTGCTTTCTGACACCCAAAAGATAATAATAAGAAATTTACTATTTATATGTCGTTTATTTCCACATTATCCTCTTGAGCATTCTCGCTTTCTATTGTTTTTTCTTCTTTATATAGAAAAAATTAAGAAACTAAAAGAAAATATTGTATGATCAAAATAATTTTTCACTACGTGGTCTACGTGCTGTAGTTCATTGTATAAGCCTTCACAAATTAACATTCAAATACACTGTGTAACGGTGAGCAGTGTAAGACATAAGATATGAAAGATATATAATTGATGTTGAATTTTAGAGTTAATATAGGTGAGAGTAAACCTCTTCACTATAAAACAGGGTTAATATTTTTAACTATTAAAATTCGTTTTTATAAAATAATATTAATATATTTATTGTATTAGTTATAGCCATTTTATTAAAATGTGGTATGTATCTAATGTTTTATATTAATATTTATTTTAAATATAGCCTTAAAAGTATGAGAGACGAATCAAAATAAAATTAAGGGAAAAGCTTTAATGGTTATTCATTAGAGTAAGTTTGAAAGTATATTTTATTTAAGAGTTTATTAGACATATAATATTAACTATTTATATTTTAAAATTATGTTTTAGTTTAATAATTTTAAAGTGTTAATGAAAGGGTAAACTCAATATTTATTGTACCTTTTAAAGTATTCTATAGTTGTCTCATACTTTTAGTTTAATGCACATTTGTAATCACATCAATCAAAAATAAAAGGTAGATCTAGATATCATTATTTTCAACATTTTAGATATTTTAAGAGGAGGTTTAAGGTTTAAATTTAATGCGGTAGAATTGTATACCTTACTTTAGACACTAGAGTTTGGTAGGATAAATAAATATTGGTTAAATAATATTTTTTGTAATTATTATATTATTTGGATTATGGTATTTGAACATTAAAACTACTTTACTTTGACAATTGTAATTTTTGGTATGAACTTTAACTTATAATTTTTTAAAAATAAATAATAAAGTTTTTCTTCATTAATATTTAAATTTGTAAATTTTGATAGAGGAATGCTTTGTAAAATATGTAATACTCAAGCATGATGTATAACACTATCCTCATCTAGGATTAAAACCTTATAACTAGATCTATACATTGTATGTTCCCTCATAGTCATGTTGCACAAGCGATGTCAATTTCAATGTTTAACAACCTAGGAGTTGTAAAAATGAACCAAAAGTTATACAAATCTCCATGTATCATTTAGCAAATTATTATAATGTAAATTCTCTTATTAGTGTTTTTATTCTCATACTTATGAATGAAACTCCAATCCATTGTCACATCTAGTTCATAAATTAAAAATAGCATCCACACACATATTTTCTTAAATATCAAGTGACATTATTTCAATGAATTAAATTCTTCAACTTGTAAAGAGAAAACTAAATTTCAAATCTTGTTGAACAATACATATATAATTTGAAATTTATTGTATTAACACTATATTTTCATAATTCAATATAGGTAGAAGCATTTCAACTCCATATAAACCATTTAAAAAAAATCGCATTAGACAATTATCTTTATAAAATAATGACAAGGATATTTATTTTAATAACATGTGAAACTCTAGTAGGTTATTGCATCATGTAAAATAAATGTTGGGTTATGCATAAGGGTTTGAACTCAAAATGTACTTATAAAAAAATGGTGAATCCTAATCGAAATCAAGGTGAATCCTAAGCAAATCAAATCAATTATCTTTAAACCAAAATTTGGGGTATTTGAAGATCTAAAATTTAAGGTCATATTTAGGGTACATTTTGACCTATTACATCATCTTATAACTCCATAAAAACATCACCGTTAGATCAGGTTCAAACAGGGCTTTCCAAAAAGTACAAATATACCCATGTTTGGATATATATTGTGGTGAATTAACCCTAAGAAAAAATTGGTCCTAAAAATTTTAGGCAAATGGTCTGACGTCAAGGGTCCTCATATTCATCAATTTCCAATTTTGGAAATCCTAATATTTACCCATTTTATGAATATTCGCCACTATGCATAACCTTGAAAATGTATTCTAATTCTGTGAGTATATGTTATATGTTGTTCTTTTATTGAACTTAAATAATTTGTCACTCCTTGAATAATCTCTTCTTATTGCTCATACGATACATTATTTTTATTTATTCATATATACAGATGCAATTATAGCCACTAAAATAATTTATTAAAGGGATTATTTATAGGATTAAAAGTAGTTTATCTTTGAAGTTAGAAAATTATTCATCATCTAGTTTGATTCATCTTGTTAGTATAAGAAAACCAGTATAAATCTACGTTGTAAATCAAAATTACTATTATCCAACTACTCTTAAGAAAAAATAATATATTTTAATATATCTTAAAAAAAAATTATAAAATTATTTTTCTTTTCAATTAATTTTATGCGATTGAAACAATTGTCATCCATATTATATCACCAGCATGTAATGGTATTACAATATTTTAAATATTATCCACGTATTACTTAGCAAGATTTAAATTAGGTTACCTCCTTGAATGTTGAGCAATATAACTAATAATTTCATTTTATAATTTATAAGGATATTTTATAATATAATTTTTGTCATTACCATAATTTTAGGATATTAAATTTGATATGCGTCAAAAATTCTATAATTTACTTAAAACCAAGATTTTTTTAAAAATATTTCTTTTCATTAAACATTAAAATGATTTTTAAAATTATTATGTCTAATTATGTTAATATATTCAACTTTTTGTAGGTATATTTTGTTAGGATTTTTACATCACTAATAATGGTATTAGGTGAGTTGTATTATTAACAAAATTTTATCCATACACATTAATTTGATTATTGGTCATTATTGTAATTAACCATAACTAAGTCAATCTTGTAGCTATATATGTATCATTTTCTTCAAAATACAATTTTATAGCACCCCAGTAGTCCTAATAGGATATAAGGGGATGCAATTTTATAATAAGTCAAACAATTTATTTTTATAGATATTAAGTTGATATATAGTATTTTGTGGTGCTTCCTATTCATTTTTAGAAGATAATTGATTAATCATGTGTTTTAAATAGGCATAAGGGAGTCAATCTTCCATGCCTAAATTGACCTTATTAAACAAGATAAATGTGATCTTCATAATATTTTGTACATCAATTTAGAGATATCTTGCCAATGTTTTCATAAGATAGAAGAGATTTTTCTTCAATCCACTCTAGCATCTAGTTCGTAAAGTAAAATAAAATTCATAATAAGATATTTTACCCTAAATATAAAATAACATTAGATCAACAAATTAAATTTGTAGACCATCCAAGAGGAGACCAAGTTTTAAAAATTTTCGAGAAATACATACATAATCACCAACTTACATTAACACTATATCATCATAATATAATATAGGCGGGGTTGTTTCAATCTCATATAACCCAGTGAAAAATTACCTTAAAAAATTATTCTTGCATACAAATAATAAAGATATTTCTTTTAGAAACATGTAGAAATATGTTTAAGAATAATAGAAATAAAAGTAGCAATCCAATAATGTGCAAATAATAATATCTAGATAATAATAATTTAGATCCAATTGCTAGAAAATAAAATATGCAATAATCCAAATTCTAATTCAAATTAATACAAGTCATTTGCCACTTAGACAAGTTGAAGTTTCTTAGCCACTTGGAGAGGGTGAAGTATCATATATGCAAAATATATGACTCAAGTTAAAATATGAAAGATAATTCCAAATACAGTATAAATATTTCTATTTACAAATCAAATCAACATTGACCTTAAATCTAATCCTCAAGGGATAACTATTTAAACCTAGGGCTTGAGCTAATAAAAATAAAGATAGTTAAAATGGATATATTAGAGCCATTACATAGCTAACTACCTCTAAAATATTTATCCTCAAAGCTAGAAAAGACTAGAAAAAACATAGTATTCCCTTTGGAAAGTCTTACCGCTTGTTAAGGAAATTCTAAAATTTTCAAGACCAAAGATGATGAACTTTGGACAACAACACTACTTTAGGATGGAGAGTGACTCAACCTTTCTCGTCAAGTATTATTTGGGATTGTATATTTTAGATAATAATCTAGTTAAAATAAGATACTTAAAATATAATATAAATATGGTAAGATGGTGGAAGCTCCAAATAATATGCCTCTTCAGAAATACAATGAACCACCTTGTACTGAGCATAAAATAAAGGAGAAAATATCTAACTAGAATTTATCTTCAAGCATAATTGCTTGTACTGTTGTAGACATAAAATACCATATATCCTATTGTGAATTATGTAATTTTTATTTTTATTCCATGTATTTTTAGGCTTGGGAGAAATATCTTTAAGAAATTAAAGCACTAGTCATTGTTACTAGAACAAAAAATCTATTAGGAAACCTTGGAGGATCTTGGAACATAGTCTACTATCAATGAAGGTCTTTGACCATACGATGCTTAAAATGGGGACCTATTGAAGTATGAATGGTAACAAGTATTGTACCACCACTTTTCTAATGTGATCCATTGAACCAAGTGATACTACTTATATTGAGCAAAATAATAAAGGTAAGTATCAAAATATTTATTAAAAATCTCTATTTAACCATAAAATTAAGGGTGGTAAGAAGAGGATATACTCAACATGGTACCACTAAATTAAACCAATTATTTCTAAAATTTACTGGTGAAGATAGGATCATGATGACTCACAATGATTTTGGACACCTTATTTGTGGAATAGGGATACTGTAATGCATAGAAATAAGTATACTTGGAAAAATTACCAAGTACCACATGGATCACCATTTCCCCCTCCTATTTGTGAAGGCCCTCATTGAAATCCATTGATATGTGTTCTCATTGGTGGTTAGGGATAGGCAATGATTGCAACAATCTATGAGATTTAACTATTTTTATTTTTTTATACTGGTACAATTTGCACTTAGCCACAAACATCTTAACATATGTCTTTAGTCATTTTCAAAACAATGATTTTTTACCCATTGGTATACTTTCAAGAATCTTGAATGTCTAGCCAAAGGATATGCATGCAATTCTTGGTGAACCTTTGAACTAATAGGCAAAGATTAAGTAAGATAAATTCCATCATTTTTGTAAAATACTCAAATAGATTATAAAAATAAATGATCTTATTTTTTTTAATAAATGATCTATGTAATCTCTATATTAGAAAGCCAATCTTTCCAAAGTTGAAAATTCCATTGTGGAAGATGAATATAGATTGCATTATAGTAATAATATTATTATATTTACATGACGAGGTATCAACCACCATAATATCAATTTGTTTCTTGTATTAGAGGTGTTGTTGCAAGAAATTATTAAGGCTACTATAGTCAGACTTGATGATAAACAATAACCCCAATAAATAAGGCATTCATTTTTCTATGGAATGTAAAAATACTAATATTTTTTTCTAATAGGTATATTATCCCAAGTTCTTACTCGAAAGTTGTTTTCTCTCAAATGCTAATGGGTGACCATATTGCATGAAAATAACTCTAATACCTATGCCACACATATAAAATCAACGATGAAAGGTTAATTATAATCAAAGGTGGTCAAAATGAGATTGGTATACATATCTTATTTGAGGTCTTAGAAGGCTTGATATGTAACATCAAACAAAAAAAATGGTATCCTTTTGAATGAGAGTAGTGAGAAGAGTAGCAATTTTGGATAGTTATGAATAATGTTTTTTTAAAGTAGACTATGAGATCTAAAACTCCATGAATTTATTTAAGATATTTAGGTAAGGTCCACTCTTACATAGCTTTAATATTTATCTTGACACATTCTTGAAATACTATATATCCTAAGTATTCTACCTATTGGGCCCTAAAGGAATATTTGGACCATTTTACAAAAATAATTTTGTTTGTAATAGATGAAGAACTTTATCCATATGATACTGTAAATTAAAATATCATCAATGAAAACCAAAACTAACTCAATGAATACCATGAGACATGAGACATACTTACATCATACATTCACCACTCAAGTGGATTATGAACTAATGCTTGGTTGAATGATTCCTTGCTCCAATATTTCTTGAACTAGCTTCTCAATTTCTATCTTTGGGGCCAGGGATAGTTATAAGAATGCATATTAAGAGGATGACTTCCTAGAATGAGGTGGATGGCATGATCATGTGTGTGCTTAGAAGGAATACATATGGGCTCATTAAAGGCCACCTCATTTCAATCTATAATATTCTATAAGTATAAACAAATAGCTAGAATATATGAATCTAAATAATGAACCTCCATACAATTCACTTAATAAAAGAATCCATAACCATATTTCCTAAATATATTGGTTTTAAGTATTGATATGTAAGCCCAATGACTTTTTTGTATTACTATCTATAAATTTATATGGGCTACCTAAAGCAATCAATACATTAACATGTTTTTATTCAATAAATCCTCCTTCCTTGATAGTATGGTTAACTTGGATGTTGATAAGAGTGTGAGTTGAGAGAGCTTTGGTTTCATCCTAATTTTTTCATTCATCTAATTTTGTTGGTTACTCCTATTGTAATAAAACTTCATATTGATATATTGTTGTATCTTCACATTCAAATTGAAAGTCATGATATTCTTCATAGGTCCAATCATACAGGTGCTAAAATAATATTTGAAATAGAAAAATCCTTAGGAATGCTCATTATTATGGTAATGATGATGAGATTTGAAATCATATCTACATCGAGGACTAGAATCTTGGATCTTTTACTCTATTTCCAAAGATATAATTTAAGAATCATAAAGAGTATATAGATCAAACATGTTAACTTCCTTATAATTTTATCCTTAAGAACCTAACAAAAAATTGAGACCACCATTGTTAGATTCATTTGGTGAATATGAGAAAAAATACTTGTAAATGTAAAGCAATAGTCCAATATTCCTATTTGCATTATTTACATAATACAAACAATATTTGATATAAAATATCCATTGTAAAATTTTCAAAAGGCTTCTTTGAATTCAAGCCACAAAATAGGACCCCCATGTTAGATTACTTTCCACGACAACCATTGATGAGATTTGATTTTCAATTTATAAGTTACTAATGTGACAACCTATTTTAGAAATATATTATAGATGGATAAGGGTTTTTATCATGGCCATCCATTATCAATGATTAGTTCCTTCAAATGTGGGCATTTCAATTTAGGAAACATGCATGCCATGAATCCATTTAGAAAAAATAGAAGCACCTCTTGCCATGGAATCCAAATCAAAATAAAAGCCTAGGTTATAAGCACCAAAACTTGGAAGACCATGATTGATTAGAGGTTGTTGTCTATTAGTTTGTACTGAATACTAGATAAAATAAGGCATAGTGATGTGTAGACACCAAAACGGCACCAATCCGATTATGTGACTGCAAGCACTGATCGCTTTGACACACACAACCCCTAGGGCAGCCCTCAGAGGTTAAATAGTGGTCCTAACCACTTTTATAGCAATTTTGTAAGGTCAAGAAGCAATTTGGCACATTCAGGCACTTTGCCCAGTATTCGTCTCACCGAGGGACGAATACTAACTGGGATTCGTCTCACCTAGGGATGAATTCTGAAATTGTCTTTGGTCAGGACAAATTCCAGGTTTAGTAGGAAAAAAGAAAAATGCCGCCAAGTGGTAGTCGAGGACAGTCATTTATGGCCTCCTACCGTGCATGCGTGTGTAGGTGGATAGGTTGGCAGTTAGAGGACTGTCACAAAAGCCCAAGTCAGGGAGGAGTCTCCTCCCTCTTGGGAAGGCATGGCCGCCACATGGCATCCCTGCATGCCCCTTCAAAGAGACCCCTTGGGTCTATAAAATGGTGGACTTTCCCACCCAAAAAAGGATATGTTGGAGGCATTTTCTAGCGACGAAGTGCTTCCAAATTGAACACCCTATTGCACCCTTTTTCAATTCACCTTTTCACATCCATTAATATCTTTCACAAGAGAGGTTATTAGGTGGATTTTGGAAGCATGGATCCGAACCCAAACCCAACATTTGACCACCTTAATCCACAAATTTTTCGACAACCCAATCTAGGATATTTTGGGCCCATCCCTAGTGGATTGGTGTCGAAATCAAGTTCCAACAGTGGGTGGCCCACTCGGGCACCCCGCACCTTTTAAGTTTCATTCTAATTTGATTTCTATCATTTATTCATTTCACATTACACTCTATGCTATTTAGATAGCTCACAATATTGATTTTAGAAGAGATATATCAAATATTATCATGCTTTGTCAATTTCGTGGCCCTCACTAACTTGCAGGTAGCGACATGGAATTCTCGTGGATAGAGGCCAAATTGGGAGAATCGGACCATCTGGGTCATCCCAAAATGGCCCCAATTACTTAACCCCTTTGTCTATAGGTGTTTTGGAGACCCCGAGGTTTGACATTTATATGGCATCACTTCGGTTTTTCATCACAGGCGAATTCGTCCCACCCGAGGACGAATTACAGTAGAATTTGTCCTAGCCAGAGACGAATTCCAGTTGAATGTAGATTGGCTAACCTTTTCGATGGCAGTGGCCCTCTGGTAAGGTCTTTTGGTCTCTATTATATTTGCAAGTGATTTAGATTCATTTTTTTCACTGTTTTCGATAATCTTTTACATGCATCTTTTGTTAATTTCAAAGAACAAACTTTCCCTATTTGCAGTAGGTGCTACTAACGCCTTGGTTGTTTCTTTACACGCAGGATAAGCAGTTAGAAGCGAGGATCCATCAACATAAGCAGTGACAACACTTTGACCTACCCATTTCAAACGTGGGCATGCAGAAGAGGGATTATTGATCACGATTGTAACCAAATCTATTTAATGCTCCTAGCCCCTAAAAAGGGAGGAGGCAATTTTGTAACCGAGGTTAAAGAGTTAAATAAAAGGGCTGTGACTTCTCTAAATTCTTGTATCTCATTTCAATCAATTTGCCTCTTTCGTTTAATGCACTTCACATTTTTAGGACTTAAGCATTAGTTTGATTTTGAATGCATCGAAATAGTTTTCCTTTCAAAAACTTTCAAAATATCATGCTTTTATTGGCGATCACGGTGGGACTCTGTTCCCTAGTTTTAAGATCAAATAACTGATCCATTTTTGTGTTTTGTGCTTGACAGGTACAATTTTTTTTAAAGCAAACTGTTATTCATCTTTGACTACGACGAATACTTTACTGTAATTTGTCTAACCCTGAGACGAATTCAAATTCGTCTCAGACAGGGACGAATTATGTTCTGTAATTTGTCTCACAGAGGGATGAATTTCTATCTATAAATTTTTAGAGCCGAGGATCAGAAATAGCAAGTCTGGGCAGAAAAAGGTAAGGGTTCCAAAACTGTCTTTGTCATTTCCTGATTTTCAACTTTCACTTTCTGTCAATTCTTGCGTGCTTAAGGAAAATAGTGGTTGCTTGCATGTTTCAATGTTAAGTAAAATAAACCACACACACATCACGTGGCATGTTTTTAACCAAGGAGCTAGTCGTAAGACCCCATCCCTTGAGCAAGACCAACGGTGGGTTCATCACCACCTTGGCTTGACTTTGCATCCATTTCCCCTGATTGTCACTATTGTTAGGTGTAAATATTGACGAAAGATGACCGAGTGTCATTGGGGTGATTCCCATGCGTGCAAGGATAAGTCTTCTATGGTAGGTGTCATTAACAGGACAATCCCCCTTCCGTACCGCCTATGTTCCACATACCATCTGCTCTCATGTACCTATAGTTTCCCTCTCGTAAGGGCGGGTATATAGAGAGGTTGGTATATCGGTCCGGCAATGGTATATTGAAGGGGCAACCATTTATGGGAGTCATATGAGCCAACATTCTGCATTTAAACATTCTTCAAAACTTTCAAAAACAAAACAAAACATCAAAATGCACTAAACCAATTTAGGACACACCATTAATCTTTAAAAGAGAAAATCACTGTTTGTGTATGTGTGTGTTCATTTCTGCTTAATGTAACAAAAAAAGAAAAAATAATCATAAACAAGATAAAAATATGCTTAGCTAGTAGAGGAGCACCACAATGGTGTACATCGGTAGCCAAGCCCAATCAAAGGTCGATGCTGTGAAAGGTGCACAAAGAGAGGGCGCTGGTCACCTTCACTTTAGCCCTGAGGACTTGGCCATACCTCCTTGGCAGTCTGGCCTACAAGAAAGTCCACATCAAGCCACATCAAGAAGGAATTATTGGGACCCCCCTCTGTGGGGTATGCCCATTCAACACAGCCCCTTTCGGGAAGAAGCTTTACATGTGGCACTCGACATAAATAGAAAACCACCTTTTGAGGCTAGATCTAAGTGGCCACAACGCGATGAAGCGCTAGAGAGGCATAGTGTCCATGAGGAGAGATAGCATGAATACGACACCTCTCCTTTGCCTCCCATTAGAACTGAAAGACAAAACCCAGAGCGCAGGGCTCTCCACATAGGGCGAGCTAACTCTACCCGCCCCTTTCACACCCATGAAAGGGAGTACGAGGAAGACCATCGCATTCCTTGAGAACAATGAGGGTTTTCAAGGACCCTTTTCCTTCCTACAAGGCACAGGCAAAACCTCTTCAGGTCAATGAGGTGCGACAGAATCTTCCCATGCAAGGATTTGTGGGAATGATCAGCATAGTGACCAGGAACAAAAAGTACCCAGGAGTTGCCCCCGAGGCAGCTACAAGACAAGTTTCAAGAACGTTGCAACCTCAGCAACGCCCTATGTAGTTGCCTCTGCCTAGACCCGAGGTCACGATACGGACCAAACTCACGCAGATTTTGTGAACCACATCGGCTAGGATTTCCATTTACGAGCTTATTCAATAGTCAACACCTCATAGGGAAGCTCTTATGGAAATTTTAAAAGCCATCGAGTTACAGCCTCATGAAGCAAATTCTTTCAATAACTTTATGGGACATGTGAAACGATGTACGAAGTCGATCATTACCTTTAGAGAGGATGAAGTCAAAACAATATCGAATGACATGACAGATCCACCCCTACACGTTATCGCAAGGGTCAACGGGATCCCGTACAAGAGAGTGTTGGTAGATACTGGCTTGTCCAGTAACATCATTACTATCTCAGCATTAAAACATCTGAAGCTGCCAACCTCTCATATCACAGCTTCCACATACACACTGAGAGCATTCAACGATGCAATATGCTTGATAGTTGGCACAATTTTTCTACCCGTCCAGGTAGGAAAAAAGACGATACCAACATTGTGCCATGTTTTGGAATGCGATATGGCCTACAACATATTGCTAGGGTGGCCATGGATCAAGGACATGAAGTGTGTCCCTTCGATCGATCACCAATGTCTAAAGTATGCATTTGAAGGAGAAGTGCATGTAGTCTTGATGGACTTAGAACCCTTCAAATATTGCAATGCGATGCAATTAATGCCTCAATCGACCCTCCCTTCAACGCATTTGGATTTTTAGTTAAATCCATCTAGATAGGGTCCAATACCGCGGGCACCACTGGTGACTAAACCATAAAAATCCCAACCAGGTGAATCTTCATCATCTATTCCTTCACTACCAATGCCACCTGTCATGGCTAAATAGAAGGACAAAGGAAAACATATA
Organism: Wollemia nobilis; assembly: GCA_028583015.1. Lineage (NCBI taxonomy): Eukaryota > Viridiplantae > Streptophyta > Pinopsida > Araucariales > Araucariaceae > Wollemia > Wollemia nobilis. The sequence goes on from JAQPPZ010016612.1 coordinate 2,877,646, forward strand.
TTGGAAGAGGCTCAGCCCCTAGAAGAGGCATTGCCAACAATATCAACTGTCTCAACAAAAGAAATACCTAGCACAATGAAAGCTGAGACTCCTAACCCACCAAACATGGAATGGAATCAGGAAGGCCTCCCCTTCCCTCCCTCCCAAGTATCAACAATTACTGTTGAAATGGCTAGTACGGGCCTGGGGGAGTATCTAGTGTAGAATGTTGTGGCAACGCCTACGCTAGAATCCGTGCAAGACATGGGGAGACCTTGCCTTCCCATAGGGATAGTTGTTCCTTTAGGTTACCCACCAAACCAGACTAATTTTGTGTATGGGGGCCTTGATCATAGTGCTGAACCATGCAAGAAAAAGGATGAGGACGAAGAGCCTTTTGCCGAAAATGCCAATTATCTGTCAAACCCAGACTTTGCTTTGAGATATCTCGGCCAATGCAATTGGCACGAATACAGGCTAGGCAGGTATAAGAAAGGGGTGCGGGTCCTTTGCCAACCAAGATACCAAATGCCATATGATAAGTTGAGAGTAGGGTTCAACCACCCCCTGCCCTTAGACATCTTGGTGGAAAACATGCAAGGCCTAGGAATAGGCAACAAGGGTGGATTGGCATCAGATCCTTATGCCAACCCAAATATAGAATATACATTAGGAGATTACCTCCCATGGTCAACAAACACCCTTGGTAACATCAGTAATCCCTCTCCTTTGCTAGAGAGAGGTGAATGTTCGGACACTAATTCCCAAAGAGAGCATAAATGGTGTCCAAAGATCTTTTTGAAACTGTTCCCTTTAGAGGTTCTAGTTGAGTCAACATAGTGTCAAGAGAATCAAGTCCCTCCACCAAGAGTGGAACAACCACAATGGGATCAGATTAATTTGCTAGAACAAGGTGAACCCTTAATGTCACAAGCAGTTGTGGAAGAAAATGAACATTTTTGGATCTTCGACAGTGATTCGGAAGACGAGACTGAGATGGCCTATCTCAACCACATGTGACAAATGCAACAAAGGCAACAAGTGCAATAACGGCATCCCTTAGGGATTGATGACTTATTTGCACAGATGGGCATACTTCCAGGGCATGAGTGGTATGTAGACCCAGCGGGGTGGGACCAAGTGTTGGATCCATGGCTCCAAATTTATGATGAGCACCGTCCACCCCGAGACCCTATAATGACATTAGTGTCGAGGGAAGACCCTGTCTTCCTATCAGCACATAGGGCAGATCCGTTCGTGCCCATTCCCCTAGAGCCAGATCCATTCGTGCCCATTCCCCTAGAGCCAGATCTAGAGTATAGGGAGCATCCAGAATGTTGGAGTTATCATACCCACGGTAATGGAGACCAAATTCATTCCATCCACATGATCTCCATTGATTTGACCGCACCCATCCACAATCCGGCCAATCCAGCATGGTCATTGCATCTAGACACAGATGCCATCGACTGGGATCACGTCAATTCACCTCTCTCACCATAAGAATATTGGCCTTTCGATAAAATGCCTCATTTTACCCTAGGGACAACTCAGGATATTTTTCAAGCTAAAGAGGAACCCGTGGTTCCCAACACAAATTTAAATTCAGCTGATGATATCCATTTGATCCCGACTCCACATCAGTTGGAGGACGGATCCCACATGTCAGTCGAGGAGACGATTGACGTAGATATCGGCTTGGATCCAATGAATCCATAGATTATCAAGCTAGGGGTAAGCTTATCCCCTGAAGAGCAATCCGACTACATTGCCCTTCTCAAAGAGAAGAAGGAGGTTTTTGCATGGTCATACAAGGATATGCCAGGACTAGACTCACGACTAGTCACGCATAATTTAACGCTTGATCCGACAATCAAGCCCGTAAAGCAAAAACTACATAAGATGCACCCAACAATGGCCTTGATGGTCAAAGACGAATTGCAAAAGTTGTTGGATGCACAGTTTGTCATCTGCGTGGATTATCCGCCATGGCTGTCCAACATGGTGCCCATCAAAAATCCCGACGGGAGGATTCGCATATGCACTAATTTTTGAGATCTAAACAAAGCGAGTCCTAAGGATGATTTCCCCTTGTCGAGCATCGATGCATTGGTAGATGCTACAACAGGTCATGAAATGCTCTCCCTCATGGATGGTTTCTCAGGATACAATCAGATTCATATCAATCTTGAAGACCAACTAAAAATGGCGTTCACAATGCCTTGGGGGACATTTTGTTATAAGGTCATGCCTTTTGGCCTTAAAAATGCTGGTGCCACCTACCAACGTGCCATGACGTACATCTTCCATGACTACATGCATAAAACTTTGGAAGATTACATGGATGATTTGTTAGCCAAGTCTCTTTTGCGCTCAAATCATATCGATGACTTAAGCAAGATCCTCGATCGCCTCATGGAGCATAAAGTTAGACTAAATCCCAAGAAGTGCGTATTTGGTGTCACATCTAGAAAACTCTTGGGTTTCATAGTCTCAAAGCGAGGCATCGAGGTGGACCCAAAGAAAGTCAAGGCAATCCTTGAAATGGTTCCCCCAACTACCATTAAGCAGCTCAGAAGTCTGCAGGGAAAGGTCGCATCAATTAAGCGTTTCATAGCGCAATTATCTGACAAGTGCCGACCCATGAACAAATTATTGCACAAGGGGGTTACCTTTCACTGGGATGACGAGTGCCAGTCAACCTTTGATGAAATCAAACAATACCTGGCTTCACCGCTAGTATTGGCACCACCTAGACCAGGAGTGTCATTCTACTTATACATCTCAGCTACTGAGGTGGCATTGGGCGCCATGCTAGCCCAGAAGAATGAACTTCACAAGGAACAGGCTACTTACTATCTTAGCCGCACCCTGGTCAGTTATGAACTTAACTATGCATACGTCGAGAAATTTTGCTTGGCAGTGGTGTTTGCTACCAAAAAGCTATGCCACTACATGCTGAGCAACACTACGTATGTTGTGTCTAAGGAGAATCCATTGCGATACATGATGAGTCATACTTATCATAGTAGTCGCATGGTGAAATGGATCATGTTGTTGATAGAATTTGACATAGAGTTTATTGGACAAAAATATATCAAAGGACAGGTCATAGCCGATCAACTAGCAGAGGCTCCTCTTGAAGACGATCAGCCTCTAGTCATAGAACTACCCGATGATGGGGTCTTCCATGTCTCAGAATCACTAGATTCTGATGAGCCTGAGTCACAGGCCGACATAACCCTATTTTTTGATGGTTCTAAATGTGAGCAAGGTGGTGGCATGGGAATAGTATTCTTCACACCGTAGGGTGCTCCAATGCCCCTGTCATTTAAATTAAATTTCCCGTGCACCAACAATAATGCAGAGTATGAAGCCTTGCTCATAGGTCTTCAGACAACAATCGCCATGAACATCAAATGACTGAACATCTTTGGTGATTTGTTGTTAATTGTCAATCAAGTCAAAGGGGTATATCAATGCAAATGCCCAGTTCTATAGGCTTATAAAGCCCTTGTGGACAAATTCTTGGCAAAACTTGAGTGGTATGACATCGAGGCACTCCCTCGATCATCGAATCATTTTGCGGACACAATGGCCTCCTTGGGGTCACTAATCTCGCAAGACCTTTTCGGTGATATGACAACCATCCAAGTCAAAACCTTATCGCAATCCGCGATGGAGCGTGCAAGCTCAGACTTGACGCCAGGAATCCACATGATCTATATTGAACCATCCTCGGATAAGTTCTCTCGAATCCAAGATCATCTAAAACGTGCCAACTGGGGGTCCTTGTTCTCCCCTACTCCCATTAATAGCAACACAATGCTATTCTTACAGGTTCTATCCCATTCAGCATTCGCTAGGGATGAACTTCAAGAGGGATTGGTTGTTCATACCGTCGAGGTTTTTGATCAACAAGACTGGTATTTACCCATTAGAGACTACCTCAAGTTAGGTAATCTCCCACTTGGATTGACGCATGCCACAAAACGAGCATTCAAGCAGAAAGTGGCTAAGTATGTCTTGATAGGAGACATTTTGTACCGTCATAGCTATGAAGGAATCCTCCTTCGTTGCTTGGACCAACAAGAGTCCACTTGGGTAGTCGCCCAAGCGCACGATGGTACATGTGGTGGCCACTTCAGTGGTATGGCCATCATAAAGCGCATTCTTCGCATGGGCTATTATTGGCCATCTTTAGAGTGATATTGTTGCGCATATGTCAAGAAGTGCATGAAGTGTCAACATCATGCCAATTTGATGCACGTACCTTCCCAGGCCTTGCAGACAGTCTAGTCTGCTTGGTCATTTTTGCAGTGGGGCTTCGATCTAATTGGAAAGATCTCCCTTGCATCGTCAGGCCATCACACGTTTATCATAACGACCATAGAGTATTTTACCAAGTGGGTGGAAGCAGTTCCACTTACCTCTACGACAGGACCCCGCATTGTGGAGTTCATTTTGCATAACATCATATGTCATTTTGGTATTCCATCCAAAATAGTCTCGAATAATGGGACGCCATTCAAGAACAAAGACGTGCGTGCTTTGACCACAAAGTACAAAATTCAGCATAGTTTTTCGACACCCTATTATCCGCAGGCGAATGGGCAAGCAGAGGCGTCAAACAAAATGCTAGTTGCCATCCTTAAAAATATCATTGCAGACAATCATAAGGATTGGCACATCCAAATCCCACTTGCCCTATGGGCCTATCGCACTAGCATTCGGACACCCATTGGGGCCACTATGTTTTCGCTCGTGTATGGCTCCGAGGCAGTCATGCCTTTAGAGTTGGAGATTCCTTCCCTGCGCATATCAATGCAGGAGTTCATCGATGATGACTCTACGTGACAGGCCCGATTATACCAGCTTACGTTGCTTGACGAACGACGTGTTAATGCTCTCGAGCATTTACGTATTTATCAAGAGCGACTTAAGAAAGCTTACAACATGAAAGTTCACCTAAGGGACTTTCGGGTTGGTGATTTGGTTTTGAAGGAAAACCAGCAGAATTCTAGTTTGTCGTCCCACCTAAGGGACAAATTTGTGGCAAATTGGTTAGGTCCATATGTCATTGATAGAAAAATAGGACCCGGGACATACCGGCTAGCCTCTCTTGATGAAATCAAGGAAACAGAACCCTTGAATATCAGTCATTTGTGACCATTCCATATCTAAGAGAGCCAAATCCCAAAAATGCTCCAAGGATTCTCGTAATCGCTTGGTCAATCCCAAAAATGCTCCAAGGATCCCTAAAATCGCTTGGTCAATCCCCAAAATGCTCCAAGGATCCCTAAAATCGCTTGGTCAATCCCAAAAATGCTCCAAGGATCCCTAAAATCGCTTGGTCAACCCCAAAATCCTCCAAGGATTCTCACAATCGCTTGGTCACCATCAAGAAAAGTCAAAAACATCAAAAATCATCAAAAACAACAAAAATTTGCATCTCATTTCTAGGCATGCTCAAATTCATCAATAGAGAGCTCTTCTCGCATCTCATCTTCATATTCACAAAAATCAATCCATAAAAAATACAAAAATACATAGCTGCATTAAGCATTGCATCCATACATTGCATATTTGTGGTCGTATAGGTCAAAGGCACCATAGGCTGTAATTGCTCTGCTAGTCCATCTGGTTCCACATTGTTCCATTTTATAAAAAAAAAAAAAAAAATGCCATTTATCGCTTTTTACCACACTAGAGTCAGTGGTCTTCTAATGTATCAAGAGTTTTCGTAATTCAGTCATCATTTTGCTCTTTAGCCACGTAATGTACCGAGTCAGACAAATTTTACGAAGGTAGAGTTACACTTGAAATACGCCTTGTTACGTAGCATCCCAACACAAATTAAAACACATAAAAATTCCCAAGTTGTGTGAATGAAAGATGAAACCTGCATAGTAATCCAGGTCACCATAAGCGAAACAGTTATCTTGCTCATCCCCCTGTGCGAATGGTTCTAGAATGCTGAGAATTGATAAAAGGATGAGCTCTTCCCTATCCATTCACCTTAATACACAGTGGTTTTTACCACTACCAAATCCCAATCATAGTTGGTTCCCAAAGTTGTAAGGATTCGTACTACACGTCCCTGCCAAGGATGGGTAGTCATCCCCAAGACCTAAAAGGATCAACGCCATTCATGAACAAAATTCCAATAAATCATCATCCTAACACTTTCCATTCACCTTTGGTCTCCAAGTTGTAAGGATTCGTACTATCCGCCCCTAACCAGGATGGGTAGTCGTCCCCAAGGCCTAAAATATCAATGCCCTTACTTCATAATCTCCATCATCCCCTTGGTCCCCAACGTCGTAAGGATTCGTACTATCCGCCCCTAACCAGGATGGGTAGTCATCCCCAAGGCCACTAGGATCAAGGCCATTCACAAGCTCAAACTCACACCACTCAAAATACAAAATCAAGTAACAGTGGTTATCACCACTATTCAAAATCCTTGCTCAAAAAGAAAAATAAATAGAAAAATAAATAGTGATTTGCATCACTATATAGACGAGCAAGTCTCCCAAATCATTCAGCCAACAAATAACCTGAACTTGAATCTTTGGAATTCTCAGCATTCGAAAACCATCTAGGTGATCCTCATTACAAGTTTGGTTGACAGCCTATCTGGCAATGGTGGTATCCTACCCGCATGATGATATGTCTATCACATTCGCTTTGCATGTGTGCAGACCAATGTTTGCATAAGGATGAGCTAGCTTATGGTATCCTGGATAACATCGCAGATTAATCTAACTAAATACAACAAAGGAGTTAGTGGAGCTAGTTAGGTGATCCTCAGTATAGTTTCGGTTGAAAGCCCATCTGGCACTGGTGGTATCTAGACAAATACCACATAAATGAACTCAATTGCACACACAAGGATGTGAAATAGCTTGGTCAAAAACAAGTTCGATTCATACCTTGTCCAAAAGTCTTGTAAGATAAAGTACAATCATGGCTAGTGAGTTAAAACTGTCTGAGTCTCAGAAAACCCTAGCTACATTTCTAAACCAACTGCGCTACTTTTCATCCTTACAATACCATCAGAAAATACAAAAAAAAAAATCATCACATGTATACATACAAAGTCATTTACCACAACAATCGCCTAAAAAGTAAACAGAGTCCTAAACAGTCTATGGTGCCATAGCCAAACATCACAAATTCCATTCATCCATTTCATTTTGCATATCACATATAAATCAAAAACATTTGCATTTATCATACCATATACATCCATTAACATAAATAAGCATGCATCCATCAACATCAATCATTGTGCATAACATAAAATAATGACATATACACAAAGCAAGAAAATCAAAACAACAAAAACAACAAATATCCACAAACAATAGCAATAAAATTGCCGAACAAAGGCACCTTTGCGCCTGACATTCAATGGCATAGAAAAATTGATGTCGAGGTGCAAATTGTCACTCTCCTACTTCCCCAAGAAGGCTACCATAGCCGGACCGCTCGACAGGAAGACGGATTTTTGACAATTTAACCCCCAAATGGTGTCACAAAAGGGTCAAAACCCACACAAAAACAACAAAAAATGCAACACAAACAAAAAGCAATAAACATTGCCAGACAAAAGTGCTCTTGCACTTAACCTCTTGGCATATAAAATCGATGTCGGGGCTTAAATTGTTGCTATCCTACTTCCCTAAGAAGGCTACCATAGCCGGACCGCTCCACGGGAAGACAAATTTTTGACAATTTCACCCCCAAACGGCGTCACAAAAGGGTCAAAACCCACTCAAAAACAATCAAAAATAGAACAAAAATGCATTAAAATAGACAATAAATTTGCCCAATGAGAGTGCTAATGCACTTAACCTCCTTGGCATAGAAAATATACGTCGGGGCTCAAATTGTCACTCTCCTACTTCCCCAAGAAGGCTACCTTAGCCGGACCGCTCCATGGGAAGACGGATTTTCGCCAATTTCAGCTCCAAACAACGTCGCAAAAAGGGTTACCACCCACCAAAACTAGGTCTAAATGTTGGAAAAATTGCACATGCTTAACGATAAACCATCTAAAGGCACCCTTGCACAAGTCATCTTGGGTCAAGCGACTCGTCGCTTTTCTCACGAAGGTCATTCCCTCATCGATTCGTCGCTTGAGGGGGTAGTCACACTTAGTCACCAATCAACAAACACACACCCAATCAAGGCAATGACATGCATTCAAAGAATCATTGACAAAGACAATTACACTCCTGCTTGGGGCAGTAAACAAGCAACAATCACAAATTGATCAAACACTTGGCATTTCGTGAATCATGAACACAAGGTTCCCCTATGGAGAAAAGGTTGCGCCCTTTGCCTAATCATGACTGATCAATGTCCAAGCTCAAGTCACACCTCACCAAAATAGGTTAATACTTGAAATCAAATTCCTTAGCTCATCAGAAGCAAGGATTCAAGAATGCATGCCCTTTCCATGCTTGGGGCATCAAAAGTTGGTTAGGTTACCAAGAACCCTAATCATTAGTGCTTTGGTTATCTATTTTTGCTCGGCGCTGCGCCATGCACAGCGCATCCCAAAAAGGGGCATCTATAGACACCAAAATGGCACCAATACGATTATGTGACTGCAAACACTGATCGCTTTGACACACAGCCCCTAGGGCAGCCCTTAGAGGTTAAACAATGGTCCTAACCACTTTTATAGCAATTTTGTAAGGTCAAGAAGCAATTTGGCACATTCAGGCACTTTGCCCAGTATTCGTCTCACCCAGGGACGAATACTAACTGGGATCCGTCTCACCCAGGGATGAATTCTGAAATCATCTTTGGTCAGGACGAATTCCAGGTTTAACGGGAAAAAAGAAGAATGTCGCCAAGTGGCAGCCGAGGACACTCAATTATTGCCTCCTGTCGTGCATGCGCGTGTAGGTGGGTAGGTTGGCAGTTAGAGGACTGTCACAAGGGCAGTCATGGAAGCCCAAGTCAGGGAGGAGTCTCCTCCCTCTTGGGAAGGCATGGCCGCCACATGGCATCCCCGCATGCCCATCCAAAAGAGACCCCTTGGGTCTATAAAATGGTGGACTTTCCCACCCAAAAAGGACAAGTTGGAGGCATTTTCAAGCAACGAAGTGCTGCCAAATTGAACACCCTATTGCACATTTTTTCGATTCACCTTTTCACATCCATTAATCTCTTTCGCAAGAGAGGTTATTGGGTGGCTTTTGGAAGTGTGGATCCGAACCCAAACCCAACATTTGACCACATTAATCCACCAATTTTCCGACAACCCAATCCTAAGAGATTTTGGGCCCATCCCTAGTGGATTGGTGTCGAAATCAAGTTCCAACGGTGGGTGGCCCACTCGGGCACCCCGCACCTTTTAAGTTTCATTCTAATTTGCTTTCTATCATTTATTCATCTCACATTACATTCTATGTTGATTAGATAGTTCACGATATTCGATTTCAGAAGAGATATATCAAATATTATCATGCTTTGTCGATTTTGTGGCCCTCACTAACTTGCAGGTAGCGACGTGGAATTCTCGTGGATAGAGGCCAAATTGGGAGAATCAGACCATTTGTCTACAGGTGTTTTGGAGACCCCAAGGTTCGACATTTAGATGGCATCACTTTGGCTTTTCATCACAGGCGAATTCGTCCCACCCGAGGACGAATTACAGCAGAATTCGTCCTAGCCAGGGACGAATTCTAGTTGAATGCAGATTGGCCGACTGTTTCAATGGCAGTGGCCCTCTGGTAAGGTCTTTTGGTCTCTGTCAGATTTGCAGGTGATTTAGATTCATTTTGTTCACTGTTTTTGATAATCTTTTACATGCGTCTTTTGTTAATTTCAAAGAACAAACTTTCCCTATTTGCAGCAGGTGCTACTAACACCTTGGTTGTTTCTTTGCACGTAGGAGGAGCAGCGAGAAGCAAGGATTCATCAGCATAAGCGGTGGCAACACTTTGGCCCGCCCATTTCAAATGTGGGCATGCGGAAGAGGGATTATTGATCACGATTGTAACCAAATCTATTTAACGCTCCTAGCCCCTAAAAATGGAGGCAATTTTGTAACCGAGGTTAAAGAGTTAAATAAAAGGGCTGTGACTTCTCTAAATTCTTGTATCTCATTTCAATCAATTTGCCTCTTTCGTTTAATGCACTTCACATTTTTAGGACTTAAGCGTTAGTTTGATTTTGAATGCATCGAAATAGTTTTCCTTTCAAAAACTTTTGGAATCTCATGCTTTCATGATGGATATTTATAGTATTATTTTGATGTTACTCAAGAGCATGGCTATGGAAATAACCAAGTGGTCTTAATAACTCAAGTGCATGATAATGGAAGTAATTGCTTTATCATCTTTCAAAATATATTCATGAATACGAGAGTCAATAGTACTAGGAATAGGAATACCAATTAAACAGGTAGGGGATAGTTCATTTCTTCTAAAATCCTTTTACCATGTTTTTGGTACACTCTAGACTGTAATATACTTACAAATAGATTATGCTATTTTTGAAATATTTTCATCCCATTTCATGCTATTACAATATATCCTTGGTAAGATATTATTTTTCTATGCTCAATCTTATTATTACACTTTGAAATATTTTTATATTTGAACTTTAATAAGAATAGAAAAATAAATCTCTATTCCATATGGATTATTAGTTAATTATTTTGTTAAAATAAAAATGGTAATATGACTTATATTAAGATATTATATGTAGAAATAAATAGGAAAAGTGGATCTTGAATTTTATCAAATATGTGACCTTATTTCTCATTACATAAATAAATCTTTTATGACATAGGTTCCCCTAACAAGACCACAAACCTTGCTTGAGATAAATCTAGGTTGATTGTCTACAATCCCTAATCTTGCAATCATGTCCATTCTATATATAGTTCCTTTTGATTTTTTTTTTGTTCTTTCTTTATTTCGTAGTGTTATTTGAGCACATATTATATGGTGATTATTGCATGGGATTTATTTTATGTTTTAGATAAAAATTTCTAGTTGGTCCATATCATCTCCATAAAATACAATAATCCTACCTTTAAATAAGATAGCTTTTAGAAAATGAAGAGGAATATTGGTGATTCAATATGAAATATTCTAGAACAAAGCACTCTCTTATCTGGATATGATGATAGGAAAATACTTACTAATATTAATGCTACCATTAATATTCTTTGTTGATTTGGTATTTATTTATTTATTTGTACTTTGATCATATATAATATTTACTAACAAGTTTTTATTGACTAGTTGATACTTTCACCAAATTTATAATAAAGTATTTATTAAATGGATAGGGTTTTTTCTATAGGTACAAATATTGAGAGTATATTTTTAATGTAATGGAAATTTTCTATAGTCTATTAGATGACCATTGTATACATGTTGACCTTCTAGTTTTTTGTAGGAAATAATCTAAACTATCACTCTTAAAATAATTTAAATGATATAAATTTATTATTTGGAATATCAAAGGTGAATATGATTATGATTTATGCTTGTAAGTACATGTATAAAATACTAATATTGTAAATAAAATTATGAAATACTCTAATGATAAAAAAATAATTTTAAAACTTCATGCATTTTATCATTACTATAGAGAATATTGTCATCCAATGCTAAGATAATGGAGGTTGTAGAGAAGTGTTGGTGTTATAAGTGGTGGAAGAGGAGGAATTAGTAAAGGTAATAGATTTGGTGATAGAGAAGTAGGTTGGGTGCTAGTAAAGGAGATGGATTTTATGGGATAGTTGGAAGTAGTGCAACCATGACATTGTTAAAGGAGATGGGCTAGGTCATATAGTTGGAAAATATATAGATTAAGGTGGTTTTCTTGGTGGTTGTAAATGAGGTATAATGGTTTGAAGCAATAAAAAATATGCTATAGAAAGTCTTTATGGGGATTTGGTGATTGTGTTAGTGCATATAGAGGCCTTGGTGGTGAAAGTGGAGTATATGTAGAATGAGGTACATTTACATATGCTAATAGTAGTCTTGGAAGAGGATGTAAAGAAGAAGTAGGCCATAGAACTAGTAGATAATTTTGAGGAGGGAAAGGTGCATGTGTTGGTTGTACATTTGAAGGAGGATTTAGTTGAGGTACAAGAGGATGAATTGAAGGAGATTTGCATGCGTTGGAGGTACCAAAAAAGGTTTTTATGGGGAAAATTAATATAGAATGTGAAATACAGAGGAAACATATTGATGTTGTTCTTATTACTATACTCTTGTCTTTGATTCCAAATGCACTTGATAAAAGTATAGAGAAAGAGATATCCATGACCATTTATATTTTACTTTTAGTGCAATTAATGAGCATATGGAGCATTTTCCAACTGAGTGTTGTATAGAGACCATGCCTTTGCTTCTTATGAGTTATGAACCTAGAAATGAAAGCATTTATCTTATAAGACTAGAAATCATTTTTTTAATTAGATAAACAAAGGGGTTTTGATAGGGTCCCCAAACCTATAACAAGTCAATCAAAGAAGGAACACAAATAAAATCTATGTCCAACTCAAAAACCAAACCCCTACGAAAGGATACCAACTCAAATTGACCAAGGAATCCCAACTAGAAAAAAATGAGAAAATACCAAGCAATTTAGCAATACAAAATACAACATCCAAAGGATGAACAAAACCCTAGAAATGAAGACACAAGTGACCAGACGAATACAAGGCCAAATTCTCCATCTGGTTCTTAATGATCTTTGTGATCTCATTAATGAAAGCAACAACCACAAGGTATTGATGCTTTTGGTCAAGCATATCTAAAATCTATCAAGAACATAGAGGGACAAAGATCAAAATATTAGCAAGAATGTGAGCACTATTTGATATCAAAGAAAATTTGGAAATATTTTGGGTAGGAAAACCTTCTGAGTTAGAAGAAATAACTAACATAGGCAATATCAAAAAATTGAAAGTCTTCACAAAAAGTTTGATAGATCTCCATGTACTACCTTGAAAGGGAGTACCTAGGGTACTTAGATATTTATTAGATACCAAACCCTTTCCATTCAAATTGGGGGATGAGGATGAGAATTCACCATCATCCAATTCTAACTCCTCCTCTAATTTAGAATATGAAAAATAGGACTCCAATAAGGAGGGATTTTAAAGAATTCAATTTTCCTCAAGGCTTCTTCAACCACAATTCCTGTAGACATCGCCACATACTCAAAAGTCAAAAAATCAATCCTTGGTGGATCAAATTAGTTATCTTTCTTTTTGACTCTGCATAGTGAATTCTTTAAGGTCTAAAATAGGAATTTTGACACATTCATTAGATATTTACGCCTGAGCTAATTTATAAACATCATGTGATAACCTTAGATCACATCCTTGCTTGAATCTAATGTAAAATAGTCCATTATCACAAAGAGAACTCGGTTCCATGAATACATCAAAGCTTTTGCATCACATCCATTATGTAAATTTGATATATATTTCCAAGCATCAATAAGCAAGTCATACTCCCACTTGAGGGAGTACTTTGGATTCTTATGGTACTCACCATAATTAGGTAAACCGGTCATATTTCAAACTCAATACCTCTAGCCTAAACATGCCCTCTTCTCTAAGAGTGGGCAAGGGTACTAGAAAGAGATTTATGGTAGCCATGAAAATAAAGAAGCAACTCTAGAAGGCCACTTTACGTAGGATTTTACTCGCTTCATCATCAACATTAAACACAACTAGTTCCATTAGGATTCTAAAATATTTCTTTTGAGAAATAGAGAACCACTACATACACTTACAAGAGAACCAAATAAACCAAGTAGCCAAGGAATCGCTCACATAACCATGTTGTTTAGACATAGAGCATTTTAAAACCATAGCATCCCTCCCACAAGCCCTAAATTTCTAGGTACCAAACTTCAACGAGGTGATGAAGAAAGGATTGAAAATGAAAGGCCATTGAAAAGAATGATGACTAAAAGCTATAAAATATAGACAAACAAAGTTCCAAGATCCCCATAAAAATACCAGACCCTCAATACTGAAGAAATTGATCAGAAGGCTAGTAGGGGAAATTAAACCACATCTCCTCAAAATCCATAGCATATGAAAAGAGCTACCACTCTTTACATGATCTAAAGAACTAACAATAAAAATAGCCAAAGAGAACCATCATGAGTAGTTACTAGTCAATGGATCCACCCACATAGACAACACAAAATCCACCTAACGAAATGGCCCAACCATCATAAGTCCCCAACTGACAGTCCCAACAAATAGCAAGATAAATAAACTTTGCCATCAGACCACCTTTTCCATGAAATCATGCCTAGACCCACCTAGAATAGAGGAAAGGGTCTACAAAAGATGAGGTTGACCAACATGAGGGGGAAGAAGAAATCCCAACAAATATGATTTCTTGATTCCTCAAACAACGAAGACTAACTATTATCCATAATCATCAACAATCAGGTTTTGAAGACTTTAAGAAAAATTGGGCATCCACACCATCAATCCTTATTGAGAAATTCCCAAATTCACCATCAAGTTCATTGCTTTGTTCCCTTCATGAAATATATGTTTTTCTTGGATTGCAAATTGTGAAAGGAGAATTATGGAGGCTTTATCAATAATATTAGCTATCATCCAATTGGAGGTGCTATAAGAATTAATTGAGTTAATAAAATTCAATGAATCTCCTTCTACTACAATATTTTGGAAGCCTAAAAAATTCCACTAACAAAAGCCCCTAAATCAAAGCTCTAACTTCATCAAAATTAGTCTAAACAAAAATAAATTCTGCAAAGACCTTAATAAGCTTCCCTTTGTCTTTACTTAGGATGCCTTCGGTAGTTGTAGGTCCCAAATTTCCTTTCAAATCTCCATAAAAATTATGTTTTATCCATCCAGTAGGTAGGGGACCAAACAACCTAATTTATTGAGGGAGCAGAAGAAGAAACATGAGGAGAAGCACTCCGAGTGAAACCCAACTTGAGTTCTATTGAAGCTTCATCCTAAAAGCCCCCAACTAGGTCAAGATAGCAATTAGAAATATTTTCCATCACCATCCTAGATACCTTAGAAAATATAGAATTCGGATCATGTTTAGCATTTTTGAATGCTCTCTGGTTACGCTCCCACCAAATACTCCATAATAGATGAGGAAGAAAAAAGAACCAAAACTTAACCAAGCATGGGGATATGAATGGTGGAGATCATTGAAGAAAAATATCAACCATCGAGTGAGGCAGTATCCAAGAGATCCCAAGGAACTCGAATGTATGATCCCAAACCTCCACTACAAAAGGACAAAGTAAGAAAATGTGAAGATCAGACTCCTCAAACACTTTGAACAAATAACACCTATTCGGGAGAAACATCCCTCTCCTATGAAGGTTATCAAGAGTAAGACATCTATTTTTGATATCCACCAAAAAATAAGTTAACCTTTTGTTATTATATTTTCCATCAATAAGAAAAAAAAAAATAAAAAAAAAAAAAAAATAAGTGTTATAGAGAACTGATTGGGATTAAAAAAAAGGAGAAAGGTATTTTTATGATATGGGGGCGTGAAAGATAGAATCATAGAAGGAAAGAGACTAAGAAAAGGAAATGCCATGCAAGAAGCCCACCCCCCCCTAAACATAGATCAATTACAAAACAAGTTCTGCAAATACAAACCAAAAAAATATTAAAAAAAAATTCAACCCCTCCCTATTTAAAAACACCCGAGAAGGAATTAAGTGGGCCCAACATGGGGCCTCAAAGGGTAACCCGGACAAGGCTGGAGCAGGCGGCGTTGTGGGAAACAAGAATGGTGGCATCCTCATGGTATTTGCTGAACCCCTTGATTCCCAATCTTCACACTTCGTGAAATATTGGGTAAAATTGTGGTGAAATTGGGTAAAATTGTTAGCGGATGCTGGCTATCAGAATATAAAAATCGAAGGCGACTCTTTGAACATAATCAAGACGCTCAAAGGGTAGTGTACACCTAGCTAGAACGTTCTCAATCTTATTGCCAAAGCTAGGAGATTGTTGTATGCTTTTGAACAGATGAACATTCGTCATGTGTTCTGTGAGGAAAATGCACTCGCCGATATGCGGGCTAACCGTGGTGTCCACTGTGCTACTTTTTGGTGTGGAAAAACGATGTCTGGAATGACATAGTCTCCCTTTCTAAGAAAGAGGCTCACGATGCTTTGTTTTTGTAAAGAAGAGTCGGACATCCCTTTGGCTCTCGTTGGAAGGGGTGTTGGGCCCTTTGACCAGAGTTTGTTAGAGTTGTTTTTCCTTCAAAACATTGTGCTTTTCTAAGTTCTCTCGAGAATCATTATGATTACTAGGAATTAAACTCTCTCGTTTATTCCTAATAGGTATAATATTTTGGAAAATGTTATTAATGGCTGAGAGTTTGGCTGTTTGTATAAGGTTGTGGGAACCCTTTCAAAACCCTCTCTTTAAATTAATACCAAAAAAAATATTTTTATATTTAAAAGTTTCAAAAACCCCTCTTTAAATTAATACCAAAAAAAAATATTTTTATATTTAAAAGTTTAAAGAATCCGACTCCCAAAAGATGATAATAAAAAAATTACCTATTTATATGTCTTTTCAATTTCCACATTATCGTGTTGAGCATTCTGACTTTCTATTGTTTTCTCTCCTTTTACTTAGAAATATTAAAGAACTTAAAGAAAATACTATATGATCAAAATAATTTTCAACTACGTGGTCTACGTGATGTAGTTCAATGTATAAGCCTTCACAAATTTACTGTTTTCTCTCCTTCTACTTAGAAAATATTAAAAAACTGTATGATCAAAATGATTTTCAACTACGTGGTCTACGTGATGTAGTTCATTGTATAAGCCTTCACAAATTAACATTCAAATACACTTTGTAAATGTGAGGAGTGTAAGACGTAAAATATGCAAGATATATAAGTAATTGATGTTGATTTTTAAAGTTAAGATAGGTAAGAGTGAATTTGTTCACTATAAAATAGGATTGGTAAAGTAATTTTGTTTTTTATGCAAGATATATAAGTAATTAATGTTGATTTTTAAAGTTAAGATAGGTAAGAGTAAATCTTTTATAGTAATTTTGTTCTTTAAATAATATTAATATATTTATTATATTAGTTATAGGTATTTTATTAAAATGTGGTATTTATCTTATGTTTATTTTAAATATTTATGTTAAATATAGCTATAAAATTATGAAAGATACATAAAAAATATTTAGGGAAAAAGTTTTAACGGTTATTAATTACAGTATATTTTTAATATATTTTATTTTTTTATATTTTAATTTTTTTTAGTTTAATAATTTTAAAGTGTTAATGAAACGGTAAATTCAACATTTCTTATGCTTTTTAAAGTATTCTTTAGTTTTATCATACTTTTAGTTTAATGCATATCAACTATTACATCAATTAAGAATAAAAAGTAGATTTAAATGTCACTATATGGGTTTATTTTAAATATTTTAGAATTTTCAAGAGGAGGTTCAAGGTTCAAATTCAACAGAAATAGAGTTTTGCACCCTATTTTATTTAGTAAAGTTTGGTTGGATAAACATATATTGTTTAAATAATATTTTTTGTAAGGATCATTTTATATGGACTATGCTATCAACATAAAAATCTACTTTATATTTACAATTGCAATTTTTGGCATGAATGTTAACTTATATATTTTTCAAATAAATAATAAAGTTTTTCTTCGTCAATAATTAAATTTGTAATAAATTTGGTGGAGGAATGCTTTGCAAAATATGTAAAATTAAAGCATGGCATACAACACTATCCCTTCCAGGATTTAAGCCTTGGAACTAGAATTCAAAGTTTTCAAGTATTTGCCATTAAGCCCATATAACATGTCCTTAAAGAACTATAATTAATTTTTTTTAAGTTAAAAAAATATCTATACATTATATGTTATCTCATAGTCATATTGCACAAGTAACCTAAATTTGAATATTTAACAACCTAGGAGTTATAAAATGAACTAAAAGTTCTAAAAATCTCCATGGATTATTTATCAAATTATTGTGATGTAGATTCTTTTATTAGTGGTTTTATTCTCATCCTTATGATTGAAATTCCAATACATTGGAGTATCTAGTTCATAAATTAAAAGTAACATCCATACTAACACATATTATCTTAAATATCAAGTGATATTATGTCAACCAATTAAATTCCTCAATTATCAAATAGAAAAGTAAATTTCAAATCTTGTTGAGTAGTACATACATAATTAGAAAGTTTTTGTATTAACACTATATGTTCATAATCCAATTTAGGTAGAACCATTTCTATTCCATATAACCCATTTGAAAAAAATAAAAACCAACTTTACCTTAGACAATTATCCTTTTACATAAATGACATGGATGTTTCTTTTAGCAACATGTAAAACTCTAGTAGGTGCTTGCATAAAATAAAGGAAATGCATAGTAATTCTTTGTGTATATGTTGCTCTTTTATTGAATGTAAGTCACTTGTCCCTCCTTGAATAATATATTCTTATTACCCATATTGATAGTACATTGTTTTTATTTTAGGTAGATACGAATGAAATTATAGCCACTAAAATAATCTATAATTATTTGTTAAAGGGATCATCTATAGGATTAAAAGTAGTTCATATTTAAAGATATAAAATTATTCATAATCTAATTTGATTCATATTATTAATATAAGACAACCAATTTGATTTATTATCAACCCGCTATAGTTGAAGGAAAAATAATATATTTTTATATATGTAAAAAATGAATTTAAAAAATTATTTTTCTTTCCAATTGATTCTATGTGATTGAAATGGTCCCCACCCATATTATATCACCACCATGTAGTGGTATTACATTAGTTTTAATATTATCCATTTATTGCTTCGCAAGATTTAAACTTGATGTCCTTGAATGTTGAAAAATATAATTAGTTGTGATAATATCATTTGACAATTTATAGTAATATTTTATAACATAATTTTTTAATTGACATATGCTATTAAATTTGATGTGTCAAAAATTCTATAATTTACTTACAATCAAGGAATTTTTAAAAATCTTTCTTCTCATTACGAATTAAAATATTTTTTAAAATATCATCTGTAATTATGTTAATATATCCAACTTTTTTTAGGTATAGTTTGTTAGAATTTCTACATCAATAATAAGGGTATTAGGTGAGGTGTATTATTAACAATTTTTTATCCATACACATTAATTTTATTATTGGCCATTATGGTAATCAACCATACCTAACTCAATCTTGTACATGTATATGTATTATTTTATTCATAATATATTTTTATAACATCCCTCTAGTCCTAATAGGATATAAGGGGATTCCATTTTGGAGGAAACCAAAGTAATTGAGATATTTTGTATTTTAGTTTTTTTTTTTTTTTATAAGATGGATGAAGGGGTTTTGAAAGGTGCCCCAAACATTTTATAAGAGTGGATCAACCAATCAACTAGAAATAAGGAATACAAATATCAACATAGCAAACAAAAAAGGATCCAAAAAATAGATAAAAAACAAAGCTACATAGTAGTTGAGTAGGACAAATAATAAATTTTTTGAGGGGATCCCTACTATCACAGGTCAGAGCCATTTGAAAATACAATTAATCTCCTTGAGATTTTATTATCTATTTGATTTAATCTATTTGTGAAATCCTTCTACCAAATTGTGCATATTTTCTACAAAAGTCTCAATTTTACTAAAATAATTGATTATTTATTTCTCTCCTTGTAAATAAGCTAAATCTCAACTACTTCAAGTGATAAAATCTATCTTTGGATTTTAGCAAGTTCATTTGTGATCATCCAAGAAAGAACCTAATAAAATTTGAGCATATTAATTATATTGAGGGATCCCCTTCAATAAATATCTTTGCCATTCAAAATTTCTAGCTGATAAACCCCTTAAAAGAGAGCACATGCCTCCATAAAATGAATGGTCTAATGATCTAATTTTTTAGCAAAAGATAACAAAATTTTCTTGTTAGAGTCTCTAACTAAACCTCCCACACTGGCTGGTACTGGATTCCTTTAGAAGCTCCAATAAAATTTAGCTTCAACCATCTAGGAGGAGGAGGTTCCCAAATATTAGTATTTCTAGTAGGATATTTAGGGTGATGTTTGGGATAATAATCTATAAATACAATATTTCAATCCAAAACCATATCTACAATGAATGTGATCTTATCTAAAGAAATTGTATCCATATTCTCATCAATGGCAACAATAGCACAAAATACCACAAACTCAATCAAATGTGAGATATTTTTAAAGACTCTAGAATTCCTCTCCTTCTAAATACACCACCAAATATGATATAAACCAAAGAACAAAAAATCTTGAATATGTGAAGATAGAAAGGGATACCTCCATTGAATGATCAAGTTAGAAAACAAATTTAGGAAAAACTAAACTATACTAATGATCCTCAAGAATCAGGAAAATATACACTAAGATAAGGGATAGTTAGACAACATATGCATAGGTGAATCTTTAGCACTACCACACAAGTAGCATCTATTCAAGATAACCAATCCCATTTTTTGCAAATTATCCAATGTGAGGCACTTCCATTGAACCTCTAACCAAAACAAAACATTAACTTTAGGGGTGATACCCTTTAGCTATATGTTACTAATGGGAAACCAAGGATCAAAGGGAACATCTAACAGTACATATGCTAACTTAATAGAAAAGCAACCGTCCTTTTTAGCCTTCCTCTCCAATTTGTTTGGTATATATTGGTTAGTAATAACTATCCATTTTAGGATATCAATTATATATTTTAATGCAATTTCTTCCTCCTCTGAAATCGCTAAAAAACAAATGGTTTCCAATATTTTCTATCATTAACAAAGATAATAAATTCACATACCTTTATCCTGAAATCTTAGTTTGTGATTGGTTCTATAAAACTTAGATGAGGATATGATTCTAATGATCTATAAGCTACCCATGCATCTTTCCCAAAATAAATGCTTTACCCATTACCTAACACTCATATTCCATTATTTACGATATTAGAGTAGTTGTTAACAATGTTGCACCAGAATCCTATGCCAAGAAAATGACTTGGATTTGTAAGAAAATTACTAGTGTTACCTAAATATTTGGATACCAGTATTTTAAACCAATTAACATTATATTTTTGAACCAATATCTAACCTTACTTTTCCTCAATTCATTTTCTGTCCAACCGCTCTTTCATAGTCCTAGAGGATCTCTTTAATAGCTCTAGCCTAGGGGATTGAAGCTAAAAAGGATAATAACATATCATAAACAAATTTATGGTGTGAGATCATGTCAATGGCAACTATAGGTTTTATTCCCACTACTATGGGATTCACCTTCAGAGCTCTTCAAAAATACTTAGCCAATAGAATAAATAGATATGAAGATATAGGACCCCCCTAATGAATGCCTCTCCAAATGCTAAAGTAACCAACCAATTATTCATTAACTAACATTGAGAATTTTACTAATGATATACAAGCTCTAATCAATATAATCCAACAAGGCTTGAAACCAAATTTCTCTAGAACTCTAAGCAAAAATCTTCGTGAGACTCGATCATATACTTTACACATATCAAGTTTGAAAAATGTTGTTGGCCTTCTACTTTAATCTATAGAATGAATCAACTCATGCATTGAAATAACACCATCCACAATTTTCTTGCCTACTATAAATTCATCTTGACGATGGTCAATAATTATCAGAAGGTATACTTTGATCATATTTGCCATAGTTTTAGTGAGAATTTTAAAATATGTATTACGAAGGGTAATGAGCCTGAAATCAAAGAAATATTTAGCACCCATAAACTTTAGGATAAGAAATATAAATATTGAGTTTACATCGGTTAAAATTAAATTAGATTCCTAATTTTTATTATAGCTAAACATATGTCACCACCTATGACTTGCTAGTACCTTTGAAAGAAAATAAGAGGAAATTCATTTTCCCTTGGAGCTTTCATACCACCCATAAAGAAGATATTGGCCCTAGTTTCCTCATCCTGAAAGGGAGCACACAGGTCTTTGTTCATATAATTTGAAACCATGGTGGGAAGGTGGTACACCAACCACTCTTTAGCTTGAAGATCCTTATCATCCCTAGAGCAGAGGACAGTTTTGAAAAACTTGATCGCTTCTTCGCTTATTTCTATAATATCTTTTGAGATAACACCATCTAATTTCATAATTTCTCTAAATCTATTATTGCTCCTATGCATTAAGACAGATGTGTGAAATAATTTTGTGTTCCTATTTCCTTAATAAAGCTAGAGGGATTTTAATTTCTAATACCATAAAATTTCTTCATTCGCTAGCACATTATGGAAATTTTTTAACAATTTTGTTTCCCTGTGTCTATCCCCTTTCGTCACCTCTCCTGACTCCAAATTTAATTCAACTACTTTAAGTATTTAGCCAACTCTTTTTCTCTAGAACACATTCCCAAAAATATACTTATTCCAAACCTTAAGATTATCTTTAAAAAATATGATCTTTGAAACCATTTGAGAAATAAGAGGGCCTCAAAAACTTGAAGATCACCACTCTACAATTTTGGATTCTAAGCCCTAATGTTGTAACCACATTACTTCAAACCTGAAAGGTTTAGAAAAAAACTAGAAGATTTTTATCGAACACCACTTTGGGGAGAGAAAAAAGGGACACATCTTTGAACACTAGAAGACCTTCCCTAGACACTAACACCCTATCCAACCTAATAAAAATATTTTGATTACTTAGACACCTGCTACTCCAAGTGTATTTGGATACCTTCAAATCCACATCTATCAGCTCCTAAATATTAATAAATGTAGTAAAATCCTCCATACTTTTAGAACTAAAATCACTACAACCCTTTTTATCCAAAGGGTATAAGAGGGTATTGAAGTCCCTAGTGAGAATCCAAGATTCCCCCTTGAAAAATTATATCATAGAGCTCATAGATTCCCATAGAAAATTCCTTTTAGAGGCTATATTAGGAGTATAAATATTATAAATAATCCATATCTACCTAGAGTCCTTACTAAAAAACATAATATTAATCACTTTAATAGAAATAAATAGAATAGATCCATCTAGTTTCTTAGGGTCCCATAGATAGAGAAGATCCCCATGAGCTCCATTGGTAAAATTTTCTATATAACCCATATACTTCCACACTAATTTTTTAATTACCTCTACATTAGAACTATCCATATTTATTTCTTGAATAAATATAACATCAGGTCTTACCACTCTCTTGAGCATTTCAATTTTTTTTTGCTTGGAGGGCCCATTCAGGCCTAAGATATTCCTATATAACTTCATCTTCAATATTTGGAGTCAATATTCCTACTAAGAGAATTGAGGAAGTTAATATTTCATTTATTTATCTTTGCTATCCTTATATTTCTCAAACTTCAATTGGTATTGAAGTCCATCAATAATTTTTAACTTTATCTCACAGATCCTCAATACTTTATTAGAGTGTTTTGTTACCTTATGATTACCTCTGACATCCATCTAAATTTTTATGGTGCTTCTGGTTTTGGGTCTAGAATTGATTGTGCCTGAAGAGCCCACCCTTGGGCATGATGATCATTTCAGATCGAGCAGGTTTGGTGACTCCTAACCAAAAGTCTCACAAGACTTCTAGGGAGAGCATAGTTCTTCTATGACTGTCTCCTTATAGAATAACCTTTTATAGAAGGTATGAAGGAACTTAAAAGTAAGGTTATGCACAGTGGTGAATATTTAAAAATTGGGTAAATATTAGGATTTCTAAAATTAGAAATTGATGAATATGAGAACCCTCAACGTCAATCCATTTGCCTAAAATTTTTAGGACCAATTGTTTCTTAGGGTCAATTCACCATAATATATATCCAAACATAGGCATATTTGTACTCATTGGAAATATCCTTTTCATTTTGATCTAATGGTGGTTTTTTTTGGGAAGTTATAATGTGATTTAATAGGTCAAAATTTATCCCAAATATGACCTTACATTTTAGGGCTTCAAATGCTCCAAATTTTGGTGTGAAGATGATTGATTTGATTTTCTTAGGATTCACATTGATTTGGCTTGATTTCAATTAGGAATCACCTTTTTTTAATAAGTACATTTTGATTCCATCTCCTTATGCATAACCATACTTCAAATGATTAAAGTCTCTATCATCAAGTCTTTTTGTACAACTTGGTCTAGACTTATACTGCTATATGGATTCATATTCTGGACCACCACTTTTCCATGCTCATTAACATCTACCATAGGGACTTGGTCTATTATCCTTTCCTCTAGTTTAGGATCATCTAAAATCAATTCATGTTGGATTGGCTTAGAGGGCATCCCCTATTCTTGGATTAAACTAACTAGCCTTTTGATCTCATTATTCCTTTGGGTACCCCTACTAGGGCCTCATGAGAGCACAACCTAGATGAGTGACCATACCTTTTACAAGTATAACATCTCATGAATCTATTCTCATAAATTATTAATTAAATCTAGGGACCCTGTATGGACACAAGCTTAATCTAGCCAATTAAATTAGCCTTTGGGTCCACCATGATGCATTATTCTAGCGAAAATCATTCTGGTATTGGTTCTGATATATTATTCATTCAATACCAAGTCCCTAATAGCATTAGCTATGACCCATAAAATATCTTCATGCCAAAGATACAATGGTAAATCCAAGAGTCACACCCAAAGAGGGACCAAGTTCATATTTGCATCTTGGGGTTGAAGTTCAAACTCTATTTTTATCAAACGAGACCCCTCTTTCCAAAGAATTAGGGACCTTCACCTAAAATATGCTTTGCATTCTTCTCATAGTTTAGTTTGATGAGGAAGAAGACATTAGAAATTGCAACAAGATCAAGCAACCCCAATGGCTTCCATTCCATAATTGCCCAACATCAGATAGTATCAATATTTGGTCTACCACCTTGGAATTATTCGACCAGGTTTCATGATCCTTCATAGTCACATCCAAGAGTTCATTTGGTACCACAAGCTTATTACAAACTATAGAAATATCAAAGAATATTTTTTGAGAGAGGTGTTTTGTATTTCATTACTTGAACAAGATATTTTGTATTTCATTACTTGTTTTCTTTATAGATATTAAATTGATATATAGTCTTTTATGGTGCTTTTTATTCATTTTTAGAAGATAGATGATTAATCATGTGTTTTAAACAGGCATAAGAAAGTCAATATTCCATGCCTAAATTGATCTGAATGAACAAGATGAAAGTTCACTTCAAAAGGTGTTGTACATCAGTTTAGATATTTCTTGCCAATATCTTCATGAGATAGAAAACATGTTGCTAAAATCCACACTAGTATCTAGTTCACAAAATAAAATAATTTTTATATTAATATATTTTATTTATTTTTTTATTTTTTATTTTTTTAAAGCAAAAAACCCCTTTTGGGGCCGCCTTTTTCTGAGAGACCACAAATAGGGGTTCTACACCATCGAAGTCACCCGGGAGTTGCACCCGACCCTGCCCGCACCAACATTATCAATTGGATTTTGGATACCCAATTCAGCTTTTTGGTAGGGTAGAGATTTGAACCTGGGACCTTTCTTGGAGGATTTCCCTCTCCTCTCCAACTCACCTACTGGACAACAACACTACTTTAGGATGAAGAGTGACTCAATATTTCTTATCAAGTATTAGAAGATCTATTTGGGATTGTATATTTTGTATAATAATCTATTTAAAATAAGATACATGAAATATAATATGAATGTGGTATGATTGTGGAAGCTCCAAATGATACACCTCTTCACAAATATGATGAACCTTGTAGGGCCCATAGAATCAAGGAGACAACTTTTTACTAGAATTGACCTTTAAAGATAATTGCTTGTAGTGTTGTAGGTATAAAATACCATATCTCCTATTGAAAATTATCATTTAGAATGGTGTAACTTCTATTTTTGTTTCATGTAGTTTTTAGTCTAGGTCAAATTATCTTTAAGAAACTAAAGTACCAATCATCATTGCTATAACAAATCATCTACTAGGTAACCTTGGAGGATCTAGGTACATAGTCTACTATCAATGGAGGTTTTTTATCATACAATACTTCAAATGAGAACAACTTAACGGATAAATTATAAGAAGTATTGTAATACCATTTTTCTAATGAGATCCACTGAAACCAAGTGATACTACTTATCTTAAGCAAAATAATAAATGCAAGTATCCAAATAATTATTAACAATATCTATTTAACCATCCAATTGATGGTGATAAGAAGAGGATATACTCAACATGGAACCACTAAGTTAAAACAATTATTTATAAAAGTTACCAATGAAGATAGGATCATGATCACTCACAATGATTTTAGGATGTCATGTAATTTAAAAATATAATCAAGAAATAACATTAATACCTTATTTTTAGAATAGGGATGTTTTAATGTGTAGAAACGAGCATACTGTAAAGGTTACTTAGTACTACAAAAATCACCATTTTCTCCTCTAATTTGGTAAGGCCTTCATTAAAATCCATGGATATGTACTCCCATTAGTTTTTAGGGATAGGCAAGGATTGTAACAACCTAGGATATCTAACTATTTTTCTTTGATATATTGGTAGAAATCACACTTAGCCACAAATATCTTAACATATGCCTTTAGTCCCCTTTTAAAAATTTATTATTTCACCCATTGGTATATTTTCAATAATATTGAATGTTTAGCCAAAGGATATGCATGCAATTATTGGAGAATGTTTGACTTAAAATCCAAAGACTAGGGAAGATAAATTTAATCATTTTTACAATGCATTGCACTAGAATATAAAATATATGAATGGATTGATGATCTTAACTTCTTTTTATGAATGAAATGTGTATTCTCTAGATTAGAAATCCAATCTTATGAAAGTTGATAAAGTCATTGTGGAAGAGGACTAGAGATGGAATTGTAGTAACGACATCCTTATATTTACATGACAAGATATAAACCACCATATTATCCATTTGGTGTATTCAATGATAAAATTATAGCCTAAGGGCTTGGTTATCCATTTTTTCTATTTGAGATATGAGAGATTTTACTATAAGAAATGCTTAAGGCTATTATAGTCAAGGTTGATGATAAAGCAACACCCCAACAAATAAGACCTACATTTCTTTATTGCATGTAAAGCAACTAATTTTTTCTTCTCAAAGGTGGACCATCCCAAGTTCATTTCCAAAATTTCCTTTCTCTCAAAGGCTAATGGGTTACCATCTTACATGAAAGCAAATCCAATATCTATTCCATAAGAATCACACTCAATGATAAAAGGTTCACTAAAATTAAATATTACTAGAATGAGATAGGTATAGTAGCTTCTATGAGGGTTTATAAGGCTTGATATGCAACATCAATTAAATAATAAGACGTCATTTTAAATAAGAGTAGTGAGAGGAGTAGCATTTTTTTTGTAGTAGCCCATGAGATCTAAAAAGTCATGAAGTTATTTAATATGTTTAGGTAATGTCCTCTCTTGCATAGCTTTTATATTGTTAGGATCTACCTTGAATCCTTCCTAAAATACTATATATCCTAAGTATTCTACCTATTATGCCCCAAAGGAACATTTGAACCATTTTACAAAAAAAGTTATTCTTTTAATAGGTGAAGAACTTTAACCATATGATACTATAAATTAAGATATCATAAATGCAACCAAAACAAACTTGTGAAGGAAAGGATGAAAAATAGATTTGATGAGACTTTGAAAAGTGGAAAGAGAATTAATTAAATCAAAAGTTATAACTAGAAATTTGTAATGACCCTCATGTATTGAAAAGCAGTATTAGGGTTATCCTCTTCTCTAACTATAATTTTATGAAACCTATAGTACAATTTTAGTTTTATCAAATATCTAGCACCATGCAATACATCTGATAAATAATCTATAATAGGGATAGGAAACTTATCTTTGATAGTAATCATGTTGAGAGGATGAATATTAGGAAACATACACCATGAGTCATCCTTGCATCATACCATCAATAATCAAGTGGAGTATGGACTAGTGCTTGGTTGAATGATTCCTTTCTCCAATATTTATTGAACTAACTTCTTAATTTCTAAAATTTGGGGTAAGGTATAGTGATAAGAATACATATTAAGAGGTTGATATCACAGAATGAGTTGGATGGTATGATCATATGTGTGCTTAGAAGGAATACATATGGGATCATTAACGATTATCTCATATCAATCTATAATATTTTATAAATCCAAAAAAAATAGCTATAATATGTGGTTCCAAAGAATGAACCTCCATACAATTGACTTAAGCAAAAAATTCATAACCAGCTTTCTTCAATATATTAATTTAATGTATTAATATACAAGCCCAATGACTTTTTTGTCTTACTATCTATAAATTTATATGTGCTACCTGAATCAATCAACATATTGACATATTCTCATTCAATAAATCCTTGTACCTTGATACTATGGTGTTCTCGGATGCCTATAAGAGTGTAAGTTGAGATATGCATGGTATAATTCTTATTTTTTCTTCATCTACTTCTATTTCTTACTCCTATTATAATAAATCTTCATCTTCATATATTGTTGTTTCTTCACCTTCAACTTGAAATTTATGACATTTTTTATAGCCATAATCATGGGGGTGTTGAAACATTTGAAATAGAAAAATCCTTGGGAACACTCATTATTATGGTAAGGATGATGAGTGTTGAAGTCATATCTACATGGGGGACTAGAATCTTGGAGATTTTGTTTTATTGCCAAAGTTATACTTTGAGCATCGTAAAGAGTATATAGATCAAACATGTTGAATTCCTTATAGTTTCATCCTTAAGAAATTGGAAAAATATTGAGACCACCATCATTAGATCAATTTGGTGGAAATAATTAAAAATACTTGTGAACTTAAAGTAGTACTCAACTATTTCTATTTACTTTATTTACATAATGTAAAAAATATTTGGGGTAGAATAGTCTTTGTATAATCTTCAAAGAAGTTCTTTGAAGTCAAGCCACAAAAGAGGATCCCCATATTAGCATATTTACCACAACAATCATTGATGATTTTTGGTTCCTAACTTATAAGCTATTAATGTGACACAACCCATTTTAGAAATATATTATAAGTGGATAATATTTTTCATCTTGGTCATCCATCCTCAAGGATCAATATATTCAAATATGGACATGTTGATTCAAGGAACATGGATGTCTTGAATCCATTTAGAAAAATTAGAAGCACCTTCTACCATAGAATCCAAATCAAAATAAAAGCCTAGGTCATAAGCAAAAAAAATTGGAGGACTGTGACTATGTGGCAGTTGTGGAAGAATACTAGTATTTGGTGATTGATTATTGATTAGAGGTTGTTGTCTATTATGTTTTGACCCTTAGAAAAGATAAGGCATAGTGGTGGATATTTATAGTGTTCTTATGGAAGTAATTTATTAGTCTTGATCACTAAAGGACTTGATAATGGAAGTAATTGTTTGTTCTTAATTCAAAAGATATGCATGAAAACTAGAGTCATTAGTACTAGAAATAGGAATACCAATTGAAGGGGTAGTGGATGGTTCATTTCTTCTAATATCCTTTAATCATGTCCTTGGCACTGGTCTAGACTCCAATGTTCTTACAAATAGATTGTGTTATTTTTAAAATCTTTGCATTCCTTTTCTTACTATTACAATATAGCCTTGGTAAGAGATTATTTTTCTATGCTCAAGACTATTATAAAAATTTAAAATATTTATATATTGGAACTTTAATAAGAATAGAAAAAGAATCTTATATTCCATATGGGTTATTAGTTAATTATTTTATTGAAATAAAAATGGTAATATGATTTACATTATGACATTCTATATGTAGAAATAGGTAGGAAAAATGGATCATGAATTTATCAAATATGTGACCTTATTCATTACATAAATAACCCTTTTATGACATAGGTTCCGCAAACAAGACCACAAACCTTGCTTGAGAAAAATCTAGGTTGATTATCTACAATTCTTAATCTTGCAATCATGTCCATTCTATATATAGTTCCCTTTGATTTTTTTTGTGGTTTCTTTATTTCCTAGTGTTATCATGGATTTCATGGGATAATTGAAAGCAGTGCAACCAGTGACATTGTTAAAGGAGATAGACTAGGTCATAGATTTGAAAAGATATAGATGAAGGTGGTTGTCTTGGTGGTTATAAATAATGTTGAACAAATGAAAGTAATAAAAATATCCTATAGAAATTATTTAGGTGGAATTGGTGGTTGTGTTAGTGAACATAGAGGTCTTGGTGGTGAAAGTGGAGTAGATGAAGAATGAGGTACATGTACATATGTTAATAGTGGTGTTAGAAGAAGATGTGATGAAGAAGTAGGTTATAGAACTAGTTGAGGATTTGAAGGGGAAGATGAATGTTTTGGTTATACATTTGAAGGAGGATTGAGCAGAGGCACAACATGACGACTTGAAAGAGATTTACATGAGTTGGAGGTACAAAAGAAGGCCTTGATGAGGAAAGTCAATGTATAATGTGACATAAGGAGGGAACTTATTGATGTTGGTCTTATTACTGTACTATTGTCTTTGATTTGAAATGCACATGAATATAGTATAGAGAAAGAGATATCCACGACCGTTTACTTTTTACTTTCAATGTATTTAATGAGTATATGGAGCATTTTACAATTGAGTGTTCTATAGAGATCATGCCTTTGCTTTTTATCAGTTGTGAATCTAGGCATGAAAGTGTTTGTATTCTAAGACTAGAAATCCTTTTAATTATTACAATTGTTGGATATAATAAGAATATATCATTGAATGTATTGACTTTAGTGCTATATAAATTTTTAGCATAGAGAATTATAAATATACAATTGACTCTTAGGTCCATGGATATTTATGTTTTATTGTGCTTGTTTAAATCCTAGGATGGAATCAAATTTGAGTGATGAAACACCACCATAATGTTTAAAATAGAATGACAGAAGCTAATAGAGACATGCTTTTAACGTGTGAAAGGATTTCGAAACTAAGCATGGATTTACAATCATAATGAAAATTCAATACGATGTTGCTACTTATTGTAGGTCTTGATGATTTTTGATAGTGCAGGTTGTGGTCCATGTGAAATCGAAGGATAAATTGGAATAATTTTTCGAGAAGAAAATGACAAATGCCAAACAGAGTGCTGCATGTATAAAAGCACACACAAAAGGAGCTTCACGGCAAACTAGAAACCTGTGTGTAATATAGATTGCCTTTTGGCAATAGAATTACTACTTCGTGGATGATTTTAATATAACTTAGTTACTGTCAATACAGAAAGTTATTGCTTTGTGGATGCGAGAACCAGCTGAAAGAGAGGCCATCATCACTGGAACAGCCATTGAAGGATGCTGCACCGATGATCGCGTTTTCACAGAAGTCATCAGCACGAGGTCGTCCTTTGAAATCGTCAACATCCGCCAAGCTCACCAGAAACAATACGAACGGTGTATCGCTTTTATAACAAACGGACCTTTCCAGAACGTCTTACTGTCTTCAAATAAAGATTTCAGATCATCATTTTACCTATGGCTTTATGCAATAAAGATTTTAGGTCGTCGATGAGTACTTTTTTATATATGTATGTAATAAGACCGTTGTTGAAAGGGAGAGTCTTAGACAAGTATATTGGATCCTCTCTCTGAGTATGGTTTTGTGACAATGCCTAGTAGCTTAACTTGTGACTTCGCTTTCTCCAGTCATGGCCGAAGAATATAACTTAACATAAGTTTTTCAAATCTATATATCGAACAGGCATTGCGTTTAACTGCCTCTTAATGCTTAGACATTCAAGACTGTTCGCGAACATGAGAGCCTTCGAATTCTTTTACAGTAGCCGTCAGTGAACCTGCAAACAATTCTCAATTCCCAGAATCAAGGTCACCTCTTTCCTAATGAGCAAAATTATATAGAAAAAATATAAAATATCGTTCACTAAGTTCTAGAGATAATATATAATATAAAGATTAATAAATAATAAATAAATAAAATAAAATATATTATATAAAGATAAATTAAAGATCAAAATTTATAATCATTTTAACATAGGAAAATTTGAAGTAGCATGGTTTATAATAAAGTGAGAAGCTATTGTTTTTTTAAGGTCCGCCAATGCATTGCATATATGCACTCATGTTGCTGTGCCGTCCACCTAAGGGACATTAGTTCTTATTTAGTCCCTACACCTTTGTTATTAGCTCCACTTAGCCTTTATATTATCATATTTGTAACCCACACAACGAGCTTGACAAATCTCATTATTAAACAATATACTAAGCATTATATTTATAAAGATATTGGTAATATTTATATTGTAATATTCAAATGGAAAGAATGCTACCAAAATTACACTTTAATCAAACTAAAGACAATTACATTTTTGCTATATATTTAGTTATTACGTTCACTTAGCTTTTATATTATTAAATCCATAACCTACACATCTAGCTTAACAAATCTCATTAGCAAACAATACACTATGCATTATATTTATAGAGATATTGGTAATATTTATATTGTAATAGTTAAATGGAAATAAAGCTACAAAAATTACAAGTTAATTAAACTACAGATAATTATATTTTGTTATTAGGTCCACCTAGCCTTTATATTATTAAATCCGTAATCCACACATCGAGCTTGAAAAATATCATTAGGAAACAATATACTATGTGTTATATTTATGAAGATATTAGTAATATTTATATTGTAATAGTCAAATGGAAAGAAAGATACCAAAATTACAAGTTAATCAAACCAAAGACAATTATATTTTTGCTATATATTTTCCACTAAATATATACGAAATTACCTTCTCAACCACTAATGTCATGCATGAGATATTTTTGTATATATTTCTATAGTGGTTTCCATTTAAATATGCATGTTAATGATGTAAAACTTCATCATAGAAATTGCTAATTTTAACTCTGTAAAACTTCATCATAGAAATTGCTAATTTTAACTCATAAACACTTCCTAAAAAACTCTTTGTCAAAATATATTGGCCATGCATAATATTTATGGAAATAAAATAAGGTTCAACAAAGGCACAATTGATAGGGATATCTACCCCTTGGATTAAGTTTACATCCTCATTAATTGATGTATAATTCTTGGATTTGTCATTATTGACCACAAGAATAAATTTTCTACAATTTATCATGCAAGTCCATATTTCTATGACAATTATACCTTCAAAAAGACGAATCCTATATAGATATTGATTAAATAAGGTGTGCTATGCTCTAAAAAATTAAGTTTTTCAATATTGTTGATATCATAAGGTCTACTTTCTAGAGTCATGGTAGTTGACTTTAAGTCCTACATATCATCAAAAAGTTCCAATACCTATTATGTACTTAGATCACACATATGTGATAACTCCTACATATAATTCACTTTGATGATCTCAATATAGTTGGGACTTAACTTCCTTTTCGTACTTAACTTCCTTTTCGTACTTTAAAAGCATATTTTCTTAAATAAAAAGAGAATCTCTAACAAGCTTGCATACTTTCATAACATTTTTCGTGTATCTTTGCACCAACTTGTTGAATAATTATTATTGTCATTTTATTTAGTTATTATAATATAACATGAAGCCCCATGGAAGACCTTTTGATAACAATAAATAAAGTCCCATGTAATCTATTTCTTAATTAAAGAAAGGATTGCATGGAATTTCAAGACTACTTATGCAATTTGAAAAAGTTCATAATAGTCTGAAGAGGTAAACTTGTTAAATTTAAATAATAAGTATGTGTGAAGAAGTCTACATGTGCAATTTTAAGAAGAATTTTATTTCTTTATCTCAAATAAGTATACCTATGGAAATTGAAGAACTACATCTATGTATTTGAAGAAGGCTACATATGCAAATTTAATAAACACTCTTTATCATTTTTATTTTGAAGTAGAATGTGTCATTTTATATTTGAAATAATCTATGTTTTTTTATTTAAAGTAGTTCATGCTATTTTAATATTTTTATTGAAAAATCCCATCTATTTAAATGCTAATATTTTTTCAAATCTTATGAATTTTGATGTAAAAGTTATTGAATTTATTGAACTTTAAGTTGTTAGCTTTATGATGATATTTATCAAAAGCCAGAAATATCTTGAATAGTACTAAAATTTAAAGTACTTGGGTCATATTAAGTCCAATACTAAAGGTATGCAAAAGTAATAATCTAATATATTTTTTAGTGTAATATTTTAAGTGTTAATAATAAAGCCACTTTTTTATGTGTAGTAATCCCATTTTATTATGAATTTTATTTTATACCATGGTTTCAAATGTTAATGATATGACGGTGATTGGAAAATTATATGTAAAATATTATTCTTATTTGAAAAATATATAGAATTGATTTTGTATGTGAAATATTTATCAAATTTTCTTAAAAATTGCTAAACCACAAGATATAAATAAGAATCCAAAATAAGAAAAGGATTATAAGTGGGTTATAAGTGTCAGATCAAGAATTATGGGAAATTTTAAAATATAAACTAGACCACTCATTTAATAATTCAATACTAACAAAGAAGACTACAAAACTTTGATAAAATGTATCAAATACCAAGGATACTAATAATTATACATATCAAAAGATAGCTAACACATATTAAGATGCAAAATGAATATAGTGTGAATAATCCTATCACAAATATATGTTATATAAGGAATAGAATTAGAGTGATGAATTCCAAATATGGGAATGATGATATCATAGACGTTTTGGTTTAAAGGTTGTATTTTTATCATCACAATATCATATTTGTCATTGAATTGATATAAATTTAGAAACTACGTTGTTAGAGGATTTAATTGGTCATTTTCTATATGAATAATAAATAGTTAAAGTTAGTCTCCTTATGTGTGGTACCGCATTGCTTGGTAATTCTTCAATATCTCATTGAATTTTAAGGCTTAGGATTCCACAATCCATCTAAGGAGTTACATTGATTTAAAGAAGATATATTCTAATTTACAAGGAAGTAATAATATGACTTTATTCTCTTGTATGCTTGTGTTGTGGTTTCTAATCGCCCATAGGTCTATTCATAAGGAAATGAATTGATCCAAGAGTCTTGGAGGTCGATGATGAAGTGAAAAAATCTTGTGTAAAGGTAGTCTCCTAGATTTCCTCCAAACCTTCCATGGGCATTGTAGACACCAAAATAGCACCAATCCGATTATGTGGCTACAAACACTGATCGCTTTGACAAACACAGCCCCCAGGGCAGCCCCCAGAGGTTAAACAATGGTCTTAACAACTTTCATAGCAATTTTGTAAGGTCAAGAGGCAATTTGGCACATTCAGGCACTTTGCTTAGTATTCGTCTCACCCAGGGATGAATTCTGAATTCGTCTCTGGTTGGGACGAATTCTGTGTTTAACGGGCAAAAATAAGAATGGTGCCAAGTGGCATCCAGGGACAGACAGTTGATGACTCCTACCTCGCACGCGTGTGTGGGTGGGTAGATGGGCCGTTAGAGGACTTTCACAAGGGCAGTTATGAAAGCCCAAGTCATGGAGGACTCCCCTCCCTCATGGGAAGACATGACCGCCACATGGCACCTATGACCAACACATGGTGCTTATGCTTCCCTCTCAAAAGAGACCCCATGGGTCTATAAAAGGTGGGACTTTTCTCACCCAAGAAAAGACAGATTGGAGGCGATTTCAAGCAACGAAGTGCTGTCCAATTGATTACCCATTTGCATCTTTTGATTCACCTTCTCACATCCACTAATCTCTTTCGCAAGGGAGGTTATTGGGTGGATTTTGGAAGCGTGGATCCAACCCAAATCCAACATTTGACCACCTTACACCACCAATTTGCAAACACCCCAATCCTACGAGGTTTTGGACCCATCCCTAGTGGATTGGCGCCGAAATCAAGTGCCAACGTTGGGAGGCCCACTTGGGCACCCCGCATTTTATAAGTTTTATTTTAAAGCATTCTAGATTATTTGTTCATGTTGCATTTTACGTTATTCTGTTTAGTGAACTCATAGCTTCATTTCCATAACATTTTGATCAGATTTTATCATGTCTTTTGTCGCTTTGTTGTCCCACTAACTTGCAGGTAGCGACATCGAATTCTTGATGATAGAGGCCAAATTGGGAGAATCCGACCATCTGGGTCGTCCCAAAATGGCCCCAATTACATAACCCCTCTGTTTGGAGGTGTTTTGGAGGCCTCGGGAGTCGACATTGGAGCAAGATCACTTTAAATTTTCTAACACAGTAGAATTCATCCCACCCAAGGACGAATAGCAGTCAGAATTCGTCCTGCCTAGGGACGAATTCCAAGTGAAGGTAGATTGGCCTACTGTTTCAACGGCAGTGTCCCTCTGGTAATTTCTTCTGACCTCTGTCGAATTTGCAGGTGACTTAGACCCATTTCATTCACTGTATTTGACAATATTTTGCATGCATCTTTTGGCAATTTCAAAGAACGAACTCTCCTTTTTGTCATAGGTGCTACTGACATCTTTGTTGTTTCTTTGTTCGCAGGAGGAGTAGCAGAGGTTAAGGACTCATCAACATCAGCGGTGGCATCGTCTTGGCCCGCCCATCTCAAGTGTGGGCACGTGGAAAAAGGAACATTAAGTCTTGATTGTAATCAAATTCTTTTAACGCTCCTAGCCCCTGAAAAGGGAGGAGGCGTCTTTGTAACAGAGATCAAAAGAGTTTAATGAAAGGGTTGTGTTTTCTCCATTTTCTTGTATCTCATTTCAATGTGTCTCTTTCATTTCATGCATTCTACATTTTTAGGACTTAAGCGTATTTGATTTTGAATGCATCGCAATTAGTGTTTCCTTCGCCCGGAATCTCGTGCTTTCAGTGGCGATCACGGTGGGACCCTGTCCCCTGTTTTTAAGATCAAGAAACTGATCAAATTTTTGTGTTTTGTGCTTGATAGGTACATTTTTTTAATTGCAGACTGTTATTCGTCTCTGACTGTGACAAATACTTTACTGGAATTCGTCTGACCCTGAGACGAATTTAAATTCGTCTCTGGTAGGGACGAATTTTGTTCTGTAATTCGTCTCACCGAGGGACGAATTTCTGTCTGCAAATTTTCAGAGCCGAAGATCAAAAAACAATAGATTTGGGCAGAGAAAGGTAAGGGTTCTAAACTGTTCCTGTTACTTTATGTTTTTTTGTTTCTATTTTCTTTCAAATTTTGCTTGCTTAAAGAAAGTAGTGTTGCTGCATGTTTCATTTTTCAAATAAAAGGAATCACACACACTTCACACAACAACTTTAAACAAAGGAGCTGGTCGTAAGACCCCAGCCCTTGAGCAAGACCAACGGTGGGTTCATCACCACCTTGGCTTAGCTTTGCATCCATTTCCCCGATTGTCACTGTTGTTAGGCGTAAATCCTGACGAAAGCTGACCGAGTGTCGTTGGGGTGATTCCCATGCGCATGAGGATAAGTCTTCTATGGTAGGTGCCATTAACAAGACAATCCCCCTTTTGTACCGCCTACGTACCACGTACCATCTGCTCTCACGTACCTATAGTCTCCCTCTCGTAAGGGCGGGTATATAGAGAGGTTGGTATATCGGCCTGGTTGGTATATTGAAGGGGTGACCATTTTGGGAGTTATATGAGCTGTCATAATGCATTTAAACGTTCTTCAAAACTTGCAAAAACAAAACAAAACATCAAAATGCACTAAACCAGTTTAGGACACACTATTTAAACCCTTAAAAGAGATAATCACGATTTGTGTATGTGTGTGTTCATTTCTGCTTAGTGTAGACAAAAAGAAAAATCATCATAAACGAGATAAAAATCTGCTTAGATAGTAGAGAAGCACCGCAATGGTGTACACCCGTAGCCAAGCCCAATCAAGGGCAGAAGCTCCGGAAGGTACACAAGAAGTAGGCACAAGTCGCCTTCGCTTTAGTCCGGAGGACTTAGTCATACCCCCTTGGCGGTCTGGCCAACAAGAAGGTCCACGTCAGACCACATCAAGAAAGAATTATTGGGATCCCCCTCAGTGGGGTATGCCCATTCAACACAGCCCCTTTTGGGAAGACGCTTTACATGCAGACCTTGACGTAAATAGAGAATCACCTTTTGAGGTTAGACATGAGTGGCCACAGTGCGATGAAGCGCTAGAAAGGCACACTGTCCATTTGGAGAGACAACGTGGATATGGCATCCCTTCTTTACCTCCCATCAAAACAGAAAGACAAAATCTAGAGCGCAGGGCTCTTTACACAGGGCGAGCTAACTCCACCCACCCCTTTCAAACCCATGAAAGGGAGTACGAGGAAAGCCATCGCATTCCTCAAGGACAACAAACAGTGCGGTAACCTTGTGTTTCCGCACCTGCTAGGTATCATGATCACACATCGAGGCCAGAGCCTCAAGTAAATGTCGCCTACCTCGACAGAGGAAAGCAACCAATTGAAATTTTAGATCATCAAGATCAAGGCAAATGCATAGAAGAAACATTCAAGTCTCCTGAGCAAAAGGCGGGGGACCAAATTGACCCGGCAGTCGCCAGACATGCCGCCTGTCAAGCCCAAATTATGCGACTTAAACAAGGTCATTAGGAGTTAGAGTACCAATACCGCCTGGATAAAGAGCGCATGCAACGCGAAGCGGATGAGTTATGCTATAAA
Source organism: Wollemia nobilis (assembly GCA_028583015.1). Taxonomy (NCBI): domain Eukaryota; kingdom Viridiplantae; phylum Streptophyta; class Pinopsida; order Araucariales; family Araucariaceae; genus Wollemia; species Wollemia nobilis. The sequence goes on from JAQPPZ010016612.1 coordinate 2,916,366, forward strand.
CTACCTGAGAGGGCGCCAACCCCTCGCACCCAAAGAGCAGAACAATATGTGAGGCACAACCCTTTGGTGCAGGACAGGTCTCTGCGACCTTGTCAAGCTTTGCCTCCAAGACCTTATAGACCCGAGAGGGAGGCCACTCCCCGAAACAATGATGGGTACCCTCAGCAGGGATTCAATCAGGGTTATAGGTCTCGCCTAGAGATTCCTCAAGAATTTTATGAGGAGTATGAACCAGAAATAGAACGTGCTGAAACTCCCCATCAAGGCAGGAGGGCGGCCATTCGGCCACCCCCCCATAGGCCTCCAGTCTCCCATAACTCACAACGGGAGCAAACAAAAGAGGAAGAAATAAAATCTTTCGATGCATACAAAGTGCTATTAGAGCGTTTGGAGTCTGTGGAGACAAAAGCTTCTGGGCATCAAAATCCCACGTTACGTCAACTTCGCAGTCATCCAGTGCATCCCTCAGTGCCCACACCTCTTTACCCCGAACATTTCAAGTTGCCTCAATTGGCGGTCTTTAAAGGTGAAGAGGACGCACAAGAACATGTCACAAGGTTCCTAAGTCAATGCTTTGGTATCCAAGATAATGACGCATTGTTGCTTAGGACATTCATAACCACATTCGTAGGCCCTGCCTCGGATTGGTTCACACAATTACCCAAACACAGCATAAGCAACCTAGATCAATTAGTAGATGCGTTTCTTGAATGCTTTGCCTTCAACACAAGGAAGAAGGCATCACTTAGTGATCTGGCCAGCCTCAAGCAATATGAGGAAGAAACAATGGCAACATTCAGGAATCGATGGAGGGCTTTGCTTTCTAAGCTACCCTACCGTCCCCCTATGTCTGATCTCACACAGATGTTCACAAAAAGTTGCTTAAAATTGATCTCTGGGCTATTGCAGCTGCAGCAATACGCCATCTTAGAAGAAGCTTTGGCGCAAGCCAGAGTTATAGAAGAGATCAAAATAGGTGAAGGCGCAATCGCCAAGCCTAAAAAGAAAGAGTGGAATAAAACCATTAAGATCGAGACTACGCAATCACAACCCGCTGTGGTTAACCAAGTTACGATAAATGTCCCCAAGCCTGTGCAAGAAATGCAGCCCCAAAAGGCTAATTACCAGGCAGTGCCTCCTAGTTATGAAAGAGAAAATACAAGACAGGAGCAGAATCAGCAGCGTCACCCTAGGCGACAATTCACCCCTTATACGGAGTCCAGGGACTCCCTATTTGACCACTTGTCAGCGGCAAATTTAGTCACCTTGCCAGAGATCCAAACTATAGACCCTAACGCTCCTAAGCCTAAGGGATACAGAGAGGAATTATATTGTAGATTCCATAGGCGAAGGGGACATGACTTAAATGGATGCTGGAAATTCAAAGGATTAATCCAAGATCTGATCGACAATAAAACATTGGCCGTGGACAACCCCATAGCGCCAAATAATCAACAAATGAGGGTATTCAAGGACCCTTTACCTGCCCACGAGGCACAGGCAAAACCTCTCCAGATTAATGAGGTGCGACAAAATCTTTCCATGCAAGGATTTGTGGGAATGATTAGCATAGTGACCAGGAATAAAAAGTACCCAACAATTGCCCCTGAGGTAGCTACAAGGGAAGTTCCAACAACATCGCAGCCTCAACAATGCCCTATGCAGTCACCTCCGCCTAGACCCGAGGTCACAATACGGACCAAACTCACGCAGAGTTTACGGACCACATCGTCTAGGCTTTCCATTTACGAGCTTATTCAACAGTCAACACCTCATAGGGAAGCTCTTATGGAAATTTTAAAAGCCATCGAATTACAACCTCATGAAGCAAATTCTTTCAACAACTTCATGGGACATGTGAAACGATGTACGGAGCCGATCATTACCTTCAGAGAAGATGAAGTCAAAACAATATCGAATGACATGGTAGATCCACCCCTGCACGTTATCGCGCGGGCCAACGGGATCCCGTATAAGAGAGTGTTGGTAGATACTGGCTCGTCCAGTAACATCATTACCATTGCAGCCTTAAAACATCTAAAGCTGCCAGCCTCTCACATCACAGCCTCCACATACACACTGCGAGCTTTCAACGATGCAATATGCTTGACGGTCGACACAGTTGTTCTGCCTGTCCAGGTAGGACAAAATACAATACCTACATTGTGCCATGTGTTGGAAGGCGAGATGGTTTACAATATACTGCTAGGGCGGCCTTGGATCAGGGACATGAAGTGTGTCCCTTCGATCGCTCACCAGTGCTTAAAGTATGCTTTTGAAGGAGAAATACATGTAGTCCCGATGGATTTAGAGCCCTTCAAGTATTGCAATGCGGTACATTTAATACCTCAATCGACCCTCCCTTCAACTCATTTGGATTTCCAGTTAAACCCATTTAAACAGGGTCCGATACCGCAGGCACCACTGGTGACCAAATCAACAAAATCCCAGCCAGGTGAGTCTTCATCACCTGCTCCTTCATTATCAATGCCACCTATCATGGCCAAATAGAAGGACAAGGGAAAATAGATCATGGAAGAGGCTCAGCCCCTAGGAGAGGGGTTGCCCACAATATCAACGGTATCAACAGAAGAAACACCTAGCACAACGGAAGTTGAGGCTCTTAAAACACCAAACATGGAATGGACTCAAGAAGGACTACCATTCCCTCCCTCCCAAGCATCAACAATCACTGTTAAAATAGCCAGTACGGGCCTGGGGGAGTACTTAGTGCAAAATGTTGTGGCAACGCCCGCATTAGAGTCAGTACAGGACATGGGGAGACCTCGCCTTCCCATAGGGACAGTTGTTCCTCTAGGCTACCCACCAAACCAAACAAATTTTGTGTATGGGGGCCTTGATCATGGTCTTGAACCATGCAAGCAAAAGGATGAAGACGAAGAACCTTTTGCTGAAAACATCAACTATCTATCAAACCCGGACTTTGCTCTAAGATATCTCGGCCAATGCAATTGGCATGGATATGGGCTAGGCAGATATGAGCAAGGCATACGTGTCCTTTGCCAACCAAGATATCAAATTCCATACGATAAGTCGGGGGTAGGGTTCAACCACCCCCTGCCCTTAGACATCTTGGTAGAAAATATGCAAGGCCTAGAAATAGGCAACAAGGGGGGATTGGCACCAGATCCTTATGCCAACCCAAATACAGAATATACATTGGGAGATTACCTCCCATGGTCAACAAACACCCTTGGCAACAGCAGTAATCCCTCTCCTTTGTTAGAGAGAGGTGAAAGTTCGAACATTAATCCTCAAAGAGAACATCAACAGTGTTCGGACATCTTTCTGAAGTTGTTCCCCTTAGAGGTTCCAGTTGAATCAACACAGTGTCAAGAGAATCAGGTCCCTCCACTGAGAGTGGAACAACCGCAATGGGATCAGATTAACTTACTGGAACAAGGAGAACCCTCAATGTCACAAATAGTTGCTGAAGAGAATGAACATTTTTGGATCTCCGAAAGTGATTCAGAAGATGAGACTGAGATGATCTATCTTAGACATGTGCGACGGAATAATCGCCCTTTAACTCATGAAGATCTGATGGGACAGATGGGCATAAGGTTAGGGCATGAATGGTGGGTAGACCCAGCGGGGTGGGACCAAGTGTTGGATCCATGGCTCCAAATTCAAGATGAACACCGTACACCCCGAGACCCTATCATGATATCAGTGCCAAGAGAAGACCCTGTCTTCTTACCAACAAATAGGGCCGATCCGTTCATACCCGTCCCTACAGAACCAGATCCAGAGCATAGGGAGCACCCAGAATGTTCGAGTTATAACACCCATGGTAGTGGAGATCAAACTCATTTCATCCACATGATCTCCATTGACTTGACCGCACCCATCCGCAATCCGGTCGATCCAGCACGGTCATTGCATCTAGACATAGATGCCATCGACTGGGATTGCGTCAATTCACCTTTATCACCATCAGAGTACTGGCCTTTCGGTGAAATGCCTCATTTTACCCCAAGGGCAACTCAGGATATTTTTCAATCTGAAGAGGGACCCGAGGTTCCAAATGTAGATTTAAACTCAGCTAATGATATTCATTTGATCCCAACTCCACATCAGTTGGAGGACGGATCCCACATGTCAGTCGAGGAAACGACTGACGTAGACATCGGCTTAGACCCAATGAATCCATAGATTATCAAGCTGGGGGTAAACTTATCCCCTGAAGAGCAAGCCGACTACATTGCCCTTCTTAAAGCGAAGAAGGAGGTTTTTGCATGGTCATACAGAGACATGCCGGGACTAGACCCGCAGCTAGTCATGCATAATTTGATGCTTGATCCGACAATCAAGCCCATAAAACAAAAACTATGAAAGATGCACCCAATAGTGGCCTTGATGGTCAAAGATGAATTGCAAAAGCTATTGGATGCACAGTTTGTCATCTGCATGGATTATCCGCCATGGCTGTCCAACATGGTTCCCGTTAAAAAGCCCGACGGGAGGATTTGCATATGCACTGATTTTCGAGATCTAAACAAAGCGAGTCCTAAGGATGATTTCCCCTTGCCAAGCATCGACGCATTGGTAGACGCTACAGTAGGTCACGAAATGCTATCCCTCATGGATGGTTTCTCAGGATACAATCAGATTCGTATCAATCCTGAGGATCAACTCAAAACGGCATTCACAACGCCTTGGGGGACATTTTGTTATAAGGTCATGCCTTTTGGCCTTAAAAATGCTGGCGCCACCTACCAACGTGCCATGACGTACATCTTCCATGATTACATGCATAAAAATTTGGAAGATTACATGGATGATTTGTTAGCCAAGTCTCTTTTGCGCTCAGATCATCTCGGTGACTTAAGCAAGATCCTCGATCACCTCATAGAGAATAAGGTTAGACTAAATCCCAAGAAGTGCGTATTTGGTGTCACATCTGGAAAACTCTTAGGTTTCATAGTCTCAAAACGAGGAATCGAGGTGGACCCACAGAAAGTCAATCCTTGAAATGGCTCCCCCAACCACTATCAAGCAGCTCAGAAGTCTGCAAGGAAAGGTCGCATCGATTAAATGCTTCATAGCGCAATTATCTGACAAATGTCGACCCATGAACAAATTGTTGCACAAGGGGGTTACATTTCATTGGGATGACGAGTGCCAATCAGCCTTTGACGAGATAAAACAATACCTGGCTTCGCCGCCAGTATTGGCACCACCTAGACCAGGAGTGCCGTTCTACTTATACATCTCAGCTACTGAGGTGGCACTGGGTGCCATGCTAGCCCAGAAGAATGAACTTCACAAGGAACAGGCTACTTACTATCTTAGCCGCACCCTGGTCAGTTACGAACTTAACTATGCATACGTTGAGAAACTCTGCTTGGCAATGGTGTTTGCTACTAAAAAGTTACGGCACTACATGCTGAGCAACACTACGTATGTTGTGTCTAAGGAGAATCCATTGCGATGCATGATGAGTCGTACTTATCATAGTAGTCGCACGGCGAAATGGATCATGTTGTTGACGGAATTTGACATTGAGTTTATTGGACAAAAATCTATCAAAGGACAAGTCATAGCCGATCAACTAGCAGAGGCTCCTCTTGAAGACGATCAGCCTCTAGTCATAGAACTACCAGATGATGGGGTCTTCCATGTCTCAGAATCGCCAGATTCTGATGAGCCTGAGTCACAGGCCGACATAACCTTATTCTTCGATGGTTCTAAATGTGAGCAAGGTGGTGGCACAGGAATTGTATTCTTCACACCGCAGGGTGCTCCAATGCCCCTGTCATTTAAATTAAACTTCTAGTGCACCAACAATAATGCAGAATATGAAGCCTTGCTCCTAGGTCTTCAGACAACAATCGCCATTAACATCAAACGACTGAACATATTTTGTGATTCGCTGTTAATAGTCAATCAAGCCAAAGGGGTATATAAATGCAAATGCCCAGTTTTGCAGGCTTATAAAGCCCTTGTGGACAAATTCCTGGCAAAACTTGAATGGTACGACATCGAGGCACTCCCTCGGTCATCAAATCATTTTGCGGACACAATGGCCTCCTTGGGGTCACTAATCCCACAAGACCTTTCTGGTGATATGACAACCATTCAAGTCAAAACCTTATCGCAATCTACGATGGAGCGTGCAAGCTCAGACTTGACACCAGGAATCCACATGATCCAGATCGAACCATCCTCGGATAAGTTCTTTCGAATCCGAGATCGTCTAAAACGTGCCAACTGGGGGTCCTTATTTTCCCCTCCTCCCATTAATAGCAACACAACGCTATTTTTACAAGTTCTATCCCATTCAACGTTTGTTAGGGAAGAAATTCAAAAGGGATTGGCTATTCATACTATCGAGGTTTTCGATCAACAAGACTGGTATTTACACATTAGAGACTACCTCAAGTTAGGTAATATTCCCCTTGGATTGACGCACGCCGCAAAACAAACATTCAAGCAGAAAGCGACTAAGTATGTCTTGATAGGAGACATTTTGTATCATCGCAGCTATGAAGGAATCCTTCTTCGTTGCTTGGACCAGCAAGAGTCCACTTGGGCGATCGCCCAAGCGCACGATGGTACATGTGGTGGCCACTTCAGTGGTATGGCCATTGCAAAGCGCATTCTTTGCATGGGCTATTATTGGCCATATTTAGAGCGAGATTGTTGCGCATATGTCAAGAAGTGCGTGAAGTGTCAACATCATGCCAATTTGATGCACGTACCTTCCCAGGACTTGCAGACAGTCTAGTCTGCTTGGCCATTTTTGCAATGGGGCTTCAATCTAATTGGAAAGATCTCCCCTGCATCGTCAGGCCGTCACACGTTTATCATAACGGCCACAGAGTATTTTACCAAATGGGTGGAAGCAATTCCGCTAACCTCTATGACAGGACCCCGCATTGTGGAGTTCATTTTGCATAACATCATATGTCATTTTGGTATTCCATCCAAAATAATCTCGGATAATGGGCCATCATTCAAGAACAAAGACGTGCGTGCTTTGACCACAAAGTATAAAATTTAGCACAGTTTTTCGACACCCTATTATCCACAAGCAAATGGGCAAGCAGAGGCATCAAACAAAATGTTAGTTGCTATCCTTAAAAAGATGGTCACAAACAGTCATAAGGATTGGCACATACAAATCCCACTTGCCCTTTGGGCTTATCGCACTAGCATTCGAACGCCAACTGGGGCAACTCCGTTTTTGCTCGTGTATGGCTCAGAGGCAATAATGCCTCTCGAGTTGGAAATTCCTTCCCTCCGCATATCAATGCAGGAATTCATCGATGATGACACTGCACGGCAGGCCCGGTTAGACCAACTTACGTTGCTTGACGAACGACGCGTTAATGCTCTAGAGCACTTACGTATCTATCAAGAGCGGCTTAAGAAAGCTTACAACATGAAAGTTCACCTAAGGGACTTTCGGGTTGGTGATTTGGTTTTGAAGGAAAACCAACGGAACTCTAATTTGCCGTCCCACCTAAGGGACAAGTTCACGGCAAATTGGTTAGGTCCATATGTCATTGATAGCAAAATAGGACCCGGGACGTACCGGCTAGCTTCTCTTGACGGTATCAAGGAAACAGAACCCTTGAATATCAGTCATTTACGACCATTTCATATCTAAGAGAGCCATATCCCAAAAATGCTCCAAGGATTATCGTAATCACTTGGTCACCACAAAAGCTCCAAGGATTATCACAATCACTTGGTCACCCTAAAAGCTCCAAGGATTATCGCAATCACTTGGTCACCACAAAAGCTCCAAGGATTATCGCAATCACTTGGTCACCCTAAATGCTCCAAGGATTATCGCAATCACTTGGTCACCACAAAAGCTCCAAGGATTATCGCAATCACTTGGTCACCCTAAAAGCTCCAAGGATTATCGCAATCACTTGGTCACCCTAAAAGCTCCAAGGATTATCGCAATCACTTGGTCACCACAAAAGCTCCAAGGATTATCGCAATCACTTGGTCACCCTAAAAGCTCCAAGGATTATCACAATCGCTTGGTCACCCCAAAAGCTAAAAGCTCCAAGGATTATTGCAATCGCTTGGTCACCCCAAAAAGGCCCCGAAGGATTCTCGAAATCCCTTGGTCACCATCAAGAAAATTCAAAAACAACAAAAATTTTTGCATCTCATTTCTAGGCATACTCAAATTCAACAATAGAGAAGCTCTTCTCGCACCTCATCTTCATATTAAAAAAAAAATCAATCCATCAAAAATACAAAAATACATAGCTGCATTAAAGCATTGAATCCATACATTGCATATTTGTGGTCGTACAGGTCAAAGGCACCATAGGCTGTAATTGATCTGCTAGTCCATCTTGTTCCCCACTGTTCCACTTTACAAAACAACAAAAACACCATGCATCGCTTTTAACACTAGAGTCAGTGGTCTTTTAATGTATCAAGATTTTTCGTGATTTAGTCATCATTTTTCTCTTTAGCCACGTAATGTACCGAGTCAGACAGATTTTATGAAGGTAGAGTCATACTTGAAATACACCTTGTTACGTAACATCCCAACACAAATAAAAACACATAAAACAATTCCTGAGTTGTATGAACGAAAGATGAAACCTGCACAGTAATCCAGGTCACCAAAAGCGAAACGGTTATCTTGCTCATCCCCCCGTGCGAATGACCCCAAGAATGCTGAGAATTGGCAAAAGGACAAGCATCCTCCCTACCCAATTCCCTAAGAATCCCTAGTTCTCAATAGTTGCAAAACATCAAAAATTTGCAAAACGTCAAAAACTCAAATATTTGACATCATACAGTGCACACATCAAACGGCACAAACGATAGTGATTTTCATCACTCCATATCCCCAATCCCTTGCTCAAAAGAAAAACAAATCAAAATAAAAAGTGATCTTATCACTACAAATGAGCAAGTATCCCAATACAATTGAAAAAAAGAAGGGAGTTGAACTTGAATCCCTGGAACTCTCAGCATTCTAACAGGTCATGAGGCAAGCCTCAGTACCGGTTTGGTTGATAGCCTATCGGTAACTGACGGTAAACTTCGTGCATGATGATATATCTGTCACATTAACTTGCGTACAGATCAATGTTTGCATGTGGAAGAGCTAGCTTATGGAATCCTGGATAACATCGCAGATTAATCTAACTAAATACAACAAAGGAGTTAGTGGAGCTAATTAGGTGATCCTCAGTACAGGTTCGGTTGAAAGCCCATCTGGCATTGGCGGTATCCTAACAAATACCACATAAATGAACTCAATTGCACACAAAGGGATGTGAAATAGCTTGGTCAAAAACAAGTCCGATTCATACCTTGTTCAAAAGTCTTGTAAGATAAAGTACAGTCATGGCTAGTGAGTTAAAAACCGTCTGAGTCTCAGAAAACCTTAGCTACATTTCTAAACCAACTGTGCTACTTTCCATCTTTGCAATACAATCAGAAAATACAAAAAGAGAGAAAAACCACATGTATACATACAAAGTCATTTACCATAGCAATCGTCTAAAAATGAAATAAACAGAATCCTAAACAGTCTATGGTGCCATAGCCAAACATCACAAAGTCCATTCATCCATTTCATTTTTGCATATCACATATAAAATCAAAAACATTTGCATTCATCATAACATACGCATCCAAAAATAAATAAACATGCATACATCCATAGTCATCAGCCATGATGCATAAAGATCAAACCATCACATGTACATAACAAAAATAAAACCGGTATATATAGATATATCGTCAAAAAAATGCCCGCAGGCTACAAAACTGGTCCTCAGACCTCGCAATCATATAACAAAACCCAACCTAAGGCATCGACCACCATGATCATGCAGGATCGGTGCGACGGGAACTACCCCCCGTGGTGTGGGTCCTATGGGACCCTGTAGGGTGGCTACTACTAGCCCCCGCATCACGCCTGCTACCGCCTCCCTCATCTAATCGCCTGCGACAAGATGATGCTGACTGCTCAGTCGCACTATCCCTCGTTCGACGTGAAGATCCACTTCCCGAGGGCTCAGGTAGCCGCCCACCAAGGCGGATGACCTCCCTCTCCAAATCTAGCCGATGCCGAAACCACTCTACCTCCCGTCGATGATAGTAAGATACTGCATCATCGCGTTGTGCCAAAACCCTATCCCGCTCTACTAGTTGAGCCCGTAGGAGATCCCTCTCCCGTAGCGCATCCCCCAGCTCCATATCCCGAATCCGTAGTAGCTCTATCAATCACGCATTCTCAATGCGTATCCCAGACTCCATCTCCTCTACATCCGCCTGAAGTACAGGACCCTCCGGAACAGCAGCCTGCTCTGGCTCCCACTGCTCCTCCATGTCCTGCATGTCCGGCTGATCCGGAGCTCCCACCTCCACATCCTCATCCCCCACCTCAACCATGTCCGCGTCATCCATTGAAACTCCCCAATCATCCCCTGCTGCCTTAGCACCATCCACTGCCGCCTCCGCGCCTCCTAGTGGCCCCTATCCTCTCCATCGCCGTAGCACCCACCACGAGTCATACTTAGTGGTAGTCCCGATGTCATCAACGTCTGAGACGTCAATCACCGCATCTGACTCCTCGCCCAATGGCGCGATTACCGGCTGATCTAGAGCCCTCTCATCTCCCCGACACCGATAGACCACGGGCTCACTAGGCAACCCCTGGCGCAACCCAAACTGTCATGTAATCCGGCCATAGGAGAAGAACTCATGCTCGGTCCCGTGCCGCCCGATCAACCACCGCTCCCTGCGTATACGTCGGAGCCACTCTCCAGCCTCCGGCTAGGCTGGACAGTCCCGATAAGGGCGCCAAACCACCTCTCCTGGAGTGAGCCGAGAGAAGGCATCAGTATAGTGCTCTACGACACCTACCCATCATCGACTCTACCCATGCTCCGTAGACCGTCGCCACAGAACTGCGTAACCTATCTCCTTGTCCTCCATCGCCGCCCGAGTCATCCACGATAACCCGGTTGGCCTCTCAACAGATATGTGCTGCCAACCCCAACACTGCAATAGATAACTACAGCTGACCCCCTTTCACTGCCGACAACGGACCCCATAAAGCTCCCCGTAGAGCTGTGCCAACAATGTCTGTCCCCATCTCAAGATCAGCGGTGCCTCTATCGGGCACTCTACCAACTGCCACACCAAATCCAGCAGGTTCCACGGGAACCTCGCGCTTGACGAATCAGGTAAAAGCATGTTAGAAATAAGGCCCATCAAGAATGCGTGCCTCACTCCTAACATCCCCCTCTCCTGCCACCATCCAACCAAAATCCCGCCGCCTGGCAGTCCACCTCGACTGTCTCCACTGGGTTCCCTACACCCAGCCGCTCCCCATGCCCAAAGCATCTCGTAAGTATAGCAGTCCGCTGATCAAACGGTGATGTCCTAATAGGCAGTCCATCTATCGAAATCTGAAGCAGCCGATAGACATCCTCCAGAGTCACAGTCATCTCCCCTGTCGGGAGATGGAAGGTGTTGGTCCGCGGATCCCAAAGTTTGATCAGGGCCATCAGATAGGCCTGATCCGGGACCACAGGCTCCAGTCGAGCCACCTGCTTGAGCCCAAGGGCATCAAGCCATTCCCATTCATCATCATTCAGTGCCACCCGCACCTCAGTAAAAGTAGCAGGTACACGGTACCGGCTCCTAACAACCTGAAAAGAAAATAATTCAACAAAAAAATTAATAAAAATCATAAAAAAAAAAAAAAAATTGTACAGAAAAGAACACTCACAACTTCAAAAACAAAAATAAACTCTAAGGAGCACTTACAGGTCTCGATTCGGCACCGTCGCTCGAACCAGTTTGTGCACTCATGATTGCAGGGAAAATTTTAGCAGCGCTTCGCTTCGCAGAATTACCTCCTCCTCCAGAGCTCCAAAATCGCAAGAAAAATTTGACACAAATGAGCCCAAATTCAAGTTTTGGCCCTTAAATAGGCCTTTTGAGTTGGAATTCATCCTTGACTGGGACGAGCGCTCCGGTTAGCACTCGTCCCACCCAGGGATGAATTCTACAGATGGAATTCGTCCCACCCTGGGATGAATTCAGGCCAAAAAATTCAAAACATCAAAAAATGATAAAAAATGCACTAAAAACCAAAAATAAATTTGCCCGATAAGAGTGTTGTTGCACTTGACATCCCGGGTATACAAAATAGACGTTGGGGTCACAAATTGTCATTATCCTACTCCCTAAGAAGGCTACTTTAGCCGGACCGCTCCATGGGAAGACAAATTTTCGCCAATTTCAGCTCCAAATAGCATCGCAAAAAGGGTCAAAACCCACTCAAAAACAACAAAAAATGCAACAACAAAAGCAATAAACATTGCCAGACACAAGTGCTCTGGCACTTAACCTCTTGGCATAAAAAAATTGATCTCGGGGTTTACATTGTCACTATCCTACTCTCTAAGAAGGCTACCATAGCCGGACCGCTCCATGGGAAGACGGACTTTCGACACTTTCACCCCATTATGGCATCACAAAAAGGGTCAACACCCACCAAAAATAGGTCCAAATGTTGGTAAAATTGCACATGCTTAACGATAAACCATCTAAAGGCACCCTTGCACAAGTCATCTTGGGTCAAGCGACTCGTCGCTTTTCTCACGAAGGTCATTCCCTCATCGATTCGTCGCTTGAGGGGGTAGTCACACTTAGTCACCAATCAACAATCACACACCCAATTAAGGAAAACGACATGCATTCAAAGAATCATTGACAAAGACAATTACGCTCCTGCTTGGGGCAGTAAACAAGCAACAATCAAATTGATCAAACACTTGGCATTTTGTGAATCATGAACACAAGGTTCCCCCGTGGATAAAAGGTTGCGCCCTTTGCCTAATCATGACTGATCAATGTCCAAGCTCAAGTCACACCTCACCAAAATAGGTTAATACTTGAAATCAAACTCCTTAGCTCGTCAGAAGCAAGGATTCAAGAATGCATGCCCTTTCCATGCTTGGGGCATCAAAAGTTGGTTAGGTTACCAAGAAACCCTAATCATTAGTGCTTTGGTTATCTATTTTTGCTCGGCGTTGCGCCATGCACAGCGCATCCCAAAAAGGGGCATCTGTAGACACCAAAATAGCACCAATCCGATTATGTGGCTACAAACACTGATCGCTTTGACAAACACAGCCCCCAGAGGTTAAACAATGGTTTTAACCACTTTCATAGCAATTTTGTAAGGTCAAGAGGCAATTTGGCACATTCAGGCACTTTGCTTAGTATTCGTCTCACCCAGGGACGAATTCAAACTGGGATCCGTCTCACCCAGGGATGAATTTTGAATTCGTCTCTGGTCGGGACGAATTTTGTGTTTAATGGGCAAAAAGAAGAATGGCACCAAGTGGCAGCCAGGGACAGTCAGTTGATGACTCCTGCCTCGCACGCGTGTGTGGGTGGGCAGATGGGCCTTTAGAGGACTGTCACAAGGGCAGTTATGAAAGCCCAAGTCATGGAGGACTCCCCTCCCTCATGGGAAGACATGACCGCCACATGGCACCTATGACCAACACATGGCGCTTATGCTTCCCTCTCAAAAGAGACCCCATGGGTCTATAAAAGGTGGGACTTTTCTCACCCAAGAAAAGACAGATTGGAGGCGATTTCAAGCAACGAAGTGCTGTCCAATTGATTACCCATTTGCATCTTTTGATTCACCTTCTCACATCCACTAATCTCTTTCGCAAGGGAGGTTATTGGGTGGCTTTTGGAAGCGTGGATCCAACCCAAATCCAACATTTGACCACCTTACACCACCAATTTGCAGACACCCCAATCCTAAGAGGTTTTGGACCCATCCCTAGTGGATTGGCACCGAAATCAAGTGCCAACGGTGGGAGGCCCACTTGGGCACCCCGCATTTTCTAAGTTTTATTCTAAAGCATTCTAGATTATTTGTTCATGTTGCATTTTACGTTATTCTATTTAGTGAACTCATAGCTTCATTTCCATAACATTTTGATCAGATTTTATCATGCCTTTTGTCGCTTTGTTGTCCCACTAACTTGTAGGTAGCGACATCGAATTCCCGAGGATAGAGGCCAAATTGGGATAATCCGACCATCTGGGTCGTCCCAAAATGGCCCCAATTACATAACCCCTCTGTTTGCAGGTGTTTTGGAGGTCTCAGGAGTCGACATTGGAGCAGGATCACTTCGAATTTTCCAACACAGTAGAATTCCTCCCACCCAAGGACGAATAGCAGTCAGAATTTGTCCTGTCCAGGGACGAATTCTAGGTGAAGGCAGATTGGCCGAATGTTTCAACGGCAGTGGCCCTCTGGTAATGTCTTCTGACCTCTGTCAAATTTGCAGGTGACTTAGACCCATTTCATTCACTGTATTTGACAATCTTTTGCATGCATCTTTTGGCAATTTCAAAGAATGAACTCTCCTTTTTGTCACAGGTGCTATTGACATCTTTGTTGTTTCTTTGTTCGCAGGAGGAGCAGCAGAGGTTAAGGACTCATCAACATCAGCGACGGCATCGTCTTGGCCCGCCCATCTCAAGTGTGGGCACGCGAAAAAAGGAACATTAAGTCTTGATTGTAATCAAATTCTTTTAACGCTCCTAGCCCCTAAAAAGGGAGGAGGCGTCTTTGTAACATAGATCAAGAGAGTTTAATGAAAGGGCTGTGTTTTCTCCATTTGCTTGTATCTCATTTCAATGCGTCTCTTTCATTTCATGCATTCTACATTTTTAGGACTTAAGCGTATTTGATTTTGAATGCATCGCAATTAGTGTTTCCTTCGCCCGAAATCTCGTGCTTTCACATCATAGAGCCCTTTAAATAAATTTAGATCATTCTTGAAGTAAGGAATGGGTCCAGGCTAGAGGGATTGATTTACTCTTCTCAATAGCCCTCATAGGTGAGATGATGTGATTATCAGTCGATGGTGGTTATCATAAGCACCCAAATCATTATCTAAAGTAGTAGTATGGGTTTTTTGTCGATGCAGGAGAATATTTATTAAAGTTGTAGAATGGCTATGATGTCAAGGCTCTTAATGCTCCTAGGAATCGAGTTCATATGGAAATAATGGACTACTTTACCTTGAAATAAAATAATGAGGTCATTCAGGGCTACCATATGATATTTTTGAACCAACTCAGAAGGAATTGTCCAATGAGTATGTCATGTTATCTCTACCACTCACTTACAAAATCTCTACAAGATGTTAGAGGAGGGAAAAATATTGATCCAGTTCATCAAGGGTTGATGTTGTTAACAATTGAGCATGTGGTAAAATCTAAAGGAATTACAGTGGAAGAGGCATTAGGGAAAATCAAAATCTAAAATATTCCCCCAAACCTCTAGCCTCTGCTAGTGATTCCTCTAAGTTATATGGTGGGGATTTTACAACCCCCCATTCCACTTTGAAATGGAAAGCATCATCATCAAGGAAATCTAAGAATTCCCAATATGAATCCAGGAGAGGTTGAGCATATTGCTCAAAATGAATTTCTAATAAGGCATATAGATTTGAATATTCATAAATTTGGTGGATACAATGAATTAGAAGAAGATCCTCCTAGCACAAAATATTTTTAGAGGGTTGTAGGATTTTGATGTTACAAAGGATATGTCTCCCCCATTGGTCCTTATGCTCCTGGTTCTCAATCGCTCATGTGCATAATTGATGAAAAGCACTAGGTACTGATGGGCTCTCTCCAGGTGATGATTGCTTTCATCAATGAGATCTAATATTTGGTTAAGCAATTGAAGGATACATTGGTCCCTTAAAAATTGGGAGACCTCGGTCTTTCTGATTGGCTTATGGTATTTTTTTTGTGGTTTTTTATTTTCTTATTTATCTTGTAAGGTTGGTTGTCTCCTCTTTTGATGTATTTCTAGGGATGCCTTTTTTAGTTGGTATATTGGCTATCTTGTGGTGTGTGTTCTTAGTTGATAAATATCTAGTTTCTGGTCATGATATTTTTGTGTGCCTTATGTATTAAGGTTTAGGGATACTCTCAAAAACCCTACTTTTATCTAATGAAAAAAGTTAAAATATTTTGTGGGTAATCAAACAAGAAGATGTAATATTTAATGGTCAAATAAAAGAATTAGTCTTTTAAATTGGATTCAAAAAATTAAAATAAGATAATATTAGAGGCCTCCAAAAAATAAAAAATTCATGATACAACCAAGAAAAATAACAATATAAGAAATATATATACCTATCAAATAAGTTACAACAATTAGAGAAGTAACAATAGCTATAAAATGCATAAATTTATCATTTATTTTAATTATGGAGAAGAAATACATAAAATTAATTATTATATAAAGAAGAAAGAATTTTTTTGTCATAAAGAAATATTTTAATTAAGGATTCAATCAACACTTATTCAAAAGGAAGGGATTGAATGACATATCACGTAATTCAATGATGAATGGTTTATTGATTTAGGTGTAATTCAATATATGTATTGCTTTAAGGAGTACTTTGATTCTTTTATGAAATATGAAGGTGGATACCTAAATATAATTTTTATGATGGTTATTCTATTTATTTTAAAGTAATTTAAATAAAACCTATGAAGGGTTCGTATGTTAAAAATTGTATAAATATTATTGTTTCTAATGTGCTAAATTTAAAATATTCTAGCTAATAGTCAAATGTTACAACATGGTTTCAAAGTAGACTTATATCTAGATAAAGGTTTGAAAATAAGTATGATAAAGGTATATAATTTTTTATCCATAGAAACTATGAAATGGAGTATAAAATTTTGATTTACAATTTGTGTCAAATTCATCTTGTACTATAATGCATGATATGACTCATGAATTATTGAATAAATATTTTAGATATCTTAATTATAAAATATTCTCCTTATTATCAAAATAGTATATGGTATATGTTCCCCCTTGGATAAAATCAAATAAAAGTGTCTGTCAAGGTTTTATTATTAGAAAGAAAAATAGAGATGCATTTACAAGAAGTACCCTAAAATCAAGAGAGCCTTGAATATGTGCATGGTGATTCATGTGGGTCTATTAATACTAAATATCAAATAATATAAATAAATATTATGACATTTATATCTAAAATTGTGTTTATTTTCATAAAAAATAGATGATCTAAATAAGTTTGAGGTTCTTGATAACCTAGTGGAAAGCCAAATTGATCATAAAATCAAGAAGAAAAATAGAGATAATGGAGGATAATATGTTAGATCAATTAATTTAAATATTTTATGAAATATATGTCATGCATAAAAAGTAATAAATATATATACTCTACAACAAAATTTAGTTTTTTAAGTATATAATATTAATTGAAATGGCTAGCTACATGATTCAGTTCTAGAACTTGCAATGTTTTCTTTAGGAAAAATAAGTGAATTCAAGAACACAAATATAAAATATGTCATCAATAATTATGCTTAAAAAATATCATCCTTAACAAAGCATGGGATATAAATAATCTTATAATGAAATGTTTATGGATAATTTGGTTCTGAGGTTTATGCACATGTACCAAATAAGGTTACAATAAGAAATGTTTATGGTAAAAAGTCTAAAGAGTATTTTTTGGGTATGATAATGAAAAGAATTGGTACAAATTATATGATCCATATACTATGGAAAACTACATCAACAAGAATATTAAGTTTAATGAATAAAATGAAGAGTTTTCAAATAATTCCCTATAAATCATAATTAAATATTATGATAAAAAGGTATTTTTTATGTTTGTTATAGTTCATAAATAAATATAACTCATAGTGATAGTGAAAAAAAACTTATTTCAACATTAAAAAAATAATACTAACCATTAAAAATATTTACAAGCAATATAAACAAGTTGAAGGCGATAAGATTCAACATGTTAACTATTCCTTTATCACCACTATCATGTGGATTAAATATCCATAATATTATGATGGAACTATGGGCCAAAATGAATGCAAATAATCCATGGAATATGAGGATAACACCTAAGTGAAAAAATAATCTTAGGATGTAGTTTAACCTCAATAAAAAAATAATACTCTATAAAATTGGTATATACACAATGTTTAAATTTTACAGATGTATTTAAAAATACAAGGCTAGATTAATGGACAAAAGATATTATTTGGAAGAAAGCACATAATATGGAGAAATATTTGCTCCAATGTCCAAGATAAAAATAGTGAAAGTGGTGATATTAGTGGTAACACATTTAAATTAATAAATGAATTAGATGGATACCAATAATGCTTTCCTAAATGGTGAGATTGAAGAGGAAATATCTATGATCAAACCATATAAATTTATGGAATGAGGATGGGTGCATTTTATATAAAAATTGAAGAAGTGATTATATGGGATAAAACATGGACCAATGGTTTTGTATATGAAGATTAATTAATACCTTAAAACTAAAGGGTTTAATAATAATCCATATAATCCAAACTTATATGTGAAGTATTATCATGGAGGTGAACTACTCATCATTATGTAGATGGTCTTATTATTAAAGAAAAATATTCATATAGTATTAGTAAAATAAAATTAAAATTATAGAATAAATTTGACATAATAGATTTAGGATTTATTCATTACTTTCATAACTTCAAAGTATTCTAAACAACAAAGTATGATAATAATTTTTTTAGTCAGGTTTAAGATGCAAAATTATAATCATACTTCTACTCCAATTGTAGTTAGGAGAAAATTGAATAAGCATATGGATGGTAATGATGTTTAGACAACATTAAATATCAAAATCACTAGATTCATGTAGTCTCCTAAGGTTTGATGTGAGAGAGTTGCTATATGTATTTTGAGATATTTACATGTTGGAATTTATAATATTTTCTAGAAATAAATGAAAGCAAAACATTAACTCAAATCTTATATAGAAAAAAAATTGATGAAATAGATTTGAGGGGTTATTTATAGAAACACAAAACCCTATAAATAATCACTATTCATAAGTAATATTGAAAAACACTCGAATTAATAAAATGATAAGTGTGAGGGGGTATTTATAGCAACACAAAATCCTAGTTACATCAAAAATTTAATCTAAGGAGTTATAACAAGAAGGATTTAGGTGAATTACAAGTCATAAATAAGGTTTTACCATAACAAGGTTAAGCATGGTCCATATGGTTTAACCATATAATTCATAGAGATATTTGGGGTATCTGTAGACACCATAAATAAAAACTATCCATATATAATATTGCATAATTATTTGATAACAAAAACAAGAATGTGTGGGTCATATTTATAATAATACCAAAATCTAAAGTACATTGTAAATCAAGGGGGATTTATGTTAATTACAATTCATAAGAAGTGTTTAACCATAGCAAGGTTAATGGTCACCTATATGAATTACATAAAAATATATTATAAAATAATTAAAAAATTGTACAATGAAATACCCTTAGGACTATCTAATGCATCACACAATATTGGATTTTGGCCATAACTCAAATTATAATTTTAACATCCCATAATCTAAATTGAGGGTCCAAATAGAGGAGACATTAGTAAAAATAACATCATCCTTATAATAGATGCTCTAGTGGACCTTCACATTTTGAGGTAGATTCATTTGGATCCTCCCCATCACATGAAATGTGTTTTTGTAAAAATATTTTCTTTATAAAGTCTCCTTAGATTGAACCATAGTCACACACTACCATTATTATATACTCCTATACACAACCACAAAATTCTTTCTCTAAGATATCAAATGAAGAGGAAAAGTTAAAATTATGGGTGCCAAAAATAGAACCATGAAGGCGTTGGTCTATGGGTCATGTTACTCAAGGAAAATATCACATTCTTATGGGAGGTATTTTTTGCAACCCAACTATTTGTGCATTTTCCAAGTTTTATCTTTGGCAAAATAGAAAATTTTGGGTTTCACCAAGGGAATTTTTTTATTTCCCTAAATCTAGATTTTATGTGTCAATTTATGCAAACACCTATCCTTTGGCTATCTTAGTATCTAAATGTAAAGTATGATGGGTAAATGCAATTAAATATAGAAAGTGCAGCATAAAGTATTTATATGTAATTTTGATTTTGATTCTAATCTAAGACGTATGCATATCTACAAGCAATTTTCCTTTCAAATGCCTAGTTGTAAGACAATGTAAAAAGGGGGGACTAAGCCCTCTAATATTGGTTTTGAAATTTATAGACTTGAATATAGAAAGATATATAAATATGATATATAACCAAATAAGAGATAACCTAAAAATTCATTTATTTCCTTAAATGCTTGCTAATCATAGATTAAAATAAAAATAAAAAAATTCTAATATTTTATTTTCAAGGAAAGGGTGTAAGGGGATGCAAGAAACTAAATTGTATCCTATATGCAAAGGACTATATACACTTTTATTATCAATGTATAAAATATATATTTCCTTTATATTTTCTAAGAATTTCTAAGTTATTTTGTTCAAAATTCCTTTTAGATTTATTATCAATGTCACGTTCGCTTTTGCAAGAAGCTTGATTAATCTCTTATCCCGAAAAATAACAAAAGTCCAAAGAAACTACAACAAATACTTTTATCTATTTGTGTTTGTGTGTTAATATTAAAGGAAAATACTCAAAATGACTACTCATAATTTTCTTCTATATTTATTAATGAAGTGATACAAGTAAAAATGAACAAGAATATGTAGAACTTAGGAATTCATATCTTAATATCAATTTCATGATGCAAAACAAAATATAATTAATGGTTTATTTTAGAAAAATGAATTAATGATGCAAAGTTGAATTAATTTACAAAAAAGATATATTTTTACGCATATGAATCAATGGCATAAAATTAAAGTAATTTACAATAAAGATATATTTTTACCCAAATAAATTTATGATGGAATATTAAAGTGATTTACAACAAATATTCTACACGTATTTGCAAAATCATCACCCAAAAGCACTTCAATGAGAAGGTGCAGAAAGGAAAAGAAGGGTTGGGCACTATGAATTGGAACATCACACCTTTAGAAAAAAGTGATCAAGAATGGACAACGTTGAAATATCTGTACTAGGCTAGAAGCCACCGATGAATCAAATTGTCAACCCATTACCACAAACCCAAAATAAAGCAACTAAGTCTAGAGGAAGCTGGAAGTTTTATCCTTGGTTTAGGTATGGTCAAGTCCTAGATATTTGGACCTACTAAGGAGGTTGCAATAGTTGGATGGTTTGCACTCGATATGAACCCATGTAGATCTAAATGTTTTGATACATGTAGAAGATAAAATGAAAATGACTAAGTCCAGCAGGCACCAAAGGATTTGCACTCGATCAGAGCCTAGGGCGGTCCAAAAGTTCTAATGCACGCATATGGGAAATATAAAGAGAAATGGCTAGTACTAAGAATTGTTATAATAATCTTACCTACCCAAAGTCCAATGAGATACCAAATGTGTAGCCTACTTTGGGAGGAGGCAAAACTATAAAAAACAATGAAGTATTGCTAACATCAAAATATTTGCACCCGATTGAGACCTGACAAGTTGTCCAAATCTCCACCCAAAGATCAAAAACCAATAAAAATAAGTATGAAGGACACTATATGATTTGTAATTTTTCGAAGACCAATAAGGTACCAAATATCTAGCCTACTACTGAAGTCCAATTTTTGAAGCCCAAAAGATTTTTTGCTCAATTGACACTTGGAGGATTGCCCAATATATGGCCTGATACCAGATATTATCATATGGTAAGGAAAAATAAGTTTTGGTACCACTAAAGGCCACGTACCTAGCTGAAGCCCTCCAATATCCTATATATTTAATATCATAACTTCATAGTGCATATGTTTGGCAGTCAACTCAATAAAATCCAACATTGGGCCACCTATGCAAGGATTACCTTCATCTTAGGACACCTATAGGATAAATATAAGAATATTCTTAGTAAGGTGGTTATACTCGTGCTATCATGCAAGTGACAAGGTGGCTAAACCAAAACTAATTAGTGAAAACAAAAAACTAGATTCAAGCAGTAGGCTCACTAATACTTAGCATAACACAAATTTTGACTAAGTTAGAAAGTCATGATGAGGTAGTTGGAGTGGCTATAATTTCAAATAATCCAATTATCTGGCACTCCTTCCAACATAACAACAATTTGTTTCTAAGATAAGTATGTTTTTGATAATGATAAGATTATAGAAAGCCTATATATACATAGATGTAAAATAAAAACTAGTCGGCTCTTAGATATTTACAATTCATATGTAAAGATGGATACCTTGCATTTTAATACAAAGTGGTTGTTGTTTGACCTCAAGTTTAATTTATTTGTTGAATATGTATGTATGGATGACCACTTCTTTCTAATTTTATCTTGTTGAATATTCATGGTGTTTACTTTGAATTCTAAATTTATGTTGGGTTCATTCACTTGTTTTGGAATTTGTGGTTTGATAAGCTACATTATATTAAAATTTGAATGTTCTATAATTGATAGTAAAACTAGTTGGACTATTAGGTAGTTGATTGTTTAACTACACGATTCTTAATTTAGCATGTCTTGATGTTGCTTAATCTGCACCACTAGAATTTTTGGCTTTAGGTCATTTTGCTTCTTTCAGCACCCTTTTCCCCCCACATTTAGGAATAGTTAGCTAGGACTTGAAGGAAATGGTATCCTCTGGATATTGATCATTATAGTTATCATTGCTCCCTGATCATTCAATATTAGTCAAGGTTTATGGGATGCACAAATATTTCTATTATATAAATTCTCCAACCAAATTTTTTTGGCATACCCGATGGGACCTAAGCCCATTGTTTTGATGAGGATTATATACTGGTGATTCTATGCTCATTCTTAACCATTGTTTTAATCACTTGATGACTCCATCTATTAGTACCCAAAAAATATTTGTATATCCATATTTCATTAAGCTAGCTTGCCTAGATTCTCAGATATATGATCAGAAGAAAAACAACTAGAAAATTAGAAGAGCCATTAAGTTTCTAGAATTACAGTTTGGTAGAGTTATAATTCATTTAAGCTTCCCACCTATTTCACCATCCTTCCTAGTCCTTATTGTAGATTTAAATAGTGCATCCAATCCCACTGCTACTAATCTGACTTCGATAGTCCATCCTCTTGCAGCAAAAACAATAGTTGTAAATTAGAATCTAAATGGTCAGAACTACCCAACTTGGAATCATATAGAACCTTTAAATTTATAAATCTATAATCCTATTTCCTTGGTAGATCTAAAAGCTTTTCTAACGTACGATGACATCAAAAAAATTGCATATGAGCATTGTCAAGATGTAGCATCATTAACCACTACACATAATATTCATGATGAAGATATCATGATAAGACTCTTGGTGATATCATTGAAAGGGAAGATGACCTATTGGTATAGAACCTTGTTGGATCTAACTATAACCTCATTGAATAGGCTAGTTGGGAAGTTTATTGAATAATTGAATGAATAAGTAGATTCCTTATTTATACTCACCGAGTTTACTACCATATAGAGGCACCCACAAGAAGAAATAATATATTTCAACATCATATTCAATAGGACATGGAAAAGAGTACTTCAAGGCCTACATCCAAATAATGAATAAGCAATGTACTACTATTTGAAGGTCTTTCACTCTGATCTTGGGATGTACATAAGATAATCCAACATGCAAAAATTCCCAAAACAAAATTCAAGAAGCACTGAAAGAATAAAAGGACCTGGTTGCTATAGGAATATTACCTCTATAATTTATGATCGCTCTATATCTAAAATTACCTCAATAGCAATCGTCGATTATTTTTCCATAAATATACTTTTTGAAAACAACTCCTCTGGTCTATTTCTCTTCTTGGAAACCTACACCAAGTCTACAAAATGCTTCCTACTCTACTTACAGTCCCATTACTCCTAGCACCTTCTACTGTCTCAGCATTACCAGACCTAGATCTCCAAATAATTGTTTTTAAATAAATGACAATAATTTTTAAGAACCTCATAAATAAAGTCACAACCATGAAGCAAAGAGAAGTTGAAATAAAATTTCAACCACAAATATTCCTTCTATCATAAGAGATCATATGGCGTCCACTAGAAAGCCTATAGAGAAATCTAACATTGTGTATGCCAATCAAGAGGAGGAATCATTACCCTAATAATATGAATCTAAATACTGGTGCTCAACATGCAATGATCGACATGGTGAAAGTACATGCATGATGCATCAACACTACATTAATTTAATTTCAATTTAGAAAGTATAAAAGACTCAAAAAGGGTAGGTAAATATGATAAGAGAAGAAAACAATTACAATTGTAGGATGCCATCTGAAGAACATGGTGGTTCTTACAAGGTCTCGAAAGAAACCTTTGTTATTTGATCATAAGACTCTAGAACCTTTCAAGGTACCTATAAAATAAAGGTATATTTCAAATAAGGATCTACCTTTGCCTACCTTGGTTTAAAAAATTGTCCAATAGCAACAGAAGGGAACTAAAAAAAGTGAATTAAAGGAGCAAGCTAGAGATAAACTAAGAAATCCTTGACTAAACATCAACGGACTAAAGTTTCTCAAGATTATAAGGACAAATATGAGTAAAATTTTAAAATAACATGGGAAACATCCAAAATATTTTTGTTTTAACATTATGGAAGAGATAAAGAAAACTCCATCCAACTTTAGCATCTATGATGTACTCCTCATCCCGATACAAATATATCTTCTACAAGCCTCTCTCAAATAAATGAAGAGCCAAGGGAAGCAACAAGTGGAGTTGAATCTATATCATGGACATCCTACTTAAATAATCAAGAAGAAAAAGCCATCTCCATTTTACTTGTCCTTACAAATGGAAGTATGGGTGGTACATAATTGCATGATTGATTTTGGAGCAGTAACCATTATCATGCCCAAAGCAGTCTATGAAATAATGGATATGGAATATACAAGAAGTAGTCCCAAATTTTTGTAGTTGGATAGCACACCTGTGAAGATAGTTGGAGTAATTAAATATGTCCCCATGATATTGCATAGAATACTTCAAATCAATATCATTCAAAAAATTGTAGTGGTGGACATGGAACTATATTTTAGGATGTGTTTGTCAAGATAATTTATCTTGACAACTTCCATATGGAGGTGCCATTCAAAGGAAAAATAATCAAGATATTCTGATAAATACCATTCTCATTTTATATAGATATATTGGAGGAGGACCATCAAGCTAACAACATAAACATAACCACTTAGAAAATACATCTAATGAAGGGAGTATTAGAAGATCTCCAAATAGAGGATCGGTTTTCCATAAGATATTTCAATACTATAATTGAGATTGGAATAGGTGCATATTCAATTACAAATACAAAATAAACAAAGTGCACACCCCCAATAGATAAGAATTTTATTCAAGACCAGATGTGGAAGTTCTTATTTGATGGTGCCAGATGCAAGAATGGTGCTAGAGTAGGTGTAGTGTTGGTATCACTAACTAGAGTAGAAAAGACCTCATACCAACTAACATGGAGCTGCACAAATAACACAATAGAATATGAAGCACTATGTTTGGGGTTAAGAAAAGCTAAAAAAGTGGGGATCAAGTAGCTACACATATTTAGTAATTTTGAACTAGTGGTTAATCAAGTCATAGAGAAATGCAATAGCAAACATAATTAGGTCAAGGTATATAGAATCAGGTGTAGGACATATTTGAGTCTTTTGAAGCCCTAAACATCAAATTCATTCCTAGAGAACATAACACTCATGTTGACATAGTAGCTTCCATTGGAGAAAATTTATATCCAGTATCCAATGTCGTTCATAAAGATAAGACAGTGAGGCTTGTCTATAGATAATCTATATCAAACAAAGATATATTTTTACAAATGTTTGAGAGTGATGAAAAAATAGTTTATTTTGAAATTCAAGAAATGAATTGTGTAAGTGATTAACCACTGGAAGAAGATGAAGAAGGTGAAAAATGTAGTTGAAGAATAATCATATCCACAATATATTGATAACTTTGGAAAGCCTATTTGATAACAATGATAGGTCGATTGCCTATAAAATTAAGGTTGATAGCAACAATTATAAAGGGGTGTAGATTCATCCTAAAAAGGATATTAACATCAGTGTGTATTATTCAGAAGAGGAATTTAATCAAACTATGGAGTTGTGTAAGGATTTCAATGAAATTATATCTTAGACATATGGTTATCTCAAGTTATATGATAAAGACACCATTCAATATATTATTTAGTTTCTACCAGATGCAAGGCATTTTAGATAAAAGCAGTGGCCTATGAACTCCAAGATAGAGGTATTAATGATGCAAGAGCTCTTGAAATTATTGACTATCAAAATCATATGCCCCATAAAGCACTCTACCTGGGTTGCTAATATAGTTCTAGTCAGAACAAAAAATGGAGATATTCATTTGTGTGTGGACTTTCAAAAATTGAACTAGACCTCATTAAAGGATCATTATTCCCTTCCACAAATTCATCATATCTTGCATATTGTGGCTAGAGATAAAAGTTTTTCTCTCTTAGAAATATTTTCTAGTTTCAACCACATTTGGGTGAAATATGAAAATCAATAGAAGACTACATTCACCACAAAGTTGGGTACATTTGCATGTTAATGCATGCCTTTTGGACTATAAAATGCAGGTGCCACCTTTCAAAGGGCCATGGACTAAGCATTAAGTGATCTAGTGAATAAAATAATCTTGATCTACTTTGATGATATGATTATATTCTCTCATAAAAAACAAGCATATTGAGCATCTCTAGATGATGTTTGAAAAATACAAAGAATTTATGGTATCTTGGAATCCTAATAAATCGATCTTTGTTGTGCATGAGGGAAGATTATTGGGATATGTGGTATCAAAAATAGTATTGGCAATAAATCTATATAGAGTGAAAGCCATCCGAGATTTTTTTCTCCCATAGAATAAGAAATAACTTCAATCATTTTTTGGGTAGATTAATTTTATTTGAAAATTCATTTCAGATTTTGTACAAATTGTGAAACCAATGACTAAAATGCTAAAGCAATAAGTAGAATTTAAGTGTATAGATGCCTGGAAGAAAGCTTTCAAGGAGATCAAGGAGGAAATATCTGAAACTCTGATCCTCTTTAATCTATATTTTTCTAAGGACTTTAACATCTATGCATTTGGATCAAAAGGGAGCTATGTGGCTATCCTAACTAAGAAGGAGCAGGATGGTGAGATATCGATAGCATTTTTAAGTTATAAAATTTAGGACCACAAATAAAAATAAAATTTCATCAAAAAAAATTTCTATGCGGTCATGAAATCTTTGAATAAATTTAGGCATTTTGTCTCTTAGAGCAAATTTATGGTATATGTAGTACAATCGAATGTTTAGAATTTCATGATTCAAGGGGAACTTGGTAACAAGAGGGCTGATTGGATGACTAAAATATAGGAGTATGATGTGGATATTAGACCAATAAAATTGATAATAGGTAAAGCCATGTTCTAGAACTTAGCAGAAGTTACATCTCAGAATGCTAATATGTCAAATTAAGGTAAATATGATACTGATCCAAAAATGGAAACAAGGTAACTGAAGAACTGGATTAAATAGGTGCATCACTACTTTGCCTCAGGTAGATGCCTAGATGACTTGACCGTATCCTAAAGATGAAGATTCATATTATAGTCTTGAAAATATACACTGACTATAGATATCTAATATCAAAAAAACTTTGATGGGATACTATTGAGATGCCTTCCATTAAAAAACTAGATAAATAGTAGAACAATTCTACAAAGGTTTTTCAAGAAGCCATTACTCTAGATAGACTACTGTAAAAAAAATTCTAAGAGCAGAATATTATTGGCCAACCATTTTTTTTATGCTTTCAAATGGGCCAGAGCCTATGAAAATTGTGAAATATTTGTAGGCAGAGGTAAAAATCTGATAATTCCATTATAGTCGATAGCCTAGAAGAGAATTTTCAATAATGGGGATTAGACTTTATTAGTGTGATTAATTTCAATTCATCCATTGGATATAAATACATTCTAATAGAAATTGACTATTTTACAAAGTGGACTGAGGTGGACGCTATGAAGCATGTTGACTAAGACACTGTGATTGAGTTCATAGAAAGATTAATCATAAAATTTGAAGTCCCAGTGATCATCGTATTAGACAATACCTGGTCTTTCATAGGGTTTAATACCATTGATTTCACAAGAAAATTTGACATTTATTATAACACCTCATCGAATTATTACCCTTAGGAAAATGGATTTGTAGAGTCCACCAATATGAATTTGCTAAAAATCATTAAGTAGAGTATTCAAGATAACTCCAGAAGCTAGAATTTTTTGTTGGATCGGGTACTTTGGACTAAATGCATCACAATAAAAAAATCTCCAAAAACTTCTCCATATACTCTATTTTATGGCAAAGAGGTTGTGCTACCAGTTCTACGGATCAACCTAGAGCTTCTAGTGCTATGATTAATTAAATAAAATTGTTTGGATGACTCATAGCCAGTAGAAAAAATATGGTATAACTAGACCAGTTAGAAGAAAAACATGAGTAGGCATACAACAATTTGTGCTACCATCAGATAATTGTTAAGCATTGGTTCGATAGAATAGCCACGTCAAAGAATTTTGAAGAAGGTGACCTAGTGATTAGATGAGATGTGAACAAAGAAAAATGTATATCACATGAAATTTTTTATTTTATGTGGTTCAAATCATATATCATCGAGCAAAAAAATGACCTAAATGCTTTTGAAATGAGACACCTAGATGGCCATCTACTACTAATTATGGTCAACGGTTAGCATCTGAAGAATTATGCGTAGGATAAGTGGTGCTCATTTTATACATATGTAAATATCACACATGTACAATCCCTATAAATATTTTTTTATATTTTTGGGCCAAGGTGGTGCATGCCAACATTAATATCAAAAAGTGGGTATATCATCTACTAAGCTGGTATCTTAGTTCAAGCAACCCTTCATCACATCATGACTTAGCCACTAATCAATGGGTTTAGAAAATTATTAGCATCACATGGTACATATCATAATATAGTTATTAGGTTAACAGTTCTTAGAAACCACAAGATGCTCATATTTTAGTATATGCAGCAAGGTCATTGGCCACATCAACTACCATGTACATCAAAAAGTATTTAATTCACAATGGTTGATTATCCCAGTGAGATCTTCTAGAAATCGTAGGTCTGTGAAATTATTTAATTGCAACCATACCTATCAAGAGTAGTTATGACAAAATATGTTCAAAGTTATAAAACCATTGGTCGTTAGAAACTGTAATAGAATTTTATAGGTTAGTGGCACTCCTTCCTAGCTTGTGTGTTAGAATTTGAAAATGGGTAAAAAATTCCCTAAATTGATTTTCCTCGTTATGTACAAATCCACCGCATAAAGTCATTAACATCTCTAAATGGTAATGGGTCGTATTGAACATTATAAATTCTTCATGCCTTTCAAATAACTCTTTCCTTCACTATAATTTTGAGTGTTGACTGTAAAAAAATACCTAGCCATTTCATAGAGAAGTATCAATTAACAACAAAGATAGAAATAGAAATAAATGGATAGAGGACAAAATATCATCACTGCATAGAATACCATAAGTGAGTTATTTGATGATCTGGCAAGAATCCATGACCCACTACTCACAATCAAGCCTAAAATATGGATCCCTCAAATTGACTACGAGGAAAGGGGGAAGAGTTTCTATGGGAATCATAAGGTGGGTGCTCCCTATCATTCAAACCTTAGCAAATTCATACCCAAGGTTGTGCACTCATATATAGAACTTATCATGTGATAATTAAGTTTTATGATGTTAAAATATTCACTGTATGTAATTCCTAATTTGAACCAATTTTCATCATAAATAGGAAAGTCTTGATGTAATCATTTGTGGTAAATGAACCTTAAAGCACTATTCCAAAGACAATTATGCTAAAATACAAAAGGCTATATCTAGAAAATCAATCAGTGCAAGATTGGCTTGTTGAAGTAGGAGGTAAATTGTTGGACGAATTTATGCAAAAAAATAGAAGCTTGATGGAGTTCAATGAGGAAATATATTTGGTATTCTCAATGCTAACAATCATCTCAGGGATGAGAACAAATGTAACAATGTACCCTTGTCATATGGGTTGTTAAGATCCTGCTATAAAATAAACTCAAATAACACACTCTCACACAATTGCTTGGAAATAACTCACATAAACATCACATTAATATAACAAAAATTTGCATAAAGAACAATCTCACAATAGAATTGAATCGCAGGCCTCTTCAAGGGGGCAACCTCCTTCAATACTTCATTAATTTTGCAAAAGATGGTTACATTGGTGCCCTTTCGGGTATTTAAGGAGTTTCCTTCCAAGGTTGGCTTACATGCAAAATGCCACCTGGATTACATGCATAATGCCACCCGAATTACATGCATAGTGCCTCTTTGAATTACATGCACAATGCCACCCGAATTACATGCACAATGCCACTCGAATTACATGCACAATGCCACACGAATTACATGCACAATGCCACCTATCTACCATGTGTTACATAAAAAAGGGTGCCATTTGTCATAGGCACTACCTAAGCTAAAACTTAGAACATTACAAAATATTAATCATGGGTACTACCCACGTTCACTAGGAATTATTACATAAAGGAAGTTATTACATTAAGGGTTAGGATGAGATCCTAACATGACCTTCTCCTTGAAGAAGCTTTGTCCTAAAAGCTAAAAATGAGGAAACTGTTGCTGGAGTTGATGGAGGGACTCCCATGTAGCATCCTAAGGTTGAAGTCCATGCCACTAAACCAGGACCTCTTTGATGGTACGGTTGCGAGTTCGACGATACAGCAGCTGCTTTGGTGCAAGTAAGATGGAGCCTTCTTCATCCAATTCGGGAAGTGTTGATGGAACCTGTACCTTGGAGCTGCCCAAAATGTAGGAGGGAGGCGTGAGTGGAGGGTGCCCATACTGCCTCTGGTGGTGGTATGATAGGAAGTGTTGTACCACCATTCGGCCAAAGAAAGCCATTTTGCCCAATGAGTAGGATGATCGAAGGCAAGCAGCGAAGGTAGGTTTCCAAGCAGTTATTAACAACCTTTGTTTGACCATCCGTTTGCGGATGGTAGGCTAAACTCATTGTGAGTTGAGTCCCCTGCAACTTAAACAACTCTTGCCAAAAATTGCTAGTAAGGCTGGGATCACGATCAGATACAATGGAGGTTGGCATGCCATGAAGGCGAGATATGGAGTCAAGGAAAATTTGGGCAATAGTGAATGTTGTGTAAGGATGGGTTAGGGCACAAAAGTGAGCATACTTTGAAATGCGGTCCACTACAACAAAAATAACAGACTTGTCTCCAGATTTAGGTAGCCCTTCTATGAAATCCATAGAGATGTCAGTCCACACCTGATCCGATATCGGCAAGGGTGGAAGAGTGCCCGAAGAGTGCATTGTTTCTCTTTTCATCCTTTGACCTGTGTCGCAGTCTGCCACAAAAGAGCGAATGTCCTGTTTCCTACCTTTCCAAAATAAGGTGCGCTTGAGTCGCTCATAAGGTGGTCTGATATTGGGAGGTGTACTATCCGACAATAATGGAATGGCATGGTCGTGAGAGCGATGCAGTGGTCGTGTGATGGGTTCTGAAAATATGGCCTCATGTTTGTGGAGAATCTGTTGCATGTCTTGTGGGATTTCACCCATTGGAGATGTGGATGGCTGGATGGAGAATAGTTGTGCAATGACCCCACATGATGATTTCTTTAGCAATTTCTCCATGTCGTTTGAACTGATAATTTGAGGTGTTCCTGTCGGGGAGCCCTTGATGATGTGTGTTTGTCCGTTCTGGAAGAACTGCATCCAAAGTTTAGCAAAGTTCCAACTGATAGTTCCCAACGTACTCAACCATTGGCATCCCAAAACAATATCACACCCACACAAATGGAGGGCAAACATGTCCTGCTTGAGTTCATAGTCCCCTATCTTGATTTTAACATTGTGACACTTTCCTTTACAAGATAAGGTTCCCCCATTGGCTACCATGACCTCAAAGGAATTACAATTGTGGATATAGCAATTTTCCCGTTGAGCAACTCTAGGGTCAATGAAGTTGTGCGTGCTTCCCGAATCCAAAAGGATGGAAAGACGTTGGCCCTTGAAACATCCTGTAACCTTCATGGTTTGAGGAGTAGTAATGCCTACAAGGGCATGGATTGTAATTGATGTCTCAGGTTCCTATTTCCCTTCTTCTTGTGGAGGAGGTGTTTCTGGAGGGTCCTCATCCTCATCACTCTCGTCAACGGTATCAGGTTCTCCAACATCTATCAAGAAAAATTTTTTGTGTGCACACTTATGCCCCTTGAAAAACTTTTCATCACAATTGTAGCATAATCCTTGGGCACGACGTGCATCCATCTCTTCGATGGTGAGGCGCTTGGGTGCAGCAGGTTTATTATCATCTGGGTGTTGGGCTCTCGGGGGAAATGAAGGTCTATCTTGAGAAAACTTTGATGGGTGTCTTTGGGCAGAGAGTTTAGATTCGGCCAGACGGGCCAAACTGATAGCTTCCATCATAGTTCGTGGTTTCAACATTTTGACTTCTGCTTGGAGTTCCATCTTCAACCCACTGATATAACAACTCTGGAAGAACCCTTCACTCAATCCTCTTGTTCGATTGGCCAATTTTTCAAATTGAGCTTGGTACTCTCGAACTGACCTTGTTTGTTGTAGTTTGGATAAGGCTCCTGTGAAGTCCTCAAACTCACTAGGACCAAATCGAGTGAGTATTTGGGATTCAAAATCCTCCCAAGAGAGATTTGGGTAGGTAAGACGCAACCATTGAAACCAGTGTAGAGCCTCGAATTCCAAGTTAAAGGAAGCCATCCGGACTCGATGAAATCCTGGTACATTATGAAGTCAAAAGAATTGGTCAACCCGACATAGCCACCCATCAACATCCTTCCCATTGAATTTGGGAAAGTCCAACTTGGGCATTACGAAGGGTGTATCATGGTCACGATTCCTTGTAGAACTCTCGCTTGGTATTCTGATTTGGGTGGTTCTCTTCTCAGTTTGTTGTCCACTTCGATCAATGCTTCTTCTAAGTGATTGCTAGTGGCCTCATGCTCTAGGCGAAGACCTTGGACTTCTTCCCTTATGGAGTGAAAAGCCGAGTTCAAGTTATCAATGGCTTTTGTTAGGGAATCCAAGTGTTCTAGTTCTTTCTGGTGTCCACGAGTACCCTGGGCCATTTTTTGACCTTTTATGACCAGTTACTAAAAATAGAATTGAATTTTTTTTGACTTACTATTTTTAGTAAGTGCCCAAAAAAGTTCTTGGGTGCTATATATCAAAATTATCAGTAGGAGGATGTGGTCACAATGAGCTATATCTCTTAACACTACTTTTTGGCACCCAAGACTTTTTTTTTTTTTAAATCTCCTGTTTTGCTGAGTCTAACGGTGTTTCTGATTCGATTCCGAGCTCTCGAGCAAAAGTTGGGTACTTGGAGCACTATCTAAAACTTGTCGTGTTTCACACTCAAGATTCTCTCGTATTTTGCAGGTGAGCGATATGACGAGTTCTGTTCGACTACGAAGACTGTGAATTCTGCCTTCGATTGTGCTGACCTCTCGACTTGATCGACTCGATTGTGGATCGCCATTGTAAATTTTATTGTTATTCTCTAGACTGTCAGCTTAAGTGTCACCCTCATGGCTTATCCCGAATGCAGGTCCCTTCTATTATTTTTTTAGTAGAGGACTCCTTTCTCATATGCTCACTTTTGAAATGCAGGTTTACAAACATGGATGTTTGGATTTTTATTTTTATTTTTATGTTTTTTACAGGTTGAAGTTTTAACAGAACCAGGGAATGCTAAGTATAGGAGTATGTACCACCCATAGGCCCTCTAATATACTGACAGTGACAAACAATAGTGCTCGGACCAATATTTTAGGCCACTACTCAAGGAGGGTTCCACACATACCCTTGAGCACACTACCTGCATCTCTGACAATACGGGAGGGTAATCGTCCAGGATGCTGTGTCCCATAGACTATGAGTAATACAAGGCCAAAGAGCTTCCTAATGGCTAAAAGTTTGTTTAATCCTAGATGGTCTCCCAATATACCCGAAGATACGTGGGAGCTCAAGTCCATGCGCGAGTTCTATCTGAGGTCGCAGGTATTGGAGCCTGATCGCCCCTCACTTCACTAGACGCTTTATGGGCTGTCTAGCTTAGCCAATAACAACAGATCCTTCGCGATATTTTAAAACCCCCGGTATAGGGTTTCTACCTACTCAACTAATAATATATTTTTTTTGTTTTTGGTCTGGAAAAAAAAAACACTGTATTTTTTTGGATTTTTTTTTTTAATAAGGAAAAACAGAATGGAAAAAAACACACGGAATTTATACCTAACAGGCGGATTGGATGGCAAGAATCGTTACAGTTGTAGCAGAACTTGGCCCTGGAAAGCGCTCTGATACCACTTGTTAAGATCCTGCTATAAAATAAACTCAAATAACACACTCTCACACAATTTCTTGGAAATAACTCACATAAACATCACATTAATATAACAGAAATTTGCATAAAGAACAATCTCACAATAGAACTGAATCGCGAGGCCTCTTCGAGGGGGCAACCTCCTTCAATACTTCATTAATTTTGCAAAAGATGGTTACATTGGTGCCCTTTCGGGTATTTAAGGAGTTTCCTTCCAAGGTTGGCTTACATGCAAAATGCCACCTGGATTACATGCATAATGCCACCCGAATTACATGCATAGTGCCTCTTTGAATTACATGCACAATGCCACCCGAATTACATGCACAATGCCACTCGAATTACATGCACAATGCCACATGAATTACATGCACAATGCCACCTATCTACCATGTGTTACATAAAAAAGGGTGCCATTTGTCATAGGAACTACCTAAGCTAAAACTTAGAACATTACAAAATATTAATCATGGGTACTACCCACGTTCACTAGGAATTATTACATCAAGGAAGTTATTACATTAAGGGTTAGGATTAGATCCTAACATGGGTATAGTGAATGCAATCATATGTATCTTCATGCATGTCACCTTGGATTGGGATGAGTTGCTAGCTCTTAGTATACATGAATAGTTGAGGGTGATGAAGAACAAAAGTTGTGACTTGTTTACATACTCATCCTATGTAGCTTGTCCATTTCTATTTTACATGACTTTGAAAAATAAAAACAACATTGAACTACGAAAGCTGTATGAATAAGGTGTGAATAATTCATTATTATATTAGACTCATATACTGATGGATAGTAGTTCATATATTAAATCTAATAGGTAATTATTGGTACCAGGACTATCAATGATCAATGACAATTGCCCCCACATTTTAGAGGAATCTAAGAATATTTTGAGAGGAAAATCATGATAAGGGGACTGGTACTTTTTAGAAGAGGGGACCATTTTCTGACTATTTTGGTTCTCAAATATCCCTTACCTATTGCCCTATTATAGGACAAACTCTATGTTTGGATTAGAATTTTGTAGATAGGCCTACCTGATAGAGTAGATTTTTGGTTAGGAGGCCAAAAATATTTTAGTGTTCAGGTTTCCTCTTAAATTTGAACATGTCATAATGTCCAAAATGGGTCCCTTACAGTATAAAATTCTAGAAGCTAAGATCACTACTTTGAAGCTATCGATGGTGTTGCACATGTGGCATTATGACCTAGATGGTATCTTGGCTAAAATTTTGAATAACAATGTAAAGGTACATAGGTTCAAGCATTTTTTATGGTTAGATATTGAAAAATATAGGAACCTAGATAAGGGTGAGGTGGCACCACTCAAATATATGGAGATGCATAAGAGACCACCATGTAGAAGCTACTATAAATATGAGTAGGTTTATGACCCGAAGAGAAATATAGATTAGTTGCTTGATCTCAGCCTAATAAACATAGTCAATTATAGTACAAACTGGGAAAATTATAAAATTGAAGAATGGTGGGTAATGCATTGTGAATGTAATTTAATAAAAAGGGTAAAGTACAATAAGAATACTGATGATTTAATTAGTACTAAATTCAATGGTAAATACATCACCTAGAAACAAATGAATAAAAAAGAACTCTTCTGATAAATATTAAGGGTGCAAAATATCGATGACATAGTATATCAAGAAGAGGAATGATCTAAAGATGAAGTCAAGGTAGAAGAAAAATATTTGTCTCAAAACATACCTGTAGCTGATATCAAAATATTGGCTCCACACAAGGTAGCTAAAGAACCCTTAGAAGTTTCATCTGAATCTTTCTGTCAAAGCTATAAATTTGGTAAAAAAATGAATGGATCACTCAAGTTCGAAAGTATTTTAAACTAGTAAGGCTACAAGAAAGCAAAGGCTAGAGGAAGAAAAAGAAAAGTACAAATAAAATATGTAATAACTGCAACAATAAACACTAAGGTGTGAAGTAGCAATTGCATGAGTAGAAGCTAAATATGCACAAATATATTAACTCAAAGATGATGCAACATAGAACTCACATATATAGGAGTTAGAGCTAGAAGCACAAGATACAGGTATGTCTTCTAAAATAAATATTCCTTCAACTCCTTCATTCCTATAAGTCTTAACATCCCATACTCATCAATTTTGATCTCCTTATGATATGATCCCTGTAATAGCTAAAATTAAAGCCAAGAATAATCCTTCTCCCAATATGTCCTTCGCTTCACAAACCCTACCCACTTAATCAATTACCTCACCACTCATTGAGTCCATCCTTTTGACCTAACAGTTTGCCCTCCAATCTTCACCTCCTTGTACTATAATTTTATCTACTCCACCCACAACAAAAATATGGTATGGTTTATAGGGAAGTACTCCCCTATAAATCCATATTGTCTTATCCTCTTACTCCCATACATATTTTCACTTGTAGTTTTATTTTTTATAGTTTATCCTATGGACCCTAGCCCAAGTATCACAATGCACAATTTTGGTTTCAATACCCTCATCCCACTATAATTTAACACCCATTAATTTTAATATAAAATCCATTATCTAGTCCATCACCATAATTTTGCTCACTATTCCCTTCATAGTTGCAAAGGCTTTAGTAGTTCATCTCTTCTATTAGCCTTATTTTTACCACCTACCTATAGTTTATCAATGGTCAATCTAAGTTCTCTTTTCACAAGATAAAAATTCCTATGAGTCACCAAATGTGTGGGTATTTGTAAAATCATCACCCACAAGCACTTCAATTTGAAAGTGTAGAAGGAAGAAGGGTTTGGCACTATGAAGTTAGACATCACACCTTTAATAAAAAGTGGTCAAGAATGGATAGTGTTGAAATATATGTATTAGGTTGGAAGCTACCGATAAAATAAATTATCGATCCATTTCCATAGACTCAAAACAAAAAAACTAAGTCCTATGGAGGTTGGAAGTTTTACCCTTAACCAGGGTCCAGCGAGGTCTTGTATATCTAGCTCTACTGAGGAGGTTCCAATAGTTAGAGAATTTGCACCCGATCAAAATATAGCAGGTCTAAATATTCCAATATATGCAAAATACAAAAATAAAATAACCAAATCCAAGTCCAAAAGGCACTAGAGTATTTGCACTCAACCAGAGCCTAGGGCGGTCCAAAATTTCCAGTGCATACATACAAGAAATAGAAATAGAAATAAATAAGACCAAGAAGTTTCAAAATAATTGTACTTGTCTAGAGCCTAACGAGGTACCAAATGCCCAACCTACTATGTGAGGAGGCTAAACCACAAAAAATAACTAAGTATTATTTTCATCAGAATATTTGCACTAAGTTCAGACCTGACAGGTTGCCCAACTCTGTGCATAGAGACCAAAAGCCAACAAAATCAAGTTTGAAGTGCATAGGATGATTTGTACTTGACCGAAGCCTAGGAATGCACCTAATTTATGGCTTGCTAACGAAGTCTAATTTTGGAAGCTTAAAATATTTTATGCCTGATAGACACCTAGAGGATTACCCAATCTTTGGCCTGATATCAAATATTATCATATGGTAAGGAAAAACAAGTGTTGATTCCACTAAATACCTTGTACCTAGTTGAAGCCCTCCAATATATTAGATATTTGACATCATGACTTCAAAGTGCATAAGTTTGGCAATCAGGTCAATAAAATATATCATTGGACCATTGACACGAGGATTGTCATCATCTTAGGACACTTACAGGATAATATCACCTTTGAGAAGATTATCAGTAAGGTGGTTATTCTTGTGGTATCATACAAGTGATAGGGTGGATCAAATAAAAATAAATAGTGAAAATCAATGAACTACATGCAAGCAGCAGGCTCAACACTACTTAGCATAACATATATTTTTTCCAAGTCAAAAATTCACGATGAGGCAGTTGGAGTGGCCATACTTTTAAATAATCCAATTAGCTGACACTCCTTATGACATAACAATAATCCATTTCTAAGATAATGATGTTTTTGATAAGATTATAGAAATCCTATATATACATGGATGTAAAATAAAAATTGGTTGGCTCTTAGGCATTTACAATTCATATGTAAAGATGGATAACTTGCATCTTAATACAAAGTGACTATTGTTTGGCCTTTGGTTCAATTCATTTATAGAACACCTATAGATTGTTGAATTTTCTCGGTATTTACTCTGAATTCTGAATTTATGCTGGGTTTGTTCACTTGTTCTGGAATTTATAGTTAGGCAAGATACACTATATTAAAATTTGGATATTCAATAATTGATAGTAAAACTAAATGGTATTTTAGGTATTTTATTGTTTAACTACATGATCCTTGATTTAGTATATGTCTTGATGTTGCTTAATTTGCACCACTATAAGTTTTGGCTTTATCTCCTTTTGCTTATTTCAACACAATTTTCTCCCCATATTTAGGAATAGTTATCTAAGACTTCAAGGAACCGACCTTCTCTGAACAATGATCATTGTAGTTTTCATAGCTCTCTGATCATTCAATGTTTGTAAAGGTCTATGGGGCACACAAACATTTCCATTAGATAGATTCTTCAACCAATAGATTCCTTTTAATTACACTTGATGAGAGTTCAAGATAAAATATACCTTTAGCTTAAATTCCTCTACATGCAAGAAATACAATATTAAAGAGAAATCCTTGATTAAAACAAAGTTAATGAAAGATACCAAATTTAAAAAAAAATCTATTTAAGATAGTATTAATGTAGAACTCATACAAATTTTTAACTTAATTTTTCCTTAAAAAAATGAAAATATTGAGTTTCTTTTAATATCTAAATAAAATTGGAATATCTAAGATTCTTCTTAATTTCAAAGTAGGAACACAATATTAAGTTTTTTATAATGCCAAAATAAAATTGCAAGATTTATGGTTCTTTTTAATTTCAAAGCAATAACAAAATATCAAATTTCTTTTAACGTTGAAATAAAATTCCAAGATCTAAAGTTCTTTTTAATATCAAAGCAAGAACAAAAGATCAAGTTTCTATAATTTTGAAATGATATTGCAATATCTATTCCTTTTTTTATTTCAAAGCAAGAAAAAAATATAAAATAAAATTACAAGATCTAATTAACTAAGAAAAATTTCTAAAATAAAAGCGAATAATTCCTTTTAACATAAATATGAAATCAAAAAAGTGTATAACTAGATTATTTTAACCCTAAAATAAAAATGAGATAATTAGAATTTCTTTTAATGTTAATATGAAATCAAAGAACTAATATTTGATTAATTCCAAAAGGAAATTAGAGACTATGAAATTAAAGAAAGTCATAAAGTAAGATTCTAAAATTGATTTCTATGTCAAAATTGTGGAATATAAGATAATAAGAAAGAAAGAGATTCTTAAATGAAAACCCAATTAGATTTCACTTGTTTTAGGTAAAAAGAGAAAAATAAAAACAAAAACCTTAAATTGGTCCTTGGGAAATATGTAGAGAAACAAGGAACTAAAAATTCATTGTTGAATTTTAGGCTTGTCATTACTATAAATTTGCATTGACTACTAATTCACAATTCAACTACAAATGCACCATTATTGAGAATTAACATTGACTACAAATTTATTGTGAGTGCAAATTTTCATTGATGACTTTAGATTTGCAAAGGTAGGATAGAGAAAAATGATCTCATGGTCAAATCTATAAAAACCTATAGAACATAATAAAAGTACCAACAACAATAGAAATAAAAGAAGACTAGTATCTTTTTGTGGTTTGTTTTTTTGGATTAGAACAAGCATCTATCTTGATCCGTAGATCAAGACTCAAAATGACCATTTAAGATTTTTATAAAATAAAATAAAAATTACACAAACTCATATAATAAATATCGATGCAAGATGAGAGGAAAAAAGGGAATTAAAGGCCCCTAATATGGAAGATCAAACTTGTAGGGTTGTCACTCTACAAGAAATATAAAATCATTGTTAGACCACAAATTTACCATAACAATGAATTTACTGCTAGAGTACAAGTTTATTATTGGACCATGAATTCACACTAATAGTAAATTTAACTCTAAACTATAGATTAATATTAGTAGTAGAATTTTATGTTGACTTGCAAAAGTAGAGCAAAATACCTCGATCTCACTACCAATCCATGAAAACCTAAAATTCACAAAATCTTATGCAGAATCTCTACAAAATGCTATATGCAATCTATGTTTATGATCTCTATGTCCTCATATGTTTTTGTCTAACCTCCTTGGGACCACAAGGGTACCCTTTTATAAAATGTGAAGAAGCTTTGGAATTTTCACAAAGGGTTCCCACAAAGGGCTAGACACATGCACTTTCTAAAAGGTGAGTCATCCATTTTTGTTTCTATTTAAAAGGTGAGGTGTCTAGTTAACTAGTTTTGATTAGCACTTACAATATTGACTTGGAGGTTTATTGGGAAGTTAATTTCCCTTAAGTGGTAGTTGCATGATCTAAGTAGAGGTGGTTGCTAATTTAACCACCTTTAATTGGTAGTTTCATGAAACGATTGGATGTGGTTGTTAATTAAAACTAGAAAAAAGAGATATTCATTTGATCAAGTAATTCAACACAATGCAAACTACTCAGAAATGTTGCTTTTATTTTATAAAGGAATGTTGTATAGGTTACAAAGATTAATGTTCCTATTTTCTTTACAAAATACACAACATCCCTATGATATCTTTAAGGGTTCCTCAATGAAGGTGGGCTTCTGTGTGCATGGGCCACTAGTATATTTTTGTTGGTGTGGTTTCCTTTTTTACCTAGTTTTTAGACCTGCAAAATATGATTAGTAAGTTTGGGGGCTTGCCTCAGTAAAGACCCATAGTGATAAAATATATTCTTGAAATAAAAATAGCATGAAATAATGATAAAAACTGAACTAGAATGTTGTTAAAACATAAAATAATTGATACCTATTGATTTTACTGGTGTAGACCCACTGCAAGATCAATTTATAGGATGGCCTATGAATTGGAACCCATATTTGCAAGGCAAGGGGTAAATTGGACTATGAATACTTTCTAGTGGATATCATCTATCTTTATGGGCTACCTAGATGCTTTGATGTTGTTTGTATGGTCTAAAATTGTTAGATGAGACTCTAGTACAATTTTTGTAGAGTTTTTGTAAGGTGACTGAAAGGGGAGAGAGAGGCAAAATGAGAGGGTGACCTTCTATTTATAAAAAAGGCTAAGGTCGGAAGAGGGAGTCAAATAAACAAAACCTTAGGTTCACTTCCTAATGGATTTAGGTTAGGGTTTGAGGAGGTGTCAAGCCCACATGTCCTAAGGAAATATCACCTCCTCACCTATGTGTGAGGAAGAGTTAGGGTTATCTATGGTTAGCTAGTTCCTAGATGAGGTTAGGGTTTAGTTAGGGTTATCAGAAATGTCCTAACTAATCTCATGGTGCACACATGTGTGGGAGTGTGGTTAGGGCTGATTTGGATTATAACCCTAATTAAACTCACTTAAAGGATAAAGTGCATGTAAATGAAAGTCAATTATGAATTTGAATGTTAATTAGCATAATTAGGATTTTTTTGGGGGGAATGGTCCCATGGGGTCCTAATTAAGTATAAGAAAGGGCTTAAATGGCCTTAGGGGTCTAGTAGATGAATTCCATGTGTGTAGGAAGCATCTTGGATGTATTTTACCTAGTTTTTGTAGGTTTGGAATCTACGAGTGACCAAGGTAACTCACAAATGGCTAAAGTGACCTATGATGCCCTAAAAATACATAGAAGCAAGAATGTGTGACTTTTGGGTGTCTATAATTACCCCTTTTTGTACTAGGCTATGTGGAACTCAATTTAGCACAAAAATATGATATGAGAAGGAAGTGGAATGTGTGTGAAATGAAGGAGAAAAGAGGAAAAGAAGTGTGACCATACAACAATGATTTAAAGCCAAGAGAAGAATAGAAAATAAGAAAAGAATAATGGAAGAAGTGAAAGAATGGAATTTAATCAAAGGTATGTAGTCACTCGAAGCGTGACCATACACCAATGATTGAAAGCCAAAAAAAGAGAAGGGAGAAGAAGATGAGAAGTAAAAAGTAAATTTATGATTGTGGATGCAATGTGGTGATTTGCAAATTTTGCACAATATTTTATAATATTGTACTAATTTCTTGTGAGGGAAAATTATGACTGCTTTAACTTTTGCGACCAATACAATATGGTCCAAACACAAATAGACCAAATCCCTATTTAATTTTTTGCTTCTGATTGATTGATGAGTGCATGGTGATTCATGTCAAACCATTTGAGTTGAGTTGCATGGATGAATCAAGTGCAACATTTAGTATGTGGTCATGGTTGGTATACAAAATGAAAGCAAGATATCTCCAATATTGCACATGGCTCTCTTGACTCAAAAAATGTCTTATTTGGTATGGGGTTTATCTTGAGATAATATTTAGCATATTTTTTATTTTAGATAGATGTGATATCCTTGATTAGATGTTTGGTTATTTGGTTGCATGCAAAGTGGATTTGTATATGAATACTCCCTCAAATGAGGAATCAACAATGAGACAAGTGAAGCTAGGTGATGATGGATCGTTTGATAGAGGAAAAGAGATGACAAACAGGAGGGATAATTTTGGTAGATAGGAAGTAGAAAGGATGAAATAGGTGTTTTCATGAAATTTGTGTGATTTTGGGGTTAGGAGATTCAATTTGTAGGGTGATCTATGAATTAGACCTGAATCCACAGGGTGACTTCTGAATTGGACCTGAATTCATAGGGTGACCTATGAA
This sequence comes from Wollemia nobilis, assembly GCA_028583015.1. Classification (NCBI taxonomy): domain Eukaryota; kingdom Viridiplantae; phylum Streptophyta; class Pinopsida; order Araucariales; family Araucariaceae; genus Wollemia; species Wollemia nobilis. Next base: position 2,959,718 of record JAQPPZ010016612.1, read on the forward strand.
TTAGGGTTTTAGGTATATTTATGCTCTTTTGACATGCCTGGGGGGTAATTTTGCACATCAAGCAAGTTGGAGATTTAGAATCGAGTGAATTTTGGTGATGTATAACACTTACGTAGTTGATAAGAAGTATCAATCCCGAGGACCAGCTAAAAACAATGTTCACAACACCTTGGGGAACATTTTGTTATAAGGTTATGCCTTTTGGCCTTAAAAATGCTGGTGCCACCTACCAACGTGCCATGACATACATCTTCCATGATTACATGCACAAGACTTTGGAAGATTACATGGATGATTTTTTGGCCAAATCTCTTTTGCGCCTAGATCATCTCGGTGACTTAAGCAAGATCCTCAATCGCCTCATGAAGCATAAAGTTAGACTGAATCCCAAGAAGTGCATTTTTGGCATCACATCTAGAAAGCTCTTGGGTTTCATAGTCTCAAAGCGATGCATCGAGGTTGATCCAAACAAAGTCAATGCAATCCTTGAAATGGTTTCCCCAACTACCATCAAGCAACTTAGAAGCCTGTAGGGAAAGGTCACATCGATCAAGCGCTTCATAGCAGAGATATCTGACAAGTGTCGACCAATGAACAAGTTGTTGGACAAGGGGGTAGCATTTCGTTGGGATGATAAGTGCTAGTAAGCCTTTGATGACATCAAACAATACCTAGCTTTGCCACCAGTATTGGCACAACCTAGACTAGGAGTGTCATTCTACTTATACATCTCAGCTACTGAGGTGGCACTGGGAGCCATGCTAGCCCAGAAGAATGAACTTCATAGAGAATAGGATACTTATTATCTTAGCCACACCCTGGTCAGTTATGAACTTAACTATGCATACATCAAGAAACTCTGCTTGGCAGTGGTGTTTGCTACAAAAAAGCTGTGCCATTACATGCTGAGCAACAAGACGTATGTTGTGTCTAAGGAGAATCCATTGTGGTACATGATGAGTCGTACTTATCATAGTAGCCACACGACAAAATGGATCATGTTGTTGACGAAATTTGACATAGAATTTATTGGACAAAAATCCATAAAAGGTCAGGTCATAGCCGATCAACTAGCAGAGGCTCCTCTTGAAGATGACCAGCCTCTGACTATAGAACTACCCAATGATGGGGTCTTCCATGTCTCAAAATCACCAGATTCTGAAGAGCCTAAGTCACAGGCTGACATAACCCTATTTTTTTATGGTTCTAAATGTAAGCAAGGTGGTGGTGCGAGAATAGTATTCTTCACACCGTAGGGCACTCCAATGCCCTTGTCATTTAAATTAAATTTCCCATGCACCAAAAACAATGCAGAGTATGAAGCCTTGCTCATAGGTCTTCAGACAACAATCACCATGAACATTAAATGATTGAACATCTTTGGTGATTCGTTGTTAATTGTCAACCAAGTCAAAGGGATTTTCCAATGTAAATGCCCAGTTCTGTAGGCTTACAAAGCCCTTGTGGACAAATTCTTGGCGAAGCTTGAGTGGTACGACATCGAGGCACTCCCTCGGTCATCGAATCATTTTGCGGACACTATGGCCTCCTTGGGGTCACTAATCTTGCAAGACCTTTCTGGTGATATGACAACCATTCAAGTCAAAACACTATCACAATCAGCGATGGAGTGAGCAAGCTCTGATTTGATGCCAAAAATCCACATGATCCAGATTGAACCATCCTTAGATAAGTTCTCTCGAATCCATGATCATATGAAACATGCCAACTGGGGGTCCTTGTTCTCCCCTACTCCCATTAATAGCAATACAATTCTATTCTTGCAATCTCTCTTCCGCTCAATGTTTGCTAGGGATGAACTTCAAGAGGGATTGGCTATTCAGACTGTTAAGGTTTCTGATCAACAGGATTGGTATTCACCCGTCAGGGACTACCTCAAGTTAGGTAACCTCCCGCTTGGATTGATGCACATTGCAAAACAAGCATTCAAGTAGGAAGCGGCTATGCATGTCTTGTTAGGAGACATTTTGTATCGTCGCAACTATGAAGGAATCCTCCTTCATTGCTTAGACCAGCAAGAGTCTACTTGGGCGATCATCCAAGCGCACGATGGTACGTGTGGTGGCCACTTCAGCGGTATGGCTATCACAAAGCGCATTCTTTGCATGGACTATTATTGGCCATCTTTAGAGTGAGATTGTTGCGCATATGTGTGAAAGTGCGTAAAGTGTCAAGATCATGTCAATTTGACACACGTACCTTCCCAGGCCTTGCAGCTGATCCAGTCAGCTTGGCCATTCTCGTAGTGGGGCTTAGATCTCATCGAAAATATATCCCCTACATCTTCTAGCCGTCATACGTTTATCATAAATGCCATAGAGTATTTCACCAAGTGGGTGGAAGTGGTTCCGCTAACCTCTACGACTGGACCCCGCATTGTGGAGTTCATTTTGCATAACATCATATGTCATTTTGGTATTCCATCCAAGATAATCTCGGATAATGGGATGTCATTCAAGAACAAATATGTGCATGCTTTGACCACAAAGTACAAAATTTAGCATAGTTTTTCGACACCCTATTATCCGTAGGCAAATGGGCAAGCAGAAGCATCAAACAAAATGCTAGTCGCCATCCTTAAAAATATAGTCATCGATAATCATAAGGATTGGCACATTTACATCCCACTTGCCCTGTGGGCTTATCACACTAGCATTCGGACACCCACTGGGGCAACCCCATTTTTTTTGGTGTATGGATTCAAGGTAGTCATGCCTCTCGAGTTGGAGATTCCTTCCCTACGCATATCAATGCAAGAGTTCATCGATGATGATATCGTGTGGCAAGCCCGGTTAGACAAGCTTACGTTGCTTGATGAACGATGCGTTAATGCTCTTGAGCATTTATGTATCTATCAAGAGCGACTTAAGAAAGCATACAACATGAAAGTTCACCTGAGGGACTTTTAGATTGGTGACTTGGTCTTAAAAGAAAACCAACAAAACTCTAGTTTGTCGTCCCATCTAAGGGACAAGTTCATGGCAAATTGGTTAGGTCCTTATGTAATTGATAGAAAAATAGGACCCAAAACATACCGGCTAGCCTCCCTTGATGGAATCAAGGAACCAAAACCCTTGAACATCCATCATTTGCAGCCATTCCATATTTAAAGGAGCCATAGCCCACCCAAAAAGCTCCAAGGATTTCCATAATCACTTGGTCAACCCAAAAAAGCCCCAAGGATTTCCATAATCACTTGGTCAACCTAAAAAGCTCCAAGGATTCCCATAATCGCTTGGTCAACCCAAAAGGCTCCAAGGATTCCCATAATCGCTTGGTCAACCCAAAAAGCTCCAAGGATTCCCATAATCACTTGGTCAACCCAAAAAGCCCCAAGGATTTCCATAATCGCTTGGTCAACCCAAAAAGCTCCAAGGATTTCCATAATCACTTGGTCAACCCAAAAAGCTCCAAGGATTCCCATAATCGCTTGGTAAACCCAAAAAGTTCCAAGGATTCCTTGATCGCTTGGTCAAAAACAAGAAAAATTTAAAAACAATAAAATCATCAAAAAGACAATAACAAAAATTTGCATCTCATTTCCATGCATATGCAAAATCATCATATCGATACACAGTTCTTTTGCATCTCATCTGCATATTCAAAAACATCAATCCCTCAAAAATACAAAAATATATAGCTGCATACATTGCATATTTGTGGTCGTATAGGTCAAAGCACCATAGACTGTCATTACTTAGCAAAAAAAAAAACCATCACCTTCTACATTTTTTCGCTTTATCAATAGCTCATCGCTTATAACCACCATTCACGTTATCCTCCCACATCATAGTCAGTTGTTTCTAATGTATCAAGAGTTTTCGTCATTCAGTCATCATTAGCTTTTTAGCCACATACTGTATCGAGTCAGATAGATTTTATGAAGGTAGAATTCTACTTGGATCACACCTTGTTATGTAGCATCCCGACACAAGTTAAAACATATAACAAAATTCCCAAGTTGTGTGAATGAAAGATGAAACCTACAAAGCAATCCAGGTCACCATAAGTGAAATGGTTATCTTGCTCATCCCCCTATGCAAATGAACCCAAAGAATGCTGAGAGTTGGAAAAAGGACAAGCATCCTCCCTACCCAATTCCCCAAGAATCCCAAGTTCTCAAAAGTTGCAAAACATAAAAAATTTGCAAAATGTCAAAACTCCAAAATTCTGACATCACAAACAAAGTGCATACATCAAGAAAAGCACATAAAATAGTGATTCTCGTCACTCCATATCCAAATCCCTTGCTCAAAAAAATAAAAAAATAAAAATAATAAAACAAAAATAAACAATGATTTTTATCACTACAAAAGAGCAAGTATCCCAATACAATTGAAGAAAAGAAGGGAGTAGAACTTGAATCCCTAGAACTCTCAGCATTTTGACAAGTCATGAGGCAAGCCTTAGTACCGGTTTGGTTGATAGCCTATCGGTCACTAGTAGTAAACCTCACGCATGACGATATATCTGTCACATTAACTTGTGTGAAGATCAATGTTTGCATGTGGATGAGCTAGCTTATGGTAACCTAGATAGCATTGCAGATTAATCTAGCTAAACACAACAAAGGAGTTAGTGGAGCTAATTAGGTGATCCTCAGTATAGGTTTGGTTGATAGCCTATCTGGCACTGGTGGTATCCTGACAAAAACCACATAAATGAACTCAATTTCACACACAGGGATGTGAAATAACTTGGTCAAAAACAAGTCCGATTCATACCTTGGTCAAAAAGTCTTGTGAGATGAAAGTACAGTCATGGCTAGACAGTTAAAACATCTGAGTCTCAGAAAACCTTAACTACATTTGAAACCAACTTGCCATCTTTCATTCTCCCATTGCAAAAAAAAAAAAAATCCATAAAGTTCTGAACAGTCTATGGTGTGACTACCAAACATCACAAATTCAATTCATCCATTCCATTTTTGCATATCACATATAAATAAAAAACATTTGCATTCATCATAACATATGCATCCATCAAAATAAATTAACATGCATACATCCATACTCATCACCCATCATGCATAAAATCAAATCATCACATGCGCATAAACAAAATAAAGTCGATATATATATATCATCAAAAATGCACGTAGGCTATAAAGAACCGGTCATGTGACCCCGCAACAAAATCCAAAATCTCAAAACCTAAGGCGTCGGCCATCGTGATCACGTAGGATCGATGCGATGGGAACTACCTCCAATGGTGTGGGTCCTATGGGACCCCTTAGGGCAGCTGCTGCTAGCCCCCGCATCATGCCTACTACTGCCTCCATTATCTAATCGCCTACAATGAGATGATGCTGACTGCTCAGTATCATTGCCCCTCGTCTAGTGTGACGATCCACCTCTCGAGGGCTCAGGTAACCGCCCACCAAGGTGGATAATCTCTCCCTCCATATCCATTTGATGTTGAGACCAATCTGCCTCTCGCTACAACCACTCTGCCTCCCACCAATGGTAGTAAGCTACTACATCATCGTGCTATGCCAGCTACATCCATAGGAGATCCCTCTCTTGTGCAGCACTGGTGTCCCCATCCCCCCAATGGTGTGCAATGAATGTGCTCTCTCACTCCGCCAGCTGAGCCCGTAGGAGATCCCTCTCCTACAAAGCTTCCCCTAACTCCTCATCCACCTCCGTAGTAGCTCTGCCAACCATGCAATCTCAGCACATTGCCCAAACTCTGTGTCCTTTGCTCCCACCTGAGGCGTAGGCATATTTGGAATAGCAGCCTGCTCTGGCTCCCACTGCTCCATGATGTCCTGCATCTTCGGCTGATCTGAAACCCCCAGATCCACATCCTCATCCTCCACCTCCACCATATCTACATCCTCCCAAGGAGCTCCCCAAGCCTCTCCTGGTGCCTCGACACCCTCCCCACCCGTGGCTACTACCTTTGTGCCTCCTAGTGGCCCCTCTCCTCGCCATCACCATAGTACCCACCACTGGTCGTACTCCACGGTAGTCTCAACGTCATCCACGTCAGGGATGTCGATCACCGCATCTACATCCTCGCCTAGTGGCATGATGACTAGCCGATCTAGAGTCCTCTTGTCCCCTCGGCGTCGATAGACCATGGGCTCACCAAGAAACCCCTGGCGCACCCCAAACTATCGTGTCACCCGATAGTACGGGAAAAACTCATGCTCGGACCCATGCCGCCCAATCAGCCATTGCTCCCTGTGGACCCATCGAAGCCACTCTCTCGCCTTTGGCCAGGTTGGATAGTTCTGATAGGGTCACCAGAATACCTCCCCTAGAGCAAGCCGAGCAAAGGCATCAACATAGTGCCCTACAACACCTGCCCACTGCTGACTCTATCCCTACTCCTCATACCATCACCACAGAGCTGCATACTTGATATCCTTATCTTTCATCTCTGCCTACATCATCCATGGTAACCCCCCTGGTCTCTCCACCACTATGTGCTACCAACCCCAACTCTGCAATAGATAGCTACAGCTGATCCCCTTCTACCTTCGACAATGAACCTCATATAGCTCCCCATAGAGCTACGCCAGCAGTGTCTGTCCCCATCTCAGGATCAACGGCTCTTGTGTCGAACACTCCACTAGTCGCTAGACCACATCCAGTAGGTTCCATGGGAACCTGACACCTGATGAGTCAGGTAGTAGCATGTTGTAAATGAGGCCCATAAGCAATGCATGCCTCACTCCCAACACCCCCTCTCAAACCACCATTGAACCAGAATCCCGCCCATCTGATAGTCAACCTCTGCCATCTCCACTAGACCATCCACCCCTAACTCCTCCTTGTGCCCGAAGCATCGCATCAGTATCACTGTTCGCTGATCACACGATGACGTTCTGATCGGCAGTCCATCTATCAAAATCCGTAGAAGATGATAGACATCCTCCAAGGTCACTGTCATCTCCCTTGTTGGGAGATGGAAGGTGTTGGTCCGGGGATCCCACAAGTTTATTAGGGCCATCAGATAGGCCCGATCCCTGACCACAGGCTCCAGTTGAGCCACCTGCTTGAGCCCAAGGGCATCAAGCCACTCCCAATCAGCCACAGTTAGCGCCCCTTGCACTTCCACAAAAGCGATTGGTACACGGTACTGGATCTTAACAACCTGCAAAAGAAAACAACACAAAAACATTAAAATCATGAAACAAATATACAAAAATAACATGAATATGCAGCATTGCCTACCAATGTACAGCCAAAAACAAAACAAATTTTTTTACAAAACTTAATTTGTCAGTTCTAGGGTTTCTAATCCTAACTGATAAATTTAAAAACAAAACAAAATTTTTTTACAAAAACTTAATTTGTCAGTTCTAGGGTTTCTAATCCTAACTGATAAATTTAAAAACAAAACAATTTTTTTTTTACAAAAATTAATTTGTCAGCCCTAGGGTTCCTAATCCTAACTGATAAATTTAAAAACAAAACGAAAAACTCAAAAAAATTAATTTGTTAGTCCTAAGGTTTATACAGTTGTCAGTCTCGGGATTTCTGTATTTTAAGTTTAAAAATTCTGTACAAGTAGCACAAAATTAAAATAACAGTTTTTAACCTAGGGTTTTCACCTACGTTTTAAAACTGACAAGCTCAGCCTAAAAAACTAGGGTTTTTTGTTCCGTTTATCCTAGGGTTTTAGTTAAAAGCAAAAATAAAGATTTTTCACCTAGGTTTTAGCTACGTCCTCCATTCAAATTTCACCTAAAGTCTTGGTTTGTGTTTAGTTCAGTTTTTAGGGTTTCCATTTTAATTTTGAGAAAACACCATCACAAAAGAAAAATAAACAAATAACTTGCAATTTCAAAAACACATAACAAAAGCAATAACACTAGGGAGCACTTACTGGTCTCACTTCGGCTCTTCCGCTCAATCCGGTTTGTGCACTCATGATGTCGGGAGATATTCGGCAGTGCTTCGCTTCACAAAATTAACCTCCTCCCCATAGCTCCAAATCGTAAGAAAATTCAGATGCAAATGAGCCCAAACCCTAGTTTTGGCCTTTAAATAAGCCTTTTGAGCTTATATTCATTCCTACCTAGGACGAGCACTCTGGTTAGCGCTCATACCACCCTAGGATGAATACTAAGCTAGAATTCATCCCACCCCAAAATGAATTTAGGGCAAAAATTTCAAAAAACAACAAAAATTGAACAAAAATGCACCAAAATACCTAATAAACTTGCCCGATGAGAGTGCTTTGGCACTTGACATTTAGGGCATGCAAAACAAACGTCGAGGTCACAAATCCTTGCTATCCTACTCCCTAAGAAGGCTACCATAGCCGGACCGCTCCACGGGAAGACAAATTTTTGAGAATTTCATCCCCAAATGGCATCAGCAAAAGGGTCAAAAACCCACCCAAAAATAAGTAATAACATTGCCGAACGAAGGTGCCTTCGTGCCTAACATTATTGGCATCCAAAACAGACATTGGGGTTGCAAATCGTCACCATCCTACTCCCTAAGAAGGCCACCATGGCCGGACCGCTCCATGGGAGGATAGATTTTTGACAATTTCAGCTCTAGAAACACGTCACCAAAAGGGCTAACACCCACCAAAAATAGGTCTAAATGTCAAAAAATTGCACACACATTCAAAGATAAATCTCTGAAGGCACCCTTACACAAGTCATCTTGGGTCAAGCGACTCGTCACTTTTCTCATGAAGGTCATTCCCTCATCGATTTGTCACTTGAGGGGGTAGTCACACTTAGTCACCAATCAACAAAAACACACCCAATCAAGGAAATGGCATGCATTCAAAGGATCATTGACAAAGACAATCACGCTCTTGCTTGGGGCAACAAACAAGCAATAATCACAAGCTGATCAAACACTTGGTATTCTAGAATCATGAACTCAAGGTTTCCATAGACAAATGGTTGCACCCTTTGCCTATTCATGACTGATCAATGTCCAAGATCAAGTAACACCTCATCGAAAAAGGTTAACACTTTAATTGAGTTCCTTCACTCGTTCGAAGCAAGGATTCAAGAATGCATGCCCTTTCCATACTTGGGGCATCAAAAGTTGGTTAGGTTACCAAGAAACCCTAATCATTAGTGCTTTTGTTATATATTTTTGCTCAGGCGCTGTACCATTTACAATGCATCCCAAAAAGGGGCATCTGTAGACACCAAAACAGCACCAATCCGATTATGTGACTGCAAACACTGATCGCTTTGACACACATAGCCCCAAGGGTAGCCCCTAGAGGTTAAACAGTGGTCCTAACCACTCTCACAGTAGTTTTGGAAGGTCAAAAATCATTTTGGCACCTTCAGGCACTTTGCTCAGTATCCGTTCCACCCTGGAACGAATTCAAACTGGGATTCACCCCACCTAGGGACGAATTCTGGATCCGCCCCAGGGTGGGGCGAATTGCAGGTTTGACGGAAAAAAGTCAAATCTTGACAAATGGCAGCTCAGATCCGCCACTCAATGCTTCCTTCATCGCATGGGAGTATGGGTGAGAGTTTTTGAGTGTTAGAGGCATTTGCATGGTCAGTCATGAAGTCCCAATTCAGGGAGGAATCTCCTTCCCCCCGGGAAGGCATGATTGCCAAGTGGCGCCTCTGCATGCCCCTTTCAAGAGACCTCCAGGTCTATAAATTGATGAGTTCCCTCATCCCAAAATATACACAGTGAGAGCAATTTTAAGCAATGAAGTGCTGCCGTTTTATTTCCCCATACATCCTTGTGCGATTTGCGCCTTCTACATCCTTGATCTCTTTTAGAGAGGAGGTCATTGGGTGATTTTTGGAAGGTCAAATATTGAGCCCAAAACCCGACATTTGGCCATAGAATACCACCAAATTTGTTGACAACACCTTGTAAGGGATTTTGGACCCATCCCAAGTGGATTGGTGCTAAAATCAGGTCCCAACGGTGGGCGGCCCGCCTGGGCGCCCCCGCACTGCCGCAGGCCTAATCGCCCTTTTTAGGAACGATCGGGAATGTGTAGCATATTTTCCTTTCTGTCATTTTCATTCCTTGCATTTTTTTTCTATGCTGTTAGATAGTTTACAATTTTGATTCCATTTCGTTTCGATTTATTATCATTATGCTATCGCGTTTTCGCTCCCACTAACTTGCAGATAAGCATCATCAAATTCCCATTGATGGAGGTCAAATTGGGAAAATATGACCATCTGGGTCTTCCCAAAATGCCCCCAATTAGCTAACCCCAAGTTTGCAGGTGTTTTGGAGCTTTCGAGGTAGGACATTGGAGACAGTACCTTTTCGACATTTTGTTGCAGGCGAATTCGTCCCGCCCCAAAGAAAATTCAAATCGGCAAGGAATTTCCTAACTGTTCTTTTTGCAGTGCCCTCCTGGTGATATCTTGATACCCCTATCAAATTTTTAGATCATTTGGATTTGTTTTGGTCATAGTTTAATTCATTTTTCTCATCCATTCATCGTAGGTTTGGGGATTGCATGTTTTGTTTCACCCACATTTTTTTTTTTTTTTTCTAATCGAAACATCGAAGGAGCAGGAAGGAATCAACATTCGTAGACACAAGCGACGATGAAATTTTGGTCCGCCCATATTACATGTGGGCACAAGTAAGAAGGAAGGCTATCCATGGATGTAACCAAAGAGACGAATTTGACGCTCCTCACCCCTAAAAAGGGAGGATGCAAATTGTAACCGAGTTGTGGAATACATCAATAAAAGAGAAGGGCTGTTATTTCATTTTGGGTTTCAATTCATGCTTTTTCCATTTCATATGTTTTTAGTTCATAGGATTTAGTTTCAAGTTTAGCTTTATTTTTTGCATCGTGATTGGAGTCTTTCCTTTCTTGTTTTCGTATCCTCGTGCTTTCACCAATAATCCTCAAGTGTTTTATATGTGGTAAATTTTGTCATCTTGAAGATAGTTGCACAAGGAATGAATTCAGTTTCAGTGAAGATGAGTATGAAGATGCTAGTGAAGGTCCAGAAGAAGAAAGTATTCTTATGGAAATAAAATAAGAAGTGCTTCTAGTGGAAAGGAATCAAAAAATAATGAATATGAAGATAAAATAATAAAATAAGAATTAGAAAATGAAGAGGTAGGAGAAGTTGATCTTGAGGGTGATATTATTTCTACCCTTGATGCATTAATAAAGGTAAGAAAGTAGAACTCAAAACTTAAGCTTCAATTTCAAGAATGTGATGAAGAGAAAAGAAAGCTTATAGAGCATCTAACCAATTCAATATCTAATACAAGGAGATTTAAAGAGAGGTTAAATGCAAAGGTTCTAGAATGTGAAATATTAGAAAATGAGGTAGATTCACTAATAAAGGAAGTAAAAGAGTCTAAATACAAGATACACATATTTGGAATAAGCTCAAATAAATTAGATAATATTATCAAGGTACAAATATCTTCATAAAACAAGATAGGACTTGGTTTTGAAGAAGAATATATAGGACAAGGAGAGGAGTCAATCTCAAGCTCTGAAGAAGAAGAAGTTTTAGAAGAAGAAAGTGAAATAGAAAGTGAGACTTTTGAGGATAAATTTGAAAATAGGAAGTTCAAAAAGGAAAGGAACAATGCACAAATGAGGAACAAATGGAACATGAAACATCACAGGGTAGAAGAGACTAAGAGACCAATGGGGTTAAGGCAAGGTTTTTTCAATGGATTTTGCTTCTCATATCATAGATTTTGGTACAAGGCTTCATAGTACAAGACACATGAAATATAAGGCTATAGTTTAACCAATAGAAATTTAAAAAATGGATATCTCTTTAAAGGGTATTGCTACTCTTGTAATCAATTTTATCAAAAGGCAGTTAATTGCAGGGTTTGTGATAGGAATGGATATGGCTTCATCAAGAGGAACTACAAGATATTTACACCTTCAAGGAAACACAACATTAAGTGTTCTAAGTGCAATAATATTGGGAATATAGCCAAGTGGTGTAGAATAGAACTTCAAAAGATAAGTAGGAATATGAATAGTCAGAGGAATGAGAAGGATCAATTGAGGAACAAGGTGGAAAAAGGTAAATATCAGTGTATGCTAGGAGTAGAGATACTCCCACCCCAAAATTAACCACCTCAAGAGAGGAGGTGGGGAAGGGGCTAACCTAAGAGTCTCATTCTTAGCCCTAATTCCCAAAGGTGGACCTTTGACATTGATGTCAAATGGGAAGATATTTGATTTAGGGGGAGAGCATTCATTTAGGGGGAGCAGTTTCTCAGGGGGAGCAGATCCGAAAAAAGGTAAAATAAATGATAAAATGAAAATGGGATACCATTAATGAAAAAGGGGGATATTGTTGAAAATATGAGAAGGTTTTGTTATCATTGATGTCAAGAGTTTTCACAAGTTGTTATTTTAGTTTCATCCTCATTAAGGTCACCAAGAGGTTTTTCAAAAAGGGCAAATAAGGTTTGAAACGTAAATATGATATTATAATAACCCAAATTATAGGTTGAAGAATACAAGCTTATACTAAGAGGGGGTGAATAGTATAAAACAATTTTTTACTTTTATTTCCCAAATAGTATTAATCAATATAGTCAATGGCAATATCAATAGTAATAACCAAAGCAATGCATAAATCATCACACATAATAGAGACACAAATTTAATGTGGTTCACCCAAATATGGATACATTTACAAAGAAAATATTTCTTCTAAATATTTCTCAAATAATCTCATGGGAATCCTTTCCCTATTACAATGTTTATGGACCTCAGTCCAAAGGAGATGCTGATACCCTAAATCTGGTTTATGGATATCTATCCATAGGAGAAATCCTTCTCCTCTACTTTTGCTGGTGATCCTCTAGAAGACCCTACCTCCACTACACTGATTATGGATCTCTCTCCACTTGAGGACTCTTTTCCTCACTCAAAATACATGCCCTCAATGTCTTGGCTGATGGATCTCTATCCACTGGAGACTCTTTCCTCTCTGCTCTATCACCTCCAAAGCTCTGTCAAAAGGTTCACTCAGAACCTTCTCAAATCTGCTCAATAGGTCCACTTAGAACCTACTCAAATATGCCCAATAGGTCCACTCGAAACCTGCTGAAGTTTGCTCAATAGGTCCAATCAGAACCTGCTAAAATATGCTCAATAGGTCCACTCAAAACCTGCTTAAATATTCTCAATAGGTCCACTTAGAACCTACACAAATCTACTCAAAAGGTCCACTCAGAACCTGTCCAAATATGCTCAACAAGCTTACACATAACATGTCCAAATCTGCTCAACAATCTCACACAGAACTTGTCCAAATCTGCTCAACTAGGTCCACACAGAACCTATCCAAATTTGCTCAAAAATCTCACATAGAATTTTTCCAAATCTGCTCAACAAGCTCATACATAACCTATCCAAATATGCTCAACAAGCTCACACAGAACTTGTCCAAATCTACTCAATATGTCCTCTCTAGGACTTTCTCTAATTTGTATTGTAAGCTTCCACAAAAGCTCACATAAAATCAGTCCACAAGTCTTCTCAAAGACTTACCTCAAATATGCTTAACAAGTCCACATAGAACTTGTCCAATCTCATAGAAACATAAAGAGAATTGTTAGAGACTCAATGTGTTCTATACTCAATACTCAATCACTTCCTCAACTCAATCTCATAGAATCATAAATATAATTGTTAGATACTCAATATGTTCTATACTCAATGCTCAATCACTTTCTCAACTTAATATCATAGAAGCATAAAGAGAATGGTTAAAGACTCAATATGTTCTATACTCAAAACTCAATCTCAACTCAAATCAGAATATATAATAGTTTGTTTCATAGAACTTGAAAAACAACTTCACATCCACTTGACTAGGCTAAATCAAATCTACTCAACCAATCACCTCAAGGAACAACCCTTTCTCACAAACTCTAGTCTAAGCATATATCAAACAACTCAAAATGTTTTCAATAATGCTTAACAACAAATCTCACATAACAATGATACTCATGTTCTTTTCTAACTCAAGTTCAAGTTCTTTGTATAACCAATTGGCTTCAACAACAATGCTAATAATACAAAGTTTTAATAATGACTTTCAATTCATAAAACCTTTAAGAATTTACTCAATGTACTTTAATAAATGAATGGTCTAAATAACAATGCTTATCAAACAATATTTAATCACAACTCTCAATCTAGAAAACCTTGAAGCATTAACTCAATGTACTTCACTCAACCAATGGTCTAAAAAATAATGCTTATCAAACAAGGTTTAATCACAACTCTCAATCCAGAAAACCTTGAAGCATTAACTCAACCACTTCCAAAAAGGAAACCCTAATCAAATCCTTTTCTCTCCAAACTTAATTTTCAGTCAAGCCAATCACCTAACTCAACAAAGAAGAAATTTTATCCATACCTTTTCTTGAAGAGTAGTTGTCCTTACAAATATGCCACACCTACAATTACTTCTTTGAAAAACACAATAAGGGTTAGAGGATAATTTTTATATCACAAAAATAATATCACAATTACACCTTATCACTCCAACTTAAACAATAAACAATATCCTCACAACAATCACAAAACCCTTTATTCAAAAAACATACAACCCACAAATTCTTAACCTTTCAATATTCCACAATAGAAAAATTTAAGACTTTAAAAATAAAAATAGAATTCTCCTTATAAATCCTAATGGTATTTCTCAACTACCAACATTTATCACAATGAAAATTCTTCAACCACAAAATACCTTATACCTCCAAATTAGGCATTAATAAAATAAAACATAAAAATGTACCTTTTACTTTGGAGAGTTTCAAACTCTCAACGCAGCCCACGCAAAAGTCTTTGCCCATAGTGCAAACCACCACACGAGCTACAAGCTCGTTGGGAAGGAAGAAGAACCACATGCTTCAAAACCCCTTCCTTGCCTTACAAAATGTATGTCCCTAACGATTGGTGCCTTCAACACGTCCACCTAAATCTTCCATGGGATTCGAACACTATCCACCATGCACACAAAAATGTAAGCTTGCAGCCCACTTGCCACTAAGCCAATATGCCTTGTTGGCTTCCAAATAATCAATGCGCTTACTTTTGTTTCCTTTCAACATCAAATCAAACACAAATTTCACAATTCTATCACACGAACTCTGCAATTAATTCATATGCTTTCTCTTTCCAATTTGAGCAAGGATAATTTGGAAATCAACTTTGGCATGGTATTTATATGCATTTCCACTAAATCAAAAATGTCGACGCTTCCTTTTGGCCTCTATGACATCGGTGGAAATAAAATTTGCCTTATTTAAAACTTTAAATCCAACCTTTGGATTTATTAAAATATTATTTGGTCTTAAACCTTTAAATCCAACCTTTGGGTTTTATTAAGATATTTTTAGACTTTATAAACCCACTTTTGCAATATAAAATATTGTAATGAAAATTACAAATATTTTATTCTAGGTTTTCACCATGGCACTTCTAACCATTATAATATTTCACCTTTGATAAAGTACCTTTTAATATTTATTTATAAAATCTAAATTCATCCTGAAGTTAAATAATTTATAAAATAAATATTATAACTCCTTTTTAACTTCTGTCTTTTACATTGTTTCACTCAAACTTCTGCCTTCTTGCTAAATATAAAATGACCATATTTGTTGCCTTTATTTCCTACTGAAATCTTTTGTATTAATGATGACTCCATATGGTGGCATCAATGGTGACATCAATGACAACTTTGACTTAGAGACTCAAAATGTCCAACACAGGTTGAGGTGAAAAGGATAGGTCTAAGGAGCAAATAAAAATATTTTACTCCTCAAAAGAGCCATCAAGCAAGTTTTAAAATATTTAATTAAATTTAAATATTTTAACCTGAAGGTTAAAATTTAAATAGATTTTGGGTGCCAAAGATAAAAGTTATAAAATATTTTATTTAATCGAATTTCTAAATTCGAAATATCTACCGATGTTAAAGTGCATAAGCTAAAGGATATAAAAAAGGGGCTAAAGTTATATTTTCGATTATCCATGCATTTTTAAACCCTAAAGTGAAAAAGAAAATCATGCACCAAAGAGAAGAGATAAATATTTGCATGTGTTAAAATAAGGATAGATTTTGTATATGAAAAAGTGGAGCATTAAAATTATCACCAAGCACTTGGTAGCTCAAGTGGCGAGTGGTTGCTGGGTAAGGCACTTGTGTTAGACAGGTCATGTATTCAATTCACGTCCCCTTAATTTTTGCTGGTGGTAATTTTTTTTTATTCATTTTGGAAGGTTCTAAAGAGCAAGGTAAAATGTGCATCATGCACCTTTGATATTGTCATGGATGTGTGGCCCAATGATAGCCAAGCCGTAAGTATTAGACACCACGATGATGGTTGGTCATGAGTTCTAAGCGAGTGTAGTTGTGAGGGCATTATTCTTATCGTAGGGCATAGTCTAAGGTAAGAGGTTACTTTATTTTTCCAAGGTGTTATTTGTGATAAGGGACCACATGAATTATTGATCGTGCTTTGATTAATTCTTGCTAAGGTTAGAGATAGGGATTCATAAAGGAGTTTAAGTATTTTATTTTTTCACTTAGAATTAAAATAGAGATTGGAGATATCAGGTGTTTGAAAGGAAATTAATTGTGTTGGATTTTATTGTTTGAATATTGGAGTTAAAAGGATTAACCAAATGTATAAATTTTATAAGTATGAAAATTGGATTTATAAAGTGTTTTAAAGAAGTTTTGATTGGTGATGATTTGAATATTATTTTGTGAAATTTGGAGATAATAAGGTGTACATGAGAGCTAATATTTTTGTATGATGAGATAATTATTAAAGGAAATATTTGAGTGGATATTTTGAAATAATTGTTGCTATCTAACCTTAATAATAGCAAAGAGAATTTGATTGTTATTGAGATAGATTTTTGAAGATATATATCCATCAAACAAAAGGTATGGGCACATCTTCCTTGTGAGTGAAATATTGTTTGGTTGGTTGAAGTTGTGAAATGCAAATTTGGAGTGAAAAGGATTGTTTGATAAGCATTGTTGGAAATATTTGAGTAAAATTTCATGTGCATGATTAGGGTTTGTAAAAAGATCATGAGTATCATTGTTATGTGAGTTTGGAATCATCTTGATCCAAGGTTTGAGTTCCATAGTGTGAGTTGTTGAAATTTTTATGAAAAAATTAGTTAGGGTTTGTAAGCAAGTTGTGTTTCATTGAGTGAATGGTTTAATGAATATGGATGAGCATTATTAATTGAATGCATTGGAGTGAGAGTTCAAGTTCTGTGAAACAAATTGTTCTTTATTTTTGAATTGATTTGAAGGAGAGTTTGAAAGTGATTTGTGAGTGTGAAACATATTGAGTCTCTAAATATTATCTATATGTTTTTATAATTTAAACAATATTTTGAGTGAAATTTATTTGTGGTATTGAAGAGGTTTTCTGTGACAGATTGAGTTGAGTTTTATATCCAAGTTTTGCAACTGATTTGAATAAGCTTTTGTGAAAACTACAAAGAATATTTGAGTAAGTCCTAGAGTGGACTTAAGGACATATTTGTGTGAGCTTTTGTGGAATATTACAAGCATATTTGAGGTAAGTCTTGGTGAAGACTTGTTGAGAATATTGGACAAGTTCTAGAGAGAACTTGTTGAGCAGATTTGAGGTAAGTCTTGGTGAAGACTTGTGGACAGATTTGAGGTAAGTCTTTGAGAAGACTTGAGAGCAGAATTGATTGATTTATTTGTTCAAGATTTATGTTAAGGCTTGGGGAAGATATAACAGAGTTGAGTTGTGAGTGAATCAAGATTTGTGTTAAGGCTTGAGGACATATTTAAGTACAGTGTTTGGTGTAGATTTAAGGGCAGATTTGTACCAGACCAGAGACAAATATTGAGAATATTTGTGCTCGATCGAAGAACTATTTTTAGTGTAGATTTGAGATAGATATTGATAATATTTGTGCTATACTAAGGGACTATGTTTAGTTTAAATTTGAGATAGATATTGAGCATATTTATGCTATATCGAAGTATTGTGTTTAGTGTGGATTTGAGATAGATATTGAGCATATTTGTGCTAGACCGAAGGACTATGTTTAGTATATATTTGAGATAGAGGTTTAGCACAGCTAAGAGTAAGCTTTGGAGGTGATAGAGTAGAGGATAATAGTCTCCAGTTCATATAGATCCATTAGCCAGGGGATTGATTATAGAGGTCTTCTAAGTGAGGACAAAGTCTTCTATGGAGAGAGATCCACAATCTACTGTAGTGGAGGTAGTATTATTCTAGAGGATCACCAACTAGAGTAGAGAATAAGGAGTTCTCATTTGCATAAATATCCATAAACTATATTAGAGGATTATGTATCTCCTTTGGAAAGAGTTCAATAAACATTGTAATAGGGAAGGATTCCCAAGAGAATTATTGTGCAAAATTTAGTGAAATATTTTCTTCATGGACATAGCCCACATTGGGTGAACCACGTTAAATTGGTGTCTCTATTGTGTGTAGTGATTTATGCATTTCTTTGACTACTATTATTGATATTGCGATTGATATATTGCATAATATTGTTGTAGCTCTAAAATTATTGCACTTCTTTCCTCCAGGCTAATGAATCCATGTATTGAAGGGGGGTAGGAGAATAGTAGGTCTACACTTCAGAGGAGAGGCACTTGATATCGTGCCCTCTTTGGTGATTTTTTGATGAATTGGGTGGGTTCATTAGGAAATATTTTATGGTAGTTTCCATGCCTAGGTTTTGGAGTTTGTTTGATGTATTCTTTTGGATAGTCTCACATACACCTAGTTTGGCCAATATGCAACTACGCTATTCTACATGCAATTTTGATTCACATGAAGATAACAAACAACATAGAATAGGAAATAATGAATAATGCAATGCTTATAAAGTGATTTGAAATTCTAACCCAGATTTGGATGGCTGATTTCTGCACTTTTATGCTTGTTGCAGACAATATTGGTAAAAATAGGGCAAGATCAAGTGATACGATCTGGTGATCGATCGGTCTGATCTGTGATTGGATGAGCCGATCAGAGTAAAAACCTGTAGTTTGACAATTTGACAAAGAAAAAAAATTACAAAATAATATGCATTTAATTAAATGATAAACTTAAAACAATACTGATTTAATTAACGAATGTAGATCTATGTTAGATGCATGGACATTCATTAAAAAGTGATAAAATATGAGTATAAAATCTAATGTATCAATGGTAATGGATTTAAAATGATCTAATAGATAATAAATATGATCTAAGATAGGAGAAACAGGGAAAGAGAATGCAAACAGTGAGGTCTAGATGCCCCCAAGTAGCTTAACAACAAAAATATTTGATGTAGAAAAGATAGGGTAGTTTTCTCTGAGATCGGATGGTACGATCCAGAGATCTAATGATACAATCCTGTACATGAATCTAGTCGATGCACAAATCCAACCTACAAAAATACAATAAAGATGTGAAATAATAGAGCAAAAGTATGCAAATTTTCTAGGGGGAATCCAAGGCGAGGAGCCTAGATTAAATAGAATGGAATTAGTTGAGAGGTTGGGCTAAAAATGAAGGGGGTTACAACTTCCCCTATTCTAGATGAGATCATTCAAGCCGATCCCGTAACTATCATACAGTTGGCTAGGTAAGGACAAAAAAGTTGCAACCATTTTTGTTACCTTACTAAAGAGGGAAATTTTTAGTTTTGGATGAGATCGAGCAATCCGATCTCATACAAAATTGTTTGATCTCGTACAAAATCGTACGATCTCGTATAATGGTTAAAAATAAACTTGCAATGGGCATGAAAATTGAGGCAATAAGTTAGGGGATAATTTAATTTAATTTTTCTAATTTTTTTAACTTAGGATTTGATTAATGTGGGTCAATTTTAACCCACTACATTTTCCCCCCTCTTTAGCGCATTTTTGAAAAAATATGTTAAAGATAAGATGGCACACTTTACGAGAAAGCAAAATTTTATTGCAAATTTTTGTTGGTGATTTCAATTTTTGTTGTCAAATTCTTTTAGGTATGACACCTCCTTCGATTTTTGACACCAAATTCCAAGTTTGGTAAAAAACTCAAAATTTTATTTTTTAGAGTAAATTTTAATAAAATTAGAAAAATTAGGGTAAAACCTAATTTATTTTTACTTTGTAGTTATTCTAAATTGAGCTCTAGGGAAAAATGGCAAAAGTTCCACATTGAGCCGATTTGGTGCAAATGAGAGCCAACTAGATACAGGTAAGGATCTTAAACTATTTTTCACTTAAATTTTTTGGATTTTTGTTTGTAATTTAGTTAAATTTTTGGTATATTTAGGGCACGATCGCCATCACACAACCGTGTCTACAAGATCAGGTCTATTTTTGTAAAATTAGCTTGATTTTGGAGATATCAGCTGATATCGAACAAAATAAACCGATATTACAAAAAACTAACCAATATCAGACAATATTGCTTGATATTGCACAAAATTGACCGATATCAGACAAAACCAATTGATATCACACAAAATCGATCGATATTAGACAAAATCGCCCAATATAAAACAAATTTGTTTATTTGACAAGTTACTGATTAAATTTTTTATTTTTTTGTTTTGTTAACAGAAAAAAGAACTAAAGAACCAGGAATGGAGGTACGATGGGTTTTAGGCTGACTTGAATGCCCTTTCACCAATAGAGAGGGATACTCTAGATGCTACCAATTTGAGGCATGTGGTAGAAATACCACAAGTTCCAGTAGACATGAGACTACTGATCGCTTTGGCTGAGTGGTGGTACCCAGGTTCTTCTTGCTTTTGGCTACCTACAAGGGAGATGACCCCTACATTGGAGGACATCTAGAGGATTCTCAGAGTTCCTATCAAAGGCATGTTCATTTTTGTTTCTATTAATCAGATTCAAGCACTCCAGAGACTTATAGGCGACCCTAGCTTCCCTCTAAATAAGGGAGGCATTGGGATTGAGCTTCTGTGTCAGAGAGATAGGGTTTCTTGATTGACAATTTTGTTCGGTGGGATTGTTGGGGGACTACTTTTGAGCCACTTAAGATAGCTACCATCTACCATGGACATTTGGTAGAGGTTGTGGCAGACATGAGGGATCAGGGGATATAGTTTGCATGGGGGCCCTTTATGTTATGCCATTTGTATAGGACTCTTTTTAGGGTCATATACAAGGGTGGCACAACATTACCCCTTACTTCCTTTCTATAGGTTTGGTCATGGGAGCATATAGTTGTGTGAAGGCCAGTAGGGCTTCCATTGGTAGGGGTGGTTGTAGAGAGACCTAGGGCTTTCTATTGGTGTCCATGCAGAGCTCCTAGGAGTTGGATTACTCTTGACACAACTAGGAGGCTATTGGATGAGTTGATAGTAGATAACATCACATGGAGGTCTTATAGAGATCATCCAGGGTGGGGAGAGGATGGTTATCAGCTAGCTCATGTGAGGTGAGTTATTTGGTTATGGATGGACCAGGGTGATGTGGAGCTACACCACGTTGATCGAGTTATGTGACAGTTTAGGTTGTAGTAGGACATTCCTAGGACTAGGGATGTCTATTTTTCTAGGGTGACTCGAGATGCTACCATAGTGAGTGGTGCTCCCAACATGACATAGTTTATGGATCCTAAGCTAGATGACGAGGTGGTTGCTACGATTGATGGGGATGATGTTGGGACTACAGATGGATACAAAGAGTGGTATGCTAGGATCCAACCTACGAGGATTACCAGGTGGAGGACTGCAGTGGAGTAGGCAGTTGAGAGGGTTCGACAATAGTGATGCCCAACTATCGAGCAACAGTAGTAGAGGATACAGGTACCCTCTAGGAGAGAGGGACCTCACACTAGGGGTGGGCATCAACACCATCTAAGGTGGGAGAGGGCATCTGGGGCTGGTGAGAGATCCAAGAGGACTAGGGGGGAGGGGAGAGCATCTCCTCAATAGGATAGGAGACCTGATTTACCGAGAAGGGCATCATGATAGAGGAGGTGGGGGAGAGCAGTGAGATGGCTACTCTATGGGCAGATATAACTAGTCTGAGAGAGGAGAATACCTCTCAGAAGACTAGGATTGAGTCTCTAGAGGTGGAGTTAGCATAGGTTCGGGCACAGGTGGCTCAAGGAGTTGTGGCTCTAGCTCCTACATCTTCTCAGATGACTCAGTCTAGGAGGAGCAGCTCAGGGGATGAGCTATTATAGGTGGTTTAGTAGATGACCTTCTATTAGACTATGTACTTCATGGTGGTATCGACAGAGTAGAGAGTTCCCATGCCTACTGATATCGTGGGTCCTATTCACTTAGGGTCATTATCCCACTCTACATCTAGGGTGACTACTTCTAGGGTGACTACTAAGGTGGGATAGTTTCAACCACCACCACCCTTGGTAGAGATGATGATACCCAGAGTTCTAGAGGTTCGAGGGGATAGGGGTTGATCTAGGAGATTATTTTTTTTATATACTTTTGGTGACTAAGTATGTCGATGTTGGAGATTGTGGCATACCAGTCCGACTCTATTTTGTATATAGACTTTTGATATATATATATTGATCCTCTTGTCATATGTGACTTTGTATGATTTGATTGCATTTGATTGTATTTATTTTATGATGTTTAAATTTCTTTATAATCATGCTTTCTATTTTAAATATTTTGATCATGCTTAACATAAAAGAAAAATGGTTTTGATTTTTGGTAAAGAATATTTTTTTTGAAAAGGATGTTTTTAAATGATAGAATTGATTGATTAGCAATGAACCTCAAAGGATGTTGTGTTGTTATATGACCGTTGGTGGAGATCAAATGCTCACTAGGTCATGAAGTGAATCTTGTGGCGAGGAAGTTTTGTATTGCTAATAATAGAAATATTTTTTTGTGGGGCTCAAGAGTGATCTTGAGGCTTATGATGATTAAAGAAGATGTTTGATTTTGTTTTTGAGAAAAATTGATTTTTTAAGAAATATTTTGATAAATATTATTGTTATGCAAAAATAATGTGATTTAAGCATGAAAATTTGGGAAGGATGACTTGCGCTAGGCATAGAATTCCTAGTGTGAAAATTTTTAGGACAATAGTTACTAGGAATTATACCATCATCACGAAGTAAAAAATGCAATGCATGATAATATGAAATTGTTTGTTCTTAAAATACAAATTGATATGAAGAAAATCATCATACCACATGTTTAATAATATTGAGAAATATGAAATTATTTAGACCTAAAAATTGAGAAATATGACTTGTGCTAGGCATAGAATTCCTAGTGTGAAATTTTGAGAAACTAATTACTAGGAATTATGCCATCATCGCGAAGTCAAAATGCAATGTATGATAAATGATTTTGGAAATGCAAGTTTTTGGAATAAGTATTTTTGAAGATTTTGAAAATTTTGAAATATCTATGTAATGAATTAATATGAATAATGATAAACTAATGTTATCCAACAAATTTCAAAGAAATATTTTAACTTATTTCTAAGACAAAGTCAAATTTATCAAGAACCAGTGTGTGACGTGTGAGTTCATTATCCATATTGATTTTTCATAATGATACAAAATCTCTCAAGGATCAAATGTGTGTGCTTGTGAAATTAATTTACCGATTTTGAGTGAGGTAGTGATACAAGCCAACTTTTATGAACCAATGTGTGTGCAAGTGAAATATTCATTAACCATGATTTTGTGCATGCAATTGTACTGAACTACTATGTAAGTCAAGTTACCAAAAGCTAGCTGATCCACAAGAAGACATTGGTCTATACAAAATAAGGTCGCTAATGTGATAGACATATCACCACATGAAAGGCTTACCCAAGGCCAAGCGGGTTGGGCACAAACCATGAGTTATGGGGCTCACCTCATGGATTTCAAATAACTAAGGAATTCCAGGGATTCAAGCTCATTACCCCCTTATTTTATTTTGATTTTTGGAGTAGGGATTCTTGTCCATTTTTTAACAAGGGGATTTTATTGCTTTTGTAGTGGAACTACTTTTCCTTTTATTTGATTTTTGGTTTTTTTTTCCTTTTCTGTCTCTTTTTCTTTTTCTTTTTCGGGATACTTGCTCAGATTAGACATAGAGCAAGGGATTTTATTCGGGTAGGGGGAGAGCTTGTCCTTTTTCCAATTCTCAGTATTCTAGACCATGCACATAATAGGATAGCAAGGGAAACTTTTTCACTTAAGGAACTAAGACTACTATGTAGTGTCATTTTCTAATTTGTAACAAATTATTTTTAATATGTGAGAATGTGTTCTTGGTTCAAGAAGTAGCAAGATCAGTTCCCAAAACTCAAAATTTTATTTAGTGAAGTAATAGTGCTTTTTAATACAAGAGAGATTTATAATCAAAGTGACAAAATCAAAATCATTAAAGATGTAAATTAAGTGCATGGTTCAAGATAAATTTTGAGTTTATCCAAAATAAAATAAAATATAACTTGAATTTTGGAAAACAACACACACTGATGCAAAGAATGAGAGTTTAATAATTTGAAATATTTTTGGAAATTTTCATGTTTTTTTTTTTTTTGGTTGTTTTGATAATATGATAGTTGTAAATTGAATGATGAAGAAGTTATTTACAAATATATACAGAGATGGAATTTTTGCTTTATGCATAATATCTTTTGAGATGCATGATATTCATTGTCTCCTGAAGGTATTTTCCCTCTAAGTTAGCCAAGTGATATGCACCTGATCCAAATTTAGCAATGATGACAAATGGTCCAAGCCAATTAGGTTGAAATTTACCTTTTAAATATTTTCTAGCATTAGTATTTTTTTATTTTCTTTAAGTACTAAATCACCAACTTCAAAAGATTGACTATGAACTTTCTTGGCATATGATCTTTTGAGTTTGTCTTGGTAAGAGCGAAGATGCTCTAGAGCATGAATACATTTCTCATCTAGAAGCTCCAACTGATTTAGTCTACCAACATGATATTCATCTCCTACTTCAGCATCTTGAAGTAGGAGAGCTAGAGAAGGAACTTCTAACTCAAATGGAAAAATAACTTCAGCACCATAGACCAAGACAAAAGGTGAAGTGCCTGTAGGAGTATGAACACTAGTTTGGTAAGCCCACAAGGTAGGATATAATTGCATATGCCAATCATGGCCTGATTTATTAACCAATATTTTTAGGATTTTGATCAAGGTTTTATTAGAAGCTTCAACCTAGCCATTTCCTTGTGGATAATAAGGAGTAGACCATCGATGTTGAATTTTATATTTTTGACATAATTTTTTAACATCTTTGTTCTTAAAGCATGTTTCATTATCAAATATGAGAGTTGATGGAATTCCAAATCTACATATGATTTGATTAAAGATGAATTTAGACACTTGAAATCTTGTGCAATAAGCTATTGGCATAGCTTCTACCCATTTTGTAAAATAATCTGTTTTTTTTATGATAAATTTATGACCATCAAAAGAGATAGGATTAATTTTACCAATAATGTCTAAACCCCATTTAGATAAGGGCCAAGGAGAAGAAATAGCTTGGAGTTCTTAAGCAGGATCATGGACAAGGTCTGCATGTCTTTGACACTTGTCACAATGATGCACATAATCATTAGCATCCTTTTCCATGGAAGGCCAAAAATATCCCATTCGAAGGAGTTTCTTAGCAATGGCACTTCCACTAAAGTGTCCTCCACAGGATCCATCATGGGCTTCACTTAAGGCTTTCTTAGACTCTTCTATATTGATACATCTTAATAGGATACCTTCAAAATATCTTTTGTATAGGGTATTACCAACAATTACAAAGCGAACAACTTGCTTACATAGTAGCCTATGTTGGTTTCTATCTAATCCTTCTAGGAAGGTCCCTTTTTGGAGAAAATTAAATATATCTATGTACCAAGGTTCTAGGGTTATATCATTAATTAAAAACACATCTAATGGATCTAGACATGACTTAGAGGAAGCTGGTTCTTGGATTTGGTGAATAATGATAGTAGCATACTCATCATCCAACTCCAAAGGTAACAAAGAGGTAGCAATAGCCATGGCATCGACAACATGGTTGCTAGTGTGGGGGATGGCCTCTAAAGTTACTTTCTCAAATAATGAAATAAGATTAAGAACATACTCTTTATAAGGACATATTTTCTCATCCCGTGTTTGATAAACTTCATTAATTTAATTTATCACAAGCTGAGAATCTCCAAAGACTAATAAAATTTTAATTTTTAAGGCTAAAGCAACTCGTAACCCAAGGATTAGAGCCTCATACTCTACAGTATTATTAGTACAAGAAAATTGAAGTTTAAATGACAAAGGGATAAGATGATTTTGTGAAGATATTAATATAATACCTAAACCTACACCGCTCATGCATCTAGCTCCATCAAAATACAAATACCAAGATTCAGACAGATCCTCTTCTAAGTTAAGACACTCATTAGGAAATTCTATGGTTATAGGATGAGTAGATTCTAGAGGTGCAATAGCTAATTGATCAGCTATAACTTGGCCTTTAATAGATTTTTGGCCAATAAATGTGAGTTCAAACTCACTCAAAGCAAGAACCCACTTATTTGTGCATCTTGACAAGTAAGGTCTACTCATCAAGTACCTTAATGGATCAGACTTAGCAATAACAAATGTTTTTTGACTCAACATATAATGATGCAATTTCTGCGTAGAAAATACAACTACCAAAAAAAGCTTTTCTAATGGAGTATAATGGGTTTCATAGTTTATTAATGTTCTACTTATATAATATGTGGCTTGTTCTTTCTTATCATCATCAATTTGAGCCAACATTGCTCCAAGTGCAAGTTCAGAAGTAGAAATGTACAAAATAAAAGGACAATCTGATCTAGGAGGAACAAGCACTAGAGGATTAAGAAGATATTATTTAAGGTTTTCAAAGGCTTCTTTACATTCATCATCCCATTGAAATGGAATTTTTTTCTTAAGTAACTTAAGAAAAGGTCGGGTTTTATCTTCCAACTTATCAATGAAGCGATGGATAGACTATAATTTACCTTGTAAACTTCTTAATTTTAATATGTTTTTAGGTGGTGGCATATCAAGGATAGCCTTAATTTTAAGGGGATCTATTTCTATACCACACATAGAAACAATAACCCCTAAAAATTTTCCTTATTTAACTCCAAATACACATTTGTATGGATTTAAGAGAATCATATATTCTCTTAGTCTATCAAACACTTTTCTTAAATCATTAATATGCTCTTCTTCCTTAGTTGAATGAGCTATAATATCATCTACATAATCATGTAGAATATCGTACATCATATCATGAAATATATACATCATAGCTCTTTGATATGTTGCTCATGCATTCTTTAAACCAAAGGGTATTACTTTCCAGCAAAATGTTCCCCAAGGTGTAATAAAAGTTATTTTGGGTTGGTCTTCAGGAGCTATTCTGATTTGGTTGTATCCTAAAAAACCATCCATGAGGGATAACATCCCACTCCCAGATGTAAAGTCTATGATTTGATCCATATTAGGGAGAGGAAATTCATCCTTAGGGCATGCAACATTAATGTCTCTAAAATCAGTACAAACCCTAATTTTAGTGGCTTCTTTTTTGGTTACTGGAACAACATTTGATATCCAATCAACATAGTCAATAGCTTGAATAAAAACTACATTCAAAATTTTTTCTAACTCATTTTTGACTAGTAGTGCTACTTTAGGATGCATTTTTCTAAGTTTTTTCTTTACAGGTTTTGCATTTGTACGCACTACTAGATGGTGCATGACCACAGAAGAATCTAGACATAGCATATCTACATATGTCCAAGAAAAAAAATTGGCATATTCTATGAGAAATGCAATGTATTGGTTTTATATTTCTTCACTTAATTCTGCTCCAATTTTGACCATGCAAGGGTTTTCTTCTGTTCCAATGTTAACTTGTAAAACATTTTCTACCACAATATTTAAGTCTCTTTCAAAATTGGGTGGTGCGGGTGACACACCCATTTCTTGTAATTCTTCTAAGGTTAACTTAGCTAACTCTTCTTGAGGGGTAGTTGCTTCAACGTGGGCTATACATGGTATAGACCCATCAAAGAAGAATTTATTCTTTAAAACTTCATCAAGAGAAATATCATGAAATATATCTCCCTCCAAATATTCATCTGGTTCAACAATCATGTTTGGGTATGCTATTGATAATATATTACAAGAATATATCCTTCTACTTGGTTTGAAAAATTCTTGATGTGCCAAATATTCTTGATATGTTACAAGTTGGTCATCATCCTCAAATGGGAATGGTTGGGTTTTTGTAGGAATGTAACCAATACCACATCGGGCAGGCCATTCCTCAACTTCTAAAGGTTCTTGTATTCCATTTTCAAGAGGTCCTAAACCTTTACCTCTATAACCCATGTTACACATCATTTGTTTTAATTTTATATAACCATTAGAAAAGTAACATTTAGCAAAACCATTTTGATCAATTGTGATACTCACAATATTAATTTTACCATAATCATACCCTGCATAGACAAAGGCACAACTCCCAACATGATAGATACTTCCTAATTTTTGTGGCAAGCCCATCATTCGGGGAGATGGTGATAATTGAGATAACACCAGGGAATCTTGAGTGGCAAAATTATTATGTTCTGAAGTTGTGAGTATTGAAGATAAATATGGCAATACTTCATCCGAAGTAGGATATGAAGTAGAGGGACTATCTTCTTTAGTTGTAGATTTAGATGGTGTAGGTTTAGATGATGAAGGTGGACTAGGATGTGTTGAAGACATAGCAGGACAAAATGAGACTCCTATTGGTTCTGCCATAGCACACATGTCAAATGGTCTAGGATCACCATGGATAGTAACTAGTTGGTTTTTAAACTTAAACTTAACACATTGATGTAATGTAGAGGGTACCACTCTCATTGCATTGATCCAAGGTCGACCTAGAAGGATGTTGTATAATGTAGGATAATGTACAACAAACATAGTCGTATCTAAGATCCTTGGACCAACTTGCAATGGAATCAACAATACTCCACATGTTTCTTGAGTTTCATCATTAAATTCTTTGATAATCATTTCAATTCTTTTTAAATCTTCACTTCTAAATCCAAATATTTGGAAAAAGTCATATGTGCATATGTTTAATGATGATCCATTATCAATTAAAACTCTTTTAACACCTACATCCCCAATTAATGTTGTGATGTATAGAGGGTTATCTCTATACATACTTTGAGGAGGAATGTCTTTATCTAAAAAAATATATAATTTGTTCCATGAGAGATTACAACGTTAACCACAACATCAGGTTCTATATTTTGAGGTACCATAATTTTACTTAAGGTACTCATTAATTCTTCTCTATGGATAGATGAAGTTCTTAAAAGATCCAAAAGAGAAATTCTAGCTATGATATTTGCCAATTGTTCATTAATATCATAAGGAGATTTTTGTTGTGTATTTGATATATTATTTCCTTTTGTAGGTGCTTTTAACACAAATGGAGTTGATTTCTCATTTTGATTTTGATTTTGTGATTGAGAATTTTGATTTTGGGCTTGTTGTCTAGTGATGGCTCCAATAGTACCTACAATATTATTATTTTGTAAATGACCAAAATGAGGTCTAGCATTTTCTGCTTGTTCATTTGAAAGCATTTGTTGAGATGAGGGTCGAGTGGTCATTCTTCTAGGGAATGGTTCTTCTAGAACTAATAAATCTGTGATGGGGATAATTTTATCTGACTCATATTTAGAACTATTTGAATTATTTGAGGTGATGTCTATTTCACTTTTTGTCTCACTTTCTATGTTTTATGTATCACTTCTTGTATCTTCTGAAGATGAAGATTGAAAATATTGTATTGGTCTAGTTGTGACTATAGATAGGGTAGGTATATAGGAGGTTTGAAAATATTGTTGTGATAAAAATTTACTAATGGTTCCTACATACCGAGTTGGAGGAGGAACATTATGATTCTCTAATTGATTTACTACCTCTTTACCATGTTTGGGTAAAGGATGTTGAAAAATATCTAAGTTTTGATTTGCATTTTGAGTTGGTTGTTTTTGGGTATTATTTTGAGTATTATTATTTGTGGGAAATTGTTGTACTTCCATTTTACCTTTATCAATCAAATATTGTATCATATGTTTCAATCACTTACAAGAATTAGTTGAATGTCCATCCACTTGATGAAAATTACAATGCAGATCAGCCCTATATCCAACTACAGTGGTATCTAATTGTCATATCTTATGGAAACCGTATTAAACCTTGTTCTAATAATTGAGGTAGAATCATGGTTAAGGGTTGATTTAATTTTGTGAAATCCTCTTGGAGGTTTATCAAGAATTTTCAACAAAAAATTCTTCATAGCTTTTGTAGTATTGATGTTTGAGGTATTTCTACTATCAATGACTCCATCACCTACTACTTGTTTATTCTTATATTGATTTTTGGAAGTTTTATCTTCATCCTTTTTCTTAAAATTATCCTCTTCTGATAAGGGCATCTTCTACCCTTCTTTCTAAGTCTATAGCTTGATAAAAAGAGGTTATTGTAGCTATAGCAAGTTCATAAGATAATTGTTCTTGTAAATTGCCAATGAATATTTCCAACATTTCTCGATGAGGTAAAGCAAAATGTAATTTTCCTAGAAGTTGCCTCCATTTGGCTAGGAATTCTACAAAGCTCTCATATTTCCCTTGTTTCAAGTTGTATAAATCCTTAATGGTGACATGTCTTTCTATGTATGCACTAAATTGGTGAACAAACATTTCCACTATCTCTTCAAAGTTCCTTAAATAATTTGTTGGTAGTTGATAATACCATTCTAGGGCCATGCCTCCGAGACTTTTAGGGAATATTTTTAGTAACAACAAATCATCATAGGAAATATCATGACATGCTATCCTAAACATGCGAATATGCTCAATAGGATCTTCGGTTCCTTTATATATCAAGAGGATAGGCATAGGGAAATATTTTGGGTAAGGTTGAGCAACCATAATAGGATCCAAGGGTTGGCTACACATCTCTCTATAATTGTATGAGGGATGGTAGGGATCCATTTGATCTAGACGTGAAGCCAATTGTTTTACCATGGCTTCAAGCCCCTATGGTTGTCCACCAAATTGATTTTGTTGCATCATGTTGTTGTGTCTTTGATAATAAGGTTGTGTTGTCACATGAGGATTTCCAGTTGAAATACTATTGTGCAAAGTGTTTGTGGAAATAATGTTGTGAAGTTTATATGGGATTGTATTTTGTTGAAATTTCTATTGATAATGATTGGTATTTTGAATTTTCTTAGCTCTTTGTGATGTATCTATTTGTTGATTAGGAGCTTGAGAAGCAGAAGAATTTTGTTTTGGTTTAGAATTTTGTTGTGTTGTTGATTTTTGATTGTTCAAATCTATATTTTGATTAGATGGACCAACTTGATTTTGGTTTGTGTTACCTATGTATGTCATTGGATTTGCATTTAATTGGAGAGCAACTTCTATAGCAGCCTCCATTGAATAATATCCTGATGGGAGTAGATGTTCTATCTTTATTACATGATGAAGTTCATCTATATGGTCTTTCATGAAATCCATGAATTGTTGAATAGATTTAAAGCTGACATGACCTTCAAAATCCACAAAAGGTTGATTAGGATCTTCTTCTCCTTCTCCTCCATTATCATCCTCACCTTGTTCTATGAGTTTATCATCTTCAATATTTACCCTATCATCAAGGTTTTCTTGATATTTTTCCTCCATGTAATCAGATTCTAATTGCTTACCACTTCTCAAAATTCTAGGTATTTTGTTTTAAGATATTTTTATCTTGCAAATATATATGCTATATATATGCTTAAATTCTTGGGGTATATATATTATGTATATACCTATATAAATATGCAAATATGTAAATATATTTGTTTTTGTTTTTTTTTTATGTTTTCTTTTTTAATAAAGGGGTAAAAATTTATTGATAAAAAGTCTGGATTACAGAGTACAACTGAGCTTCCAACAAGGACTCAAATAAAAATCCAAATAGGATAAAACCACTAGACTAGAATGACACTAAGAAAAGACAACAAGAATAAACCATATTAAGTCTGTACATTCTTGTGGATCAACTCCCACAGGCGTTGAGAGTCCCCAGATGGGATACTCTCCCAATTATTGATACTCCAAGGATACAATAGCTTAGAAGCCCTTTTGGATAGGTAATCAACAACCACATTCCATTCCCTTGGAATGTGCACAAAGGATATAAATTTAAACTCTTCACTCATTCTGAGAATCTAAACGGCTACAGAGGCCAACTACCAATTAACTTCCTCCACCCTTTTACTATTTAAAATATTAACCACAATTTGAGAGTCAGACTCATAGATAATCCTATGCTAGCCAAGAGAAAACCCCCTCCGTAAGGCCTCAAGAATTGTAAGAGCTTCCCTAAAATTGTTGGAGTGGACACCTTTATAAATGGAAAAGAAAAAACTGACACCACCAGTGGAATATCTCCGAACACTACCAATGCTAACATGTCTAGGATTACCCCTATATGATCCATCAGTATTAATTTTTAAAACTCCTCTAGGGGGTGGCCTCCACCTACCATCTTTCCTAACATTCTTGCTAAGCTGAGGAACCTTACTAGGGCTAGAAGAGTTCACACCATCCCCAAAGAGACCAAGGGCTAGAAGGGTCCACATCACATTTTCTATGGATGGTTTCTTGAACCATATATAGGATCCTTTGCCAAATCTGTTGAATAGCCAAATAACTACCCTAAAATATGCACTGATTCTGTTCAAGCCAAATTTACTAGATGATGCAAGAAGGGCCCAAATTCCAAACCACCCAAAGGAAGGGGGCCTTGGTCAAAGATCTGCCCAGACTACTCCAAAACTCCACTAGGCATAGCACATGAAAAAATGGATGGTTCTTGGTGCTCCACCAATGGTGCGAAATATCTCTGGAAAAGGAGCATTGTAAAAATAAATGAGAAGATTCATCCTCATTCTTACTGCAAAGGACACAAAAAGAGGGACCCTAAAATCCCATCTTCCTCACATTATCCCAAGTGAGGCATTTATTACGAGCTACCAACTAGAGAAAGAAGCTACATTTTGGTTAGGCAAATTTGTTCCACACCTTTTTCCACCAAGTGACAGGAAGACTCCCATACTTTTTCTTATCAAGAACCTGATAACCATAGGCTACCGAGTAGGTTCCCTTAGTATCAAGGTTCCAAGATAGAATATATTTACCCATTAATGAAGAAAAAGGCATCCCCATAAGAATAAGATCAAGCACCTCTCTATCCTTGGCTAGTCCCCCTTGGGGCCATTCTTGTGGATATTTCCACCTGTACATATCCATATTTCCAAAGTATTGGATTTTTTTAAAGTCCTCCACACAAGACCAGCCTGCTTCCAAGAAAAAAATACTTAGTGAACATAACCTAGGATATTGATTCAAGATAGGAGGGTGGCCATCCTAAGAATCCTCCAAAAAAGAGTATTTTATCCCTAATTACAAATCCAGAACAAACCTTTCTTGATTAAATTAGCTCCTATTTTTAGAGTGTCCCAGATAACTGAACCTTTCCCAACCAAGCTGACATTAGGGATTTCAAACTCATAAATACCTCTCAAGTATTCACAAGATAATATTTTAGCCCAAATATGATCTTGAGAGGTACACCATCTCCAATAAATTTTTGTAGCCAAAGCCTACCCAAAAAGAGCTATCTGTCACAACCCAAGGCCTCCCTCTTGCATTGGCCTACATATAGAATCCCACCTAACAAAAATCCATTTAGATTGATCAAGTTTTCTAGACCATAAAACTGTCTTGACAAAGCATCCATGTCCTTGATGAAGTGAGAGGGAGCTATTTGTACAAAACATCTATAAATAGGTAAATCTTGAAAAATAAAATTTAAAAGAAACACTCTACCTGTAGTGGATAGCCATCTTAAAGTCTAGTGATTCACCTTCCTTCTAAACTTATCAAGCATAGACTACCAAGAAGATCTAGTTAGAGGATGAGATGAAATTGGAATACCAAGATAAATGAAAGGGGGAGTCCCAACCTGGAATCTTATAATGCGAGGAATCTTGGATTGAATAAGAGGAGGGGTATTGAAGAAGAAAATAGAAGACTTGTCCTCATTAATCAACTGTCGAGAAGCACCAATATATAGGTCAAGAGACTGTCTAATATTGCCAGCTTCCCTAATAGTGGCAACTCCCAACAAAGCATTATTATCAACAAATTGAAGGTGGAAAAGAGGTGACAAACTACTATCCCACTTCTACACCTGAATGAGACCTTGTATGACTTGAGACTTGAGCAATCTTCCCAACCCTTCTGCCATAATGATAAACAAATAAGGAGATAAAGGATCTCCTTGACTCAATCCCCTTGAGGACTCAAATACCTCTAATAGTTCATTATTAACAAGAACATAGAATGAGGAAGAAGAAACACAACTCATCACCCATCTAATCCATTCCTCCTTAAATCCAAAAGCAGCAATAAATTTTTGAAGAAAGGACAATCGGACCTGATCATAGGATTTGGCCATGTCCAACTTAATGAAAATAGTTTTCTCCTTAGAATTTTCCATCGAGTGAATAGCTTATGTAGTAATAACAACCCCATAAAATATTTTTCAGCCAGAAACAAACCCTCCTTTCTCCTGAGATATGATTTTGCTCAACCATATGTTCAACCTCTCAGCAATATTTTTTGTGATGATCTTATACACAACATTGCAAAGAGCAATAGGCTTGAACATATCCAAGAAATTTTCTCCCTCTTTTTTGGGTATAAGCACCACAAAGGTAGAATTTAGGGCCCTTAGCATCTATTTGTTCTTTTTGGACTCATGGACCACCTCCAAAATATTAAATTTGATTAAATCCCAAAACTCCTAATAAAACTCAATCGGGAACCTATATGGACCTGGCGCTTTTCCTTCTTTTCATCTTGAATACAACATTTTCTAACTCCTCAAGGGAAATTGGACCCATAAAGTGCTCATTCATCTCTATAGAAACAATCTCTAGAATATAGTTTAGAATAAGCTTTTCATTCTCATAATCTGATAAGGAGTCCTCATTGAAGAGAGGAAAAATACCTCTTAGTCTCTTCTGAAATATCCTTGAAAGAAGAGATCAGGGCACCCTAAGAATTCACAAGAGAGGTAATAATGTTACCATTATGACGAGATTTAATTGAGATATAAAATAAGGTTCTGTTCCTATCCCCTTCCTGAAGCCAATATACTCGAGATTTTTGTTTCCAAAAAATTTCTTCCCTCAATTCCCATTCAACAAGGTCTTTCACAGCCTTAGATTCCTCAACATGAAGTTCCTTCATGAATCCCTAATCTCTAATATTCCTTGAAGATTATTCCATCCTCCTAAGAGCTACCAACTTAGCCAAGGAAAGGTTCCAAAAATTTAGTCTATTCCATATCTTCAATTTATATTTTACAAATTATAGTTGCTTCATAAAGGAATACATAGCGGTGCCATGAGGAGGTTTACCAGTGGTCCACCAGCCTTGCATGAAACCATGAATCTTAGGATCATGAAGCCACATAAGTTGAAACTTAAAGGAGGGATTATTTTTTAGCCCTAACTCCAAAGAAAAGAGTTTGATAGGCTAATGATCAGATCCCCTACCCTCCAGAATCATAGAACTAGCACCTCTATTATTACCCATCCAATAACTGGATATCAAAAACCTATCCGATCTCTCTAATATGGAAGCTTCCCCACACCTTTTATTGTACCAAGTAAAGATCCCATTATCTGGATTAATTTCAACCAAGTTTAGGGCCTGGATATGAACACTGAATATAGAAGAAAAAGTCTAGATACGGTCCACCCCACCACATTTCTCCTCTAGACAACTGATAGAGTTGAAGTCTCTAGCCAAAATCTATGGGTACAGGGGAACCAAACTTATCACAAAGAAAATGTGCTTCCACAAATTCACTTTACCATTGTAATCAATAGGAGCATACACATTTGTAAGTAGGATGATTTCACCAGATTCATTATCATGTCCGACCATTGAAATAGACCATCTTCTAGAAATCCAAGTAAGAGGGGATATCTTAACCGGATCCCATAAACAAGCGACACCACCAACATATCCACATGCACCAATAAACTGGAATTACCCCCTTCTCCACAACTTGGGAATAATATTGAACATACTATCAATAGCCATTTTAGTCTCCCGAATAAACACCACGTCCAAAGAATGCACATGAACCAAATCACGAACAAATTTTTATCTATGGATGTTATTCAACCCCATTACATTCCATGAGAGGATAATAATTTTTGGGGGTTATAAAAATGGGAGTCCAATATTCTCACCAAGCATGACTCCACCAAATTCTCCCTCATTAAATTAATTTTATGCTGGTCCTTCTTCTGACCCACCTTCATATTCTTATTTGAAAAACTTTTTTTAATTATTTTTATTGCAATCCCATCACCGTAGGAGTTTTGTAGTCCAATGATGACTATATCAGTTCATGAGTAGGAGAGAGCATAACTAAATTTTTACCACTTTCCAAAATAGTTTCCTTTATAGGGCTTGACTTAACCATGTCCCCTATACTCAGATCCAAAGCCCTTTGTTCTTCATTTAAACCCCCTAGATCTGATTCCTTAAGTTCCCCCTCAAGAAGAGACATCTGATTCAGCCTTGTTATATTTGCATCAGGTAGCAACATTTCAAGTATCTCCATGCACTGATCAAGATCATATAATATTTCAAAATGGTTGAGTAGAGCATCTGGTTGGCTATACTTAAGGTCTTTTTTTGCCCTTCGTCCTCTGTTTCAGGATTTTACCAGAACAAAACCTTCCTTATCTTGTTCCCCTTCCTTTATAGGGGATTTTCCTTTATCCAAATTTTTTCTAGACCAAGAGGGACCAAGATTTGAAGCCATAGGTGAGACAAAATTAGGGCATTTTATTCGTAGGTGGTCATATTCACAGTAAATCCGACAAAGAAATGGAAGAGATTTATAGTCAAGTTTTTGAACCCATGTAGTTGATCCAAATTGTATTTTAATAGAATCTAGAAAAGGATTATTTAAGACAATTTTAACATAAATACAAGCAATAAAGATTATATTTTTATCCATTGTTTGTTGTGATGGTCCAATTGACTTCCCAAGTAGAAGGGAAATCTTATGCAAGATAACAGTTCTCTAGAATTCCAATGGGAGCCATGGAAGCCGCACCCATACTGGAACCCATGATGGCCACTCCTCTGATGGGTTGAAACCCACATGCTAGGGTTTAATAAAGAGTCCCACTTGGTTATATAAATAAGGACCCCCTTCAAATGCTTTGTTACGATCTGCAATACAAGAGAAAACCACCATAAAATAGCTATTTGCACTTAGCATCACCTCCACATTGCCTTCAGTATTCCAAGTCTTCTTGACCCAAGCCTCCATAAAGGGGAGAGAAATTTGGATGCCCAAAAATTTTCCAATAAGGGCATGCTTGGTTAGATACTCCACATCTTTCGCCATCGAGTTAGGTTGAACCACTAGAACTGGCCAAGCTTCACATCGTTCTAAATATCCATTGTTATTTAACAAGCGGTTCTCGACATGCACTAGAAAATCTTGTTCCTTCCAATAATTTTTAGATGAAAAAATATCACGAGCATGCACTCTCTATGCCAGACCCGATGCCATCACGATATTCCTCCAATTTTTTAGACCTCCTTTGAAATTTGCTGCCATCCCCACAGAGTAGTTTTTCTTTATCAAACCCTAGCAGAGTAGTTTTTCCTCATCAAACCCTAGCAGAGCTCCAAAGTAAAGGATTACAACTCCTTGTTTTTACTTTTTTTTCTTGAAAGAGTCTATATATATCGTTAATGGGTTCAAGTTCTTCAAGTGACATAATGTTCTTCCTCAAATTGAAAGTTGGATTTTAATAATTTGATAAAATAGGCTATGGTGATACTATCAATTTCATATTATGGCATACAAAAGCATAGCTCATAACAATACTTATGATAATGAATTGACCTAGGAGTTTTGTGAAATATTCTCTTCTTTTCTAAGACTATTTCTTGATCTTCTATGTGTTCTAGAAACCTGTATATAGTTATGTTGTTTTTAATGTAATCATAAAAGGTATAAATAGTTGCAAAAATAATTGCTCTTTTATCCATCAACCACCTCTCACATGCCATTTGAATATCAAAGTAGCAAGAAGCATTCTCAGGATCTAGGATTCTAGCTATGTCAAACCTTATAATTTGGTTGTCTTGGTTTGTTGGCTTTTATAATGTCTAATATTTTCCAGATTTTAGTCCACTGTTCTTGATATGGAATACTAGAGGTTTCAACTATTATATATTTTTCTTGTGTAGATAATAATATTCTATTATTTATGCATGTAGTTATTCCTATTTTGAAGTCTAACATCTATGTAATTTACTTGAAATGTGCAAATTTGACTAATGATATTTTTGGTTTTCATTTTATTTTTATAGATTTTTATATTTTATTATGTTTTATAAATAAGAAAGATGCCTATGTTTTTCATGTTGGGTTCACCAAAAAATGTAGCTCTAAAATTCTCGCACTCCTTTCCTCCAGGCTAATGTATCCATGCCTTGAAGGGGAATGGGAGAATAGTAGATCTGCACCTAAAAGGAGACGCACTTGAGATCATGCCCTCTTTGGTGATTTTTTGATGAATTGAATGGGTTCACAAGGGAATTTTTTTTTGGCAATATCCATTCCTAGGTTTTGGATTTTGTTTGATGTATTCTTTTAGATAGTCTCACATACACCTAGTTTGGCCAATATGCAACTATGCTATTCTACATGCAATTTTGATTCACATGAAGATAACAAACAACATAAAATAAGAAATAATGAACAATACAATGCTTATAAAGTGATTTGAAATTCTAACCGAGATTCGGATGGCTGATTTCTACACTTTTATGCTTACTGCAAACAATATCGGTCAAAATAGGACGAGATCGGGTGATACGATCTAGTGATTCAATACGATCTATGATTGGATGAGCTGATTAGAGCAGAAACTTGTAGTTTAACAATTTGACATAGAAAATAGTAGATTTATAGAATAATATGCATTTGTCGAGGTGGATTAGATTAAATGATAAACTTAAAAGGATAATGATTGAATGAATGAATGTAGATCTATGCTAGACACATGGACATTCATGAAAAAGTGATAA
This sequence comes from Wollemia nobilis, assembly GCA_028583015.1. Lineage (NCBI taxonomy): Eukaryota > Viridiplantae > Streptophyta > Pinopsida > Araucariales > Araucariaceae > Wollemia > Wollemia nobilis. The sequence continues at coordinate 2,998,974 of JAQPPZ010016612.1, forward strand.
AATATGAGTATAAAATCTAATGTATCAATGGTAATGGATTTAAAATGATCTAACAGATAATAAATATGATCTAAGATAGGAGAAACAAGGAAAGAGAATACAAATAGTGAGGTATAGATGCCCCCAAGTAGTTTAACAACAAAAATATTTGATGTATATGAGATTCGAAAGTTTTCTCTAAGATAGGGTGGTACAATATAGAGATCGGATAGTACAATCCTGTATGAATCTAGCTAATGCACAAATCCAACCTAAAAAAACACAAAAAAAAATACAAAATAATAGAGCAAAAGTATACAAATTTTCTAGGGGAAATCTAGGGTGAGGATCCTGGATTAAATAGAATAGAATTAGCTAATATTTTGGGCTAAAAATAAAGGGGGTTACAAATTCCCCTATTCTAGATGAGATCGTTCGAATTGATCCCGTAACTACCGTACAGTTGGCCAGGTAAGGACAAAGAATTTGGAACCATTTTTGTCATCTTGCTAAATAGGGTGATTTTTAGTTTTGGACAAGATGGGTGATCTGATCTCGTACAAAATTATTCGATCTCATACAAAATTGTACGGTCTCATACAATGGTTAAAATTAAACTTGCATCAGGCACAAAAATCAAGGTAACAATGTAGGGTACATTTTAATTTGATTTTTATAATGTTTTTAGTTTAGGATTTTATTAATGGTGGTCAATTTTAACCGACTAAAATTGTTGGCAAAGAAAAGTAAAAAGTGGTCTTATACTATTCACCCTCCCTCTCAGTATAAGATTATGTTATTCAATCCCTCCTATAATTTCCACCATATATAATAAATATATTCCTTGTCCAACATATGAAGAACCATCTCAAGAGGTACACATTGAGTCATCTCAAGCCTCGCTTCCATCCCTTCAACCTTCATCATCACAGGTTACAATTCAAATGTCTAGTACAAGAATAGGAGAGTACTTGGTTAGGAATATCACAACAGTTCCATCCATAGAGATAGTGCAAGATATGGGATAACCTCATATCCCCATAGGTAGCATTATACCTCTAGGTATACCACCCAATCAAATGAATTTTATATGTGGGGGTATATAGTATGGAATGTTGCCATTTCCTCAATAAGAAGATGATGAACCTTTCTATGAAGATATAAACTACATGTCAAATCATTGCACCTTGAAATTGAGGTAACTAAATTTGAATGGGGATATTCTCCCCTATATCCATCATAGTATTGGCCTTGTGAGGAAATATTACAACTGTTTTATTTTTTTCCAAGGATTTATCAAAATGTCTGTCAAATTGAGGTTGAGCAAGAAATGCCAATTGAGGGTGTAAACCCAGCTGATTACATCCACTTAATCCCTATTCCACATCAGTTGGAATATAGATCACATATGTCAATTGAACCAATAGTTGAAAAGGATATTAGTATAGATCCTGATAATCCCCTTAACATCAAATTAGGGGAAGGTCTATCCCCCGATGAACAAGTTGATTATATAAAGTTGTTAACATAAAATATAGATATTTTTGCTTGGACCTTTAAATATATGCCATGACTAGATCCTAATTTGGTCATGCATAATATTACATTGGACCCAAGAATCAAACCAATTAATAAAAAGTTGTGTAAGATGCATCCAACAGTCACCTTGATAAACAAAGATGAATTTTAAAAATTGTTGGACATCGACTTGATTATATGAGTATATTATACACCAAGGGTTTCAAACATGGTACCAGTCAAGAAATTTGATGGAAGGATTCACATTTACATTGATTTTAGAGATATCAATAAAGTGAGTCCTAAGGATGAGTTTCCTTTACCAAACATTGATGCATTGGTAGATGCCACAACAGGACACAAAATGTTATCCCTTATGGATGGTTTCTCTGGATACAATTAAATTTATATTAATCCAGAAGACCAGATCAAAATGGCATTCACAACCCCTTGGGGGACCTTTTTTTACAAGGTCATGCCTTTTGGCTTGAATAACTTTGGTGCTACCTACTAGCGAGCAATGATGTATACCTTTCATGACTACATGCATAAGATTCTAGAATATTACATGGATGACTTACTGGCCAAATCTCTAATTATGGCAAGAGCATATCAATGTATTGCAAAAGGTTTTAGATCACCTCATTGAGCATAATGTTAGGCTAAATCCCAAGAAGTGTTTATTTGGTGTCACATCTAGTAAACTCTTGGGATTCATAGTCTCTATGCAAGGTATAGAAGTAGACCCAAACAAAGTCAAGACAATTCTTGAAATGCCTCCCCCCATAAATATGAAATAGTTGTGTAGCTTGTTAGGAAATATCACATCCATAAAGTACTTCATAGCACAATTATTAGATAAGTGCCAACCTATGAACAAGTTAATACACAAGGGGGTCGTATTCCATTGGGAAAAAGAATGTCAAGATGTCTTTGATGAAATAAAATAATACTTGGCTTCACCATCAATATTGGAACCTCCATGACCAGGAGTGTCATTATACATTTACATATTAGCCACTGAGCTTTCATTGGGCACCATGTTGGCCCAAAATAATGAATTACATAAATAACATGTGACATATTATATTAGCCGCACCCTAGTCAGCTATGAGGTAAAATATACATACATTGAGAATCTATGCTTAGTAGTGGTCTTTGCCACTAAAAATATATGCCATTACATGCTCAATCATACCACTTATGTAGTTTTAAAAGAGAATCTATTGCACTACATGATAAGTCAAACTTACCATAGTAGTCATACGGTGAAATGGATCATGTTGTTGATGGAATTTGACCTAGATCTCATTGGATAGAAATTAGTTAAGGGTTAGGTCATAGCCGATCAACTAGAAAAGGATCCTCTCTAGGATGACCAACCTCTCACTATAGATCTTCCTGATGATGGAGTTTTTCATGTCTCAGAATCACCAAATATTGAAGAGCCTGAGTCACAGGATGACAACTCTCTTTTTCAATGGTTCTAAGTCCAAGCAAGGGGGTGGCATATGAATCATGTTTTTCACACCACAAGGGGCTCCAATACCCTATTCATTTAATCTCAATTTCTTGTTCTCCAATAAAAAAGTTGAGTATGAAGCCCTTCTCATAGGTCTTCAAATGGCAATCACCATGAAAATCACAAAGCTAATTTTTTTTGACGATTTCATGCTCATAGTTAATCAAGTCAAAGGAATATTCTAGTGTAGGTGCCCAGTTTTGCAAGCCTACAAAGCCATAGCGGATAAATTTTTGAAAAAGGTTTGAATGGTATGATATTGAGGCACTCCCTCATTCATCTAACCATTTTATGAATACAATTAAATTTTTAGGGTCATTAATCCCTAGAACCCGTCTGATGATATAATGACTATTCAAGAAAAAATGCTATCGCAATCTGTGATGAAGTGTGATGAGCTTAACTCTATGCAAAAATTCCACATGATTTAGATTGAACCTTCACATGAACGGTTCTCTCAAATACATAATTATTTGAATAATGCCACTTGGGGTACATTGTTCCCTAAGAATCCTTTTGATACTAACACAAAACTATATCTAAAATTTCACTCTCAATCAACATTTGTGAGAGAGGAACATCAAAAGGATTATGTAATTCATACAATTGAGGCTTCTTTAAAATAATATTGGGCTACCCAAATAAAATATTATTTAAAACTAGGAAGTATTCCTTCTGGATTGTCGCATGTTATAAAACAAGAATTTAAGTAGAAGGCAGAAAAGTATGCCTTAATAGGAGATATAATATATCGTCGATGTTATGAGGGTATCCTTTTTCATTGCTTAGACTCTCAAGAATCAACTTGGGCCATTGCCCAAGCACAAAATGGTACATGTGGGGGCCATTTTAGCGGCATGGCCATCACAAAGCACATTATTTGCATGGGCTATTATTAGCCAACATTAGAGCAATATTATTATGCTTGAGTTAAGAAATGCGTAAAGTGTCAACACCATGTAAATTTGATGCACGTACCTTCATAGGCCTTACAACCAATTCAATAGGTTTGGTCATTTGCATAGTGGGAGTTTGATTTAATTGTAAAAATCTCACCTGCCTCCTCAGACCATGACATGTTTATCATAATGGCTACTGAGTACTTCACAAAATGGATGGAAGAAATTCCCCTTACCATCATGATTGAACCTCGCATTTCAAAGTTCTTATTGTATAATATCATGTCATTTTGGTATTCCATCCAAGATAATTTTAGATAACGGAACACTCTTTAAGAATAAGGATGTGCATGCTTTAACAACAAAATATAATATACAACACAACTTTTCTATGTCCTATTATCCACAAGCTAATGGGTAAGTAGAGGCATCTAATAAAATAGTAGTTACAATATTAAAGAAAACCGTTAAGGAAAATCATAAGCATTGGCATTATCAATTACCTCTTGCCCTTTGGATCTATCGCAATAGTATTCAGACTCCCATTGGGGCAACTCATTTTTCACTAGTGTATGGTGCTAAAACTATCATACCTTTAGAGTTTGATATACCATCACTATGCATATCTATGCAGGAGTTCATCAATGATGATACTGCACAACAAGCTCATCTAGACCAACTCAATTTTCTTGATGAGAGATGCGTGAATACCCTCGAGCATCTACGTGTTTATCAAGAATACCTCAAGATATCTTATAATATGAAAATCCATCCTAGATGGTTTTAGTTCTAAAATAGAACCAACACAAATCAAAATTTTCACCCCATATAAGGAATTAATTCACGATAAATTGGTTAGGTTTGTATATCATTACTAGTCAGATTGGAACTGGAACTTATTGCTTAGCATCTATTTAAGGAAGTGAAGAGCTTGAACCTTTGAATATTAGTCACCTACGACCTTTCCATACTTAGAGTACAATGCCCTACCTAAAATACTCCTAGGTAGTCTACGACTATGTAAGACAACCTAAAATTCTCCTAGGTGATCTACGACCATCTAGGTCAACCTAAAATATTCATAGATGGTCTGCCACCATCTAGGTCAATCCAAAATGTCCCAAAGGTATCTATAAGACCTATGATCACCCTAAAATACCCCTAGGTAATCTACGACCATCTAGGTCAACCTAAAATACCCCTATGTGGTCTATGATCATCTAGGTAAACCTAAAACATCCTTAGGTGGTCTACGACCATCTAGGTCAACCTAGAATACCCCTAGGTGGTCTACAACTATCTAGGTCAACCAAAAATACCCCTATATAACCTACAACTATCTAGGTCAACCTAAAATTCTCCTAGCTAGTCTACGACTGTCTAGGTCAACCTCAAACTCCCCTAGGTAGTCTACGACTATCTAGGTTAACCTAAAAATCCCCTAGGAAGTCTATGACTATCTAGATAAACCTAAAATACCCCTAGGTAGTCTATGACTATCTAGGTCTAAAATTCCCTTAGGTGATCTATGACCACCTAGGTCACCCTAAAATTCACCAAAGGAATCTATAAGCTCTTTGGTCACCCTAAAATGCTCCTAGGTGACCTACGATCATCTAAGTCACCCCAAAATGCTTCAATGGTATCTATAAGACCTTTGATCACCCTAAAATACCCCTAGATAGTCTACGACCATATAGGTCACCCTAAAATACCCCAAATGCATCTATAAACCCTTTGGTCATCCTAAAATGCTACTAGGTGGTCTACGACCGTCTAGGTCATCCTAAAATGTCCCAAAAGTGTCTATAACCCCTTTGGTAATCCTAAAATTATCCTAGGTGGTGTACGACCATCTAGGTCATCCCAAAATACCCCAAAGGCATCTATAAGCCATTTGGTCACCCAAAATGCCCCAATGGCATTCATTAAGCCCATTGGTCAACCTACATATATATATATATATATCTATCAAAAATACAAAAACATCATTAAAACATAAAAAAACACAAAAATATCGCTTCATTGCACTTCACATCATTTGCATTACAACATCACTTGCATTAGGCATACACCATTGCATTGTGCATTGTTAGAATTTGATCATACATGTCTAGAACTAGGTTTGTATACGAGGCATATATCAAAGTCAATGTTATCATAAGTCAATGTTACCACCTATTTACATTACACTTATCATTTACATCTATACTCCATATTGTGTGCTTGTTTCTCGTTACTTAGCCATTGTTTATAAAACATAGTTAGGTTTTTTGGTCACTCAACCATACCTAGTTTTCTTTTTAGATTTTTTAGAAAGCTATCATGATATTTAGAATGTAGAAACATTCTTAGAGTATACCTTGTATACATCAAAATCCCAACATATTTTTAAATTAATAAATCCAATTTTATCACAAGGAAATATGAAACCTACAAAGTGGTCTAGGTTACCTTAAGTGAAGAAGTTATCTCGCTCATACCCCTATGAAAATGTTTCAAATATGTTGATAATTGAAAAGAGTACAAGTTCCTCCTTACCCAAACAATAAAAATCCCTTGCTTCACACCCAATTGGGGCAAGTATCCAAAAAGAAAAATAAATAATGATTATTATCACTTCATAATATGAAAAAATAAATAGTGGTTTTTACCATTCACAAAAGAAAAATAAACAGTGGTTATCACCACTACTAATATTCCTTGCTCACCATAACAAAAATGATCAGCTCCCTTGAAAATTTCAAAAATTAAAAGAAAAAAAAGGAGTATTGACCTTGAATTCCTATAATTATCAACATTAGAGAACCATAAATGTGATCCTCATTATAGGTTGGGTGGCATCAAGCCCACCTGGAAATGGTAGTATCCTTATGCATGATGATATTTCTACCACATAAGCAACTTGCTTTTGTATAGACCAATGTTTGCATGTGGATGAGCTAGCTTTTGGTAGCCTATATTGCCTAGTGGTCTAATCCAACTAAGTACAAAACTCAAGATAATGAGACTCGTAGGATGATCTCTAGTACAAATGGGCTGCATAAATCTTGTTTGGCACTAGGGTAACTTTATGCATTATCATAGTAATGAACTCACATGCACACACAGGGATATTGACTATCTTGGTTATCTTAGCAGATTTATACCTTGTTAAAAAGTCTTGCATAGTTACTATACAACTTTTGATTAGGTAACTAGATTGTTTGAGTCTCCTAAAAATCCCAAACATGTCATAAAAAATTATACTATTCATTCCATTTCACATTATACTATCACCTATTTGTCAAATTTACATTTACATAAGCCATTACATAATGTCATAATAACATGAAAATGATGCAATAAATTATGTATAATTTATGGTGCTAGCAGTCAACTAGTAATCATCATACATCATAAAAATTAAATCAAATCATCAATTTCATTTTGCATTTACATATATACATATCATCAAATTACATCATAGGAAAAATACATGCATACATGTTAGAGATCCATCATAACATCATAAATAAAATATAAGCATTGCATACATCTCATAAAAGTAGTAAGAAACACATGATGATAATAGAAAACTCATATATATATATATATATATATAATATATATATATAAATATATATATATATATATATATATATGTATGTATGTATGAAATCAAAAAATACATCATAATCCATAAAATGGCTATAGACTACAATAAAGTAGGTCCTCAGACCTCATAAAACCCAAAATTTTAAAATAAAAAAGACCCATAGAGTCCCAAAAACCATGGTCACACAGGATCGGTGTTGTGACTCTCACCCCTACCCTTAGTCGAAATCCACCATGAAATACCAAATCTACTACCACCTATCCTATATATCCTTTATTTAGATCTTGGAGGCCCCATCTATGTAGAAGAATATCTTGTACCACTCCTCAAAATATGGTGTGACCCACTGGCAGATGGACGGTCTGGTAATCATCCCCTAAGGTGCACTATCTCATCCTCGAGCTCATTGGTATAAGTCCTCTCCTATCAACAATGATTCTAGTAGGATCTAAGGAATGAAAATATGCCACATTCTCCCATATCCTAGCCATCTCACCACTACTAGGTCCCTCATGGATAGAGCTCTATGCTCCAACTTGTACCTGAAGCATAGCTATCAATGTTGCCTGTCTATCCATATTAGTTTGAGTGCTCTATACCTATGATTGAAGCAACTCTCTATCCCACTAATCTATGATAATATCACCTTGTATCTCAGTAATCATAGCATATAGAGTTTTCAACTATTCCTTCCTCCCTTGATCATCAAAGTTAGCCTCACCAAGATCACCTTGTAGATCACCTAACTCAAGGAGCTTTGTCCACTCATTCGCTACATGGTTATGCACACCATCATCTTGAGACTCATCCTAGCCCTCCTCCTCTAGAGCATCCCTGGGTGCCTCCTCTACCACCTCAGCTGCATCACCTCCTAGTGGCCCCTCTACTCATCACTACCGTTTCACCCACCAGGATTCATACTCCTATGTCATATTGGCATCATCAAAATTTGAGATATATACTAAAGGATCTAAATCCTATCCCAATGCCTCAATTGTAGGCTAGCTAAGAGTCCTATCACTCAATCCTATGTTGTCCAACTAGCCATCTACCTCACCTCAATTGGTGTAGCTATGTCTTAGCCTTAGCCCATACTGGACAATCTCTATAAAGTCTCTAGGTAATATCCTCTACCCTGAGTCATGCAAAGGACTCTACATAGTGCTCAACCTCACATATGAAGCAACGACTCTAAATTGTCTCCTAGGCTCGCTGCCATAGTATCATGTAGCCTATATCCCTATCATTAAGTTATACTTGGGTTGTCCAAGGTAGTCCTTGCAGTTGATCGATGATAATGTGCTACCATTCCCAAAATTGTAGTAGGAAGCTACATCCCAAGCCCTTTAATCCATGGGAGTGGATATCATATAACTCATCATAAGGAACTTCACCTATAAGGAACCTCTAAACGAGACACCCCTACAAGTTTTGGTACTAATCAGGGAGTATACTTCCCAGATGTAGACACTTCACACACTTTATTTCAATAATTAAAACTACACATTGAAGCACTAACAGATAGAGAAATACCACACATTCATGTGCCTTCTAGGTCTACCATGTCCACCTATGAGTAAGATAAAGAGTACACACAATGGGAAAAAATAAATGATCAAACTATGCCCTTAAACCATCCAAATAGGTTACAACAACCTAAGTACCAAGATGAGTATGATACTCATCACTCGAGGGGAGCAAAGTAAACCCTTCCCTTCCTTATAAATGAAGGCATGAGGAAAATTTTTATTATCCTCAGGTCCATTATGCCATGAAAACATGATGTGCCTCTACACCAGATGAGTACAAATATCACTTATTTAGGATTAAACCTTAAGTGAACATGATTTTCCTTGATCGAGGGAAGATCACAGTCGATATTTCATATCATCCTAAATGAGATAGGCCATAGGGTGATACTTCTAGGGCTCATAGGCCTCACATAGTAGAATAGATAAATCAAGTGGTCAAGATATATGCTAAGCACCAAGTGCAATTCAATCAGCTTCATCAAGATAAAGAACACTTAGACCGCTAGCATCAATTAGAAAAGAAAATAATTGAGCAACAAACCAATGAACTATTTCAAGAGATATTACATGATAGGGTCCCCACCCCAAGTACTCATAGACAAGGGTTTCATCATATGAAACCTACTTTTTATAAATATAGGCCTCCTAGGCCTAACCAAATGTTGCCTTCTTGACCTCTTAGACCTAATCGAGACTTACCTTCCAAACCAAAGATATATTACCTTCCATAGGTTCTCACTCCTCCTTGTAGGTCAGTTTAAGAGACACCTTACGGGGCCTACACTGAGCTTGAACCAGAAGAGGAATATCCTAAAGTACCTTATGGAGGTAGGGTAGATGACATTCAACCATTAAATAATAGGCTTGATGTTCCTTGCCCCCTCCATAGGGTCGAAGAAAAAAAGAGGAGATAATTTTTTTTGATGCATACAAGACATTGCTAGAATGCATGAAATCAATAGAGAACAAGACCTTTGGGTCTAGGCTTTAGAAACCCACTTTATTCCAGATTTACATTCTACCACTTCAGCCATCAGTACCTTCCCCTCCCTATCTAGAGTATTTCAAAATACCCAATATAGATATATTAAATGATAGGAAGATGCGTAGGAGCATGTCACTAGATTTTTGAATGAATACTTTTGTATCTAAGATAATGATGCCTTACTATTGAGAATATTTCTGCTTACCCTCTCTAGATTTGCCATAGAGTGGTACAATCAACTCCCAAGGCACAATTTCCATAACCTTAAATAATTTTTAGACACATTCTTGGAACTTTATTCCTTTATCACTAAGAGAAAGTCAACTTTAACAAACCTCACGAGGTTGAAGCAATATGATGACGATTCAATCACCGACTATGGAAATAGGTGGAGAACACTTCTTGCTAAGTTACCATACCTTATACCCATGTTGGAGTTGACTCGCATGTTTTCTAAGAGTTTTTTCAAAGCCAATTTCATTATTGCTACAACTCCAAAAATATCAAAATCTTGAATATGCTCTAGCTAAGGCTATAAAAATCAAAGACATTAAAATTCAAGAGGGTGAAATTGCAAAGCCCCGCAAGAAGGAGTGGACTAAGAACACCAAGTAAATATAGTGCAACCAAATACAGTAACATTCAACCAAGTTACTATCAGTATTTCAAGGCTCATGCAACCAATGCTACCTCAAAAGCCCAATTATCATGCCACACTTAGAATCTACAACAAGAACAATCAAATAAATCAAGGGTAAAAATAGAAACATTGGCTTAATAAAGCATTTATACCCATTACTGAGTCTATGGATTCTTTATTTGAGTGCCTCTATGTGGCCAAGGCAATTAATCTACCTAAAATTCAACCTGTATATTCAAATACACCAAATCCCCAAGGATATAACGAAGACTTATACTGCAAGTACTATAGGTAGAATGGGCATGATGTGTAGATGTGCTTTAGGTTCAAACACCTAGTATAGGACATGATTGATATGAACAATATTTAGGTCGATAACCCTATTGCAATGAACAATCAACAAATGGGTTTTTTTAAAGACCCATTGCCCACTCATGAATAGTAGGTAAATCTAGAACAATAGGTTAACAAGATTCATATGGTACCACCTAAAAAAGGGCTTATCATAATGGTTAGAATTGTGAAAAGGAATAAGAGTTACCCAAGTCAAGTCGCACCACCCATAGATTCCAATGATATTCCTTCAACATCATAGCCTCTACCACCTCCAGTGCAAAACCTCCCACCTCATCTAGTGGTGAGAATAAAGAGTACGCTTACTCAGAGCTTGTAAACAACATCGGCTCAAATATCTATCTATGAGATTAGCCAATAGTCTCCACCTCATAAAGAAGATCTCATGGAGATCCTTAATTCAATTGAATTGTAGCCCCAGGAGTCTAAATACTTTAGCACTTTCATAGGGTATATTTGAAAATGCATAGAACTAGTAATCACCTTTCATGAACATGAACTCAAGCCAATACCAAATGACATGGTGGATTCTCTACACATAATAGCATGTATAAATAGAATACCTTACAAGAGAGTTCTGATTGATACTAGTTCCTCTAGCAATATCATCACCATGACTGCTCTCGAATATCTAGGGCTTCCAGCATCCCACTTTATCGCATCCATGTATACCCTTTCAGCATTTAACAATGCTCTATGATCAATGGTTGGTACTATAGTATTACCTATTTAGGTGGGATAAAAGACCATACTAATGTTTTGTCACATCTTAGAGGGTGAAATTACCTATAACATCTTGTTGAGAAGACCTTGGATTAGGTACATGAAGTGTGTGCTATCAATAGCTCACTAATTTTTTAAGTACACTTACAAAGGGGTAAGTGCATTTTGTCTCTACAGACCTTGAGCCCTTCAAATATCTACAACTTGGTGTAGCAAATCCCCATTTTGAACTTACCATAAAACCATATAGACTTCCAACTAAATACATCCATCCAAGGTCTGAATCCTTCACTATCACCTTCCATTAATTCATCGCCATCTTATTCCATACCATACTTGTCATTGGCACCTTCAGATATGCCTTCGTCATAATAGAATCCTCTTTAGAGAAACATCGGGAAGAGGCCTATATATGAGACCCCTCCAACCATATATACCATCTCCATAAAATATTCCTAGTATAGCAGATGAGGAACCACCTCATGATGCAAACATTGAGTTAACTCAAGTCTATCATTTTCATCCCATCCATCTCCACTGCCACAAGTCATAGTTCATCTAGCTACCATTGTCTTAGGTGAATACCTAGTAAATCACAACAACTCCTACCATTAAGATAATGCAAAACATGGGTTGACCTCATCTTCCAATAGGTGCCATCATGCCTCTAGGATTATCTCCTAATCAAACAAACTTCATCTATGGGGGTATCAAGTATGGCATAGAACCATATCAACAGAAATAAGAGAATGAAGAGATATTTTTTGAGGATATCAATTAAATGTCCAATATTGAATTTTCCATGAGATATCTCCATCTCTGTAATTGGTATGTCTATGGTTTGGGTTTGTACAGATAAGGTAATCACATTCCTTTCCATCTGCAATATCAAATGTCGTATGATAAGTCTAGTTTAGGATACAACAAGTCTATGCCTCTTGATGTTCTCATTGATAGTTTAGAGTACCTGGGTCTGAACTATAGGTATGAGATTGCAAGTGATTCTTACACTAATACTAATCATATCCATTCATTGGGGGATTATTTCCCTATAAATATTATGGATTAAGGGATATCTCACAATTTCACCAAATTCTATGAAGCAGGTGAAAGTTCACATACTCTTCCACATGACATTGAGGAAGAAGATCAAGGTCCTCCCTATTAATGGACAAATGATGATGAATCAGACTATGGAGTAGTGCCTATCAAATCTTCTAGTTTATATGACGAATACTCATAGATCATCCTTTTGGATGATGAAAAAGAGTTCTATTTGTGTGTGTTCTCATTATTGCATCCCATCTGGAAACAACTTCTACCCTTAGGAGAAAAAGCTCACCCACTTCTGCATCAACAACCTTCGGTCATTCCACTTCCACTGTAACCACTTCCATAAGTCTTGTGACAACCTATTGTCAATAGACCCATCACCCACATAACGGATATCACCCATCCATCAATATGATTTCCAAATATCTTTTCATACCCATGCATGATCTGAATAATCCATCAAATCCATTGCACCTCGACTTGGAGGTAATAAAATTTGACTTGGGAGATTCTCTGTTGTCTCCTTTAGAGTATTGGCCTTGTGATGAAATGTTACAACCATTTCATTTTTCTCCAAGGTCTACTCAATATGTCTTTCACGCTAAGGTTGAGCCATAATTTTCAATCGATGACATAAACCTAGATGATGATATTTATTTGATCCCTACTCCACACCACTTGGAAGAGGGATCTCATATGTCAATTGAGCCAACAATTGATAGTGATATCAACACAGATCCTAAAAATCCTTAATTCATAAAGTTAGGGGAAGGCTTATCCCTTACTAAGCAAGTTGATTTCATAGCTCTTCTAAAAGAGAAGAAGGAAGATTTTGCATGGTCCTATAAAGACATACCAGGACTAGATCCAAATTTAGTCATGCATAATCTTATGCTTGATCCAAATGCAAAACCATTCAAGAAAAAGCTACACAAAATGCATCCAATAATATCCTTAATGGTGAAATATGAGCTACAAAATTTGTTAGATGCCAATCTCATTATATCAGTGGATTATCCACCATGGCTTTCCAATATGGTTCCTATCAAGAAATATTATGGGAGGATTTGTATTTGCACTAAATTTCATGATCTAAACAAAGAGAGTCCTAAGGATGAATTCTCGTTGCCAAACATCGATGCCCTAGTAGATGCCATAGCAGGCCACGAGATGTTATCCCTAATGGATGGTTTATATGGATACAACCAAATTCATATTAATCTAGAGGACCAACTAAAAACAGCATTCACAATGCCTTGGGGGATATTTTATATATAAAGTCATGCATTTCGGCCTCAAAAATGCTAGTGCTACTTACCAGTGGGCTATGACTTACATATTCCATGACTACATGCACAAAATTTTAGAATATTACATGGATGACTTATTGGATAAATATTTACTACACCATGAGCACATCGATGTATTGTGCAAAGTTCTCAATCACCTCATCGAACACAATGTTAGACTAAACCCCAAGAAGTGCATCTTCGATGTCACATATGGAAAACTCTTGGGATTCATAGTCTCTAAACGAGGCATCAAATTTGATCCAAACAAAGTCAAGGCAATCCTTGAGATGCCTCCCCCTACTACCATCAAGTAGCTACGTAGTCTATAAGGTAAGGTCACATCCATAAAGTGCTTCATAGCACAATTATCATATAAGTGTCGACCTATGAAAAAATTGTTACACAAGAGGGTCACATTCAATTGGGATGACGAGTGTCAAGCCATCTTTGATGAAATCAAACAATATATGGCTTCACCACCAGTATTGGCTCCTCCCTAACTAGGAGTTTTATTCTATTTATACATCTCAGCTACTGATCTTGCATTGGGTATCATGTTAGCCCAAAAGAATAAATTGCACAAAGAACAAGCTACTTACTATATTAGACGCACCCTGGTTAGTTATGAAATAAAATATGCATACGTTGAGAAGCTATGCTTATAAGTGGTTTTCACCACTAAAAATATATGCCATTATATGCTTAGTCATACCACATATGTAGTATCCAAAGAGAATCCATTGTGATATATGATGAGTCATACTTACCATAACAGTCGTATGGTGAAATGGTTATGTTGTTGATGGAATTTGACCTTGAATTCATCGGATAAAATTCAATTAAAGGTCAGATTATCATCGATAAAATCACAAAGGCTCCTCTCTAGGATAACCAGCATCTTAGCATAGAGTTTCTCGAGGATGGAGTATTTCATGTGTCAAAATCACCTAATCTTGAAGATCCTAAAACACAGGTTGACATGACTCTATTTTTTTATGGCTCTAAGTGTGAGCAAGGGGGTGGCATAGGAATTGTGTTTTTCACACCTCAAGGGGCTCCAATACCCCTGTCATTCAAACTCGATTTCCCATGCACCAATAATAATGTTGAGTATGAAGCTCTTCTCATAGGCCTTCAAATGGAAATTGCCATGAAAATAACCAAGATCAATATTTTTGATGATTCCTTGCTCATAGTGAATCAAGTCAAGGGAATATTCCAATGTAGATGCCCAATATTGCAAGCCTACAAAGCCCTTGTGGATAAAATTATGATAAAATTTAAATGGTATGACATTTAGGCACTCCCTCGATCATCTAACCATTTTGTGGATACAATTGCCTCCTTGGGGTCTTTAATACCATAGAACCCTACTAATTCTATAACCACCATTCAAGTCAAAATGCTATCACAACCTACAACTAAGCAAGGGGACCTTCAATTCCTTCCAGAATTCCACATGATTCAAATTGAACCTTCTCATGAACGATTCTTGCAAATTCACAATCACCTAAATAATGCCACTTGGAGGACTTTATTCCCTCAAAATCCTTTTGATAGTAGCACAATGCTATATTTACAAGTTCTCTCCCAATTAGCATTCACGAGATATGAACTTCAAAATGTTCCAAAAATTCATGCAATTGAGGCTTATTTAAATTAATATTGGTCCACTCAGATAGAATATTATATAAATCCTTGTAATATCCCTTCTGGACTTTTACATGTTTCCAAATAGACTTTCAAGAAAAAAATGGTAAAATATGTCTTACTTTGAGACATTTTGTATAATCAAGGCTACAAGGGTATCCTCCTTCGTTGCTTAGAACCTCAAGATTCATTTTGGGTGATCATCCAAGAACATGATGGTACATTTGGTGGCCATTTTAGTGGCATGGCCATCACAAAGCGCATTCTCTACATGGGCTATTATTTGCCAACTTTAGAGCGGGATTTCTATGCTTATGTTAAGAAGTGTGCAAAGTTTCAACACCATGCTAATTCGACACATGTACCTTTTAAGGCCTTACAACCAATTCAATCGATTTGACCTTTTTCACAAGGAGGGTTTGTCCTAGTTGGGAAGATCTCACCCCCTTCCTCAGGTCATCATACATTTATCATTACAGCCACATAGTATTTCACAAAATAGGTGGAATAAAATCCTCTTACCACTATGGATGGACCCCACATTTTTGAGTTCATGTTACATAATATCATATGTTATTTTGGTATTCCATCAAAAATCATTTCAGATAATGGGCCACCTTTCAATAATAAATATGTTCGAGATTTAATAGCTAAATATAACATCCAACACAACTTTTCTATGCCCTATTATCTACAAGCCAACGGAAAACCAATGGCATCAAACAAAATAGTAATTACCATTTTAAATAAAATCATTAAATATAATCACAAAATATTTGCATACTCAATTGCCCCTTGCCCTATGGGCCTACCGCACTAGTATTCAGACACCCATTGGGGCAACTCTATTTTCACTAGTGTATGGTGTTGAGGTAGTCATACCCTTAGAGTTGGAAATTCCATCATTGCACATATCCATGCAAGAGTTCATTGATGATGACACCACACGGTAGGCTCACCTAGATCAACTAACATTGCTTGACAAATGACATGTTAATGCTCTCGAGCACCTACACATTTATCAAGAGTGGCTTAAGAGAGCCTATAATATGAAAGTCCATCCTAGAGACTTTTAGGTTGGTGACCTTATCCTAAAATAGAACCAACAAAATTCTAACTTGCCACCCCATCTACGGGACAAGTTTATGGTAAATTGGTTAGGTCCATTCATTATCACTAGTCATATTGGACCTAGAACTTATCACCTAGCCTCCATTGAAGGAATTGAGGAACCTGAACCCTTGAATATCCTTCATCTATGACCTTTTCATGCTTAAAGTGTTGTGCCCTAACAAAATCCCCAAAGGTATCCATAAACCCTTTGGTCACCCAAAATCCCCAAAGGTATCCATAAATCCTTTGGTCACCCAAAAAGCCCCAAAGGTATCCATAAACTCTTTGGTCACCCAAAAAGCCCCAAAGGTATCCATAAAACCTTTGGTCACCCAAAAATCCCCAAAGGTATCCATAAACCCTTTGGTCACCCAAAAAGCCCCAAAGGTATCCATAAACCCTTTGAATACCCAAAATCCCCAAAGGTATCCATAAACCCTTTGATCACCCAAAATACCCAAAGATATCCATAAACCCTTTGGTCACCCAAAATCCCCAAAGGTTTCCATAAACCCTTTGGTCACCCAAAAAGCCCCAAAGGTATCCATAAACTCTTTGGTCACCCAAAAATCTCCAAAGGTATCCATAAACCCTTTGGTCACCCAAAATACCCCAATGGCATCCAATAATCCCATTGGTCAAATGTATATACATATATATTAATCAAAATCCAAAAACATCATTAAAACAAAAAAAATACAAAAATATTGCATTACATTTCATATTGTTGCATTATACAATCACTTGCATTAGGCATACCCATCATTGTATTTTGCATTTTAGAGTTTCTCATACATGTCTAGCACCAGGTCTATATACTAGACATCCTTCAGAGTCAACTTTGTCAAAATTCATCATTCACACCCATCTACATTACAATTATCATTTTCATCCACATTTCCAACCTTTCGTATTTGTGTCTATTTTCCTTCACCTAGTCATTTTTTATAGGGTGTCTTTAGGGTTTATGATCACTCAATCATCTCTTGTTTTCTTTCCAAATTTTATAAAAATTTAACCTGATTTTTAGAAGGTAAATTATTACTCTGATTATACCTTATATAAGTCAAAATCCCAATACATTTTCACATTAAATCCAAGTTTTGCACAAGGAAAGATGAAACCTACAAAGTGGTCCAGGTTACCTTAAGTGAAAATTTTACCTTGCTCATCCCCCTATGTGCATGGTTCAAAAATGTTGAGAATTGATAAAAGGACAAGCTCCTCCCTACCCAAATACAAAATAAATAGTGGTTTTCACCACTACCAAAAATACTCAAAATAAATAGTGGTTTTCACCACTAACAAAAGCAAAAAGCAAAATAAACAGTGGTTATCACCACTCCCAAAATCCCTTGCTTTCTAAACAAAAATGAGCAAATCCCTGGAGCAATTCAAAAATAAAAGAAAATAAGGGAGTACTCAACTTGAATTCCTAGAATTCTCAACATTTGACAAACCATGAGGTGATCCTCATTATAGGTTAGGTGGCATCAAGCCTACCTAGCAATGGTGGTATCCTTACGCATGATGATATATTTATTACATTAGCATCCTGCTTTTATATAGACCAATGTTTACATGTGGATGAGCTAGCTTTTGGTAGCATGTATTACCTAGTGGTCTAGTCCAACTATGTATAAAACTTAGGATCATGATACTCATAGGGTGATATTTAGTACATATGGGCTGCATCAATCATGTTTGGCATTGGGGTAACTTTATGTGTTATCATAACAATGAACTCACATGCACACACAGGGATATTTAATATCTTGGTCATCCTAGCAGATTCGTACCTTGCCAAAAAATCTTGCATGGTTAGTATATAACTTTTGACTAGTTGACTAGAGTGTTTGAGTCTCATGAAAATCTCAAGGACATTCTATAACATCTTACTATTCATTCCATTCCATACCATTTTATCACATTTTTGTCAATTTCATATTTTCACAAATCCATCACATAGTCTCATGAGAACATTACAAATTAATTGATGAATTTTATATAGTCTATGGTGCTAACGTAGTGTGTCAAATAGAATTCAAATTTCATCATTCAAACCAACAAATCATCCATTTCATTACGCATACACACATATCCATATCATCAAAAATATCATATTACAATACATGCATCCATCAAAGCATCAATAAAGCAAACATAAACATTGCATACATCTAATAAAGTAATAAGGAAACACATGATGACAACAAAACAACTCACATATATATGATATAATAAATATATATATATATATATATATATATATACATATATGTATATGTATGTATGTATGGGGTAAAAAGCTACATCATGATCCAAAAATTACCCGTAGGCTACAATAAAGTGGGTCCTCATACCTCACACTACAAAAATCCAAAAATAAAAATAACTGTAGAGTCTTAAAATCCATGGTCACGCAGGACCGACACCATGAATCTCACTCTTGCCCTCAGCCATCATCCGTAAAGAACTCTGAGATATGCTACCCCCTACCCTATCTACCCTCCATGCAGAGCTAGGAGCCCCCATCCTCATTAATGACTACCCTGTACCACTCCTATTTTGCTGGGACCCACTAGAAGATGGAATAGTTGGTAAACACTCTCTAAGATATGCTATCTCATCCTCTAAATTTTGTGTGTATGATAGCTCATATCAATGATGATATTGGTAGTCACCTAGTAAAGTCTGGAGCTTTGTCAGATCCTTCCATAGCCTAGATACCTCACCACTACTAGATACCTCCTGGCTAGAGCTATCTACCCTAACATATGACCAAAGCATAGCTAGCTCTGTCACCTATCCTATAATCATTACCACCTCCCCATCAATCACTAGTACCTACCGATCAATATTTGCATGTTTAGTTTACACCTATGCCTATAGGAGAACCCTCTCCTCTACATACTCCCACCACTCATGTTTCCCTCTATTCAACTCACCTTGTAGCTCTATAATGGTGGCATCATATTTTACCAACTGTACCTACACCCCCTACTTATAAAAATCATCATCATCATAGTCCCATTGTTGGACCTTTGTATCCTTGTTGTCCATCCACTGATCATCCATCTGGAGTCACACATGTCACTCCACTTATTTGGCCCCCTCGTTAGGTCACTCATCTAGGTCTGGCTCCTCCTCAATTGGAGCCTCATATAGAGCCTCCCATCGAGCCTCCTCTACCCCTACATCTAGCGCAACCCCTAGAGTTTCATCCCCATGCCACCAGTGCATCAGCCACCATGTTTCATACTCTATTGTGGTCCTAGCAACATATCTCTCAAAGGTAGCCTCCATAGGATCTATCTCCTCCCCAAATACCTCTACTATAGGCCAATCCATTATCCTGTCATCACCATAACATCAATAGATAACTAGCTTGATAGGTAACCCTTGGCATAGGCCAAAATTTCATAGCACTCAAGCATATGGGAAGTACTCTCACTCAATATTGTATCGACCAACTAGCCACCTCTCTCATCATACCCATTGAAGCTATGCCTCAACTTTAGTCCATGTTAGATAGTATTCGTATGGTCTCTAGATAACCACATCTACCCTGAGCCACATAAATGAATCTTCATAATGGTCAATCAAACTTGCATCAGGATAGCTCTAACCCCTCTCCTAGTTCTTCTACCATAGTGTCCCATATCCTATCTCCCTATCCATGAGATGTGCCTGCATCGTCCAAGGTAGCCCCCGTGGTTGATCCACGACAATATGCTACCATCCCCATACTTGTAATAGAAATTTTTAGCCCAATCCTTTTTACCCATGATAATGGATCTCATACATATTATCATAGAGTTGTGCTAACAAAGTAGTGCCCCACGCCATCACTAAAGGTCTCTTTATGGTGCACTCCACCAGTGAAAATGCCAACTCCAAAAGGTTCCATGGGAACCTGGCTCTTGATGAGTCTGGAAGTAGCATGTTAGAAATAAGGATCATCAATAGGGCATGTCTCATATTCAATACCTTTACTTCATACCATAGATCCACTAGGATGCATCCTCTAGGCAAATATTGCAATGCCTCGAGACAGTCATCTCTAAAGTATCTCTGCAAAATCATATCTCTAAAATCGCAATGAGTAGATATAATTGGATGCCCTTCTATTGGAATGCGTAGAATCCAATAGATATCCTCTAGGGTCATTGTCATCTTCCCAATATGCAAGTGGAAGGTTTTAGTGCGAGGGTTCCATAGATCTATCAACGCAATCAAGTAGGCTCTATCTCCCATCACTAGCTCTAGCCATGTCACTTGCTTGAGACCAATGGTGTCAAGCCATTTCTAGTCATCCTCTATCAATAGGCCATGAGTGGTCTTAAAGAGCATCAAAAATTGATACCGGATCTTGATCACATGGCAGAGGCAAGCAAGCTTAAAAACAAAACCAAAATGAAACAAAAAAAAAAGAAAGCAAAAAGAAACACAAAAACACCTAAAAAGGGCACTTTTTCTTACAAAATCATGGTCATCCCACCCAAGGATGGCCCCCAAGTTTGTGGCTTTCCCACCCAGGGATGGATCCCAAACAGATCAAGATAACCTTCCCTCTTAGGTATGGCCCCCAAACAGCTCAAGACGATTGTCCCTCTTAGGGATGACCCCCAAAATTACCCAAAAATGGCCTTCTTGGCCACCAAAAACAAGCAAAAAACCTTACAAAAATACAAAAAAATGTAACAAAAATGCACAAAAACATAAAATAAGGTACAAAAAATCAAATATCATCACTAATGAGGTTCATTTACCAATATTTAGTGTGTTTCATTTACAAAAAGTGAATATAATTACACTTCCAAAAGTAATAAAGTGCAATAGCAAATTCAGCCCTTACTAGTCTTGCGCTGGCTCCACCACTCGACGAGTTGATAGGCTAGCTCATGGTGACTATGGGATGGTTTTGGCAGCGCTCCACTTTATAAAATCACTCTCCTACTCCTCACCTCTCCAACTACCAAATCAAAAGTGCACAAATGAGCCCATTTTTCAAATTTTGAGCTTAAATAGCCCTACAAAAGGTATGGTCATCCTAGGGTGGGATGGTCAGAAAATCTGGTGATTATCCCACCCTAGGATGTCCATAGACTATGCAACCATCCCACCCTAGGATGGCCACCAAAAAACACCTCAAAAATAGTAGAAAAAGCAACAAAATGGCTTAAAAACCACCAAAAATAGGTCAAATCTGATAAAATTCACAATGGATCAAGATTGAACCAAATTGTTCATGTATGAATTGAAAATGTATCTCCTTAATTCCACAATAATACTATTATGGTTGTACCACTCCATGGGAATGAGGTATTCAATTCCTTTATTCCATGAAATATCAACAAAATCATCAAAATCCTCACAAAATTGAGAAATTTTACAATGGGTAAAGCTGAAGGAACCCCAACCAAGTCATATGGGTCAAGTGACTCATTTCTTTTATCACTAGTAATTCCCTCATTGACTCATAACTTGAGGGGGTAGTCATAATTAACAAATTTATAATCAAAATCAATAATCAAACACTCAATCATGCAAATCACCTTTCATTAGCGAATCATTGCCAAAAACAATCATGCCCCTACTTGGGGCAGAAAACAAGAAAAACTTTCAATTAAATAAATGCTTGGCACATGGAAGCATGAAGGATCATAGGCCTCACCTCTTCATGACTGAACAATGTCCAAGATCAAGTAAGCCTGACACAGAAGGTTGTACTTGAATCAAGTTCCTTAACTCATCAGAAGCAAGGATTCAAGGATGCATGCTCTTTTCATGATTGGGGCATCTAAAGTTGGTTAGGTTATTAAATAACCTTAATCATTTGATATTTTAGTCATCTATTTTTGCTCTGCATTGTGCTGCACACAATGCATCCCAAAAATGGGTATCTGTAGACACTAAAATTGTGTCAATCCGATTAGACTACCAAGACACGTTCTAATCAACACCATATGGCCCCTTTGGGCAACCCTCAGAGATTAAATAGTGGTCCTATCCACTTTTGGGAGGTTCTACCCCACTTTTGGGAAGTTTTGGGCCATGTAGGCATGGTCGTCCCACCCTAGGATGACCACAGTTCATGGCCATCCCACCTAGGGACGACCACTAGCAACCATCCCTAGGTGGGACGACCATGGCCTTGGACCCTTAAAAAGTCAAAGGTGAGGTAAATGATACTCATATTATACTATTTACCCTACCCATTGAAGCATGCAAGTCTGAGGGTGCATAACTCCCATGCCAAGTTGTAAATTGGAGGCCCAAATTGGAGATTCTTCCCCCTCCAATGCATGGCAAGGTTTGGATAAATGGTGGCACCTACCTCGCATGGCCAAGCATTCCCATTTGATGATATGCTCACTTGAGCTATAAAGTGGAGTCATTCCACCCAATTTCAAGAGAGGAGTCTTTGCAATATTTCACAATGAAGTGCTACCGAGATTTATCCCCAATTCACCGCATGTTTTCCCTTGAGATCTCCATCAAGTGAAGGAGGTTTTCAAGTGATTCTAGAAAATATAATCCATTTACAAAACTAACCCATTTGAGTGAATCAGATCCCAAAATTTGATGACAACACCCCTAGGAGTAGTTTGGACCAAATCACAGAGGAATTGGTGGTAAAAACCACCAGA
The DNA here is from genome assembly GCA_028583015.1 of Wollemia nobilis. NCBI lineage: Eukaryota > Viridiplantae > Streptophyta > Pinopsida > Araucariales > Araucariaceae > Wollemia > Wollemia nobilis. Next base: position 3,022,485 of record JAQPPZ010016612.1, read on the forward strand.
TTTGGTGGTCGTCCCCACCTGGGATGGTTAGCAGTCTTAAATGGCACACCTAGGGATGGCCACAAATTTGAGCACAATTTATCTTCTATTTTTGCATAGATCAATTCTAGAGTATATTTTATACCTTCTATCAATTTTTGGTGCAATTTTGAGTTGTTTTGCACCTGTTATTATGCATTTCTTGTTTTGTAGTCCTAAATGGCACACCCAAGGACGACCATAAATTTGTGTGCAATTTTCTTTATATTCTTGCTTAGATCATTTCCAGAGTACATTATATGCATGATCCTAAGTTTTGGTAGCATTTGGAATAGTTTTGCATCATCTATTATACATTTAATCTTTCAAGCTCATTATAGCATATATCTCTTTTATTGCATTTCAATACGCACATGCTATTAACAAATCTGATTTCTCTGTGTGTAGATCCAGGTATCACAGTGTGCAAGGAAGGAGTAATAAGTCAGAAAATTGATAGAACATTGTGGCGGCATCAAAATCCCGCTCTTGAATGATTCGTGAGTGCAAGGAAGATGTTGGAGTGCACCTGAGTTTCTAAAGGATTTATTCCTTTGGTCATATTTGTAATGAGTGTATCAATTTAGAGCCCTCAAGGGGAAATTTTGTAATCATGAATTTGATAAATCAAATAATATAGAGAGGACCCCAATTTATTTCACTTATTTGTCTCTCATGCTTGCTTAAAATGTCACTTTCGTAATGCTTAAATCAATAGAGAAATAGATGCATTTCATTTTCTATTATTAGGTATTCCATTTTTTCTCTCTACATTTCATAGTTGGTATAGTTGGAAAGTTGTTGAAAGTAACAAAGCGTGGAGATGAATGAATCCTATGATGGGGTGGAGTGGGCTATTAGATGACATGGAGGGATCTAGAGTCGAGTAGGTGAGGCAGCTTATTCAATAAGTGAAAGAGGGTCATTAAAAAGCATATTCTAAACAATGGTCTTAAATTTACTGCACACATTGATGTCATGCCTTGGTTGTCGATGATAGACACAAAATTGGTTTTCTTTGTAATCTCATAGATTAGGTCACAAGGGGTCGATAGGGTGGATCTCAGGTACTACAAGGAGACCCTAGTGAACTAGCTAGTAAAATGTTTAAGATAATGGTGTTGACCATACTGGAATAGGAGGTGATGATCATGAAGAAGGTGGTGTAGGAATGAGTAGTCGCATTGAAATATGGGAATTGGATGTAGGTCAGATATGAGAGTAGAGGGTAGGATTAGAAGAAGGTAATGTGGGTTGGGCTATGATAGAATGGTGTTAAGGGGATTGGCAGTGATAATGGCTTAAGTGTAACTTGAGGTTGTCAAGGTAGAAGAGGATATGATGTATGTCGATGGGAGGGGGTTATGGAATCAAGGAATTTGGGGATAAATATTCAGATAGGTAAATGGAATGGAGATATGGATGTGGAGTAGGAAATAAATAAGATGAAGAAGGGGGAGATTTAAAATATTGTGTTGATGGTGTGATATTATGAAATGGGAAGCTATGTAGTGGGGATGGTGGTATCTGTAAAATAGGTGATGCGAATGATGACTATAGATAGTAATGTGGGCATGATGGGGGAGTGCATACTGAAGTGGCATGGGTGGCATGTTGGCATAGGGATAAGTCATAGGGTGACATACCAATCAATAAGGGTGGACGTAGTCTTGCAAAACACGCATGAATAAGTGTAGCACACCTATTAGTGGCATAGTATGCTAGTGATGATTGACGAACTAAGAAGGGTGGCATATATAGATATCTCAGGTCACCTATGTGAGGTGAGGATGATCTGATTGAATGAGGGTCTATCAGATGGGAATGTTCCTCATTATTTACAAATGAGGATAAGGATACCTAGATATATCTTGAGAAAGGTGAATATGATGAGTCCTTATGGCGAGGTTATCAAAGGTGGGGTGAGTTATAGTGGTTGAAATGTGATAATATGGAATGCTAAAGTACATGGACTATATCGGGTGGCTTGGCTAGATCAATTGGGGTGACTAGTAATGGGGGTAGTATCGAGAGATCCTACATTGATGAATGCAAGTGGTATGCTAATTGTGTGTTTTTGGAATAGGGTCTTGCTATGGAAGATGTCATTGCTGGTGATGAAGGACCTATAAAAACCAAAATACCCACAACATATAAATGATACAAAAAGTACAAACATTTTTGTTATGTAAAAGAAATTGAAAACCATATGTGTAGTATGATGTGGATTGTGTAGGTGACGTGAATCAAGACTATGTTATAAGGATACTTTGTAAAATCCGTGGTGATGCATACCTAGGTGGTCTAGGCATTGCATGTATGAAGGTGTAGACACCAAAACAACACCAATACGATTATGTGACTACAAACACTGATCGCATTGACACACACAGCTCCAAGGGTAGCCCCCAGAGGTTAAACAGTGGTCCTAGCCACTCTCACAGTAGTTTTGGAAGGTTAGAAATCAATTTGGCACCTTTAGGCACTTTGATCAATATCCGTTCCACCCAGGGACGAATTCAAACTAGGATTCGCCCCACCTCGGGATGAATTCCAAATCTGCTCTAGGGTGGGGCAAATTACAGGTATGATGGGAAAAATGTCAAATCTTGACAAATGGCAGCTCAGATCTGCCACTTAACGCTTCCTTAATTGCATGGGAGTGTGAGTGAGCATTTTTGAGCGTTAGATGTTGTTACAAGGGAAGTAATTAAGTCCCTATTCAAGGTGGAATATCCTTCCCCCTGGGAAGGCATGATTTCCAAGTGGAACCTCTACTTACCCATTTCAAGAAACCTATAGGTCTATAAATTGGTGAGTTTCCTCACCCCAAGATATACAGAGAAGGAGAATTTTGGAGCAACGAAGTGTTGTCATTTTATTTTTACACCCACACCATTTTGAGTTGTGTCTTTGACATCCTTGATCTATTTTGGAGAGGAGGTCATAGGGTGGTTATTGGAAGCACAAATCCGGAACCAAACCCGACATTTGGCCACAATATCCCACACAATTTTCTGAAAATACTCCACAAAAGTTTTTGGACCCATCCCAAGTGGATTGGTGTCGAAATCAAGCCCCAAATGGTGGGCGGCCTACCCCATGGGCGTCCCCTTTCACACTGCTACAGTCCTAATCGCCCCTCTTCGGAGCGATGGGAAATTTGTGGTAGATTCACTTTCTTTCATTTTTGCATTCAATTCTATGATGCTTAGATAGGTTGTTATTTAAATTTCATCTTGTTTTGAGCAATTTTGATCACGTTTCTATCTTCGGTCGCCTTTACTAACTTGTAGGTAGAATCATCAAATTCCTATTGACGGAGGCTGAATCAAGAAAATCTGACCATCTGGGTCTTCCCAAAATTCCCCCAATTAGCTAACCCCAAGTTTGTAGGTCTTTTGGAGCTTCCTAGGTAGGACATTTGGGACAATACCTTTTCGACGTTTTGTTGCAGGTAAATTCGTCCCGCCCTAGAGCGAATTCAAATCGGCGAGGAATTTCCCAAATATTATTTTTACAGTGCCCTCTTGGTGTTGTATTGATGCCCCTATCCAATTTTTAGAGCATTTGGATTCATTTCAGTCATAGTTTAATTCACTTTTCTCATTCACTTATCGTAGGCTTGGGGATTGTAGGCTTTACTTTATCCGTAGGTGCTACTGACTGTTTCTTGTTCCTTTGAATGTAGGGTCTGGACATAGGAGGAGCAGCAAGGAGTCAAGAATCATCAACGCAAGCGGTGGTGACATTTGGTCCACCCATTTTACATGTGGGCACGTGGAAGAAGGAAGGGCATCCATGGATGTAACGAGAACGCATACTTAAACGCTCCTAGCCCTTGGAAGGGGAGGATGCACATTGTAACCGAGTTTTGAAACAATATCAATAAAAAGGGTTGTCTTCTATATTGTCTTTTGTTTAAATTTTTGATTTGTTCATAATTTCTCTCTTTTCATGCGCTTTCAATTTGTAGGATTCAACGTCAAGTCTAAGTTCAATTTGCATCGCATCTTCGCTTTCCTTTTTGCTTTCGTGGTGACGTGAATCAAGACTGTGTTATAAGGATACTATGTAAAATCCATGGTTATGCATACCTAGGTGGTCTAGGCATTGCACGTATGAAGGTGAATGATATTTATAGGCTCAAGTTTAGTGAATCCTTCAAGAGTTACCAATTGATAGGTGCCAAAACTATATTTTTATGTGACGATGTATGGACCTAACTAGTTAGGAGTAAACTTGTCGCACTGCTAATGGGGTTGGCTTGTGATCTATTGGTTTTACATGAGAACTAGGTCACCAAATTGAAATTTTCTTTGATGTACCTTACTATTGTAGGCATGATGAAGGTGGTCTTGGTATACATGTTTCTGCTCTATGATATGGATGTGACACTCATCCAAGAGCATTAATTGATCAAGATGAGCTTGAAAAGTTGTGTCATCATCAATGAAGTCTTTAATGGAGACTAATAATGAAGGTATCTCAAGCTCAAGAGGCATAATGACTTTAGTGCCATAGACCAATGAGAAGGGAGTTGGCCTTGTGGGAGTACGAATTCTAGTACAATAGGCCCACAAGAAAAGAGGTATCTGATTGTGTCAATTATGGTAGGATTTTGCAACTATTTTATGAAGGATGGAGTAAATGGTTTTGTTATTTGACTCATCCTACCCGTTAACCTATGGGTGGTATGGGATCGAGAAGCTATGGTGGATATTGAATTTCGCACAGAGGATGTGGATAGTTTTGTTTTTTAAGGGTGTACCATTGTTAGAGATGATTTGGGAAGGAATGACAAAGCAACATATGATGTAATCAAGGATAAAGGCTATGATTTTTGCTCCTATGGTTTGGACAAGTGGGATGGCTTTGACCCACTTTATAAAGTACTCTATGGTAGTGATGATGAATTTATGATTGCTTAACGATGCAGGTGTGATTTGTCTGATGATATCTAGGCCCCATTATGAGAAAGACCACATGGATTGAATTGGTTGGAGATATTGTGAAGGAAGGTGTGTGAGGTTAGCATGTTAATAGTATTTGTGACAAAATTTTGAAGCCAAAGGTTTAATAATAAAAAATTACTATAATACTTTATATTATAATTTTAAACCCAAGATGGGTTTTGGTGCTAAAATTTTCAAAGGTTTTAAATAAAACCTAAAGCACCAACATCAATAAAGGAAGGAAAAACCTATTTAAATATGGATTAAATTATGCACTAAGGTTAGATGTTTTTCTATTTGGTATGGTGTGTGTTCGAATTATGAAGTGTATTCGATTTCCTGCGTGCGTGGAATGTGAGGAAATAAGGGATACATTTTATTTTAAAAAAGGGAGGTTTCATGGTCAAAAAAATAGTGGATCATGGGGTCTTATACTAAACTAGACGATTGGCCTAGTGGTAGACTAGGCAACGCCAAGGCACAGGACGGGAAGAAGGTCGTGGGGTTGAAACTTGATGGTGAAGTATTTTTTTTGCATTTTGTTGACTGAAAGGATTTGATCGAAAGGTTTAAATTCTATATCATGCATTTAAATTCTTGTGTGGGTGGTTGGCCTAGTGAAAATGCAAGTTGCGCTAGTGCACTGGTAGGGAGGAAGTTTCGTGGTTGATTCCCACTTATGGCAGTTGTGGTAAGGGAAATATTTTTTATGTGTGACTAAGGTTGAAATATAAGGACCTAAGTTGTACTTGATTATTATGACCTATTGGAATTAGGGAGTTATAAGGGAAATAAATATTTTATTTTTACCATTATTTTTATAAGGATATAAAAAGGAAAATTGCTACTAATTTTTGAAGTGTTATTTTATGGAATAATAAGGTAATTAATGGTAAATAAATTTATGGATGTATTGTTGAAATATTTAAGTAGGAGTTATAAGGTGTAAAATGTATTTTTATTGTTTTTAATATTTTCTTTAGATCTTGGTTCATGATTTGATGTCTTTATTTTGAGAAATCATGAGAGTTATAGAGCATTGGTTTGAAATATAATTGTGCACTCATTTTGAGAAGGTTTTCCAATATATTAAAAGGTGTTGTGCTGAAAAAATAGACACCCTAGAATTAATTTTTTGATATTTATTGATAAGCAATGTTTTTCGCAGGACTGCCCAAACTGCCGAACTCGTTTCGGCAATATCTCACTCATCCGAACTCATATTGAGATGAAATTTTGAGGGTAGATGCCTAAAAGACCCTAGAAAATCTCCACCAATTTTTATATCATTTGGAGCGACACAGATCCTAGTGCATCCCTATGTGTGAATGAGATATTTTGCAAGTGGCTATGTGAGGGTTTCATCTGGGTTGAGTGCAAGTAGCTCCAGAGGTTGGTTTTTAGGGCCTTAGTGCCCTAGAGACCAATATTTTTGTGGTTTATGCTCAATATTTTATCGGTAAATGTTGTAGGGGATCTAATATGGGTTATAAATTTATCTTTCAATAGATCATACTATGAACTTGAGTGACAACGACTTCCAATTTGCCGCACAAAATAAAAGTGAAAACCATATATTTCCACGATGTCTAGGGCAAGGATTAAAGATATCATGAAACAAGTTTCAAGTAGTTGATCAAAAAATGGCTCATATCTCAAGTGAATCTGGTGCTAAGGTGCACCCACAAAATAATTCTACTATGAAAACCCCTATCAAGGGTAAGAATTTCGAAGACTCGATCCCAAAAATGAATTTTAGGGATGCCCTTCTTGGTGGACAGACTCATCCCAATGCTAATATCAATATTAGGGCTTCCCATAAACCTCTAATAATGCCTAATATTGATCCCAAGAAAATGGAGTCAGGATGTCTTAAAGCAACTGATGGAACTCCTATTGTTAAGATTGATATGGGTAACATTCAGACTGGCATTGAAGATTTGGAAAAAAGAGGACTAATTTATCGGTTCATGGGTTTTCATCCGAGTCTATCTGCTTTCAAAGTCTGGGCTGCAAAAAGCTGGAAAACTAAAGGTGAGTTACAAATCTCTATTTATCCAAATGGTTATTTTCTTGTTTTATTTGCTAATAATGAAGATAGAGAGAAAACTTTTCAAGGGGGTCCTTGGTTTTTTGGAAGGGCAGGGCTTTTCATGAAGCCCTGGCATACTAAATTTAAATCCGAAGAAGAGATGCCTTCTATAGCTCCTATGTGGGTTAGACTCTTTGGCCTCCCTATTGAATTTTGGAATCCTACTATTTTTTCTTCAATTGGAAACTCTTTAGGAAATTTTATGATGACTGATGATTGTACTCAAAATTTTGAACATATTATTTATGCTCGAATTTGTGTTTTAATGGATTTTGACAAAGCCCTACCTAAAAATATCACATTACAATTTGGGGAAGACACTTGGGAGCAAGTAGTGGACTATGAGAATATTCCTTTTCGTTGTAGAATTTGCCATGAATATGGTCATTTGGCCATTGCTTGCCCAAATAAAATTCCTGATCAAAAGAAAGAAGATATAAACTCAGAAGGTTTCCAAATACCTAAGAAGAAGAACACTCAGAAAAACCAGTTATGAAGGATCAATCAAAGTCATTTGCTAATATGTTTGAAATCCTTTCCACAAATGATGTCCCAAGTGAGGAAGAGGAAATAATGGAAACTTAAATCTTAGAAACACAATTTAAATATGAAGGGAAGAACTCAGAGACAAACCAACAAATCAAAGGTTTTCAACAGAAAAAAGGAGAAAATTTACACAAGAAAAACAATATTTCAAATGTCAAAACTTCAAATAATGTAGGTCCCAATATAGACTTCATTGAACCATCTAGTAAAATTTTGGTTGTGTACGAGCATTCTTCAAGGTTAGAAGCCATCTCATATTCAATTGGAATAAGTCAAGAAATAGGGAAAACAAATTGAAGATGGATTCTAATAAAAAAGCAGGTCGTAAGACCAATCAATATCATATGGTAAAAGAAGGTGAAAATCTTGTAGAGGAAGGTAAGATTAATGCCCTTCCAAATTTTTTAGCCCTAGTATTAATGAATATCATCACTTGGAATATTAGAGGACTCAAAGGGAGTCTTTCAAAACAAAATGAAATTAGAAGAATGATTTAGATAAATCATCCACATCTTGTTTTCCTTGAAGAAACAAAGATGTCAATGGGGGATATGGACTCAATTGCCAATAAAATTTGGCTAGTTGTAAAAGTGGTTTCCCTCAGTTCCCAAGGGACTTTGGGTGGCATTGCTTGTCTTTGGGACCCAAAAGAGGTAGTTATTCACCATATGGTTGGCAATTGGGGTTTTTTGGCTATAGCTATTCAAAGTAGACATTCCAACTAGATTATGCTCTACATTATTTTTTATGCTCCAACTTCTTTGGAGGAAAAAATAAGACAGTGGAAGGATATTACTCATATTATCTCTCATTTTCCTAAATCTTGGATCTTGATCGGAGGAGATTTCAATACCATCCTCTCTCTGGATGAGAAAAGGGGGGGAAATAGAAATTTGGACAAAAGCATTGACCTCATGAGCAAATATATTGTAAACCTCCATCTTGTGGATATCCAACCAGATAATGGCCTTATGACTTGGTCTAACAGAAGGCAAGGCTTAGCTTGTATAATGGAGATATTGGATAGGTTTTTGCTCTCTAAAAATTTCTTAATCCATGGTCACATTCCTAAAGTGAAGACTCTTAATAATGTTGGTTTGGATCATTGGCCAGTCATGGTGGAAATGTGGAAAACCAATGTGAGTTTCTCTCCTTTTCATTTTCAATTAATGTGGCTTAGAGACATTTCCTTCAGACCTCATGTGCAACAATGGTGGAAGGAAGGTAAACCTAGGCATGGGACTAAGATGTTCTATTTTGCCAAAATATTGTAATACATTAAATCCAAAATCAAGACTTGGAACTGGAAAGAGTTTGGGGATGTTCACAAAAAACATGAATTTATTGCTCATATTGAAAATTTGAATAAGAAAATCCATTTAGATGGCCTCACAGAGAAGAGAAGTGCAGATGAAATTAAACTCACAACTCAATTAGAGGAATGGGAAAAAAGAGAAGAAATATTATGGAAGCAAAAATCTAGAATTCAATGGCTCAAAGAAGGAGATCAAAACACAAATTTCTTCCACAAATCTCTTCTAGCTCGAAGATCTCACAACTTTATTTCTTCCTTAAAATCAGATTTTGGAGATGTTGTTTATACTTGGGATGGCATGAACTCTATTGTTGTTGATTACTTTTCCAATATTTTTGCTGCTACTCCTCTTGACTCAGCTTCACAACAAAATATTCTTCAAGAAATCCCTTCTCTTATCACTTCTGAGGAGAAATCTATTTTGACTGCTCCTGTTACTATCAATGAGCTTCAACAAGTAGTTTTTAAAATGCAAAAAGGGAAAACCCCAGGTCCTGATGGTTTTCCCATTGAGTTCTACAAAGAGTTATGGGATATCCTTCATGTTGATTTACTAGAGGTGGTGGAAGAAGCCAGGAAAGCCAAAGAAATTTTGAAGGTTATCAATAAAACTTATATTACTCTTGTTCCAAAAGCTCAAGAGGTTGATCATATCTCAGCTTTTAGACCTATTGCTTTATGTAATGTCCTTCTCAAAATCATTACTAAAATCATGGCAAAAAAGTTGAAGCCTCTTTTGCATAAGATTATTTTCCCAGAGCAAGGGGGTTATGTGGAAGGACGTCAAATAGTAGATGAGATAGTTCTTGCTTAGGAAGCCATCCATTCCATGGATATGCAAAATTCTCCTTCCATGTTCATTCGGTTAGACTTATCCAAAGCTTATGACAGAGTGGATTGGCACTTCCTTATCAAAGTTTTGAGGCAATTTGGTTTCTCTAAGGATTGGATGGATTGGATTATGGGATGTATATCTTTAGTTTCCTACTTAGTTCTTATCAATGGCAGGCCTTCTCATTCATTCCCAGCTTCCAGAGGTATTAGGCAAGGTGACCCGCTATCCCCTTATTTATTCATCATTCTTGTTGAATGCTTGGGTAGGACTATAACCAAAAAGAGGGAAAACAAAACCCTTGAGGGAGTTACCATTGCTCATGGAGCTAGACCTATCTCTCATATTCAATTTGTGGATGACTCTACTCTTTTAGGTAAAGCTACAGTTAAGGAAGCTTCTAATATTAAGCAAATCATTAGCTATTTTTCTAAGGCTACTCGATAGTTGATCAATGAAGACAAATCTAAAGTTATTTTCTTTCACTGCTCTGCTAGACAGGAATCCATGGTCTTGGATAAATTAAGATATAAGAAGACCTCTCTTCCAATCACTTATTTAGGTATTCCCATAAATATTCAAAGGCAAAAAAATAAATATTGGAATTGGTTGTTGGACAAAGTCAAGAAGAAAATTGGAAAGTGGACCAACAAGTGGCTTTCTTATGGGGGTAGAATCACCTTGGTAAAACCAGTCCTTCAAGCTATTCCTATTTATGTTTCTTCTATTTTGAATATCCCAAAGGCTATTCTTTGAGAATTGGATCAAATCAGTCATCGTTTCCTTTGGAGTGGTACTAAGGAGAAAATAAAATGGGCCTTGGTGAAATGGGATACTTTATGTCTTCCTAAGAGTGAAGGGGGGTTAGGATTCCGGTCTTCTATTAATAACAACAAAGCTTTAGCTACTAAATTATATTGGAGGATGTTGCATAACCCCAATGCTCTTTGGGCCAATAATCTCCATGCTAAATATGTTGAGAACAAAAGTCTTGAAGACCTTGTTCGCTATCAACTTCCTACCAAAGGTTCTCCTATTTTAGCAGTTCTTAAGACTAGTGAGGATTTGATAAAGAAAAAATTATTTTGGATCATTCATAATGGTCAACGAGTAAATTTTTGGACAGATTCTTGGGATGGTCACAAGCCTTTGATAACTCGGTTTCTCGATTGGAGGCCTTGGATGGAGGAGCTTCACCGAGATAATTGGATAAAGGTGGCTAATTACTATCGGTACCATACTGGTAATTCAAAGGTTGGTAGATATTGGATCCCTATTGAGGACTGGCCTATTCAAATCCCAGAAAGGCAAAGACAAGATATCCAAGGCATCCTTCATATGAGATCCCTCTCTTGGTCCCATGAAAAAGATTGTTTTGGATGGAACAACACTACTAAGGGTGAGTATTCAGTTGCTCAAGGTTATTTGACCTTATGCCATAATAATCCCAACCATTCTTCTGACATATTTTCTTGATTGTGGGCTCAAAAGCTCTAGCCTAAGGTGAGGTTCTTTAATTGGATTTTATTGCATCATAGGGTGCTTACTGGTGAGCAACTTATGAAGCGTGGTTTTCATGGCCCTTTTAGATGTGAAATGTGTGAAGAGAATGTAGAAAATCTCAACCATATTTTTATTGAGTGTACTTTAGCCTCTGAGCTATGGAGGAGAATGGCCACTTTACATTGATTATAGTGGTCCAATTTTTTTTACTTTTGAACAGCTTTGGAGGGATTGGCCTAATCAAGAGGGTGTTGATCATTTTATTAGGCGGTTAGTTTGGATGGGTTCTACCATTCTTCTTTGGAATATTTGGAATGAAAGGAACAACCAAATTTTTAATCAAGATAGGAAGGATATTCACTATATTTGGCAAAATACCATAGCCAACTTAGTTGAATCAGTCCATCAACTCCTTAATCACCCTCAAAACTCCCACCAAATATGGGATCAAGTGATGCAAATATTGAAGATTAAACCTTCTAAGGGCAACCAACTTAAAGGGAATGTGAGTATTAGTAATATGGATAGGACTAGAAATTGGCAACCTCCTCCTAAGGATTTTGGAAAAGTCAATACTGATGGAGCCTCTAGAGGGAACCCTAGAAAAGCCAGTGTGGGAGGAATTGGTAGACTTTCGGATGGCTCCCCGGTTTTTACTTTTGTTGAGAATTTGGGTATTCTTTCCAATAACCTTGCTGAGGGGTATGGTATCCTCAGAGGCCTTCAAGAGGCTACTAAGGTTGGATGGGAAAAGGTGTTAGTTGAGTCTGACTCTCAACTTATGATTAATCTCTTGAAGACTCCTAAGAATCATAAGGTGGATTGGAGAATAAAAAGAATTATTGAGAAGATTCAATTAATCCATATGGGATTTTTGAAAGTTGATTACAATCATGTGGTCAGAGATCAAAACAAGAGTGTTGATGCTTTAGCTAATTGGGATTTGGACAAAGGTGATCTTACTTGTTATGGCCACCCTCCTATATGGTGGGCTTCTCAAATTAGGGAAGCTCTTCTTTCTATCATTTCTTTGGATGGCTCCAGTTCTGAAGGTACCTAGTTTCTTTTTACTTTTTGCTTTTTTTTTTTTTTGTTTCTCTTTGGTTCATTCAGTTTTTTTAGTTCACTAGTTCATTCTATTCTTTATTTTGCTTTTGTTGTTTTGTTTTATTTTGTTTTTTTATGTTTTTTGTTATTGTTCTTGTGTTTTTTTCATTCTTGTTCTTGGGTTTCTCTTTGTTTGTGTTATTTCGTGTTTTTATGTGTGAGTGTTTTCTATGTTTTTTGTTTTTGTTTATTGTCCTGTTGTTGGTTGTTTTTTATTTTTATTTTATTTTTTAATTTTCTAGGTTTTGGTTGTGTTTATTTTTCATGTTTTTTTGGGTTATGTCTTTGTAGTGTTCTATTGTTTTTGTCTTGTTTGTGTTTTTTTATGTGGTTCTTGTGTTTTTCTATGTGGTTTGTGTTGTGGTTTCTTTTATCTTATTGTGTGTGTTTGGTTGTGCTTTTGTTTTTGACACACTCAAGGAGCATGTTTTTTATTTTATTTTATTATTTTTGTTGTTATTTATTTTTTTTTTAAATTGGTTTTGTGTGTTTGTTTGCTCCTTGAGTATGTCAAAGGTGGTAGGCTAGGTCCGAGTCCTGGGTGTTTTTGACGGAATGGATACCCCTACCTCCTTGGGTCTTACCCGAAAGTGGCATCCCTTTTGGGATGTTTTCCACACACAAAAAAAAGGTGTTGTGCTAATCCTTTTTTAAGTTGCAAAAGATATTACTTTTGAGACAAAAAATTAAGGGCACATATTCATAAAACATTTTGAGTTATGGTGGTTTAACTTTTTATCTACGTGGTTGTGTTTTGAGAAAGTAGTTTTGAGGTGGAGTTAAAAGGGTTGATTGGTATGCATTGTTGGAAATATTTGCATTAGGGTTTGAGACCTACATGTGCATTATTGTTGAATGAAATTGGAAGCAATTGCATTAGGGTTTGAGACCTACATGTGTAATGAAAGTGGAAATAATTGCATTAGGGTTTGAGACCTACATGAGTTCTATTGTTGAAAGAAATATGAAATACTTGTGTTAGGATTGAGACCAATTTTATACATCATAGTGAAACGTTATGGGCATTAGTTTGATTACTATTGAAAGTGAATGGAAAAGTGCTTAATATTAGTTTTGTGAAGAAGGCTTGTGCATTATTGTGGTTGATGTTTGAGAGCAAATTTGCAAGAAATATAGACCAGTTTTGTGAAGCAAAGTTATACACTAGTTTGATTTGATTTGAAGGAAATTTTGCAAGAGGTAGAGATTAGATTGGATGAATGCAATATTTGTGAATTTGAAGAACATATTGGGTATTTGATAATGCATATCATTCTATATATGTTCCATAGGTTAAAATAATTCTAGGTAGAATATGTTTGAATTGCCTAGTTGAAGAAAGCATTTCTGAAAGAGATATAAGCATTTGTTTGTATGTAAGATTTGGAAATATTTGAGTTGGTTCAGTGAGCATCATTGAGGTATACTTGAGCAAGTCTTATGAGAAGACTTGAAAAAACATTAAGTAATATTTGAGAAAATCTTGTGAGAAGACTTGGAGCATATTTGAGGTAGATTTGAGCAAGTCTTGTGAGAATACTTGAAGCAAATTTGAGGTAGATTTGAGAAAGTCTTGTGAGAAGAATTAAAGTAATTTGAGGTATATTTGAGCAAGTCTTGTGAGAAGACTTTAAGAAGATTTGAAGTAGATTTTATCAAGTCTTATGAGAAGACTTGGAGAAAATTTGAGGTAGATTTGATCAAGTATTATGAAGACTTGAAATAACATTGAGATAGATTTGTGGTGGAGTTAGAGCATATTTGTGTTCGCCTAGTGATGAGGATTGGTATAAATTTGAGATAGATTTAGGAGCATGCTTTGGAGTAGACAAGATAAGAGGATATAGAGTTCTCCTATGGATATATATCCATAAACTAAAGTAGAGGGGATAGAGTTTTCTTATGGAGAGATATCCACAAAATAGAGCAGAGGGGATAAATTTCTCTTGTGGAGAGAGACCCATAAACTAGAGCAAGAGGATATAGAGTTCTCCTATGGAGAGAGATATACAAACTAGAGCAATAGTGGTTAGAGTTCTCTTGTGGAGATATATCCATAAACCAAAGCAAGAGGAGATAGAGTTATCATGTGGAGAGAGATATACAAACTAGAGTAGAGGGAATATAGTTATTCCATGGAGAGAGATCCACAAACCATAGTAGATGGGATAGATTTATCCTATGGAGAGAGATCCACAAACTAGAGCAAAGGGGATAAAGTTATCCTATGGAGAGAGATACACAAATTAGAGTATTGGGTATTGAGATCTCATTTTGACAAATGACCATAAACATTGGAATAGGGAATTTATTTCCAAGATATTTGTTGAGAAAATTTAGAAGAAATATTTTTTCCATGGACGTAACCCATATTAGGTGAACCATGTTAAATTTGTGTCTCTCATGTGTCTGATGATTTGTGTAGTGCTTTGATTATTGCTATTGATATTACTATTGATAACATTGGATAATATTGTTTGGGAAAGAAAAGTAAAAGTTGATCTTATATTATTCACCCCCCTCTTAATATAAGTTTGTGTTCTTTAGGTACCAATGGTTAAGATCAAAGTTGAAGCTCAGCTAAAATCCCATATGGATTGGATCATATGGGATCACATGCAAGCATCCCAAATATTATAGTCACAAGATCTGGATTTTATCATTAAAATTGACACTTGAGGTGTAGCATGTGTTGGGGAATGAGGTGGAAAATTAGAATTCGAAGAGGATGATGCCATCTAGGAATCATAAATTATGGGAGGAGAAGAATGGAGTAATTTATCTAAGTAGGAAGCTTATTATTCCTATTAATGACATTCATTTATGATAGATAAAATGGGATGGTCCGCATTGAGGAATTGCATGGCTAGGGTACAAGGAGTGGGTGTTAAGCTATGAAAATATGTGAAATATTGTGGTCATGGATAAAAAAATGAGTGGTGGCATTTGAGGATTGTAAAGAAGATAAGGTTCAATGGAGGAAGATGGATGAGATAGAATAGGTGGTGATGATGATGGTGGAAAAATGGGTGGAGGTACAAGAAGAGAATTTGTTGAAGAAGATAACTTAGAAGGAGGGGGAGACCATGAGGAATATGGTGAGAAAGGAATGGAAGTAGAATAAAGTATAATGCTAGTTGATAATTTTTATGGGGATGATATTGGTGTGGGAGGAGATATATGTGCTCCTGATGAGTGAGGAGAATATATGGGAAGGACATGAGTGGAGGATTATGAGGGTCCTAGTGGAAGGTCTACGATGTTATAGAATTTGAAGGTATCCCCATTGGCAAGAACATAAAGGATGACATCATCATAGACATACTTAATATAGTGGTGTAAGGTAGAAAGGATACACTATATGTTCCTAATACATAGGCATCCAAGTAGGATATTATATAATATCTTACCTTGAATAACATGAAAGAGTATGGATATGGTTTGGACATCGACACAAATGAGTAGGACAATAGAGCCTACCATGGATCGTATGGAACCATAAAACACTCTAAGGTCGATCGATGGTGTGGTAAAATGAGTAGGTGGGATGTGCAGATGATGTAGGGTAGCTATAGATATGATGCTTATGAAAGAGCTAGTATCAATGAGAACACCCTTGTAGGTGTTGTTATTGATGGTTGCCTATATGTGAAGATGTGGATATAATCCTCCTATAAGTTTGGCGATCTCATGGTCATGTAAAATAATGGAGGGTTGGAGACAATGTACCATGTTTATCACAAAGTTAACACATGTATTTATGTCATGCATTTTGAGATCGATGGATCAGAGGATGTCATTCAATGCCTCATGATGGAGTTGATATTGTTGTAAGAGGTCGAATATTGATATCCTGACTGGGGTATTGTGTAACTCATGTGTAATGCTACCACAACTAGTAATGATATTTTATTGGAGGTTTAGTGAGGCTTGTGCTATTGGATAAGGTGGTAAAAAAGTGAATGGTGTCGGGGGTGTAACCACTGGCATATCCTAGTAGGGTGGATAGCATTGGGTTTGAGTGGTAAGGTTTATCATGCCAATGATACCACATGAGGATGGATCTTGTTGGACATTGGTAACATGTCTAGATTATCCTTAGGAATTGGATTGAGGTCCTTGGGTATTTGTCCCTTGGTGTTTGGGTAATAGATATTGGTAAATGCCCAAGTTTTATTTTTGAGGTGCAAAGGGGTTTGAGACCTAAATGGTACCCCGATCAATGAGGTCTTGAAGAAGACCATAGAAGGAATGACAAGAGCCTATATCATGGCTTTGCCATCGATGGTATGTATAAAAGACCCTACTCGATATATCTTCAATATTTAGGTTGATTGGGATCAAGATGTTGAATATCAAGTAAGGCAATGTGGCCTAAATAGTATAATTATTTAAATAGAGATGGCAAAGGCTCAGATAGCAGGGTCAAATTTTATGGTGGAATTTGTGGATGAATACTATGAGGTTGTGTCGATCAAGGTGCAATAGGTGGGCTAGTATGAAACAACTACTATAGTGGAGGTGGAGGTCATGATATGGATGAAGAGGCTAGATAAGTTATTGCAAACTAATTGAATAAAGGGTTTATTTGGTTTATTCCTACAATTCCAACTTTTTATTCAATAGGAATGCATTTTAACTTCATCATGTACAAGTTGAAGCTCAGGTGCTAGGGGTGTAGAGGATTGTGTAGGGGCAGGTGGAGCCTGATAATGTGGAGGAAACTAGAGTTTTCATTCCTCAAAATATGGTGGGGGAACATATGGTGATTGTACCTTTAAATGAGGATTCTAGATAGCATAGGATGAGGAAGTTGATGGGACACCCTATTGTCGAATAGGCATCTATTATGGGTAGTAATATTGCAGTTGTAGGAATTATGGTTACTGAAATTGAATCTATTGGAGAGGAGTCTATTGTAATATTTGGGTCATGGGATATGAAGACCAAGAAAGAGGTATCATAAAGAAGGTAGGATAAGGAGGCTATGGTGGAGAAAGTGATGTTTGGACAAATAATGTTAATGATGGGTGAGATGAGGTGTCCAAATGGTACTTGCATATAGCTAGAAGAATTATGAGTAGAAAAGCTATGAAGATTTGGATAGATTAGAGGATTAGTAGGATAAGACAGTTCATGGATCATAGGTAGGGAAGAAACCTAGAGCTAGAGATCAAAATTGAGGTGATGGAGGAATTCAAAATATGGGTGTGGATGAATACGGAAGTGGAATGGAAGGTGATGCACCATACATCCCTAGAAGAGGAAATGTAGGTGGAGGTAATGAAGACGAAGGAACTAGGGCTTCCATGGTGGGAGCCTAAGAATATGGCATGGTGAAAATGGTCTCAACATATGAGGGTGACAATGTGTGTTGATGCATTTGAGATAATAATTACTATAAGTGGGAAGATGGTTGTGATGTAGCATCAAAGGATGCAAAGGAATATTGTTGGAAAGATGGTGGTTGCAGTGCTTGGAAAGCATCCTAATATGGTGATGTGATGGGTTCAAACTATGGATCTGAAGGAGATTGTAGTGGAGGGATTTGTGATGAGGGTGCCTGCATGATCAAAGTGGAATATGATGGATCAAGATCATCCCAATGGTAGGGGTAAATGAGTCGACCTCAAGGTAAGTACAATTAAGCAATGAAGAGTCATTATCAAAGAGTGATTGGGATAGACTCTAGAGGAAAGGATGTGTGAAGGTAGGTGAGGTAGGAGTGATATCCTTATCAACAGTAAAGAGAGGAGGTGGATGTCTTACAACAGTGTAAATGATGTGATCACAAAGAATAGAGGGTGGGTTAGGTGAAGGTGAATGGGGAAGAAGTGGATCATCTTCACCAGATGAAGTGGGAGTCTCATCATGAGACATAGTGTATGTGTGAGATAAGTCTGAATCTATGGGGAGATCTACTATGAGAGTGGCATCTCATCCTACAGAAGTAGGGAAAAAAGTAGATGGACTAGAAGCAACAAAATATGCCTCCTCCTCGAGGTGCACTTGCTGACACACTTGACTATGTGTGAAAATAGGCATGTTATCATGTGTGGTGAATTTATGCTCAAAACGATTAAAAAATAAAAATTTGAGGTTCTAGGTGTGATCTGTATAGGGTTTTTGAGTAACCCTATGAAATTTGAGTAGTTTTTGTTCCTAGAAATAGGATTTGTAGGTCATTATGTGAATTGATACCTGATTCATAGGTTGACATACAAATTGGACTCAAATTTTAAATCTAATAGAAAAATATAAATGACAGGTTGTAGATAGCCAATGAATGTGCTACTAATTAGTGGATGTGCTGAAACCAGTTTTATAAGCATGCAAACAACATGTAACTAGAGTTAGTTATAAATACAAAAAATAAAGTGTTTATTGGTTTTGTGTTTTTTGATGTTGGAACTTGCTACTAGAAAATTAATATGGGATGTGGGATGAACTTCTAAATATAACAAGAATATCATAGGCATGAAACCTCCTGCAATATCCAATGGTGCACAAAATAGAACAATGTATCAACAAATAAGTGGTGACCTGTATGTAAGGTGCAGTAAAATGATAATGTATAGGAGGGGAACTCAAAATTCTAAAGTGAGTCTGATATCCTCTCATGAGAAGATGTGGTACTGTATAATACCTGCTACTAGCCCAACTAGGCATTTGCTTCAATCTCGGGTGAGATTAGTCAAGAATGATAGTTACCGTGTTTACTATTTATGTAAACCTTGTGAACGAAGGAATCTAATCTAATCACACTTTGAAGGTCCATTTTGGTGATGAATTCTAGAAAACCAAACTCAAAGGTGGGGTATTTTTTGGTCATGAAGTCTAGAAAACCGCTCCTCGGGGGTTACTATGGTGACTAGACAGGTAGTGAGCCGGTGGAGGGTAGAACTCCAACCTCACCAATCTCAAGTGGGAAATTGGTGGCGAAATACAATACTTACACTATTTTGTTTGGTATGTGACTATGTGTAGGTATCTTTGTTATCATTGAGAGAAAGCAAAGATGACTATCTAAATGCCTTTTTAGAAATAAAAGCTAGGCCTAGATGTAATTTTAAAAAATGAAACTAGATTTATATGCACTTTTAAAATGAAAACTATTCTTATGTACCTTTCTATAAAAGAAATAAGGATCTATATTATGTAGTATGTAAATGAGCAAAGTGAAGCATGTGATGAAAGAGATTTTGGAACCCTAATTTTGAAACATGAAATAAATTTAAGACTAATTGTACAAAAGGAAATTGAAATCCTATGTTAGAATATGCAAAAATAAATTAGAGTCCTAATATAACAAAATGAAAATAAATATGTAAGTTACCCAAGGGATTTATGAAAGAGATGGGAAATTTCTAATCTAAATGATTTGAAAGAAATTTGAAACCCTAATCTAATGACATGAAAAGAAATATGCAAGTTACCTAGGGGATTTGTGAAAGAGATGGGAAATTTCTAATCTAAATGATTTGAAAGAAATTTGAAATCCTAATCTAATGACATGAAAAGAAATATGCAAGTTACCTAGGGGATTTGTGAAAGAGATGGGAAATTTCTAATATAAATGATTTGAAAGAAATTTGAAACCCTAATATAATGACATGAAAAGAAATATGCAAGTTACCTACGGAATTTATGAAAGAGAAGGAAATTTCTAATCTAAATAATTTGAAAGAAATTTGAAATCCTAATCATTGACATGAAAAGAAATATGCAAGTTACCTAGGGGATTTGTGAAAGAAATAGGAAATTTCTAATCTAAATGATTTGAAATAAATTTGAAACCCTAATATAATGACATGAAAAGAAATATGCAAGTTACCCAGGGGATTTATGAAAGATATGGGAAATTTCTAATCTAAATGATTTGAAAGAAATTTGAAATCCTAATATAATGACATAAAAAGAAATATGCAAATTACCTAGGGGATTTTTGAAAGAAATGGGAAGTTTGATTTTGTAAAAAGAAATTGGAAATGATTTACAAAATGAGATTGAAATTTATGTGCGAAAAGAAATTTAAATATTTGACACAAAAAGGATTTAGAAAACCTAGTCTAAATGTGATTTTTGAGAAATAAAATTAAAGTGCTTTCAAAACATAAGATAAATTAAAAACTTCTGATCCAAATGCAGGTTTTGGAGAGGAATTGGAAATGCCTATCAAACATACATAAAGGAATGAAATGCAACCTAAAAAAATGGATAAAGAACTAGTTTGATGATTTTAAATAATAAAGCAAAAAGAGGAATACAATTTTTGAATCAAAGGACAACGAACAACTCTAAAAAAAATTGAGGGAGTTTTGACCAGTATGATAGACCTAAAAAATTATTTCAAAAAGGAACAATGGTACAAAATAGCACAATGTATTTTGAATTTGAAATTGCTTATGCAACAAGAAATATAGAAATAACAAATTCCAAGGGGAATACCTAACTACTAATATTTTTGGTAAGTATTTTGAAGTTTTTGCTGTGATACCCTGTTGTGTTAGGATTTTGTAGAGCATTATGATAAAATTTGTAGGGTGACCTACGAATTGGGTTTTGATTCATAGGCTAGGGTATGAATCAAGTTTAGGAGCTTCAAAATCATTTTTTTGTAGGCCTGAAGTGCTTTTTAGGGCTTAGGAAGTTTTTTTTTTCTTTTAGGGTACCTACAACAACATAGAAAACTAGAGATTACATTATATTTGTAAGAAAAATAACCTAATATAACCTTTTGTGGGAGTCCCATTGGGTGTTCCAGAATAAAACTAACAAAAAGAGACATTCATTTGATCAAGTAATTCAACATAATACAAACTACTTAGAAATGCTGCTTTTATTTCATAAAGGAATGCTTTATAGGTTACATATATTAATATCCCTATTTTATTTATAAAATAGACAACATCTTGATGATGTCTTTAAGAGTTACTCAATGAAGGTGGGCTTATATGTGCATGGGCCATTGGTATGTCTTTGCTGGTGTGGTTTTCTTCTGCACCTAATTTTTAGACCTATAAAAGATGATTAGTATGTTTGGTAGCTTGCCTTAGTCAATCCCCATAGTGATAAAATACAAACTCAACATAAAAATAGCATAAAATAATGATAAAAATTGAAATCGAATGATGTTAAAACATGAAAGAACTGATACTTGTTGATTTTACTAGTATAGAACTTTTGCAAGGTCAATTCATAAGGTGACCTATGAATTGGAACCCGAATTCAGAGGGAAATGGGTAAATTGGATTGTGACTACTTTCTAGTGGAGATCATTATCTATATGGGCTCCCTGGATGCTCTGATGTTGTTTATATTGTCTGGAATTGTTAGATGTGACTCTAGTATAATTTTGGTAGAGTTTCTGTAAGGTTACTAAAAGGGGAGATAGAGGTAAAATTATAGGGGGTACCCTCTGTTTATAGAGAAATCTAATGTCATAAGAGGGGGTAAGATAGACCAAACCTTAGGGTCACTTCCTAATGGAGTTATGTTAAGGTTTGAGGAGGTGTCAAGCCCACATTTCCTAAGGAAATTTCTTCTCCTCACACATGTGTAAGGAAAAGTTAGGGTTAGCTAGGATTAGCTACGTCCTACATTAGGTTAGGGTTTAGTTAGTGTTATCATAAATATCCTAACTAATATCGTGGTGCACACATGTGCGGGAGTGTGCTTAGGGATAATTTGGCTTAGAACCCTAAGTAAACTCACTTAAGGTATAAAGTGCATGTAAGTAAAATTTAATAATGAATTATGATGTTAATTAGCCTAATTAGGTTTTTTAGTGGGGGAATGGTCCCATGGGATCCTAATTAACTATAGTAAAGGACTTATGTGGCCTTAGGGGCTAGTATATGGATTCCACATGTGTAGGAAGCATCTTGGATGTATTTTACCTAGTTTTTGTAGGTTTGGAGTCTACAAGAGACCAAGGTAGACTACAGATGGCTAAGTAGCCTATGATGGCATACAAATACCTAGAAGCAAGAATGTGTGACTTTTAGATGTCTAGACCAAGTTAGTTACCTTTAATTGGTAGTTCACATAGATTGACACAAATTCTAAGTTGATTAAACATGGAGCAATGGAACTAGAAGTGATTGGAAGTTGCACCACAAAAATTGAGGGTTTTGTCAGTTGTTTTTAAAATGCATTATTGGGATGAATTTTCTTGTGCAAATTCTCTTTTACAATTTTTGTGTTAGGAAAATTTATCATGCCTATACTCATTGGAAAACTTGTTTTGATAGCTTTCTAACAATAAATTTTTTATGAAATATGGATGTCATTTTCTCTAGTTTTGTGAAGGTCAAAGTTAAAGAGTTCAAATTGGATGTGAGAAGTTAAATTTTTCCTTGTGGAAAATTTTCAATACCAATTTTTCATGGGTGAGAGTTTTCCATGCCTAGGATTTTTGGAAAGCTTGCCTTAAGAGCTTTCCAAGGGTACCAATTTTGTAATATTTAGAGTTTGTTTGGTCAAGTTTTATGATAGTGAAAGTTGAAGGGGTATTTTACCAGGAATTTTGGTACAAAAAAGTGTTTTGGTCAAATCAATTAAATGTGCAATGGATGGCATGATAAGTGGTTGATCTAGAGAGCAAAATTGGGTGTCTACATATTTTTCCTTTTGAAGGATTTTTTTTTTGTGTGGAAAACATCCCAAAAGGGATGCCACTTTCGAGTAAGACCTAAGGAGGTAGGGGTATCCATTCTGCCAAAAACATCCAGGACTCGAACCTGGCCTACCACCTTTGACATACTCAAGGAGCAAACAAACACACAAAAACAAATTAAAAACAAATTAATAACAACAAAAATAATAAAATAAAATAAAAAACATGCTCCTTGAGTGTGTCAAAAACAAGAGAACAACCAAACACACACAATAAGATAAAAGAAACCACAACACAAACCACCTAGGAAAACACAAGAACCACATAAAAAAACACAAACAAGACAAAAACAACAGAACACTACAAAGACCTATCTAGACCAGAAGACTATTAAGGTAAGAATCAACAGAGGAAACAAAATAAATAATAGAATGAGCTAGGGAACTAAAAAAAACTGAATGAACCAAAGAAAAGCAAAAAAAAAAAACTAGGTACCTTCAGAATTGGAGCCATACAAAGAAATGATAGAAAGAAGAGCTTCCCTAATTTGAGAAGCCCACAATATAGGAGGGTGGCCATAACAAGTAAGATCACCTTTGTCCAAAGCCCAATTAGCTAAAGCATCAACACTCTTGTTTTGGTCTCTGACCACATGATTGTAATCAACTTTCAAAAATCACATCTGGATTAACTGAATCTTCTCAATAATTCTTTTTATTCTCCAATAATTCTTTTCAAGGATTTATTGTATGAAGTATTCAATGCTTCAAAATTTTATGTTCCTAATTTTTGAAAAGGTGTGCGATTTTTATGATGTTTATTGATGCATTGACCCCATCTTATGATTTTAGCCTTTTTAGAAATATCTCAGAACAAGTTTTTTTGAATTGCATTTTTGTTTGGTGTGTGCAACATATTTTTTATGGTTTTTGAAGCCTAATACTTAATGTAAATATCATAGCAAAATGATCATACAATATAACAAAGTAAATAGAAGTATAAAACAATAAAACAACTTACATACATAATACTCAAGAAATAATGTATAGATCTTTCATTATATATGAATATTGTATGATCCAGTTATAGAAATTGGTGTCCATAATATAGCTTTCATGATAGACCTTTGCTATTTTTGTTACGACATATGACTAAGAAAAACTTGACCTTATTATGTATCAAATACTGTAATATATTGTAACACCCCCTATATTACATTATTTGATAGAGGATTTGTTAGAGTTAAAGTGCACTATGCCTTCACCTTGACACTTGTTAGTTTCTCTTGACAAGTGTCATGTGTTGAATATAGGCTTATGCCTATATATTGTAACCATTTTTATCAATAATATTAATCCCTTCAGTTTCACTCCCAACATTTGGTATCAGAGCTCCAGGATTTCTCTGGCCTTGTGAGCTTGAGGGGGGATTTCCCTCATGGAAATCCTCCCTCCCCCTTTCATATTTTTCCCTAATTTTTTTCCAAGCCTAGGGAGTATGCTCTCCATTTTTTAAAAATGGATCAGAAACCAGATAGCTTGAAAATTAATGGCTGCCCCCAATTTTTTTTAGATCCATTGCTGTAGAACATGAACAATACTTCCAATGACTGAAAGCAAAGCGGTGACGGTTGATGTTTGTGCCTGTTTCGGGAAGATGGAGTTTTTTCAGTTTGTATTGCGGCTATTTGTGGTTATTTTTAATATTTGGACTGGGGTGTTTGTGCATGATTCTTCCTTTTTTTTTTTCATCATGAATTTGGCAGTAGCCTATGTGCAAAGGAAGGAATACACCTGTAATATTCAAGTCAATAACATCATGCCACTGAGATTTCATCATTCTCATCATTAGTGTGTCCCTTGTAATACCTGCATTATTTACCAAAATGTCAACTGTACAGCCCTTTCCATCTGAGGAGGGTGTAGAAGCCCTGAAGTGAGTGGCAGTAATGTATTCTGGTGTACAAGAACATGAAACCTGTCCAAATGATTATGAAGTTGATGAATTACATGATCCTGATCCCATACCCTGGGTGCTATCTGGGAGGAATGTAGTATTAGAAAAAGTTGAAGTTGCAGTCGCAGAAGAATCTAAGGCAGAAGTCACATTTAATGCCCTTCCATTAACATCACCTTTTTTAGTAGAGGCACGACCTAATGCTACTGCTACCCTAGTGACTCAGGACAGGTGAAGTGGTGGTTATTCCTTCTAAACCATTGTTTTCTGTTTCAGTAACGAGAGGACTGTCCTTGTCTGTTATTACACCAGCATCAAAGTCTGGGACTGCTTCTGATGCTTCTTTGATTTGGATGATACTCCGAAGTTTTTGGATGCAAGCGAAGCCTAGGTGTGGTTCGAGCAAGTGGTTGCATACGTGCACGATGGCCACTCAGGTGGTGCTCGAAGGCTACGAGCGGGCGGGCCAGTGACGACGTAGAGATGAGCAACTGGTTGAAGTAGCTGCTGAATTTGGGGCAGCAGGTATCTGTCATCTGTTTGAACCAATTTTTTTTTGTAGGGGGAATAGTTGCAGAAGAATCTGCTATGTCGACCACTGTATCATAATTTGCTCCCAGAGTTTTGGGGATTATGGCCAATGGAACTCTGTTGTTCCCCGCCATCAATGTGGAGCTCCTGGGGCATCAGAAGGAGCTGGTCCGGTGATTGAATTTTTGCAGTTTTTTTTCTCTTGGAATGGCGGTGTTTGTTATGTGATGGCGGACCAAGTGAGATGAGAGACTGGCTCCAGTCAAGTCTTTCTGTGATTTTCAATGTCAATTTTTATTATTGTTTTGCTGTTGGGATCGACCGCCCCAAATGTCCAGGCATCCTGATGGTTTTCTAGCCACAGCTGTTGGTGGTGGATTTGGGGTTGAGTTCGACGTCTTTTGCTGCAGGGTTTCCCAGAGTTGGAGACTGGAAATACTGTTAGCAGACAAACATCATGTCCTTCATAGTGTGCTAACAGATGTCAAGGGATTAGCTTCAAGTATATCGAGGACAGTAAAATTTGTCATGACTATCAAGAAATCAAAATACAAGAAAATATGCAATCTCTTGGTGTGGGTTTTGTTCGATTTCTATGGTTGCGTTCAATTTCTCGCAGCCGGAGCAGCACCTGCTGCATTTTCTGAACAGGTCCGGTGGCCTTCTCGAACGAAGTGTGCAGAAAGTCGTGGGCCAGTTCATCACTGCTAGTGGACTGCAGTTACACACAGTGGAAGAATATGTTAAGTTGTACAACTAGTTTTGGGAGTGGCGGTGCTCGTAAAGGGAGGCATGGCACTGAAGCAGAGAGATTTGGAATTTTTAGCAGGGAGACATGGCACTGTTGTCGGGCCTACACGATGGGGTTTATCTATCTTGACTGCCCCTTGCATGCTGAAAACCATAATGGGATTTTTTATTTTGGTCTTAATGCATTTTATTCAAATATGTGGCCAAATAGAAACATAGATATTTTAAATGTTTATGGAAATATATTTTGTCACGTGCATATTTTATTGGGAGGGCCACTTTAATTTCATTGCAAGTGGAGTGCATGTGGCCGAGATTTGGTGGCCGACCAAGAATATGGGCCACATTATGCATTTAATATGCAAATTTTTAATGTAAGAGGGATATTTGTATTGGCCAACAAAGTGGCCTATTTGGCTATCTTTAATGTATTTCCACAAGGGAGATATTGATGCTATTTTTTTTTATCGCCGGAGTGCGATGCCAAGAATTTTTTATTCCTGAGGTTAATTTTGCTGCCTAGAGAGGCATGCTATTGTTTTTTCAGCAAGTTAAAGGCCCCATTCAAACCCAAGTATAGGGGTATTTATAGTCATTGGAAACTATTTTCCACGATGGACACAATGGTGGTGTCATATTGTAATTTTGAGGCTGTTTCAATTGAGTTTTTTAGCCTCAAAGTTTTTTCTACCTTGGAGTGCACTCTCGGTTGTACCTGACACTCCTAAGGTAATTTTATATGTGATCCTTGTACCTAGTGACCTTTTCTATACACTTGGCGAATGCAGCGGCTGGTTACCCATGCATTTCGATGGGATGACATGGTCACCATAAGGACACTTATACTAGGGACTACAGACATAGACACCCTAGATTCTATCCGAGGTTTTTTTGGATCTACTTCTGAAGACTACAGACGAAGACACTTCAGAAGATTCTCTTCTCCTCTTCTTTCTTCTTCTCCTCTATATTTGGCTTCTATGGCTCATTTTATTGTATTTCATGGCTCATTTTTCCTTTGTATTAAGGTGCATTTTTTGCAGAGACCGACACCTTCTAGATTGAGTTCACCATGAGGAGGTATTTGATATTCATGGTGGATCTAGTCAATGACCTATGAGTGGCAACCTCCTCTGAGGATGGCCTGCAGAGGCAACAAACCCAGATGTGGCTAACCCTAAGGCACCCATGATGACCTTGAGGCACTTAGATGACTGACCCAGTGGCAACAGACCCTTTGAAGTGGCTATGGAGGTGTCATATTGTAATTTTGAGGCTGTTTCAATTGAGTTTTTAGCCTCAAAATTTTTCTACCTTGGAGTGCACTTTCGGTTGTACTTGACACTCCCAAGGTACTTTCATATGTGATTCTTGTAACTAGTGATATTTTCTATACACTTGGCGAATGCATCGGCTAGTTACCCATGCATTTCGGTGGGATGATATGGTCACCATAAGGACACTTATACTAGGGACTACAGACAAAGACACCCTAGACTCTATATGAGGTCTTTTTTGGATCTACTTTTGAAGACTACAGATGAAGACACTTCAGAATATTCTCTTATTTTCTTCTTCTCTCCTCCTATTTTGATCTATGGCTCATTTTATTGTATTGAGTGCATTTTTGGCAGAGACCAACACTCTTATATGGCTCATTTTTCCTTTGTATTAGGTGCATTTTCGACAGATATCGACACCTTCTAGATTGAGTTCACCATGAGGAGGAATTTCATACTCATGGTGAATCTAGTCAGTGACCTACGAGAGGCAACATCCTTTTAGGATGACCTGCAGAGGCAACATACCCATATGTGGCTGACCCTGAGGCACCCATGATGACCTCGAGGCACTTAGACGGCTGACCCAGTGGCAACAGACCTATGGAAGTGGCTGACCCTGAGGCAACAGACCGAGATGTATACACAGTGAATCTAGCATTATTCACAGTTGGAGAGCCAAGTGCAAAGAGCACGAGCCTAGACCAAATAAGCAATAAGCGAGGATGATAGGTTGTTTTCAAGAAGTCAACATTAAGGGCGAATGTTACCTAATGTTGACTTGTTGTGTTTCTTATTTAGTTAGGATAGTTCACTTTAAGGGGGAATGTTAGAGTTAAAGTGCACTATGCCTTCACTTTGACACTTGTTAGTTTCTCTTGACAAGTGTCATGTGTTGAATATAGGCTTATGCCTATATATTGTAACCATTTTTATCAATAATATTAATCCCTTCAGTTTCACTCCCAACAAGATTCTCTTGATCTACATAGCTGATATCTAAACATCTGAAGCTTATTTTGTCCTAGAACCTTTGTGAATATATCTACAATCTATTATTTTATACAAATATGCTTTAGTTTAATATGATTATTCTAAAAATTATATCTAATAAAATGGCATTGATATTTAATGTGTTTAGTTTGTTCATGCATGACTAGATTTTTAATTAAGTTTAGTACCCCATGATTGTCACAGTGTATTAAACATGGAGTTCTTTTGATTCCCATGCCTGATAATATGTATTGTCGCCATAATGCTTCATAAGTTCCATCCCTTGTTGCACGATATTTTGCTTCAATAGATGAATATGCTACTCCATGTTTCTTACTATACCATGATACTACTCCTATACCAAGATAAAAAACATACCTTGATGTAGACTTTCTATCATCAATAAAGCTAGCACAATCGAAATATAAGTATCCCTATAGAAAAAAATACTTATCAGTTTTAGCATACGTTAGACCATAATATGTAATATTGTTGAAATATTTTAGTATTATTTTTGTAGCTTTCTAATGACTTTCTCTTGGTTCCTACATAAATATTGAAATATAATTAACAAAAAAAACTAGATTCGGCTAAGTATTGGTTAAATAAAAAAGACTGCCAATTAATTGAAGATAAGTTGTAGTTAAGACAAAAGATGTTTCATCATTTCTAGATAGTTGAATTCATTGTTCCATTGTTGTATCTTTATGCTTACAAATATTCATTTTATATTTTTCAAGTATATTATTTGCATATTTTATTTGTGTAATTGTAATATTATCTTTGTTTTGATGAATTTCCAAACAAAGGTAATAATGCATAAGTCCCAAATCTATCATCTCAAAATCCTCTTTTACTTTACTCATTAAGTTCTCTAATGTTCTTATAATTACTCTATCATCAACATATACTAGAAGTATTAATATCTGATTTCCAACTTTCTTTGTATATAAATTTAGATTTGATATGCTTCACTTAAAATTATGTTGTAACAAATGATTATTAATTTTTATATACCATGCTCTAGGATTATTATTTAGACTATATAAGGATTTGTTTAATTTACAAATCTTATATTTGTAACCTTTTATAACAAATCCTTTTGGTTGAGACATAAAATTCTTCTTCTAAATCACCATTAAGAAATACAATTTTTACATCCATTTGATGAAGTTTCCAACCATGATTTATTTCTAAAGCACATACTATTTTGATAGTAGTCATTTTGGTTGTTGGTGCAAAGGTTCCTTAAAAGTATATTCCTTATTGAATTTCTTATGTCTCCCTAAGTAAAATTTAAGATTTTTAAAATTGATGTAAGAATCTTTATTTTTTCGAAATGTTTAAAATAAATTCCTTCAAATTATATCTTAATAACACTTAAATAACTACTTTTCAATCCTAATTAATAAAATATTTTACTATACATTATCACTCCTTATAAATATTCTAAAGTAATCAAATAACCTTTAAATATACTAAAGCCTACTCCAAAAACTTTAGCAAAACTTATTTCCTCTTTAACCTTTAGCAAAAATTGATAAGACTTTTAAAAACCCTAATTTACCTCCTTAAAGATGTGTAGCTTGGAAAATATTCTCTAACACTGTGTTACACTATGCTTCCCTTATCTTTGGATGTGTGAAAATATGGTAATCACTTGACTACAATCATGCAATATTTTGTGTCAGGATTCCTTGCATGAAACACTATTTCAAATTCTCTCCAAAATGTCAAAACGTCTCAAACTTTGCTCATTCACTTCCTTCATGTTATGTTGTGGAACACATGCAGAGTGAGTTGGTGCTTGAGTTAGCATCTAATATTTTAAATCTTGGATAAAATTAATGCTTCACTGTCTTTCTACTACCTAGTGTATGTGCATATAAAATGCTTTCACTATGCTTTCTTTGGTGCTCAATGTTAGACTTGCGACTCTTCTCCTTATCTATGTATGATGTAAAAGTTTCATATTATATTGGTCTAGCTTTTGATCTTCCTATGGAATTTGTATTGTTCTAAACTATTGGTGCTTCTCTATGGCACTTACATGGCATTGTTTCACCTTTGCTTTCATGTTATTCCTAATAATATTATGTTTTTGTTCAATTATTTCTATGTTGATCATCTAGATGGTACTATACGCTATGAAGATACTATCCAAAAGGTTTCCTTAATGGTGTTGGTCATGTTAGTGTTGTTGTCTCCTTGGGTTGTATGTTGCAAGAGCTATTACACTTCTTTTTAAATCTTTCTTGCCTTGCTATGGTGCTATTGGCTTCAAATTAGCACTCTTTGGTTGCTTAGATTTGTATAATGAACTCTTCATATTTAACTATTTCCTTGAATACTTAAAGACTATCACCTATTGTTGGTGCTCTTTACCAAAACCCTACTTTTCATTCCTTATCTAAAGAGAGGTAAATGTTTTTCTATGAATCTAATTATTCCACTCCTCTAAAGGATGAGTTAGATTTTCTATCTATTCCATATTTCGAGGGCTAGTATAAGCTATTAGTCCCATATTAAGAGTTAGCCTAAGTTATCAATTTTATCATGATAGTGAGCTAGCTTAGCAATTTACCTTATCCTTACAAGGTGAGCTTGTCCAAGCTATCTATCTCACTATGATGGTGAAGTGGCTTAGATATCAATCTCATATCCACAATGAGATAGCCTAAGGTATCAATCTCACCATAATGATGAGATAGCTTAGCTATCAGTCTTATCTTAATTATGAGGTAGTCTAAGATATTGATATCACCCTAATCATGATCTATTTTAGCTATCAGTATCATCTCAATGATGAGCTAGCCTAAGCTATCTATCTCATCTTAATAGTGAGATAGATTAGCTATTTGTCTCTTCTTCAAGATGAGCTAGCCTAAGAAATCTCTCTCACCTCAATGTGTCTCTCAACCATGCACAAGTGGTAGGTGTGATCCTTTATATGGATTAGGGTCTATCGCTATGATTATTAATTTCATGGATTGCACATTCTAGTTCCTACTTACATTATGGGAGATCCTCCCTTTTATGATTACCTTACTCATATATTTAATAAGTGACTTCACATATATTCATTGAACTCTCTTTAAATATCTAATCATACATCATAAAGATACAATAGAATCCTCATGCTTGTTAAGGAACAACATGTCATGCAATGGTAGCTTCTATTATGAGCATAGACAAGGATAGAGATATAACACTCGATCACATAACAAGGCATTTACCCTGGAAAATAAACCCAACCTCAAAACATTTTCCATTTTATTTCTCATTATTGTAATACAATCAATTGAAGATCTACTCTTAGTTCCTTTATTCCTTTCTTCCATTCCAATACTATATCTTAGAAACACATAGGGATCCCATAATTTTTATATACCTATAACCCCCAAAGAACAAACATCCTTAGTAGGCATTAAAAAAATTAGCATTATATGTCCAAACTCTTGTAAAAAGGACCCATAATCCTTTCTTTTAAAAATCTTGATGATTACATATAAAGAGTCCTCTCTTATACCTTCCGTATACATTAGAAGGATTGCCACTTAATTATTTTCCTTTATTTATTGAAATGATAACTAGGAGATAAGTTCAGAACGTACTAGGAGGTACTAAACATTTACACATTGCATTATCACAACATATTAAGAGAATAACGGCTATTCTGTATCTTATAATACGTTTTAAAATGACTTTATTCCATTACTCCACCAAAACATTTTAAATTTCAAAATAATTTACCCAAACATTAAAGGATCCATATTATGGAAAGCCTTAACCATACACTTTTCCAAAAAAAAAGTATTATTTCATAAACTTTTACCCATACATGAAAAGAATAACATTTCAGAAGACTCTACCCATATAACTAAGAAAAAGACCTTTTTTCAAAGCTCACTCATGCATTAAAAGGAAAATATTTTAGAGAACCCGTTAAAATATTGCTATAAGGAATCTTATAATACATTTAAAAGACTATTACTTGATTATTTAAAAGCTTTAACCATCCATAAAACATTTAAGGTATACTTAAAGGAATAACATCTAATTTATTCATAATATCTCATTAACTCACATATAATCCCATATCACATTTGAAGGAACGATAGCAATGTTAACCACAATGTATATATAGAACAAACCACAATATAGAAATATTGTTCACTGCTCATTTCATTTGTCAACCTCCGGATTGCATATAATGTTTGCTCGTCGATTGAATAACTAAAATAATTTACCATTCATTATATAACTGACGTTCTAATACACAAAAGAATGAACCACCCTTTTTATATATGCAATCCTCCTTTCCACGATCTCATCGAATATACTAGTCCTCATTAGAACTTAACACTATGATAAAGACTACATTTTTATTAAAACATTATCATAATCCATCCTCAAATCCAAAGCCCACGTTAAATAAAACATTACTAAAATCATTATATTTAAAAGACATTTCTTGGGGTTCTACCAACATATTGGGAATGGAGTTTACATACATTTCTTTTCAAGAAGTTCTACCAATGTATTTAAAAGGAATATTTATTTTCACCAGTTTCGTTATGCAATTATAAAGGACCACATCTCACAACTTTAACGGTCTAAATATTATTTGTTCTGAGCCACTCTTGATTGGATATCGACTAACCTTTTTTTTTCGCAGCAGACCTCTGCAGCTTCTTAGTTTACCATTAATTATAATAAGCCTTGCCAGTATATTTTAAATGACATTATGAAGAGAAGGGTTTCAACGGTCAGCGTATAAATTTTTACTCCAAGCCATTGAACGAATATCCCCCTACTGTTTCATACACCACAAACATTCTCAGCTTTAACATTAAATTATATTTTAAGTAAAGCATCAAACATATTTATAAAACGTGAGGAGGGTATACTCTAATTCATTAGCGTTTCGATCACATAATATTTTAAATGAAACTACGAACAACTACAGAACGGCTGAAAAATAAACTACAACCCGTCAGCACTGCCACATGTTGTTTTTGAAAGAAACGACAAGTAATATTTCGAGATTAACAAAATAGAACTGAGGGCAGAGTATCTTCAAAGCCCTTGAAGACCCATACTGAAGATAAAAATGAGTTACGATTTAGAGAACCTCAATACATTTAAATCTATGGTACCTTAACTATCATACGTGCATTGGAAAAACCATAACCGTCCCATCTTATCCATTCCTAGCCATCCTTTCTAAAGGAGGTCTCTGCCCAACATTATACAACTTGGAGACTGCGTGAAAAGTCAGTGCTATTGTGAAGAAGCGATTTTAAAACATTCAAAACGCCGCACTGCGCAAATCCGCCCGAGTGCGCAGATTTTTTCTGCGACGTCGTGCTGGGCGGGTTCAGAACGGCGACGTCCAGCGGAGGAAAGGTTGGTCAATGCCCGGTCAACGCCCGGCTGCGCACGGAAGTGGGTGCGCAGCTGACTGCGCTGCGCAGTCGGGCGGCTGGGCAGGACTTAGCCAAATTTTATTTGGCAGTCCGTTCGGTTGCGCACATCACAACATGCGCAGTCCGACTGTACTGCGCAAGCAGGCAAGGGTAGAATAACTTAACCAAAAGTGGCTAGGGCCCTCTCGAAAATATTCTGTTCGAAGTCCCTACGACTTCGGATAACGCACATCAAAAATTGCGCAAGTGGAAGTAGAGGCGTTTGTCGTGCTGGGGACAAGCGAAACTTGGTGGGTTTTTCGAAGTTACTTCTTTGGAGGGTGATTCGGGAATTATCCACAACTAAGGAAGCGCTAAAATAACAAAAGAGCTATAATAGACTGGTACTGAAATGCATTAAGATTAGCAGGTGCACGAGAGTTAATGAGACATAGACAGAAATCGATAAAACCCTAAAAATACCAAAACAAAGATGGAGGTTAATTTGTATCAAAAACAAATTACAAAGATCCTCAACCGAGGATTCACCAACATCTGCAAATGAGATTTGCAGGATAAACTAAAGGTTTTACCACAACCGAGACTGCTGCCCGGGTTACAAGCAAAGAAGCTTCTGTGCTCACTCAAACTGATATGCTTCAGCTACTCTGAAACTGACTGCTTCAATTTTACATTTGTCCTACTCTTGACCGCCACTACGCCTCTCTTCTGAATCTCCCTCTTTCACTCTGAAGACACGAACTGCCTTATATAGCCTTGATCAGAGGAAGATAGGCCTTATCTTCTGACAGGTTTTGAAATATCTTGAACTAGGGTTTCTGACCAATCACCGAACTGGCATTAACTCAACATGTTTGGCAAGTGCGGCAATCTGATTTGTGATGATCGGATGTGTCAAACATCACATCTATCAGAAGACATGTGCGACATCATGTCAGAATTTTTGTCAGGACGCCCAACTTCGTGAGCGTAGTCCGACGTCGCCCAAGTTCAGAGTGCATTTGGACGGAAGTGTGAAATCGGGATTAATATTTCTAACACCCTCCTTTAAGCATGATTTCATGAGGGCTTTCACTCCAAGTTATCACAATCTGCTGAAATCCTCCTCCTTCAAAGGCTTTGTGAAAATGTCTACCAACTGCTCCTTGGATCTACAAAACTACAACTGAATTTCACCGAACTTCACCAACTCTCTGATGAAGTGATAATGAATGTCGATGTGCTTCATCCGGCCATGGAACACGGGATCCTTTGATAGTGCAATGGCCAAATTTTTGTCACAAAATACTGTTATCATGCCTATCGAAGGATAGTTTAGTTCACCCAAAACTCTTCGTAGCCAAACTGCCTGGCATGCGGTTGACATGGCAGCAATGTACTCTACTTCAGCAGTGGACACTGTAATGATTGGTTACTTCTTGGATGTCCATGAGACTGCCCCTGAAATGAGATGGAAAGCATACCCGAAGGTGCTCTTTCGATCGTCGGTGCTACCAATCCAGTCACTGTGAAGCCCACCAGTTCCAACTGGTCATGTTTAGCATAAAATAGGCCATGGTTTCATGTCTCGTTGACATAACACAGGATTCTCTTTCCTGCTTGCCAGCGCATTTCCTTCAGATTCTACATGAATCGACTGATCAAGCTGATTTCAAACATCAAATTTGGCCGAGTTGCAGTCAAATACATCAAACTGCCAACTAGCCTCTTGAACAAAGTTGGATCGACATTTCTGCCAGAGTCCATCTTGCTCAACTTCAAGCCTATGACTACAGGTGTGATGGTAGATTTGATGTCCTCCATCTTGAACCGCTTCAGCACATCCTTCGCATACTTGCCCTAAGAAATGAAGATGCCATATGCCAATTCGTCAACTTCAATGTCAAGGAAATACTTCATCAACCCTAAGTCCATCATTTCAAATTTCTTCTTCATGGTTGTTCTAAACTGACCAAACAATGTTGTGTTGTTGCCAGTGTAAATCAAATTGTCCACATAGAGACAGACAATTATGAGCTCACCTACATCATTTGTCTTCGTATACAGGGTGTGCTCATATGGGCATTTAACAAACCCATTTTCTTAAAAATAGCTATCAATCTAGTTGTACTAAGCCTGGGGCACCTGCTTCAAACCGTACATGGCCTTCTTCAGCTTTAAGACTTTGCCCTACTGGCCTTCAATCTTGTAACCCAATGGCTATTCTATGTAGACTTCCTCCTCCAACACACCGTTGAGGAAGGCTAACTTGACATCCATTTGCTACACCTCCCAACCCTGCTAGGCTGCCAATGCCATGATCATCCTAACTGTATCAAGTCAGGCTACATGCGTATATACCTCATGGTAATCAATACCTAACTTCTACTTATAGCCCTTTGCCACCAGTCTAGCCTTATGCTTGTCAACTTCTCCTTGGGCATTGAACTTTGTCTTATACACCCACTTGATCCCAATGATA
This sequence comes from Wollemia nobilis, assembly GCA_028583015.1. Taxonomy (NCBI): domain Eukaryota; kingdom Viridiplantae; phylum Streptophyta; class Pinopsida; order Araucariales; family Araucariaceae; genus Wollemia; species Wollemia nobilis. The sequence continues at coordinate 3,058,871 of JAQPPZ010016612.1, forward strand.
TTATTTCCTGCTAGAATATCTGTTAGTTGCCATGTATCATTATTTTCAATGGCTTCAATCTCCTTGTCCATCACCTGCACCCACTTTTTATTCTGAATTATGTCTTCAAACTCCATTGAATCAAATTTAGTAAAGAATGCAAAATTAGAGTACTCTTCATCTTCATGGGTTTGGGTTGCCTCATAAATTTCTTGTAATATTTTCATATTTTCTAGAGTCGTCATGTTTGGGGTCCTGCTTACAAGTGGAGGCATCACATATGGTGAGGATGCACTACTACTAGCATCATTGTTGCTTTTGGAGGCTACAGGTGGCTGCAAACTACCCTCCTCCAAGTCAAAAGACTCTACTACTAATGGATATGACTGGCCAGTCTTCGATTTGTAGTTCTAGGCTTCATATTCCAGGCACTTAACATCACGGTTGATGATGAGATTTTTCATAACAGGGTTGTACATCTTGTACGCCTATGCTTGTTCACTATACCCTATGAAGATGCACTTGTCCACTCTATCATCGAGTTTCTGTCACTTCTCTTCTAGAACATGTGCAAAAGCAATGCACCCGAAAACACGTAAGTAAGCCACACTTGGCTTCACACCGCTCTAGGCCTCTTGAGGGATTTTATCCTTCATGCTTTTAGTGGGGCATCTATTCAGCAAGTAGACTACATAGGTTACAACCTCTACCCAAAACTTAGGAGGTAATTTCTTCGCCTCTCAGCTACGTTGTTCTATTGTGGCATGTATCTGGTAGTGAGCTACCTCTGAATTTTGTGCTACTTACAAAAGTTATGAAATTCATTGGAGATGTATTCACCTCCACCATCTATCCCGAACTTCTTGATATGATAATCACTCTATTTTTCCACTAGAGCCTTGAACTCCTTGAATCTTGCAAATGCTTCTGACTTCAGCTTGATGGCATAAACCCATGTCTTATGGCTGAAGTCGTATATGAATTTCAAGAAGTATTTGTTGTCGACAAATGTGCTGGTCTACATCGGACCACATATATTTGAGTGCACCAACTCCAATGGCTATGATTCTATCCAAGACTGACCGAAAGGGAACGAATTCCTATGTTGTTTTCTAACTAAGCAGCTTTGCAAATCTAATTTTGGTACTCAAAAAGGGGTAAACCCTTCACCATATGCTTCTTGTGTAGCATATTCAGGCCACTGAAACTCAAGTGACCAAACTTGAGATGCCACAACCAAGTAGCATCCTTCTCAATTGTACTCAGAGACATCAACGATTCATTATGAATCTACATCGAAAAAATTTTGTTCTTCATCATGGACACTATAGCAATGTGCTTAATGGGTCTATTGCTGATTGTCCTTGGCCATGCACTTTCTACACTATGAGATGTAATGGCCAAACTTATTACAATAATAACACTAGATTTTTGACATGTCCTTTTGATCAGATCTATCTTGCTAGTTTTTAGCACTGCCTCTTCGACCTTGCTGATGGAAATTATAGTTGGTCTCTCCCTCACTAGGGTTTGACCATCCTCCTTTCTTGTTGCCTTTTCTATGCTTGCCTTTGCCTCTTCCTCCATGAGAAATAGAGGCGCTATGGTGGGATTATTGTCTATCATTGTCTTGGAATGATACCTGAGCCTTAAATGCTTGCTTTAGTGAGGTGTGAGATGAACGGATCAGCCTATGCTCATGTGTCTACAAAGAATCCATGAGCCATCTATCGAGAGGGGTTTTAGATTTCTTGATTCTTTGATTGCTATCACAACCAAGTCAAACTTGGTAGACAGACTTTTGAGAATCTTCTTCAGGATTCTCTGGCTCTACACAATTTCTCCATTCAACCATATCTTGTTGATGATGTTCGTCATCTAGGTGAAGAAGTCGCTCATGGAATTGGACTAACTCATATACAAATTTTTAAACTCCCTCTTGAGCATTTGTAGCTTCACCAACTTCACCTTGTTGGTGCCCTGGTAAGAGTTGGCCAGAATCTCCTAAGCCTGCTTCATCTTGGTGGCTAATGTGATCCGCAGGAATATGGTCTCTTCTATCACTTGCATGATGTAGAAGAGGGCCTTCTGGTCCTTTTTAATGTTCTCCTTCAACATATCCTTGTCATCTTGGGAGAGGGCAACTAGTTCTGCTACATATACTAATTTTGGGTAGTTGTTCTCGACTAACTCCCACAACTCTTGAGATCCGAACAAGATTTTCATCTGAATGCTCTAGTAATCATAATTTTTTTCATTGAAGTGCATGATATGCAACTATAGTGAATTATTATTGTCCATATCCATTCTATTATCTTCGTATCAAGGCACACAAAAGCTTTAATACCAATTTGAAGAAGCAATTTTAAAACATTCAAATCGTTGCAGTGCGCAAATTCGCCCAAGTGCACAATTTTTTTCTGTGACATTGGGCTATGCCAGTTGAGAACCACAAAATCAAGTGGAGGGGAGTTTGGTCAATGCCTAGCCAATGCCTGACTACACAGGAAAGTGTGTGCACGGTCTGATTACTCTATACAATCAGGCGGCTAGATAGGACTTAGCCAAATTTTATTTGGTAGTCCGTTTGGTTGCGTACATTAGAACATGTGCAATCCAACTGTGCTGCACAAGTGGGCAAGGGTAGAATAACTTATCCGAAAGTGGATAGGGGCCCTCTCAAAAATATATCGTTCAAAGTTGCTACGACTTTAGATAGCACACATCAAAAATTGTTGGGGACAAGCAAAACATGGTTGGTTTTTCGAAGTTACTTCTTTGGAGGGTGATTCGAGAATTATCCACAACTAAGGAAGTGCTAAAATAACAAAATAGCTATAATAGACTAGTACTAAAATGCACTAATATTAGCAGGTGCAAGAGAGTTAATGAGACATAGACAAAATTTGATAAAACCCTATAAATGCCAGAAAAAATATGGAGGTTAATTTATATCAAAAACAAATTACAAAGATCCTCAACCGAGGATTCACCAACATCTACGAATAAAATTTATAGGATAAACTAAAGGTTTTACCACAACCGATACTGTTGCCTGGTTTACAAGCAAAGGATCTTCTCTACTCACTTAAAATGGTCTACTTCAGCTACTCTGAAATTGACTGCTTCAATTTTGTATCTGTCCTACTCTTAACCACTACTATGCCTCTCTTCTAGATCCCCCCATTTCACTTTGAAGACACGAACTATCTTATATAGTCGTGATCAAAGGAAGATAGGGCTTATCTTCTGATAGGTTCTAAAATACCCTAAACTAGGGTTTTTGACCAATTGTCGAACTAGCATTAACTCAGCATGCTTGGAAAAGTGTGGTGATCTGATTTATGGTGATCGGATCTGTCAGGCATCACATCTATCAGAAGACACGTGCGACATCAAGTCAAAATTTTTGTCGGGATTCCCAACTTCACGAGCGCAGTCCAACGTCACCCAAGTTCGAGGTTATTTGGGCGAAGGCGTGAAATCAAGATTAATATTTCTAACACCCTCCTTTAAGCCTAATTTCATGAGGGCTTTGACTCCAAGTTGTTGTCGCAATCTGCTGAAGTCCTCCTCCTTCAAAGGCTTTGTGAAAATGTCTACCAACTGCTCCTTGGATCTACAAAACTACAACTGAATTTCATCGAACTTCACCAACTCTCTGATGAAGTGATAATGAATGTCAATGTGCTTCATCCGACCATGGAACACTGGATCCTTTGATAGTGCAATGGCCAAATTTTTGTCACAGAAGACTATTGTCGCACCTATCTGAGGATAGTTTAGTTCACCCAGAACTCTTCGTAGCCAAATTGCCTGGCATATGGTTGACATGGTGGTGACATACTCTGCTTCAGCAATGGACAACACAATGATTGGTTGCTTCTTGGATGCCCATGAGACTTCCCATGAACCAATATGGAAAGCATACCCGGAGGTGCTCTTTGAATCATCGATGCTTCTAGCCTAGTCACTATTTGTGAAGCCCACTAGTTCCAACTGGTCTTGTCTAGCATAAAATAGGCCATGGTTTCACGTCCTGTTGACATAACGTAGGATTCTCTTTCTTGCTTGTCAGTGCATGTCCTTTGGAGTCTCCATGAATCGGCTGATCAAGCTAAATTCGAACATCAAATCTGGCCGAGTTGTAGTCAAATACATCAGACTGCCAACTAGCCTCTTGAACAGAGTTGGATCGACATTTCTGCCAGAGTCCAACTTGCTCAGCTTCAAGCCTATGGCTATAGGTGTGATGGTAGGTTTTTTGTCCTCCATATTGAACCGCTTTAGGACATCCTTCACATACTTTCCCTAAGAAATGAAGATGCCATATTTCGATTGGTCAACTTCAATGCCGAGGAAATACTTCATCAACCCTAAGTCCGTCATTTCAAACTCCTTCTTCATGGTTGTTCTGAATTGGGAAAACAGTGTTGTGTTATTGCCAGTGTAAATCAAATCATCCACATACAGACATACGATTATGAGCTCACCTGCATCATTTGTCTTCATGTACAGGGTGTGCTCATATGGGCATTTAACAAACCCATTTTCTTGAAAATAGTTGTCAATCCGATTGTACCAAGCCCGGGGTGCCTGCTTCAAACCGTACAAGGCCTTCTTTAGCTTTAGGACTTTGCCCTCCTAGCCTTCAATCTTGTAACCTGGTGGCTGGTCTATGTAGACTTCCTCCTCCAACACACCGTTGAGGAAGGCTGACTTGACATCCATCTGGTACACCTTCCAACCTTGTTGGGCTGCCAATGCTAGGATCATCCTAACTATGTCAAGTTCAGGCTATAGGTGCATATACCTCATGGTAATCAATGCTTGACTTCTGCTTGTAGCCCTTCACCACCAGTATGGCCTTATGCTTGTCAACTTCTCCTTGGGCGTTGAACTTTGTCTTATACACCCACTTGACCCCAATGGTCTTCTTTCCTGCTGGAAGATCTGTCAGTTGCCATGTATCATTCTTTTCAATGGCTTCAATCTCCTCGTCCATTGCTTGCACCCACTTCTGATTCTGACTTGCATCTTTGAACTCCATTGGATCAACTTTAGTAAAGAATACAAAATCAGAGTACTCTTCATCTTCATGGGTTTGGGTTGCCTCATAAATTTCTTGCAAGCTTTTCATCTTTGCTAGAGTCCTCAAGTTTGGGGTCCTTCTTGCAAGTGGAGGCGTCAGATATGGTGAGGTTGTGCTACTACTGGCATCGCTACTACTACTAGAGGCTACAGGTGGTTGCACACTACCCTCCTCCAAGTCAACAGACTCTACTACTATTGGCTCTGACTGGCCAGTCTTCGATTTCTAGTTCCAAGCTTCATCTTCCAGGAACTTAACATCACGACTGATGATGAGCTTTTTCATCATAGGGTTGTACAGCCTATACGCCTTTGCTTGTTCACTGTACCCTATGAAGATGCACTTCTCTGCTCTATCATCCAGTTTATGCCACTTCTCTTCTAGAACATGTGCATAAGCAATGCACCCGAACACATGCAAGTGAGCCACACTTGGCTTCCCATAGCTCCAGGCCTCCTGAGGGATTTTATCCTTCATGCTTTTGGTGGGACATCTGTTCAGCAAGTAGACTACACAAGTTATAGCCTCTATCCAGAACTCATGCGGTAATCCCTTCTCCTTCAGCATGTTGCATGCCATCTCCATGATGGTTCGATTCTTCCTCTCAACTACGTCATTCTACTGTGGCATGTATCTAGTAGTGAGTTGCCTCCGAATTCCATGCTGCTTGCAGAAGTTGTGGAATTCATTGGAGATGTATTCACCTTTGCCATCTGTCTTGAGAGTCTTGATATGATATCCACTTTATTTCTCCACCAGAGCCTTGAACTCCTTGAATCTTGCAAATGCTTCTGACTTCAGCTTGATGGCATAGACCCATGTCTTTCGACTGAAGTCGTCTATGAATGTCAAGAAGTATTTGTTGTCGGCAAACATGTTGGTCTGCATCGGACCGCATATGTTAGAGTGCACCAGATCTAATGGCTGTGATGCTCTCCAAGACTTACCAGAAGGGAATGAATCCCTATGTTGTTTTTTGACTAAGCAACCTTCACAAATCTGATTTTGCTGCTCAATAAGGGGTAAACCCTTCACCATCTGCTTCTTGTGTAGTAGATTCAGGCCACTAAAACTTAGGTGACCGAACCTGAGATGCCACAGCCAGGTAGCATCCTTCACAACTACACTCATAGACATCAATGATTCATTCTAAATCTGCAACAAAAACATTTTGTTCTTTGTCATGCATATCATAGTAATCTGCCAATGTGAATTATCTCTGATGGTGCATACTCCATATTTGAACTGGACTGTATGTCCCTTCTACATGAGCTATCCAATGCTCAGTAGGTTATGCTTTAGACCAGGCACATAGTAGACATCACAGATCTGCTTCCATTCGTCATGCCTGGTGCGGATGAGAATATTTCATTTCCCCATCATAAGAACCTTACTATTATTCCCCATATTTACCTCGGACTGGACTGTTTCATCCAATTATGAGAACATCTCCTTGTTCCCTGTCATGTGGTTGTTGCACCCATTGTCCAGGTATAAGACGTTCTTCTGGAACTCCTAGATATTGCAAGTCAGGAACACGTTCCCTCCTACCACATTTTTGGCTTCATTTGTGTAATGGGCCTACTGCTGATTGTCCTTGGCCATGCGCTTTATGCACTGTGAGATGTAATGGCCGAACTTCTTGCAATAATAACACTGGATCTTTGACATGTCCTTCTTCTAACTAGATCTAGCTTGCTAGTTTTTCGCATCGCCTCTTCCACCTTGCTGATGGAAATTATAGTTGGTCTCTCCCTCACTAGGGTTTGACCATCCTCCTTGCTTGTTTCCTTTCCCACGCCTGCCTCTACCTCTTCCTCCATGAGAACTAGAGGCGCCATGGTGGGATTCTTGTCTTTCGCTATCTCAAAATGAGACCTGAGCCTTGAATGCTTGATTTAGTGAGGTTTGAGATGAACGACTCAGCTTATGCTCATGTGTCTGCAAAGAACCCATGAGCTCATCTATCGAGAGGGTTTTCAGATCCCTCGACTCTTCTATTACTATCACAACCGAGTCAAACTTGGTAGGCAGACTTTTGAGAATCTTCTCCATGATTCTCTGGCTCTACATAATTTCTCCATTCAACCACATCTGGTTGATGATGTTCATCATCCGGGTGAAGAAGTCACTCATGGACTCAGACTCACTCATCTGCAGATTTTCAAACTCCCTCTTGAGCATCTACAACTTCACCAACTTCACCTTGTTGGTGCCCTGGTACGAGCTGGATAGAATCTCCCAGGCCTGCTTCGCCTTGGTGGATGATGTGATCCATGGGAATATGGTCTCTTTGACCACTTGCATGATGTAGAATAGGGCCTTTTGGTCCTTTTTCATGTTCTCCTTCAACAAATCCTTATTAGCTTGGGAGATGGCAACTAGTGCTGCTACATCTACCAATTTTGGGTAGTCATTCTTAACTAACTCCCACAGCTCTTGAGATCTAAACAAGATCTTCATCTGAATGCTCTAGTAATCATAATTCTTGTCATTTAAGCACATGATTTGCAACTACATCAAATAATTACTATTAGAATCCATTATGTTGTCTTCGCATCAAGGCACACAAAGACTCTGATACTAATTTGAAGAAGCAATTTTAAAACATTCAAACCACTACACTACACAAATCTACTTGAGTGCATAGATTTTTCTTACAACGTCAGGTTGTGTTGGTTGAGAACCATAAAATCGAGCGGAGGAGAGGTTGGTCAACATCTAGTTATGCATGAAAGTGTGTGCACAGTTTGAGTGCACTATGAAATTAGGCAGTAGCTGGGTAGGACTTAGCCAAATTTCATTTGGCAGTCCATCTGGTTTCGTATATTAGAACATGCACAATATGACTATGCTGTGCAAGTAGGCAAGGGTAGAATAACTTAGCCAAAAGTGGCTAGGGGCCCTCTTAAAAATATCTCTTTAGAAGTTGCTACGAATTTAGATATCACACATCAAAAATTACGTAAGTGGGAGTGCTATCAGCCCAGTAACTATTTGTGAAACCCACCAGTTCCAACTAGTCCTATCAAGCATAAACTAGGCCATGGTTCTGAATCCCATTGACATAATGTAGGATTATCTTTCTTGCTTTCTAGTGTGTGTCCTTTAGAGTCTCCATGAATTGGCTAATCAATATGGCTCTAAACATCAAATCTTGCCGAGTTGCAGTAAAATACATCAGACTGCCAACTAGCCTCTTGAATAGAGTTGGATCGACATTTCTGCTAGAGTCCATCTTACTTAGCTTCAAGCCTATGGGTATAGGTGTGATGGCAGGTTTTTTGTCTTCAATATTGAACTACTTTAGGACATCCTTCACATACTTTCCCTGAGAAATGAATATGCCATCTACCGATTGGTCAACTTCAATGCCAAGAAAATACTTCATCAGCCCTATGTCTATCATTTTGAATTCCTTCTTCATGGCTATTTTGAACTGAGAAAATAGTGTTGTGATGTTGCCAGTGTAAATAAAATCATCCACATACAGACATATGATTATGAGCTCACCTACATCATTTGTCTTCATGTATAGGGTGTGCTCATATGGGCATTTAACAAACCCATTTTCCTAAAAATAGCTATCAATCCGGTTGTACCAAGCCTGGGGAACCTAATTCAAACTATACAAGGACTTATTCAGCTTCAAGACTTTGCCCTCATAGACTTCAATATTATAACTCAATGGATGGCCTATGTAGACTTCCTCCTCCAACACATCGTTGTGAAAGGCTGACTTGACATCTATCTGGTTCACCTTCCAACCCTGTTGGGCTGCCAATGCTAGGATCATCCTAACTGTGTCAAATTAGGCTACAGATGCATATACCTCATGGTAATCAATGCATAAATTCTTCTTGTAGCCATTCACCACCAGTCTGGCCTTATGCCTATCAATTTCTCCTTGGGCATTGAAATTTGTCTTATACACCCACTTGACCCCAATGATCTTATTTCCTGCTGGAAGATCTGTCAGTTGCCATGTATCATTATTTTCAATGGATTCAATCTCCTCATCCATCACCTACACCCATTTATGATTTTAACTTGCATATTTGAACTCCACTAGATCAACTTCAGTAAAGAATGCAAAATCAAAGTACTCTGCATCTTCATTGGTTTGGGTTGCCTCATAAATTTATTGCAAGCTTTTCATATTTGTTGAAGTCCTCAAGTTTGGGGTCCTACTTGCAAGTGGAGGCATCAAATATGGTGAGGCTATGCTGCTACTAGCATCGCTGCTACTACTAGAGGCTTTAGGTGGCTACAAACTACCCTCATCTAAGTCAACAAACTCTACTACTGCTGGATCTCACTGGCTAGTCTTAAATTTTTAGTTCTAGGTTTCATCTTCCAGTAACTTAACATCACGACTGATGGTGAGATTTTTTTTCAAAAGTTTGTACAACCTGTACGCCTTTGCTTGTTCATTGTACCCTATGAAGATGTACTTCTTCGCTTTATCTTCTAGTTTCTGTCGCTTCTCTTCTAGAACATGTGCATAAGTAATGCACTCGAACACACGCAAGTGAGCCACACTTGGATTCACACCGCTCTGGGCCTCATAATGGATTTCATCCTTCATGCTTTTTGTGGGAAATATATTTATCAAGTAGACTACACAAGTTAAAGCCTCTACCCAGAACTCATGTGGTAATCCCTTCGCCTTTAGCATGCTCCATGCCATCTCCATGATGGTTTGATTATTCCTCTCAGCTACGTCGTTCTGTTGTGACGTGTATCTAGAAGTGAGATACCTCTAAATTCTATGCTACTTGCAAAAGTGTTGGAATTAGTTGAAGATGTATTCACCTTCGCAATCTATCCTAAGAGTCTTAATATGATATCCGCTATCTTTCTCCACCAGAGCCTTGAACTTCATGAATGTTGCAAATGATTATGACTTCAGCTTGATGGTATATACCCATGTCTTTTTGCTGAAGTTGTATATGAATGTTAAGAAGTATTTTTTGTCAAAAAATATGCTGGTCTCCATTAGACCACATATGTTAGAGTGCACCAGCTCCAATGGCTATGATGCTCTCCAAGACTAACCAAAAGGGAAAAAATCCCTATGTTGTTTTCTAACTAAGAAGCCTTTGGAAATCTAATTTTGCTAATCAATAAGGGGTAAACCCTTCACCATATGCTTCTTGTGTAGCATATTCAGGCCATTAAAACTCAGGTGACCAAACTTGAGATGCCACAAATAGCTAGCATCCTTCTCAACTACACTTACAAACATCAACGATTCATTATGAATCTGTAGCAGAAACATTTTGTTCTTCATCATTGACACCATAGCAATCTGCCCATGCGAATTGTCTCTAATGGTGCATACTTCATATTTGAACTAGACTTTATACCCCTTCTGCACGAGCTGTCTAATGCTCAACAAGTTATGCTTCATACCAAGAACATAGTAGACATCATAAATCTGCTTCTATTTGTCATGCCTAGTGCGAATGAGAATATTTCCTTTCCCCATCATGGGAACCTTGCTGTTGTTCCCCATATTAACCTCATACTAGATTGTTTCATCTAATTGTGAGAACATCTCCTTGTTCCCCATCATGTGGTTGTTGCACCCATTGTCCAGGTACTAGACGTTCTTCTAACACTCCTCGATATTGCAAATCAGCAGCATGTTCCCTCCTACCACATTTTTGGCTTCATCTGTGTAATGGGTCTACTACTAATTATCCTTGGCCATGTAATTTTTACACTGTGATATGTAATGGCCTAACTTATTACAATAATAACACTAGATTTTTGACATGTCCTTAATTTGACCAGATCTAGCTTGCTATTTTTTATTAGGAACTGAATCATTACCTTGCTCTTCATATTCATGGTAAATATATAAGGTTTACAAAGAACTCCGTTGAGGCAGTTCGAACTTGCTGGGCAGTTCCTCAACTGATATAGTTAACTTATTTAATGTAATATACTATATACTTAAATATTCTAACATCCCCCCTTATTACATTAATGTTGACTACACATAGCATTGCGGAACAATTCAAATTTGACTCGAGCAAGTGCTTTGGTGAAAATGTCCGCTATTTGCTCATCTGTGGGAATGTAGTGGAGCTGAATATGATGCTTTGGAACCTCATCTCGAATGAAATGACACCTAGTGTCAATGTGCTTGGTTCGATCATGAAAGATAGGATTCTTGACGAGATTCAGGACACCTTGATTGTCGCAGAATAAATGTAAAGGAAGTTTCTTTGGAAGTCCCATATTTATGAGGATGCGACGTAACCATATGATCTCGCAGACTGCTCCACTAGCTGCTCGATATTCTGCCTCAGTAGAAGAGATAGCAACAACATGTTGCTTCTTGCTATGCCAAGAGACAGGACCAGATCCAAGGTGAAAAATATAACCTGCAGTTGATTTTTGGTCATCTATGGATCCAGCATAATCAGAGTCCGTGTACCCTTGAAGATAGAACTTGTTTTTTTTTGTATTCCAGGCCGATATATGTCGTACCACGGACATAGTGAAGGACTCTTTTTGCTGCTTTCCAGTGGCTAACTTTAGGATCTTGCATGAATCGTGAAAGATAACCCACAACAAAACTAAGGTCTGGCCTGGTATTTGTGAGATAGATGAGACTCCCAATCAGACTGACGATAGAGAGTACTATCTATTTTAGGAGATTCATCAAATCGGGATAACTTAAGTCCTGCTTCCATTGGTGTGGCTTTGGGCTTGCAGTCAGTCATCCGATACTTTTCAATTAGAGTCATGGCATATTTCTTTTGAGTAACTTGTATGCAATGCTTGTATTGAGTTACCTCTAGACCAAGACAATAGTGGAGAAGTCCAAGATCTGTCATTTCAAAAGAGGTATTAAGATCTTTCTTAACTGTTTTGATCATACTCTCTGAACTGCCTGTTATGATCAGATCATCCACATATAGTACTAGAATTACTATGTTAGAACCATTGTTCTTGATATATAGATTAGGATCTGCAGGACTTCTTTTAAAACCATGTTGCACTAGGTGACTATCAATTTTGATATACCAAGCTCGAGGAGCTTGTTTAAGTCCATATAGAGATTTGACCAGCTTACAGACTTTCTGTTCTTGCCCTTGAACTATAAAACCTTCAGGTTGAGACATATAGACCTCTTCTTGTAGGTCACCATTTAAGAAAGCACTCTTTACATCCATCTGATGTAGCTGCCAACCAAATTGAGCTGCCATTGCACACAGAACTCGAATAGTGGTCATTTTAGCAGTAGGAGCAAATGTCTCTTCATAGTCTATGCCTTCTTTTTGTGCATAGCCCTTTGCAACAAGTCGGGCTTTATATTTATCTATTGCACCATTTGCCTTATATTTGATCTTGAATACCCATTTGCAACCAATGGGTTTCTTTCCTAAGGCAAATTCACTAACTTCCAAGTTTGATTTTTCATTAGAGATGTATGTTCTGCATCCATAGCAGTTTTCCATTGATCTTTACTGAGTGCATCTGAGACTGATGTGGGTTCTTTTTCATCTAGTTTTGTCAGATAGACTTTTTCATCTTCCATATCTATATCCTCATCATCTTCTACATTCACAGATAAATCATCAAAATGTTGACAAAGGTCATCAACATTTGCTGTTGCATCATCTGCTCTTTTGTGTTGAGTCATACTGCGAGTAGCGGGTCGATCTAGAGTTAGATCTGGAAGTGAGGTCAATTTTGAATCTTGCAATGTACTAGTATACCACTTAGGAACCTTCTTCTGAGGAGGTGCTGCTTCTTTCTTAGGTTCATCTTCATTAAGATATACAAGTGTATTATTTGATGTGAAAGTTTCATCAAATACTACATCTCTACTCATGTGTGTTTTCTTGGTTATAGGATCAATCAACCGATATCCTTTTGAATATTCATCATAACCAAGAAATATACATTTTTGAGTTTTCTCATCTAGTTTCTTTCTTTTCTGTTTAGGAATATGCATAAAATCTTGGCATCCAAAAACTCTTAGGTGAGAAATTGAGGGTTTCTTACCACTCCAGGCTTCTTGTGGAGTTTTTCCTTGTAGAGCCCTTGTAGGTGCTCTATTTAGTAGGTAAGATGTTGTGTTTACTACTTCTGCCCAGTATTGTTTTTCTAAGTTTGCTCCTTTTAACATACACCGACTCATTTCTACTATGGAGCGATTTTTTCTTTTTGCAACTCCATTTTGCTGCGGTGTATATGCTGTAGTGAGTTGTCTCTTAATCCCATGTTTTTCCAGAAATGCTAAAAATTCCTTGGAAGTGTATTCCCCCCCTCGATCTGAGCGGAGAGTTTTGATGGAACAACTTGTTTCCTTCTCAACTTGTCTTTTGAACTGACGAAAGTAGAGAAGAGCTTCTGACTTGAGTGCAAGGAAGGAGACCCATATTTTTCGAGAGTAGTCATCAACAAATAGCTGAAAATACCTCTTTCCACCATGACTGGTTGGGAAAGGACCGCACAGATCTGCGTGGATTAACTCCAAGGGTTGCTTAGAGCGAGAGGAACTAGTCTCAAAAGGAACTCGATGTTGTTTCCCTGCTAGACAATCGGAGCATACTGGAAGAACGGATGAAAGCTGAGGAAGCCCTTTTACCATGTCATATTTGCTTAATTCGAGTAAATACCCGAAACTGAGGTGCCCGTATCTTTTATGCCATAAGGAAGTTGTTGCTTGTGTAGTGGCAATGAGGGCAGTATGGGATGTAGAAACTGTATCTAAGATGAATAATCCATGTTTGTAGGAGCCAATGGCAATGTTTTGACCTTGGTGACTGATGAAACATCTCTTTTTTCCTTTTTCAACTTGGAAAATAACATCCATATTTCGATCTAACATCTGTGGAACTGATAAGAGATTGTTGGCAAGGCCAGGAACATAGAGAACTTTCTCTATGGCACAGTCTCCATCAGGGAGAGTGACTGTAACATCTCCTTCACCTTGTACTTGATAGACCTGATTGTCTGCAATAGTGACAGGTTTGCCTTCTCTTGCGTGAAAGGTTTGAAACCAGGACTTGTTCCCAGTCATATGTTTGCTTGCTCCAGAGTCAATATACCATACAACATCTGATTTGGAAGAGGCAGTATGGGTCATGAGCACCTTGTGTGCTCTTTCGGAGTCATTATCTGAAGAAGAATTGGAATAATCTGAATGGGAATCTGCATAAGCAACATGACCTTTTTGTTGGTTACGATGCTGGGGATATTTCTGCTGCCCTTTGCCTTTCTTATTGTGTGAGGGATCATGCTGTTGTTTGTTTTTGAACCAACACCTGTTGGTATCATGATTGTTCATATCACATACCTTGCAATATTTATCTCGCTGGAGATTGGGCTTGCCTTTGCCTTTGGAAGAAGACCCTCCCTTCTGGAATTGTCCTTGCTTGTGCCCCTTTTGATGAGTGGAAAGAGCAGTGGCAGGTTCCTCATCTTTTTGTACTTGATTGGCTTCTTCAGTTTGAAGCAAGTTAACCAATTCAACAAAAGTTAATTGTCTGCCAGAAACATTTAGTGAAGTGATAAAACTTTTGTAAGAGGGTGGGAGTGCCCTCAAAATAACAGATGTCAAAAGATCATCATCGATGGGTTTTCCCATAGTATTGAGTTTAGCTTTCAATTCTGCCACTTTGTAGAGAAACAATTCAACAGTCTCCCCTGAATGCATTGTGAGATTGTGAAGCTGGGTTTGTAGGTGAAGAATTGTGGAATTATTCTTTCCTTCATACACAGTAATCAATGCCGCCCAAGCATCTTTACTGCTCGTGGCATCACAAATATGAGGTTGGACCTCATCTGTTATGGCAAGTAACAAAAACATAAGGCCCTTCCTGTCCTGATCATCAAATGCATCTTGATCTGTCCCTGCTGTGGTGGGACGAGAGGTAGTGCCACTGACAACATCCCATAATTTTTTGACCTGAAGAATGGCTTTCATTTTATGCTTCCATGGCACAAAATTGGTGCCTTTGAGCAATTGGGCATCTGAAAGATACTTGTGCACTGGAGCCATTGTTTAGGGTTCCTTATAGCGCCAAATGGTCCCCTTTTCGATATACCGTTGCCGAGCCGGTTATACCTGAATTGAAGCAAAATAATACCCGCCCTTACGTGAGGGAGACTATAGGTATTATGAAGATCAGAACGGTACGTGGAACATAGGCGGTACTGAAAAGGATTGCTTTGTTGATGGCACCTACCTTAGAAAGACAGGAAACCGCATGCGTGGGGCGTAACTTCCCCTAAACACTTTGGAGTCCAGGACTTTCGTCAAGATTTACGCCTAAACACAATAGCAATAGGGATAAAAAATTTTACTCAAAGAGATGTTAATGACACCTGCCTGAGAATCTTCGAAAGAAGAGAATCAGTTGGAGGGAATTAAGTCAAAAAACAAAACTAGGAGAAAATTAGTGTTGTGGAGAGAACATCAAGTAGATGATCAATGAAGATCCCTGTGCAAAGAGATAACTGCTTTTGGAGAACCTGTGCAACATTTGCTGAGAGAAGTAGTGGATGCGTTGATGTAGATGTTGTTTAATTGCAGAAAAAAAATGCAATAATCAAACAAGCATGCTCACAAAATGCTTCTCACATAGGTGTCGGGTTCAACCGAAAATGCACCCAAATTTGACAAAAAGAAGGTGTCGAGTAAAATCGAAAATGCACCTTTGAGGGCAAAATAGAGGATAATGCCTTTGAACAATTGCTTTTGAAAGAAAAAAAACAATTTACATGTCTGAAAAGTGTCACCAAAACTTCTTGAGGCGTCAAAAATGCCCTACGAGGCGTCAACAAGACCCTCGGGGCGTCAAAATGCCCTCCTTGGGCATCACCGGGCCCTCGAGGCGTCAATAGGATTGGCGGGGCGTCATCTGGGCAGCAACTCGAAGAGGTTTGATTGTCAATGTTGAGAATAAATACCCCCGCGTGCCCTTGCTTTGCTCCAAATTCACGCAACAGATAAACCCACGCCTCCAACGGGCTTCTCTTCAAACGGAGTTACCGCGAATGACTTTGCTGCCAGGGTTTACCGGCGGACGTGGTCCAATTATACCAATCGGCGCTGACAGGGTTTACCAGCGGACCAATCGGCGGTTTGATTTGAGATATTCCCAGGCGGCCAAAAAAAATACGAAAAAAAAAACAATGCGTCTATTTTGTCTGACGTCCGCAGAGTTTGATTTTAAATATTCCTAGGCGGCCAAAAAAAACACGGAAAAAATGACCTGCGATTTCTTCTATGTCTTTTGAAAAAATGGATAATGTATTTTCACAGTGATTGAGGAGCCAAAAAAAAACACGGGAAAAAAAATCAGTGCAAAAATTTTGTTTGAAAAAAAATTTACGACGCGATGGTTTTCACCCTTGGCGGCCAGTGGCCCGTGGCCGATCACGGCTCTGGATACGGCTTCACAACTTCTCCGACGCGGCAACGAAGCCAACGTCCTTCACGCACAGTGTACGCTGGCCGATCACGCACCGATTGCCGCAACGAAGACAATATTCGCCTGCGCGGTCCGGCAATGAAGACAAATTTCTCCTGCGCAGCAATGCAAACTGTCCGCCTCCGCTATGAAAAAAAATAAATTCCTCCACGCTATTCGGCTTCCGTCTGGTTTGCTGTCTTCGGCGTCAATGGCTCCTTTGGTAATGCAGTGAATTTAATGGAATGCGTGAATAGCATATTGCCCATAAACAAAATTCACTTTGCCCAAAATCATTCATTGCTCTGATGCCATATTAGGAACTGAATCATTACCTTGCTCTTCATATTCATGGTAAATATATAAGGTTTACAAAGAACTCCGTTGAGGCAGTTCGAACTTGCTGGGCAGTTCCTCAACTGATATAGTTAACTTATTTAATGTAATATACTATATACTTAAATATTCTAACATTTTGTTGCATCGCCTCTTCCACCTTACTTATGGAAATTACAATTGGTGTTTCCCTCACTAGGTTTTGACCATCCTCCTTGCTTGTTACCTTTTTCCATGCATGCCTCTACCTCTTCCTCCATGAGAACTAGAGGCACCATGGTGGGATTCTTGTTTGTCGCTATCTCAGAATGAGATTTGAGATTTTAATGCTTGCTCTAGTTAGGTATGAGATGAATGGCTTAGCCTCTGCTCATGTGTCTACAAAGAATCCATGAGCTCATCTATAAAGAGTGTTTTCAGATCCCTCAATTCTTTGATTGCTATCATAACCAAGTCAAAATTTGCCAACAAACTTCTGAGAATATTCTCCATGATTCTCTGGATCTACACAAATTTTCCATTCAACCTCATCTAGTTGATGATGTTCATAATCTAGGTAAATAATTCACTCATGGACTTAGACTCACTCATCTACATATTTTCAAACTCCCTCTTGAGCATCTGTAGCTTCACCAACTTCACCTTGTTGGTGCCCTGGTATAAGCTAACTAGAATATCCCAGGCCTGCCTCATCTTGGTGTCTGATGTGATCTGCAGTAAGATTGTCTCTTCAACCACTTGCATGATGTATAATAAGGCCTTCTATTATTTCTTCATGTTATCCTTCAACAAATCCTTGTCATATTGGGAGATGGCAGCCAATGCTACGACATCTACTAGTTTTGGGTAGCCATTCTCGACTAACTCCCATAGCTCTTGATATCCGAACAGGATCTTCATATGAATTCTCTAGTAATCATAATTCTTACTATTGAAGTGTGAGATCTACAATTGTAGTGAATTATTATTGTTGAAATCCATTCTATTGTCTTTGCATCAAGGCACATAGAGGTTCTGATACCAATTTGAAAAAGCAATTTTAAAACATTCAAACTGTTGCACTACACAAGTCCGCCTGAGTGCGTAGTTTTTTTTTGTGATGTCAAGTTGCACGGGTTGATAACCACAACAATAAGTGTAGGAGAGGTTGGTAAATTCTTTATAAATGCTTGGTTGTGCACGAAATTGTGTACACAGTTAGACTGTGCTGCACCGTTGGACGACTATGCAGGACTTAGCCAAATTTTGTTTGGTAGTTCGTCTAGTTGTGGACATCACAACATACACAATCGAACTACACTGCGCAAGTAGGCAAGGGTAGAATAACATAGCCAAAATTGTCTATGGGAATTCTCAAAAATATCTGTTCGAAGTCGCTACGACTTTGGACAACACACATCAAAAATTGTGCAAGTGGGAATAGAGGCATTTGTCGTGCTGGGGGCAAGCAAAACTTGGTGGGTTTTTTTAAGTTACTTCTTTGGAGGATGATTCAAGAATTATCCACAACTAAGGAAGTTATAAAATAACAAAAGAGCTATAATATACTAGTACTGAAATGCACTAAGATTATTAGGTGCAAGAGAGTTAATGAGACAGACAAAAATCGATAAAACCCTAAAAAAGCTAGAAAAAATATGGAGGTTAATTTGTATAAAAAACAAATTACAAATATATTCAACCAAGGATTCACCAACATCTGTAAATGAAATTTGCAGGATAAACTAAAAGTTTTACCAAAACTAAGACTATTGCCCAGGTTACAAGCAAAGGAGCTTCTCTGCTCACTTAATCTAGTATGCTTCAACTACTCTAAAACTGACTCCTTCAATTTTGCATTTGTCTTGCTCTTGAATGCTACTATGCATCTCTTCTAAATCCTCCCCTTTCACTCTAAAGACATGAACTACCTTATATAGCCATGACCAAAGGAATATAGGGCTTATCTTCTAATAGATCTGATAGATCTTGAACTAGGGTTTCTGACCAATTTTTGAACTGACATTAACTCAGTATACTTGGAAAAGTGTGGCGATCTGATTTATAGTGATCATATATATGAGGCATCACATCTATAAGAAGACATGTGCGGCATCAAGTCAAAATTTTTGTTGGGAAACCCAACTTCGTGAGCGCAATCCAGCATCACCCAAGTTTAGAGCGTAGTTGGGTGAAGGCATGAAATCAGGATGATTATTTCTAACATATTAGAGGAGGGGTGCTAGCGTCTAACTATTCTAGCCTTAGGTATATGCACCACCATGATAAGGACTAACGTAAACTAATTCTCAAGTGAACTATTAGCAGGGTTACTACAATATTTACCAGGATTACACAGGACATTGCCCCCTAATAGGACTGCGCCACTAAATAGAACAACACAACATTTTTATTTATTCAAATTATATTATGTAAATTAGCAAAGCACACCAACTCTTATACAAATTAAACTAAACCTATTAATTAAAAAACCACCCCAGCTTTAATCTAAATGAGATAGCACTATTCCGACATCCCACTGCTCAAGTGTAGTTACATACTGAGTTCTCACAAGATGCTACAATAGGGTTGTAACTGGGTTTAAATAAGGCATTTCTGACAACTGAAACAATAAACCATCCACATACACAATAAATCTTATACAATTGTAAGCTAGATACATGGAAACAATAAACCATCCACATACACACATAAAATAAATTCAAAGTAGTTAAATTTAGGGTGGGTATTACACTCTTGCTCTTTATGCATGCTTGACCCTAATCTAGAATATCCTTACAAACTTAAAAATATAACATTTCCTTGGTTGCAACTTTCTCCTATTTAGATTGTTGTCCAATATTGTAAATTTAACTTTTCTTTGTTCTAGTTTGAAATCTTGCTCGCTTTCATATCTTTCTCTAATGCTATAGCTAGATGTTGTTCTTCTCTTACTTATTGTAAGTAAAAGTATCAAGTTCTTATGATGAAAAAATTCCAACTTTTCTTACTCAATAATGGAACTCTTAAACTCTTCAACTATAGCTTAATTTCTTCTTCCCTGATTCTTTGTAACTACATTCTTGGCTGAATCTATTGCACTTGTGGTCCTTATCTTGTTTTTCCTTTTTTTAGTGTCAAATTTTAAATTCAAAACTTTATATTTCATCATTGTGTTCTTGCTATTCTAAATATTGTTGAATCTTTTCTTCTTTGCTAACTTCTAATATTTTTGTCCTTTTTTCTTTACTTTTGCCCTTGTGGAATTTAATTCTAAGCTTGTTGTTTATTTCCTTTAACTATATTTTTGTGGATTTCAAATGCTACCTTTCTTTAATGTTGTCCTTGTGATATTCAAAAACCTTCAATATTGCCTTGGTGGTATTTATTCACTTTCAATATTGTACTTGTGGCCTTCACTATTTTCTTTCCAAATACTACCTTGATATTTTATTGTCCTAAATTCTCTAACTTTGTTGTCTAGTGTAGACTTCTAATATGTTTTCTTCAATGGGATTTTCTCTTATGGAGTCTCCAAACCCTTACTAGTCTCAAGGTCTATCTATGAGACCTAAAAGTATGTTGTAGATTCCCTTATGTTCCAAATATATTATTGGAATAGGTAAATTCAATCTATCTAAAATTTTATGTGCCTATCATCGAATAGTGATGATTGTCCCAAAACCCTATGCAAGTGAACCTTTTGTAGCTTTTATACCATTGATGGATTTTGAAACCTAATACTTGATGTAAATCTCATAAAAAATGATCATACAATCTAATGAAGTAATGTAATACATCTAGCTAAGAAATACTTGACCTTGTTATGTATCAAATAATATAATATATTTAACATAGAGAGAGCTAGCATATACTCAAGAGAAAATTTAGCTTAGCCAATAGGATCTATAAGTGAATACATGGTGAGAATTTTACTATAGGA
Organism: Wollemia nobilis; assembly: GCA_028583015.1. NCBI lineage: Eukaryota > Viridiplantae > Streptophyta > Pinopsida > Araucariales > Araucariaceae > Wollemia > Wollemia nobilis. The sequence continues at coordinate 3,079,641 of JAQPPZ010016612.1, forward strand.
TTCTCTACTATGATTCTAGTGTCCCAAGAGACTCATCCATGGTTCTTAGGTCATGGTTTCCCACTAAGAGATAATATTGTATGAACAGTGTAATCAAATGAAACATTAGGCATCTCTATCATGTAGAATAAGTGTATGCCCATTAAACACTCACTACCTCTTAGTTGAAAAAAAATGACCTAAGGACCATGTATGAGTCTCTTGGGACACTAGAACCATAGTATAGAATCCTATAGTAAAATACTCACCACGTATTCACTTGTATATCCTATTGGCTAAGCTAAATATCCTCTTGAGTAGATTCTAGCTCTCTCTATGTTAAATATATTATATTATTTGATACATAACAAGGTCAAGTGTTTATTAGCTAGATGTCTTACATTACTTCATTATATTGTATGATCATTTTGTTGTGATATTTATATAACCTCCCTAGGTCTTAGTATTTATGATAGCTATAAGTTGCATGAGAGAACCAATTTTTCTTTGTTAGATGCCTCAACCCAGTGATAGTCTAAATACATTATTTTTTAGCATTTTTGATATATATATATGGGTGTGTGTGTATAAGCACTTACGTGACTAAGACTGGTAGTATTTTTAGGTAGTCTATTTATCACATTACTTGTATAAACAAAATGTAGATTTTTTCTTGATGATTGGGTGATTAAGGATATAGACAAAGGATTCAAGATAGTTGCTTTTAGTTACAATGATGAGTCATACCAAATGTAAAATCTAGAGGAAAAGATAACTACTAGTTCTTATTCTTGGAACAAATATCTTATGGCCATGGTTTCTCATGTAGACAATAAGAGTCAAAAATGGTTTAATAGGATTGGGTATCTTATTTATTGATCTTTGATATACATTAGTTATTTTTAGATGACCACTAGGCTTCCTCATTTTTCCCTTTTGACTAGTGCATGTAAGGGATATATTCTAGGGAAGCATCACAAAACAATATTTCTTATAGGGAAATAAGGTATGTGATTCACCCTTTGGAGATAATACACAATGACATATATGGAACTATGGGTATAGATTCCATTTCTAGAAATATATACTTCCTTCTCTTTATTGATGATTTCTCTAGACATGTATGGTTATATATTATTCAAACCAAGGATGAGTTCATTGAGAGATTCAAGGCATTCAATGTTAATATAGAAAGTTAGTTGAAGAGGAAGAGGAAGTGTCTCAAATTAGACAAGGAAGGTGATTATTTTTATAATGTATTTTATGATATTTAACTCTTAATAGGATATCATATCAAAGGAACATTTACTATACCCTAGTGTAGAATGGGATGGTTGATATGAAGAACAGGGTAATGATAAATATGGAAAATTATATAGTTCATAAGAAGTAGACGTAGCATAAGTTCTTGGATGAGGCCATAACTTGTACAAAATATATAATTAATAGTGTTCCTATTAGACCTATATAGGTATTATATTATTTAAGATATTCATAAACAATAAGGATAATGAATCCAAATTTCATATTACTGGTTCATCAACATAGGATCATATATGCAAATATTTTCAAAAAATAAAGTACTAAAGAGTCACAAATACATTTTTATAGGGTACATGGATATATCTAAGGCATACCATTATTATGATCCTAAAAGGCATGAGATATCTATTTGACGAGATGTCAGTTTTGATGAGGTTTTTCTAGGGGATCTGTTCATAGTAGCAAATAATCATGTTTCTCTACCTAGATTAATAGATTGTTCAAGTATTCATACAAGATATATTCCCATTAGAGCATATTCTTCATATTCTAATGATGATCCTATACCATATATTTGAATCTTATTTGGGTACCATCATCTACAAAACCTTCAATATTAAATTGAGGGAATGTTTATATTGATACATCAACTTTGTGTGCTTTATTTTACATGTTGATGTGATTGGTGAATTCTATTTTACTTTAAGGATTTATTTTTTATGTTACTTTGCCATAGGATATACACAGTTCTATAGATTATCCAAGATCCAAATGGTTTTTGACACTACTATAGGATTATTAACCCATTTTATCATTGAATTAATATTAGAATGCTCCTTCTAAATTATTGCTTTTAAATGTTAGACATTTTAAACATTCTCTTACATATTCTTTAGCTAAGAAATAACCAAATTAGAAATATGTCCTGCTTATAGAGTATATGTCCTTGATGAAGAATAGGACATGGGAGCTTATTCCTCTTCCAAAATAAAATAATATTGTTGGATATAAATGGGTTTATAGAACCAAGTACACTTCAGATGGCTAGGTGTAAAAGCACAAGATACACCTTATTTCTAAGGGATTCTCTTTGTAGGTGGAATTTGACTATTCATATATGTTTTTTCTAGTTATTAGCATGGATTTTATTAGGGTAATGTTTTCTATAGGTTATTTATTTGTTTGGAAGGTAGATCAAATAGAGATAAAAAAAATTAATTGTTTTATCAGTTGATTAGGTCCTTGTATGAAATTAAATAGGAACCCTATAATTGGCATACTAAAATATAATTTTTATTTCTCAATTTTTGGTTTTTGTAATATGAGGTTGAACATGGTATTTACATAAAATATTAATATAGAGAAACCTTAATGATTATTTTTTATGTGGATGGTATTATCATTATAGGTAACTCTCCTACCTTTATTTATGATATGAAGTTACAAATTATTGCTTCCTTTGAGATGATATATTTGAGGTTTATGTAATATTTCATGTTGATCTTGATTGATCACACTAATTCTTAGATTACTATTTCATAGCCCAAGTAAGATTAGAAATTATTTAGTGCTTTGGGTGAGTGATACACCAACATAAACTTTGTATTCTATTTCGATTTTAGTCCTATTTCACAATGCTCTATATGATAGGCTACTATAATTAAAACTTCTACTAAAGTTTAATATTATGCTTTCATTGATGTAGTTAAGAATATTTTATGGATGATTATCATTCTAGAGTAAGTGGGAACTAGTCAAACTTATCTACATATATTTTAGTGTGATAATCAGAGTACTTTCTAGCTTATTTACAATATATAGTTTCATTAATGGATAAAGAAAATTGATATTTAAATACATTATATGGGATGGATTTATTCTTATGGGATATTTAATCCTATTGGTATACCATTAATAGAGTATGTAACACAAGTACTAAAAAATATTATGCTTGAAGTTCCTTTTGTACACATGTAGGAGTTTCTTGGTTTAGGAGAGTGTCCCTTAAGGGGGAATGACTAGTAAGGGCATCTCACTATGTAACCCATTCAAATTAATAGGGGATGTTCAAATATTTTGTGGTTAAGCTTCACTTTTCCATGACTATATTTGTACTGTATTGTATGTATAATCCCTTTAGGACATTGTAAACCATCAAAAATATATTTTTATAATATTTTAATATTTTAAATCTAAATATTTATTATTTAATATTGACCGAAAGGCAACTTGTATTTGAGTATAACTACCCTATAATACCAACCATTTTATTACCAATTGGAATGTATTATATATTGATATAGTTTTAGATCTATGGATAGCTCATTATATCATGTGTTTTTTCTTTTGTATTTAATTTTAGCAATATTGGGTAATGTGTTGGTTCCATTTATTTTTGAAAACTATTGTAAAGTCCAATAAATTTATGTTTCTAAAATTTTATAGTCAAATATATTTGTTCTAATCGGTCAAACATTATAGTTTTTTTATGGATTATTCTTTGTAACTATAATTGCAAATACATAGGACCATTGTACATCAAATTGGATCATTTAAGTTGGTTTATATTCATATGTTATATATATATATATATGTTAATTGTTATGAAAGTAATTTTAGTTGTGTATTATAATATTTAATACACTTTGTATTTCTACTTGAGTCTTATATCCTTGTAATATTAGTGTTGAAAGTGTAATCTAACTTGTGGCCAAGGATAATATTGTATAGATTTAAGGGAAACCATTGTAAAATATATTTGAATTATTATAAAATTTTACTATGTAAGACCTATGGTATGTGGTTAAACTTTTTATTGTGAAGTACCTTGTAATTAAATTTAAAGCCCTTTTATTATGTCATATTAGGGTAAACTCATTTATGTTATTTTGGAATTTGGTATTGGTATAAATATCCCTCAACCACTTCATCCATTACATTAGAGTGTTCTAATTCATATTTAACATTAATATAGTGATTATTTATGGTTCCTGCATGCACCTCACAATTTTTATCTCTTTTTCATTCTTTCATCCTTTTACAATTTCATATAAGATTTGAGTTGATTGATTTCTTCTTTTTATTTTTGGAAAATATTGTGAATTTTAATATGCTATTAGAATAGGTACGGAGCAATATTTCTTGGTCATACATAAATTATTTTTAGATCCTCCAATCCTTTTTTCAAATTATAATATGAACTGATTCTCAAATAATCATAAGCATTATCTATATAAGAAACTAAGAGTAGATATTCTTGTTGGACTAGGAAGGTGCTCGATAAATTTTTATTAATCAAAATGATGTATATGTATTGATAATTAAGTTGGTTACTATTGCTAACTATCTTATTAACCACCTATTTAGTATATCTTCCAAATGCCCAACTATGTATATTATATAATGTGATATATTCCTAACATTCCCCCCATTAAATCATTATTCAAACAGGGGTATGAATCAATAAAGCAAAGAGTTCAAAAAGATCATGAACTACGACACACACGTTAGTCCTTGATTTACATCATCATGAACAAGTACAAACTCAATTTCTCACCTCAATGAGATAAAATATACTAGAATAAATTATGCATAATTATTGAAGTTCATATATTATAAATGGATAGGGACACAAACTATCTATCTACATAGTTGCAAGTAGAGACACACTCATCTATCTAAAAACCATTCTTATTAGATACACTCAACCAATCATATGTGCAATACTTATGAAGAGGGCCACATCAATTCATAATAGCATATGAAAATAGGGATACACTACTATTTACAAAATACATAGTCTCCACACCTCTCCTAAAAAGTATTATTTCAACTAGACAATGCAATCTAATTAAATATTCAAAATGGTTCAATGTTGGATCAATGATATGATCCCCTCAATATAAACACAAATTTTGAATATGTGGCCTTCAAAAACCCTCAATATATTCCTTTAATAAATCAATTGCATTGGGCTCCAAAAATTATTTTTGATAAGTATATATATGCTTTTAAACAATCACATCAAATTATGACATTTACATTAAAAAAAATGCTGAAGTTCATAACTTCAATATGAACACAATCAATCCTTCATAAAAGTATTATATAAAGGACCAAATATACCATATTACAAATAATATTGGGTATTAGAGACATTCCTCTTTAAAAAGTCTTCAACCTATCATGACACAGGTATCTCCAATTAAACATTGGTGAATTTTTCAATGAATTCAAAGCTCCAACTTGAACCTTTAGGGAATATTCTACCAATATTCCTAGGTAATAAAAAAGTATGCCAAATCATTATATTATAACCTACATTTAATAAAAATATGTTTTATTTATTTAAATATGTTGGTGCCTCATTTCCATATGATGGCATATTTTTTTCATGTAATGGATTATGTAGAACACTTTCCTCCTAGTAAACTATAGGTAACAAGTTTACTTTTTTAATAATTTATTTTTTCCTTTTTATTTTTTTAAATAATGATACAAACATTCAACCAACAACACTTCATTGAAAGTTAATTTTTAGATGACCCATATATTGAATTAAATAATAAATTTAAAATAGATTATTATCATGAATATTCAAATGATTTTATTACTAAACAATCTGATAATTATATGGAAGGGTCAATGCTCATTTTAGATGACCCCTTTTAGATAAAAAAATTAAATATTCCTTCAATGATAGTATTTTGTGATTACAACTCTAGGTGACTCTTCCAAATGGTAAGTTATGTGACAACACTAATATTTTTATATTATAACTCATATCCAAATGGTATCTCCAAATAACAACTCTACATGGTATATCTAGATGATAAATCTAGAGGATAGCTTTAGATAATATATTTAGATGGATAGTCTAGATACTAGCACCATATGATAGATATAGATGATAGTTCTAGATGACATCTTTAGATGGTAGCTCTACAAAAACAACTTTATATGGCTACACAAAATAACCCATTATTTGAATGAAATACTTTATATGTCATGATCACCTTAGAAATTCTATTACTTCAATACAATTAGCAATGAACTAGAACTCCAAGTTCTAGAAAACTAAAAGCATAAAAATAAGATAATTATGTATTTTTTTTCATGTTTTCTTTGCAAGGGAATAGTATATATTGATTCTAATAACATGACTTCCTTCTTGTTATTCATAATTGTATCCATGGTTATAAATAATATTTATGCTCCTTATATTTCTACTTCTAGTTCATGTTCAAGTATCATACAATATATGTATTCAATATCATACAACAAAATATCTTTAGGTTCTTGTTCCAAGATAGGTCATTGTTTTTAAAAATCTCACTTCCTCTTCTCTAGTGAGGGTCTCCTTTAAGAAATATTCATTATATTCTTTCACAAACAAATATTATTTTTTCCTAGGCTATTTCTACAAACAAGACTTAAAAATAGAATATAAATCTATAATGGTCTGAAGGGTTATTTTATTTTTATATGTTCTAGGAATAATGTTAGCTTTGATACCACATTTCATTAATAAAAATAATATTTATATACAAAGAGGATCAATGTGGTTGTTATTTCTAATTGGCTTATCAACCACCTAGTCGTGATAACTTCTAAATACCTAACTACCTATATTACATGACATGATAAATTACTAAAAATTATATCTATCTATAATTCTAAAAAATATAATTATTTTTGGCAACTCCATTGCTTACTTCATTGTTACCATAATATTTTGACTCTAAGTTTAAATATTTAGATCTAGGTTCATTTGATGGTCTATGTTGGATTCAAATCTATAACATGATGGAATATGAAGAAAATTTCTTTAAATTGAGTTTTAAACTTCAATTATGATTTGGTACCCTTTTTTACTATGCACACTCATATCTTGCATGCTTCCCCAAATGACCACCTTTCTTCTACTTCAATCAATTTATTCACATAGGGAGTCAAATTTAACATCAACATAAAAGGAATACCAATATGGTTAAAAAAGGATACTAATGCAATTATATTAGGAGGGCCATGGGTTCAAAATCCCATAGATTATCCTTTTTTAATTTTTTATAAAGAAAGGTAGGTTTAGCATGAATATCAATGCTTTCAATATTTATTCAAGGTCAAGGACTATTGATCAACATGGTAACTATTTAAAAAGAAGAGGATTGTGGCTCCATGTTCAAACCTAAATGGAAACATATTTTAATCATGGTGGTTAACTCACTTCATCACTTTTATGAACATGTTATTGGACCAATCACCTTAGGTATCTATAGTTATTTAATTATGCATAAGTTTATAAGGTATTTGTAAGTATTTTTCCATAGTAATGAGTCTCATCATTTACTCCTTTTGTAATATATGCTATGATACAAAGGTATTCAATGGAATCATGTCCTAGCTAATATAAAGAGTAGTCTTTTCCCTTGGTTAGACCATTGATATTAGGTAGATGAAGGCTCATGCTTGATCCTCATAAAGGATTTTTATGCATTCAGATTGATTGGAAACATTGATTGACATAACATCATATATAATTATTATAGTTGTATATGTTTAGAACCACTAAGGTTTCAAAATATAAGTGAAGGACAACATCAAATTATAGAATTCCAGGCATTAATAAATAATTGTATTATATTTTTCTAAAAGTTTTTTGCCTTAACTTTTGCATTTTTTTAGCTCCATTAGGAAAAAATTAGGATGGCGTAAATTTTATAGATGATAGTATTTAAGCTTTTTTTATATCATATGATGTTTTATCTCTAGAAATTGGTAGCATCATTTCAAGGATATTTTATAGTTTTCTAGGATGAATTGTGTAAGATAGATCATCAAATCCTAGTTGTAAACCTTAATGTGTGAAACTGTATTATTTGGTCCACCCATGTGATTGGCCTATTACATAGTAAAAAACTATGATGCATATTTTAAGAAGATAATGTAGCATCCCTTGAAGAAAAATCTCATAAACATAATGAAGTAGAAGCTCTCTACCTATTCTCCTTGTTGATTAAGCCAAAATTACTTTTCCATATCAAAGAATAGAGTGAACCTATAATGGTATGGTTAGAATTACATGATTTATGGGAAATTAGATACAACTAAAGTATATTACTTGGAATTAGAGTTTTATTCTCCTAAATGGGTTTATTTTTATAACATTAAGGAGTATATTGTGAGATTTAACGTATTGGGAGAAGATATTACATCTTCTAGAAGAAAAATGAAGGATGATGTAGAATGTATGAAGGTTGTCCTTGCTAATATCTCCTCTTATTGTAAGGTGTTGCACCTCATCATTCATATGATTTCTATTTTATTAAAATCACAAAAAAAACTCTTAATATTGCTCAACTTTTCATTCTTGTAGTCAAGTTTTAGTTAATAATGAAAAATTATGATTATACTTTATAAATACAATTGTATGTGAAGGAATTAAAACATAGGGAGGCTAAAACGTAGGGGCCCAAGTATTATATAATATCTTCAAAGAATTCAGAGACAAATTTTAGATACTATAAGAGAGAAGAACATTTGACTAAGAATTGCTTACTAAAATTACCAAGAATTGAAGTTGATTTTTTGAACATGGGTGGATATATTCTAGATGATGAGAAGGATTCAAAAGAATATATCTCAACTATACAAGCCCACTTGAGCACAAATTAGATAGGAGATATTATTCTAAGTAATATCCTTTGTCCTCAACACATAGTTCATACAATGATGGGATGTCGAAAGTGGAGTCTAGCTTATGGCTAAGGCTAACATTATGTGATGTAATATTATATAGACCTAAAGGAAAATATCATACAATGTATTTGACTTATGATATTATGATATTATGTAGGTTATATGGGTCATGATTAACATTATTATGGTTAAAACCATTTTATAACTTGTAATTAACCTTAAATCTTTTTTGTTATATTATATTAGGTTAAATTCACTTAATTTATTTTAGGATTTGATATTGGTAATACCCTCCAACCTCTCTATACAGTAGATTGGAATTATCATGACCCTATAATGGATAACTTTCTATATAAAAGAATTTATGAATTTATATGTAAACATTAATGACTGATTATATGGTTTTATGAGGTTTTGATGATTAATGGTATATTATTAATAGACTTATATCTTTTGCAAGGATAAATAGCTTTGCAACTGACCAAGAAATTATATGGTTTACATAGTCAAGATGAAATAAATTATGATATTTATTTTAGATTTGATGTATTCATTTGTTATTTGTTTATGTCATTGATGCACTTGCAAAATAATTTATGTCAAATTATCATTTATATCATGACTTATGATAGGTACTTTTAAATAAATATTTATTAATACTTCATTATTAGAAAAATGATGAAAGTTAAAATAAAATTAAGTAATCAAGTGTTCAACTTAAGAATAAATAAAAAATATATATATCTTTATTTTTATTTGGAAAATGAACCCAAATTAGCAAGTTCAAAAGAATATTATTATAATTTAATTATTTTGAGCGATTTCTTCCTTGGTTTTCTTTAAAACTCTTTGGAAAAATAATAATGAGAGTTATTTTTTGATGGTTTTTGCAGCCTCAATAGAGAATGTGGAGTATAGAATTTGAGAAATTTTTAGAAGGAAGAGCAGAAAATATTCCATATTTAGAGGGTATTTGTGACTTCTCCAAGAGAAAGCATCGACCAATACTATAAGCTACTCTTCTATGATTTTCATGAATAAGTTACTTCATACCAATGAGATGTAATAAACTTATGGATTATAATTTTATTTATGTAATTGTAATACACTACTTGAATTGTATAATGTAGAGATGCATCCCTCTTTTATAAAATATTTTTTTAGCACAAAAAATCTATGCACTATTACTATGAACATGTGAGCAGTGTAGGGCTTGAATGAAAGTTTTAGAAGTTGCACTGCCAAACCATAGACTACAAACTATGTTATCTTTAGTTTAAACAATGTTTGATTATATATGTGAACTTGAGTGTCAAAGTGGAACTTGTTGTACCCATACCATAGCATGGCATATAAATAGTTTGAGAGATACACGTGTCTTTCTTTGCAATAACAAAATCTAGTTTTAGTTAGTTTGAAACCCTAGATCCTCAAAATACCCTATATTTGGAAGCTTGTGGATTGGTCTTCGTATGTGGCCTGGTTTATCTCCGATGAGTCTCGAACATAGTTTTCATTGCATATGATAATTAATTTAGTCAACCTTAATATATCCTTGGGTTGGTATTTACTCTAATTTCATGACTTGGAAGCCACCAAGTGGTGCCAACTTGGAGCCCTTCTAGAGCACCAATGTGGTGCATAAAGAAACCAAGTCCAAATGAAACCCTAGGGAAAATAAAATAATTAGCCCTCTTTACACATACACTTAGTGTAGGAAGGTTCTAGAGTACCTAGTTTAACTTTTCTCTCTAAACACTAGTTGACTAACCATGGTGGTAGTCACGAGCATCTCATTGGGGAGTTGTCTTAACCCACCCAAGAGTGTGATGTGTGTAAAAAATGAGGATGGGATTCATAAATATTTGAATAGGTATTTCCTCCAATGTTTGAGTCTATCCTGGGAAGTAGAAAAATGTTTTTGTGTAATAATTAGATCTATATGTTGTAAAGGTAGTGAAGGAACTATGATTAGTTTTGCAGGAAAGATGTTTGTGTATGTTGCTAACAAATATTTTAGTTGAAATAATTTGTTTAAACAAACATAATACATTCTCTAATTTATAATATTGAAAGATAATTTTATTCCTTGAATTGGATCCAACGAACAGAAGAAATATTCCATGAAATGAGTGTAAATCATGTAAAGTTGAACTATAATAACAAGAAAATTATTAAATATTTTATATTTACCAAATTGAAAGATAATATAATTTGGTGGAATAAGCCATGGATGTTCTATGAAGAGTTATTTGTAATCATTATGTTGAACGATTAATGTATGGAAGTATATATTTCATATTTAATTAATTCGTTGGAGATTGAATTGCTAAGTGGATAATTGAATTGCTAAGTGGATAAAAATTATTTTAAGACTTCGTGTAAGAGTAAAATATAAATATTCTTAGTGTAATTATTTATGAATATTAAAGGGGTTCTTTCAATATTAATAGACCTATAAGACTAATTGAAGTTTATTTCTTTGAAAATAAAAAGATTATGAATATTGGAATAACTTGTGATGTTTGAAAGACTTTTAACTAATGTTATGCTTAGCTATGAGTAGTAACATCTAGATTATTGGAAGAATATTGAATCATTTGAGTAATTAACTCCTTATAATGCAAAGTGTAACCTTTATAAGGGAAGGAAGAATTTATTATCTATTAAATATAAATGTATATTTGGGGCATGGGAGCCAATATAAGAGAAAGAACTTACGGGGATTCTTTAAGAAATACTTCAAGCAAAGGATTCCTAAGCATTTGTACGATTGTGAATGAAGGGAATGTATTATGAGGTAATTATGGGGTTATCTCACTCTTTTAAAGAATACAAATTTGTAATTAACATGCTTGTAATAAGAGGGTGTACAAATTATGAATAATTCTTATGCAGTAGAATAAAAATATGGTAAAAGAAATAATGAATTCATTTTGTAGAATGGCAAACAAACATGCAATGAAAATAAAGATGGATATTTTAAGGTTGGGTTTCTACTTGGATAGGTTTCCTAGGATATATGTTGTGTCTAATGGTTTATCTTTTGTGACTCTTATTATGGAATTATTATGTTCATTTAAATATTTATTTAAATATTTATTGCTATGAGTATTATTAAATAAGAAATGTTATTTTTTCCATGATTTAAATAAATTTACATAATAAATAAAGTTTGATGTTGTTGAGTATCTCTTTATTTCCTACAATACAATATAGAATAGACTATGATGGTACTTATATATGAAAGATATATTGGTTCTTATATTCACCTTGGGGTTTAAGGCATCTTCTTAGATAGATCTTATCAATAGAATAACAAATTTAAAATAAACTAGATCCCTAAGGATAGTAACTAGAACAAAGGATGACGTGACAGGATAATCCCTTAGGGTTACAGTGGGCACTTTAATAGTGGATCACTAAAGTTTTCTTTGGGAGAAAAAGAGCTTAGAATTTCATTATAGCTAAATTATTGTGATGGATTATCCAAAATAATAAGAGATACCCATGTGAGTAAGAGATGTCATACAAATGATAGTCATAGAAACCTAAGAGACTATGGGTAAATTCCTATGGGAGATGTCATTTTGTGTGGTAGTAATTGGAAACCCTAATTTATTGATGGGAAACCACCTCATAAATAGGTAGTCACCTCCATTAAATTATCCAAAAATTATTTTAATGGTGCATAATAGTTCTATACCAAATGAAATGTGTAAATATATAAATAATATTGCACCTAAGTACTAGTATGGAAGGATAGACACTAGTCAAGGAATTGGTGTTCCTTTTCTCAAAATAATGAGATAGGGTTAACCCTTGCACTCAAGTAAAAATGTCCTTAAAAAGAAAGAGAAAATTTGGGTTGACCACACAAAGGTGTCCTTTAAGTTGTATCGGCAGTGTACAAGATAAACTGCTAAACTAATATGAGATATTAGCCACTCCTAACCACCTAAGGAATGTTGCAACATATAAAACCTAGAAGTGGAAGAAAGCTTCTAAATAATTTATCTGAAAAATATGAACTCATTTTTGAACCTTAAAAAGAAAAAAATTGAAGTAGATTTTACGGTTGTTACAGTTGGTATCAGAGCATAGTTATAGATCTCTCTATATTTCCTAAGACAAACTTTGATGTAGCAATGGGAGCATACCTTAGAAAGAAACTTATAATTATTGTATTTGATGTGCACCTTAGGAAGAATGAAATATTCCCATGGGAATGGTGGGTTTAAAATAATAAACCAAAGCATTAGTTAGATGATTGAGTTTACTCTTAGGACACCCTACAAAAAGGAAGTATGATGGGTGGTACTTTTGACTAAATAATAATAGAAGCTCTTAGTTATGTTTAAAATATAAAATAAACCAATGAATATATATGGAATACACCCTAACATGAGGTACTTGAATAACTAGGGAAAATGGCACAAGGATCAGGACAAGAGAAATGAGGTTACATCTAAACTCCAAGTCTAGTTAGTCAATAAAGGGCTGAGATAAGATACCAATAGGAAAAATTGGAAGACTTAGTTAGAGTAGTGGAATACCTCACTTATATGGTTTTAATCTTTCAAGAATAATTAGACCAACATAAACAGGCATTAGATACACTAGTGAGCCTAATTTCTTCATTTTTAGCTCAACAATAAGCAATTTTACCAATCACTATAAAAAAAGTGAAGAAGATCTATATATGGAAAATATGAGCATTGGTACCAATGAAATATCAAAATAAAGAAATGACAATATCTCTCTACAAACACAAAAATAAACTACATCAATCCAATACAATAAAGCCAAGGAAGAGAAGCAAGAAAGGTTGTGCGAAAAAAGGCTCATTAGGTGGAACAAAAACTACAAATAAATAAATCTTATTTCATTTATGCTCACCTAGCAAAGAAATATTGACAAGTTTTTAGAAATACAAATAGTATGGGTTTCATGCATTTGGAAAAGGAATAAAGTAAGAAGAGGAAGAAATATCCCTATATTACAAATAAGAATAACAAGAAACTAGGGTAAAATAAGAAGGAAAGTAAAATTAATGATAACACCAACAATGCGTTATGACCTTAGAGATACCCAGATGAGGGACCAATAGAGAAACCCAAGGAACAAAACCAAGACAAACACTCTAAATCCAAGACAGGGTGCTTCATCTATGGAGGTCCCCACTATGCCAATGAATACCTTCAAAAAACAAGGACTATAAATGACCTAAAGGGATAATCTACCAAATCAATGTGGATGTTGATGACCAAGCCACAATACTACATCAAAAATATATGATTTTGTGTGAAGATTTTGATAGTTAGTGGAGCAATAAATAGCTTCATTTCTTCTAGCTTAATCAAGGATATACTAGAAATATTGAGATTCTTGGTGGAAGGGTGTAAAGTAGAGTATGGTTTTGGATCAATATTATTCCAATATAAAAGTCCTTTTACCTAATAGTTTCAAAAAATGAGACCTTTTTTGTAGCTCCTCTTCATGCCTTTCATGTAATTTTAGGGATGGATTGGTTAAAAACCCTTGAGGTAGTAATCAATTTCCATGATAGATGGATTGTTGATATTGATAGTGATAAAAAAAGAAGGTGAATTGTTAGTGAACAGGGTTCTTTTTGAACTTGGTTACTATCAGCTATGCAACTAAAGAAAACCATGAAAGGAGGTGGATTTATTTTTATGATCAAGTTTAACGAAGTAGAGATGAATGCAAAAGAAGAGGTGTCTAGTAAACATCTAATATTGCAAGAATAGAGGAATGTGTTTTCTAACGATTTACTTGGTATACCACCATGAAGGGAATTTTACTTCACTATAGAACTAATGCCCAAAATGGAGCCAATACATAGAACCCCTTATAGAATAAATCCTATAGAAATACAAGAGTTGAAGGTACAACTCCAAGGGTTGCTAGAGAAGGGATTGATAAAACCCAATGTGTCACCATAGGGTGCACCTATCCTATTTGTAAATATGAAGGATGAAGGTTATGCATAAGGGGTTGGACTCAAAATATAATTGTAAAAAAATATTAAATCCTAAATAAAATTTATGCGAATCAAGGCGAATCCTAAGAAAAACAAATCAATCATCTTCACACCAAAATTTGGTGCATTTGAAGCACTAAAAAGTAAGGTCATATTTGGTGCACATTTTGACCTACTAAATCATCCTATAATTTCATAAAATACCACCATTATATCAATCTCAAAAAGAGCTTTCCAACGAGTATGGATATATCTATGTTTGGATATATATTGTGGCAAATTGACCCTAAGAAACAATTAGTCCTGAAAATTTCAGGTGAATTGGCCGATGTCGAGGGTCCTCATATTTGCCAATTTCCAATTTTGGAAATCCTAATATTCAACCAATTTGTGAATATTCACCACTGTGCATAACCTTGAGAAGAATGGATCTCTAATATTATGTATTTACTATAGAATGTTGAACAAAGCAACCATAAAAAATAGATATCCCTTACCTAGAATAGAGGATTTGTCTCACCAATTGAAAGGGACAACCATGTTCTCCAAAATCGACATGAAATCAAGATATCATCATTTGAGAATTTGAGAGGATTATAATCACAAAACTAACTTTAAAAATTGATATTGACACTATGAATTCACTATACTACCATTTGGACTATGTAATGCTCCAACAACCTTCATGAACCTAATGAACAAAGTGTTCAGAAGATAGTTTAGATCTATTTGTCTTGATATTTCTAGATGAATTTCTAATATATATTCCAAGAACATGGAAGAGCGTGATAAGAACATAAGGATAGTTCTTGATTTGTTCAGGGAAAACCAACTTTATGGTAATCTCTCAAAATATGACTCCCCTCAGGTAAAATATCTTGGGCATATTATTTTTTCTAAGAAAATAGGAATAAATCCAAAGAATATTGAGGCTATTGTGAGTTGGCCACGATCCACCAATGTAACTAAAGTATGAATTTTTATGGGTATTATAGGCTGCTATAGATGTTTTGTATAAGGTTACTCTAATATTACCTACTTGATCACCAATATTTAGAGGAAAGGAAAAGAGTATAGATGGATAGATAAGCGTGAGATAGCCTTTGAGTTATTACAATAGAAGCTTACTACCACACCCTTTCTAAAAATTCTAGATCCATAGGGAATTTTTTTAGTATGCATAGATGCATCAATGGAAGGTTTAGGAGTCCTTTCCCATGAGGATTCAGTGGTAGAGTATGGGTCGAGAAAACCCAATAAACATGAAGTAAATTATGCTATGCATGATATGAAAATTACAGTAGTAGTACATACCCTTAAGATGTGGTAACACTACCTATTAGGTAAAGAATTTAATATTAGAACTGATCATTAGATCTTGAAGTACATATTCAATCAACCATTGTTGAATGCAAGACAATTATGATGGATCAAGTTCTTAGCAACATATAATTTTGGTATAGAATATGTCAAAGGTAAAAAAACAAGGTTGTAAATGCCTTGAGGAGACAAAGGCATATGACTGCTATAACTCGTAGCCATGTAGAATTAATGGATAAAGTCAAAAATATACAGACACAAGATAGGTTTTGCAATGATATTTGGTAAAAATGGTGAGAACTCTTGAAGAAAATAAAGAATACAACAATAAGGATGGACTCTTATATTTTAAATACAAGGTAATTATACCTGAAAAATATGATTAAAGGAGAATTATTATGCAAGAGGTGCATAAAATCCTTACTTAGCTCATCCAGAAGGGGCCAAAGTGAGGGAAAGCATGAAAAATACATACTATTGGATAGGAATGAAGAATGAGATAAATTAATTTATTTCTAGGTGTATGGAATGCTAGAAAGTCAATGTTAGAAATTTTGAGTATATTGTGTTGTCATTGATGTCAAAGGATATGTCATAGGTTGAAGATGTCATTGATGTTAAGGAAAATAATTCTCAAGGCACAGTTATTATTCTAAGTGGTGAAGGCAAGATTCAAAAGAATTAATATTATTAATATTATTGAAGGCAATAATATTAATTGTGAAGGTAAGGTTCAAAAGGATTAATATTATAATATATTATTGAAGGCAATAATATTAATTGTGAAGGCAAGGTTCAAAAGGATTAATATTATAATATAAAGATTTCAAATTATAATATTATTTGAGCATCAAGAAATTGAAGGTAATTCAATTAATTTCAAATGAAGGCGGTCTACGTCATATGGGGTGAAAAAGACAAAGTGGCACTGACCTGAGATGAAGACCAAATTAAAATATATAAATACCTGTGCCTAAAGTCATTTGGAAACGTGCTCAAAATTCTTGTAAGTAATAATCTCGACATTCAATTTGTTGCACATGGTAGAGAAGGAAAGGAAGGGAGAGTGTAGTCTTCTACAATGAATGACAGAGGTTTATATTTAGATCAGTGCATATAAAATCCCATCTAGCCAGCTAGACCAACTGGTGGCTGAGTCGGAATGAAGGTTTTGTGAGGAGGGGTTTTCAGGTTCAAAATCCATCATGGAGTATTTCTTTTTGTTTGGAAAATTTCACGACATGAGGAAGAAAAAGGTGATTGGTGCCTTTGTGTTCTCATGATCTACATTGGTGCAATCGGTCATGGCCCTTGGTTGGGTACCTTGCTCTCACGAGGTGAGAGGTTCAAATCACATTGAGGGCAGAATAAAGAGGTATTTATTTTTTAATTGAAATTTGATTTTTGTGGGAGTTATAAGGTTGAGGTGTCATTTATTTTTTCTATTTGACTTAGGGAGTCATAAGGGCAATAAGTGTTTTTATTTTGGTAAATATTTTAGAAGAAAATAAAAAGGGAAATTGTAGTCTTTAAAAGTATTATTTTTAATATGCAAAAGTGAGGAGTTATAAGGTGTTAAATGGTTTAATAATTGTGTGTATTTTTGCATGGTGAAAGAAAGTTTAAAGGTGTTGTTATTTGATTAAAAAGCCTTGTTTTGAGAAAGTAAAAAGAGTATAGAGCAATATTTTTGTGCACAATTTTTGAGGAAAGGTTTTTGTGATTGTTTTGAAAAGAAGATTGGCTAACCTCTTGAGGTGGAAAAAAGGAAATTATTTTGGAACAAGCTTTGAAGGCACATTTTCATAAAAGCAAGTTAAGAGTAAGAGGTATGTTGACATTATTACTTCTTTAAGGTGGTTGGTTGAGCAAATATTTTAGAATTATAAGGTGGAGATAAAAGAGTTGATTAGTGTGTATTGTTGGAAATATTTGAGGTAGGGCTTGAGAAAAAATTGTGCATCATTGATTAGTGAAATTGAAAATACTTGATTAGGTTTTTTGAGAAAAAAATGTGCATTCTTATTGAAAGAATTTGTGAAGCATTTGTGCGTTGATGTGAGTGACATTGAATGTGAATGGGTAAGTGTTAGAGACCAATTTTTTGAAGTGAAGTTATACACTAGTTTGATTTAATTTGAAAGGAAATTGTAAGAGGTGGAGATTGGATTAGATGAATGCAGGATTTTTGAATGTGAAGAACATATTGGGTATTTTATAGTATCATTATCTATATGTTCAAGAGGTTAAACGTATTCTAGGTAGAATATGTCTGAACTGCCTAGTTGAAGAAATTATTTCTGAAAGAGATATAATCATTGTTTGTATGCAAGATTTGGGAATGTTTGAGCAAGTTATATGAGCAGTATTGAGATAGATTTGAGCAAGTATTGTGAGAAAACTTAAGCAGATTTGGGTAATAATAGAGAATAGGTTTGAGACAGATTTGTGCTAACCTTATAACGAGGTTTGATGTAAATTTGGGTAGATATAGAGAGAATTTTTGAGGTAGATTTGTGCATGTAACATATGTATATTTGGATATATTTGTGAGTAGAGTTGGAAAAAATTCGTGCTACCCTTGTAATGAGGTTTGGTGTAGATTTGGATAGATTTGTGAGAAGATTTAGAGTAAATTTGTGCTATATTTATAACGAGGTATGATGCATATTTGGATAGATTTGTGAGGATATTTGGAAAAGATTTGTGCTAGTATTGTAACGAGGTTTGGTGATGATTTGGTGCAAATTTTAGTTAGAGGTTGTGTGCAGAGTTGGAGAAAATTTTTTCTAGTCTTATGACAAGGTTTAGTGTAGATTTGAGACAAAGTTGAAAGTAGGATTTGGAGCAGAATATAGTAGAGGGGATAGAGTTATCCTATGGAGAGATATCAAAAAATTAAAGCAAAGGGGATTGAGTTATTCTTTGGAGAGAGATCCATAAACTAGAACAAAATGTATATAGTTATCCTATGGAGAGATGTCCACAAACCAGATAAAAGGGAATAGAGTTATCATATGGATAGAAATCCATAAACTAGAGTAGAGGGGATAAAGTGTTCCTATGGAGAGAGATCCATAAACCAGAGCAGAGGGGATAGAGTTCTCCAATGGAGAGAGAACCATAAACCAAAGTAGAGGAGATAGAGTTCTCTTGTGGAGAGATATCCACAAACTAGAGTATTGGGGATTGAGATTTTGTTTGGACAAAGGTCCATAAACATTGTAATAGGGAATTGGTTCCCAAGAAATTTGTTGAGAAATTTTATAAGAAAATTTGTATCCATGGACGTAAACCATATTTGGTGAACCATGTTAAATCTATCTCTCATGTGTGTGATGATTTGTGCATAGTTTTTTTATGGATATTGATATTGCAAATTATAACATTGGATAAAATTGTTTAGGAAAGAAAAGTAAAATTTTACCTTATACTGTTCACCCCCATCTCAGTATAAGCTTGTGTTCTTTAGTGAAGGCTAAACACTGATGTCCTATAGGATTTTTATACCCACAAGATATACCTATTCAAAATGGAAAGTGATATCCATGGAATCTATTGTGGGATTACCTAAGAATAGATTTCAACATGATGCAATCCTCGTTGTAGTCTAAAAATTGACCAAGGATGCACATTTCATACCAGGGAGTATAAATAACAATGCAGTTGTAATGGCTAATAGATTTGCCAAGAAAATTTCTAGACTACATGGATTTCTTGAATTAATTATATCAAATATATATTCTAGATTCACATTTATAATTTGGTAAGCCTTACATCAATCTATAGGTACAAAATTACATATAATTTTTTCTTACCATCTAGATACCAATGGCCAAACTAAGAGAGTTAAGCAGGTTTTGAAAGATATGCTTTGCATTAACTGTATGGATCAAAAATTTAGATCGGAAGGTTTTCTGCACTAGGTTAAATTTACCTATAATAATGGGCATCATGCATATTTTGGAATGGATCCATTCAAAGTGTTGTATGGTACAAAATGTCAAACACCTATCTCTTGAGACAATCTAGAATATCATATTACCCTCAAACTAGATGCAGTTTGAGATATGGAGGAACATATAAAATTGATTAGATCAAGATTAAAAAACAACCTATGATCACCAAAAGGGTTACACCAATATAAATCACATACATGAAGATTTCATTATGAGATATAGAGTATTTCTAAGATTAAAACCCATAAAAAGTACCATCAAATTAGCCAAACTGAATCCTATGTATGTTGAACCCTTTGAGATCACTGAGAAGATAAGTCCATATGTCTATCATCTTTTCTTACCATACAATTTGTCCAAGATCCATGATACTTTCCATATATCCCTAATTAGGAATTTTATAGGTGATCCTAACCATGTATGGAATTTTTCCAACTTTTAGATAAACAACCTTGTAGCAATTGAAGCACAACTAGTAAATATTTTGGTGTTTCGTTCAAAAAAATGAGAAATCGAACACTAGAACAATGTAAATTCCAATAGGAATAGTACTTAGAAAGGAATGCTACTTGGTAAAAAGTAGTTGATATGCAAAAACATTTCCCATATTTGTTTGAATTAATAATTGCATTTTTGGATTTCATGTAGGATACTGGTGAAACACAAAGGAGTGTGTTTAGTCCAAGGGGGGTAGTATATCATTACCCTCTCTTGGACAACTTCTATATAAAAGGATTTATAAATTTTTATACATTAATGATTGATTCTATACTTTCATGAGGTTTTTATGATTAATGGTATGTTACTAATAGATTTATCTATTTTGCAAGGATAGAAACCTTCACAAATGACCAAGAAAATAGATGGTTTATATTATCAAGATGACTTCTTGTGCTATCTATTTTAGATTTAGCTTATTACCTTGTTATTTTATTATATCATTGTTGCACTTGCAAATTAATTTATGTTGAATTATCATTTCTATCATGCTTTATGACGAGTATTTATTAAGAAATATTTATTAATACTTAATTTTTATAAAAATGAAGAAAGGTAAAATAAAATTAATTAATCAAGTGCTCAACTTAATAATAAATGAAATAATTACATCTTATTAGTTTCAATTTGGAAAATAAACCCAAGTTAGCAAGTGCAAAAGTGGATAGTTATGAGTTCATTATTTTGAGCGAATTCTTCTTGGGTTCTCTTTAAAACTCTTTGGAAAAAGAATGACGGAGACTTAGTTTTTGATGGTTTTTGTAGCTTCAATATAGAACGTGGAGTATAGACTTTGAGAATATTTTAGAGCAAATATCAGCAAAGGTTCCATATTTCATAGGATATTCATGACTTCTACAAGAGCAAATGTTGATCAACATTATAAGGTACTTTTTGTGTTTGTCTTGAAGAAGTTGCTTCATATGTGTGAGATGTAATAAACTTATGGATTATAGTTTTATTTGTGTAATTATAATACACTGCTTGACTTGTGTAACATAGATATGCCTCTCTCTTTTAGAATTATTTTTGTAAGCATAGAAAATCCAAGCACTATTATTGTGAATGCTTGAGCGTTGTAGGGCTCGAATGAGAGCTTTAGAAGCCCCATTAATAAGCCATATACTGTAGGCTATTGTGTCTTTATTTTGAACACTATCTAATTACATATGTGAACTTGAGTGTCAAAATAGAACTTGTTGTACCTAAACTGTAGCATGGCATCTGAGTAATCTAAGAGATATGTGTGTCTACCTTTGCAAGAATAAAACCTAGTTTTAGTTAGTCTAAAATCCTAGATCCTCAAAATACCTTGCATATAGAAGCTTACATGATTGATATTTGTATGTGGTCTGGTTTATCTCCTTTGAGCATCAAATATAGCATTTTTTGTATATGGAACAATCACCCCCATGCACATTGGTAAAGGCAATTGATTTAGTCAACCTCAAAATATCTTTGGGCTAGTATTTGATCTAATTTTATGACTTGGAAGCCACCAAGTGGTGTTGTATTGGATCCCTTTTAGATAACCAATATGGCACATAATGAAACCAATTCCAAATAAAAACCTAGGGAAAATAAAATAATCGACCTTCTATAGTCCCACAGTTAGTGTAGGAAGGTGCCAGAGCATCCGGTCTAACTTTTTTCTCTAAATGTTAGTTGACTACCCACAGTGATAGTCATGAGCTCCTCATCAGGGACTTGTCTTATTCCACCCAACCATGTGGTGAGCACCAAAAGTGACGATGGATTTATTTTGTAGGATGGAAAATAGGCTTACAAAAGGAATAATCGATTTCTTATGTAAGATGGCAAATATACTTGCATAAGGAATAATGGATTCCTTTTATAGGATGGCAAATAGACTTGCAAAAGGAATAATGAATTCATTTTATAGGATGGCAAATAGACTTGCAATAAAAATAAATATGGATATTTTAAGGCTAGGTTTTCTCCTTGGATAGGATTCCTAGGATATATGATGTATCGAATATTTTATTTTTTGTTATTCTTGTTATGAAATTGTTATGTTCATTTAATTTTTTATTGCTATGAATATGATTGAAGAAGAAATGGTATTATTTTTTATGCTTTGATGAAATGTATATAATAATAAAAATTTGATGTTGTTGAGTGTCTCTTTATTTCCTACAATATAATATGGAATAGACTATGATGGTCCTTATATATGAAAAAAAGCTACCTCATAAATACGTAGTCACCTCCATTAAACTATCAAAAAATTAGTTTAATGGTGCACAATTGTTCTATATCAAATAAAATGTGTAAAACTACAAAGAAGATTGCACTTAAGTACTATTATTGAATAATAGAGACTAGTCAAGGAATTGGCATCTCTTTTCTCAAAACAACAAAATAAGGTTAACCCATGCATTGTGGTCAAAAATTCCTTCAAAAGAAAGAAAGGAAATATAGGATGACCACACAAAGGTGTCCTTTAAGTTGTGTGGGAAGTGTACAAGGTAAAACCTAGAGCTAATACGGAATATTGACCACTTATGACCACTTGGGGGATGCTACAACATCTGAAACCCAAAAGTGGAAGAAAGCTTCTCAAGAATTTATGCAAAATATTTGAACTTGTTTTTAAACCTTTAAAAGAAAAAACAAATGGAGTAAATTTTAGGGTTGTTACAAGAATATTGTGATTCTTATCCACTAATAATGATTGTTTATGGTCCCTAGAGCCACCCATAATTTTAATATATTTTTTATTCCTTCACCGTCTTCTACTTTCTAATAATTTCTATGCAAGCTTTGAGTTGATGGATTTATTTTATTTGTTTCTCGAATGCACTATGAATTTTAACACTTAAATGGTGTTTACATTACTCGAAATTGTTTGTTCCTAGTTCACATATATTGTTTTTCTAAACCCATCAAATTTAACCCTAAAGTCTCGTTTATAATGGTTTCCAATGACATTATTTAATGAATTTTGATGTTATTGGTATATTATAAGTAACTTTAGATCTACAACTTCTTATATATAAAATTTAACTTTTATTTCTTAGTTAAGAACCTATATAATTACTTTCTCTTTAAAATAATATTATATACAATATACAATATAGATTTTAGAGCCATTATAATATTTACCTTAATCATCAGATGTATCTTTATATTTCTCTTTAAAATATATTATATTGAACACACAAATTGAAGAATTTCCATAAAGAGGTTTTTGGAAATTATTTTTTTTAAAAGAAAAAGCAAAAATATTTCAAACATTAAGTTTTCAAAAAAAAAAATAATATATAGTTTTTTTTTTTAATTAATACTTAAAAATACTTTGTTTAATAAATTATATTAAATAATATTTTAAATGATAAAAAATTAATATAATTAAACTTAAAATAAAATTATGAAAGTGTATTTATTTTTTGGAATGGATACCCCTGCCTCCTTGGGTCTTACCCGAAAGTGGCATCCCTTTTGGGATGTTTTCCACAAATAAAAAAAAATTATGAAAGTGTATTTATTTTTCATAATAGAACTAGGTTATTTAATAAATTATTTAACTATAAATGTAGTTGTTTGAAGGTCTTTATTCCTCTTAACGCATTTAATTATTTAATTATTTATTTTTAATACATTTTTTGTCCCACATTTTTAAATATTTATTTCGAGTGAGAAGACTAGAGATATATTTTTATTTCTCTTTAAAATATATTATATTGAACACACAATATTGAGAATTTTCATAAAGAGGTTTTTGGAAATTATTATTTTTTAAATAAAAAGCAAAAATATTTCAAACATTAAGTTTTCAAAAAAAAAAAAAAGACCCATGTGTTGTAGGTGAGTTGGAGAGGAGAGGGTAATCCCTCAATGGAGGTCCGTTCGAATCTCCACCCTACCTAAAATTTGAATTGGGTACCCAAAATCCAATTGATAATGTTGGTGCAGGCAAGGTCGGGTGTGACTCTCGGTTGACTTTGATGGTGTATAACCCCTTGTTCATGGTCTCTCAGACCAAGGCGGCCCCACAAGGGGTTTTTTGCTTAAAAAAAAAAATTCAAAAAAAATTAATATATAGATTTTTTTTTATTTAATACTTAAAAATACGTTGTTTGATAAATTATATTAAATAATATTTTAAATGATAAAAAATTAATATAATTAAACTTAAACTAAAATTATGAAAGTGTATTTATTAATCATAATAAAACTATGCTATTTTATAAATTATTTAATTATAAATGTAGTAGTTTTAAGGTCTTTATTCCTCTTAATGCATTTATTTATTTATTTTTAATACAATTCGTTGCCCCATATTTTTAAATATTTATTCCGAGTGACGAGACTTGGAGGGGCTTGGGATTGGAACTACTAACCTCAAGCTAACAAACACTCAAGGGAAACCAATCAACCAATTACCTCTACCCCTCTTAATGCATTTGTTGACTCATATATATTAATCAATATCAAATAAAATTGTAAATTGTTATATTTAATAAAATTTACCTATATGAAGGAGGAGACCTAGGTTCAAACCTCGTAGGTATACCCAGTCTAGGGTAAAGTAGTAGTATGATTTGATTCCATTGAGTGTGCTCCAACTTAATGATGGTAGTACCAACTTGGAGCCATCGAGGGTCTCCCTCAGTGCAGGTCATGTTTACCAAGGTGAGATAAGGGTTATAGTGATAGCATCATGATTTTACACTATGATCGGAGGTAATGCGACTTGATACTATGACCACTTGTTGAAAAAATAAAGGTAGTTCTTGATTACTCTATGTATCAAAAAAATAATAAAAATTTATTGTTAGAATAAGTGAATATTCTCTTCAGTTCTACTATGATAGACAAACTTGATTTTCCACTCCTCCATATATCAGGAGAACTCTTAGTGGTGTCTTCATTAGGTTTGATGAGTTTTTGTAATCCAACGACTCTCAATGATCAACTTTGCTATTTATACAAAGTTGATCCTTGGAATAAATCGATCAGTTCCGCTCTTCTCTTCATATTTTATGTAATGCTTTGCATGTCTATTATTGAGAAATTCTAACACGGTACCAGATCAAGATAGATTTTACTAGAACTCTCTCTGGAAGGTTCTAAGATCTGGTTCATTTGCTTTGGTTAATTTTTTTTGACTAACTTGCTTGAAAGTAATGTAGTAGTTAGTTTTTATCCATAGATTTTTTTCTTTCAGCAAAATATTTATTGTTGAAAATATATGTGTTACAATATTTAAAAAAAAACTATGTTTGAATTCATGCTCGAGGGTGATTTTTTTTTTAAATATTATTGACCTATTTCGTTATATTAAATATAGGGTTTACACTCTTTGTGCCTAGTGTTGTTTTAGCTCATATTCAAAAGGAAAAGAGCCTTTTTTTTCAAAATCTCCTCCCTATCTTAGATTCAAATTTAGATACCTCTCCTTTTCATAGTAGGTGCTGAAATCCTATTTAAATTTCATGGCACCACAATTTTATTTTTGGCCCACAACGTTTGGGAACAACGTTTAAATTTTCACATATCATAATTGTGTGAATATCGTGTTTATTTATTTCTAACCAAATACAAATTGAAGTACAACTCTGTGTGAGATTTTTTTTGGCTTCTCATTTCCAAAACAAAGGGAATCCTCACTCCCACTGAAGCTCAGTGCGCACAACATACCTCTCTAGACGTGACATCGAAAACTCACCTCGCGATTTCCTTGACAAATATCCATGTAGAAGTTGGTGTTGTTGTTGGCAACGTATCTCCATATCTATAAGAACTTGGTGTTCACTGATGGTTTACATTATGTCAAACCTGATTCTCTCTATCAATGATGATCCATAAAATCTCCTCACCCTATAGAGAAATTGATATTACGAATGTTCTATTGTTCTCAAGGATTCTGGTTCGAAATCATAGCTTGATTCATGTTAAAGTATAGCAAAAAAAAATTTAACTTGTTTTGTAGGGATAGCTGGTTCATCACGAGTCACAGGGTATATAAAGCACTCATCAAAATGACCTCTCCTGAGCTCACATATTGGAGAACCCCCATTCAACACTTAAGGTTTATTCTTTTTATTATTTTTTTTGTGCAAGTACTCTAGTTCATTTAATCCTGTCTACACAGATAGCATGTTCCAAAAGATATAAATATGTAGCATCTTGGAAACCTCTTTTCTACAACATTTAAACTCTGCAAGGTCAAAAAGAGTGTCGCATCTTCGAAGAGGAAGTAACCAGATATTTTTAATTTTTTTGATTTGGTTGCAGGCTATTCCAGCAGGCGTTTCCTTATTTCTAAGTGCCAATAATTCTCAAAAATAGTCTCCACCATCTACTTCGAGTCAGGATATTCCTTCAAGAATCTCCATTTATTCTGAGCACCACTCTTGGTTGAATTCGTAATCAATTTTACAGAAAAATCTATTATCCTCCCTTCCAATTCTTTTTGTATAAGTTATTCGATCCTTCCATTTTGAGGGTCATATATTTTGACTCATTTTCAAAGAGCTTTTTATTTTTCACAAAAAGTTATCTTAAAAATTATTTATTCAATATTGTAACCAATATAATAAAATATTATTTTGGGGGGAGGGGGTTAGTGCAATTTATTGCACATTTGTGTTTCTTAAAGGGGGTTGTATAATTATTTTCTATCTTCTTCTAAGTTCATTGAGTTCCTTTTATGTAGAATATATTTAAAAGGTATTATTTTGAAATATTCCATTATATATTTCATAAATAAGATACTCACTATTTAACATCTTCAAACACATATTTGTTTATTAATTTTTTTAAAAACAAAAAATACTTGAGTAATTAATATTTAAGGGGGGTTGTATATTTTTTTTCTATCATCTTCTAAGTTAATTTAGTTCCTTTTAAGTATCATATATTTAAAAGGTATTATTGTTGTAATATTTTATAAATAAGATACTCACTATTTAACCTCTTCAAACACATATATTTTTTATTATTATTTTTTTAAATATATATTATTACTACTCATATAAAATAAAACAAAAATTTAATTTAATTTTTTTTTAGAAAGGTGTTAATATTCTTTATCCTTTCACTTTTCTAAATATATCTCTTTCCATAGATAAAATATTTTCAAAACTTAAAATTTTTCCCTCAAAATATATTTTCCTATGTTCCGTGTAACATTGCCTCTAACACTTATAGTTTCCCTCATGTAACGGCGGGTTTTAAAGGTAATTGGTATAAAGTCTTGGCATATATTTTTCTCTATCAACCATTTTACAAAAAGGATATCTCTCTTACTTATAGTTTCCCTCTCGTAAGGACGAGTATTAAAATTATCCAAACATTTCAAAAGACATCTCTTACTTATAGTTGATATCACTGCATTTCAAGCCTACAAACCTTGAAAAAATCTTCTATATACTTAAATTTTCCCTCAAGTAAGGACGGGTATTTAGAAGAACATAAAGAGGATTTGCCATTTCAAAAGCAACAATATAACAAACCTTAATACTTATAGTTTCCATCTTGTTAGGGCGGGTATTTTGAGGGTTAATATATTGAAAAGCTTCATAATTTTTTTTCTAATAAATTACAATGATCCAAATATTGAAGTTCTAATGGTAGAAATATTGGTTAAAACTTCAACTTTTCTTTTGTGTTAAAAATAACTTTCATACTTAAAAACCTAAAATTTTAAATATTATATCTCAAAAAGGTCTTACTCATTTGTTATAATAAAAGCAACCAGAATTTGAGAAAGAATATGGAATTTTTGTTCGTAAAGGAAATATGCACGAAACAATGGGTATTATAAGCTCTAATGTTCATGAAAGTTTTTGGTTTCACAATACAGATTATAAAACTCCTCATGAAATTTGGGAGAAACTAAAGACCTTATTTGGGAAAGTAGATAAAATAAGATCAATGCAACTAGAAGTAGAACTGACAACTTTATCTCCTAAATATTTTAGAAGTATTTTTGACTTCCTAACCAAATTCAAAGAAGTCCTCACTCAATACAAAGATAGTGGGAATACTAATACTGAAGAATAATGCATTTATCTAATACTTTCTTTCCTAAATGGTGTTTTTCAAATATTTTCTACCACCTTTATATCTACCAAAGATGTTCTTGGTGCAATTTTTAAAATGCCCTCCTTAGAAGAGCTTTGTGATAGACTAACTAGGGAAGAAACAAAACTTGCTAGATAAAAAATATGTTCTTCTTCCTCTTCCTTAAAAGCATTTGTAGCCTTCACCTCTTCTAAATAAAAGTTCAAAAAGAAGGAAAAGAACCCCATAACTTGTGCTCACTGAAAAAAGAATGGTCACTCTACAAAGAAATGCTAGAAAAAATTATAGAAACTAGAGGTAGCTATGAATGATAAAATTATAGACAATAAAAACAAATAGGAAAACCCCTTAATGTTCAAGGGAAAATCTCCAATTCTTCCTCTAATTACTGGGTCCTAGATTCTGGAGCTACTCATCACATGATTACTTCATATGAGTCATTCTCTTCTATCTCCTCAAGCCCTACCTGTAGCATAGAAGTGGGTGACTCTTCCTTTATCACTATAAAAGGAAAGGGATACATAACCATTGATGTAAATAATGTTCTTTATGTTCTAAAAATTACCACAAATATCCTTTTTGTCTATCAAATTTGTACTTCTGGAAAGGGAAAACAATTCTCTTCTCTCCAACAGGAGATGAGATAAGAGACTTTCAAGACCCTCGTTATCTCATAGCCAAAGGAAATATTTATCATAACACTTGCCCATTTCACTTCAAAGGATTCCAAAATCTAGAAGGGGCCTCCTACTTTGTGGCTCGTGGAGAGCTTGAAAGCAAAATTTGGCATGAAAGGTTTGGTCATCTTAGTTACAACTATCTAAAATATTTGAGCACCCATGATATGGTAATATGTTTACCCCAAGTCTCTTCTATTTCTGGAGTTCATACTAGATGTGCTCTTGGAAATCAACATCAATATCCTTTCCACCTAAGTAGTTCTCTTCAAGCCTCATCCTCTATACAATTAATCCATAGTGACTTGATGTATTTTCCAAAACCTTCGTTCAAAGGAGTAAAGTATGCTCTAACCTTTATTGATGAATTTTCTAGATGATCTTGGGTCTACTTCCTGAAATATAAAACTCATGTTCTATCCTACTTTAAAGTTTTCAAAGCCTTAGTTGAAAATAAGGCCTCTTGCAAAATCAAGAAAATTTACATAGATAATGGAGGGGAATATTGCTGTAATGAGTTCTCCATATTTTTATCAAGTCATGGCATCATTCATCAACATTCTATCTCCCATAAACCTCAATAAAATAATATTGTAGAAATGAAAAACCATACATTAAAAGAAACGGAAAATTGTATGCTCCATTCAAGATATCTTCCAAAAGTTTTTTGGGCAGAAGTTATTAACCATGCCAATTATATTCAAAACCACACACCTCATAAAGCTCTCAACCATTTAATTCCTGAAGAAGCATGGTCTGGATCGAAACTAGATGTTTTGTACTTCAAAATTTTTGGGTGTACTCCTCGGGCTCACATCCCAAAGAAGAAAAGGAAGGCATTAGATAATAAAAGCAAAAATCTCATATTTATTGGTTATTGTGAAGAATTGAAAGCATGTAGGCTCCTTTATCCCTCAACTCATGAGGTCTTATTTCGTAGGAATGTCCAATTTTATGAAACATTCCCTCAAAAATATCCTCAAACCCCCTCTTCCTCCATTGAGCCTTCTCCTATAGTAGAACCTCAATATTATGAAGATCCAACTCTTGAAGTTAACTTAGAAATTGATAATCAAGATGAGGAACTTGTAACTCCAACTAAATGTATTTCAAATCCTACTTCTTCCACTATGCCAAAATGGGCCCACACCATTGTTAAAGAATCTACTCCTTATATCCAAAATCTTCCATCAACAATATCAACCAACCCCATAGGAACTGGTCTTGTCTATTGGTCTATTTCCTCTAATCCTCAATCCTTCAAAGAAGCAACATGAATTAAAGAACGAGATGAGGCCATGGAAAATGAATTTTCTTCCTTAATCAAAAATAAAACTTGGAATTTAGTTCCCTTGCCTAAAGAAAGGAAGTTAGTTCATTGTAAATGGATCTACAAAATAAAATATAGGCCTAATGGAGAAATAGACAAATACAAAGCTCGTCTAGTAGCCAAATATTTTTCTTAAATTGAAGGTATTGATTTTGCAAAAACCTTTACTCAAATTGCTAAAATGGATTATGTTAGATTGGTTCTTGATTTGGATGCTTCCCACAAGTGGCCTATAGATCAAATGGATGTAAAAATTTCTTTCTTACATGGAGGATTAAAAGAAGAAATATTCATGGAATAACCTGCTAGTTTCACTCAAGACTCCTCTCTTGTTTGTAGGATAAAAAGTCTCTCTATGGCCTCAAAAAAGCCCCTAGAGCTTGGTATGAAAATATGGACTCCTTCCTTATTTTTGTAGGTTTTTCTCATTGTGAGTTTGATAACACCGTCTACATTTGGAGAGATGAAGGCAAAATCACCATTCTTGTTCTTTATGTTGATGATATTCTTCTCACTGGTATTAAATTCACTCACATTTAGACTATAAAATATTCCCTCTTTGAAAATTTTGAAATGGTTGAACTAGGTTTAGCTCATTACTTCCTTGGAATCCAAATAAGTCAAAAAAATGTAGGAATTTTATTGTGTCAACAAAAATACACTCTAGATTTTCTTCAAAAATTTAAAATGATAGATTGCAAACCTTCTCCTACCCCTTTTCAATCTAGAATTAATCTTAGTACTTCCTGCTCATCCCCTCTATGTGCTGCAACTCTATATCATCAGCTTGTAGGAAGTTTGTTATACCTTACTCATACTTACCCAGATATCTCATATGTTTTTGGTCTAATATAAAAATTCTCTCATCAATCTCACTTCAGTCATTGGCAAGTAGAAAAAAGAATACCCTGTTACTTGGAGGGAAATACACACTTTGGGCTCCTCTATAAGGAAAAATCCATGGATATCATTGGCTACACGAATTCATATTGGATAGGTTTAGTAGAAGACAATGTTCAACCTTTGGTTATGTCTTTTGCCTTGGTTCTTCACCAATAGCCTGGTTATTCAAGAAACAACAAGTAGTAGATTTATCTTCTATAGAGGTAGAATACATGGCAACAATTTCAACTAGTCAGGAAGCTCTTTGGCTTCATCAAATTTTAAAAGAATTTGGTTCTCCCATAAAGATCCTATAACTCTTTGGTGTGGCAATCAGAGCACAATTCATATTACACACAATATGATTGATCATCAGTGCAC
The DNA here is from genome assembly GCA_028583015.1 of Wollemia nobilis. Lineage (NCBI taxonomy): Eukaryota > Viridiplantae > Streptophyta > Pinopsida > Araucariales > Araucariaceae > Wollemia > Wollemia nobilis. The sequence goes on from JAQPPZ010016612.1 coordinate 3,111,684, forward strand.
CAAACACACCAAGATACACATGCACTTCATAAGGCAACATATTTAGAACAAGGATATATACTTGGACTATATTTCAATTGAGAATCAAATTGCATATAAAATTGGAGTAATACATTTGCATTGACATAGGGGTCTTCCACCTCTCATTATATTGGTTGGAGAATGGTTTTTTCCCTTGTGGTTTTTTTTCATCATCTCTCCAACAAAATGTATTTTATGAGGACAATCTTCACAGTCCGAACTCATACCTCTATCTTGGATATGTTTCTTGTGATAGTTGGTTTTTCCCCAAGGGTTTTTTTTACCATCTATATATTGTATATGAGTACCTAATCAAGACAAGTTGTCGGGACTCATCATTATTTTGTAATAAGAGGACAATCTTTGCCATTCGAAGACAAGCCTCTTTTCTTGTGCTAGTTGGTTTTTATCCAAGGGGCTTTTTCACCAACTATATATTGTAAATGAGTACCTCATCAAGCCATGCTGCTAGGACTTATACTTCTTATTGTATTAAGAGGACAATATTCACCATCCAAATAAAAGCTTTTTACTTCCTTTCTTATTAATGGTTTTTCCCATTGGATTTTTACCATCTCTTCAAAAATAAGTCATTTTACATGAGTACCTCATCAAGTCTTGTTGTTGGGACTCATTTTTACAACCCTCCCCTAGTATCACTTAAGGGGAGGTGTTAGAATAAGTGAATATTCTCTTAACTTCTACTAGGATAGACACACTTGAGTTTCCACTCCTCCATGTGTCAGGAGAACTCCCAATGGTGTCTTCATCAGGTTTTATGAGTTTTTATAATCCAATGGGTCTCAACGATCAACTTTGCTATTTATACAAAATTTATCTTTGAAACAAATCAATCAGCTCCGCTTTTCTCTTCATATTTTATGTAATGCTTTGCATGTCTATTATTGGGAAATTCTAACATTTACTTATATTCTCTTTATTGTTAATTATAAATTTAATATATTTCATATATAGTTTAAATTATATAAGAAGTTAAAAAAATTAGTTACCCTTTCTCTCTTGCATCAACTTAATCACATTGAGCTATATAACCTATTCGATGCTATGTGGATATAAATTGTGGTGTGAGCTACATCATCTACCGACTTTATATATATATATATATATATATATATATATATATATATATATATATATATATATCTTAACCAACAGGTTAAGAAAGCATAAAACACTAAAAAGGAAATATCACATAAAAATCAATAATTAAAGAAAACAAAAAAATAAATTTAATGTTATGAATATTATCTAACCCTGTTATCCATAGAAAAATCCTTTATATCATATAAATTTAAAAAAACAATATATTTTGCAACAAAAAGAAACAATATATTTTACACTTTTTTTTTTTGTATACTAGAGGAATTGACAACTCGTAACCTCTTTATGGGTTTGAATCCTTGCTCTTGTTATCACTATAACGTCCAGTTGTGCTAAAGATGTTGTGCTAAATAAAATTTTAACATAGTCGATGATATTGGCCTGACACACTATCAAGTTCTACGAGGCATGAAAGATTTAAACCATGGTTTTCACCCTACCAAGGAAGCACTTTGACCAAGACCCTCATACCTATATTTTAGGTAACCTTTAAATAATTATAAATATTATAATATTTTATTTTTTGGAAGTGGCTTAATCTTGTTTTAAAAAGTAATAAGAGTACAAATTCAAAAAAATGTATGGAAGCACACCCAAAGCCTATGCAAGAAACTAAACCAAGGCTTAAAATAAACTAGAGCAAGAAAGTTCTAAGCTATAAAAATCTGGAGATATCTAACACATAGAATGATTGGTTTTGTCAGGCACCTGTGTAAGTAAATATTTTCACTAGACTTAAATATTAGCTACTCTGCTAAGAATTTGTCATATGGTTTATGTTCAAGCAATATCAATGCCCCAAAATTGTTGAAAGTGTTGGGTTTGGCCCTCACCCACCATGGTTTGGATAGGTGAAACCAGTTTTTGGGTAGACTATCTCCATCTTCTTTCCCTTGTCAAGGACCACACAAAAGGGAAAGGATCTTTAGATTTTGCTTCCTCTATAGGAACCACAAATTACATTAATGATTGCTCTACATATAGTATTGTGCCTTTTGTGGACAAGGACTATGGAATGGGAAAAATAATCATCTATGAAAATGAAGGCATTCAGCTTGTGATTATTGTCAACTATGGATCGAAAAAATTCATTGACTATGGAGTTGAAGGCTGCGAGCATGTGACAACCGTCATCTGTGGATCAGAAAATCTATTGACTATCGAGTGGGAATAGCATGTGAATGTAAACTTTAGTGATGACCCACAATGGTCCGACCATCCACCTTAAGTTGAGAGGTTGCCCTAAGGGTGGACACAAAAGTTGAATTCCGCTTGGGATGAGATGTATGCAGACAATCCTCCGTACGATCGGGTGTTTGGTAGTGGAAACATGTGTTTAGGAGATTAATGTAAATCACTCGCTCAGAAATTATAACCTGACCCACTTAGATCCTTTGACAAGTTTACCTTTTACACATACTCGTAAGGTCTAATGGGCATTTAATTTTTTTTCAAGTTTAATGAGAACTACACATCCAAGTACATCCAAGATTTGGTCCAACCCAACCCATAAAAGAAGAAGACTACGAATAAACTTCACCTAAATTAGAACTCTGAAAAATCCTATAATTCTTTTTCATATTATTAATTTTGTGGAATCTTTGTCCACAATATTCTTAGATTATATACATTTTAGGTAATAATGTATTTTGCATACATCCCGAACAATTTAAAATAGTAAAATTGATGTTAAAATAATTTTTAAGATCAAAATCACCTTTAACATTATCGACTTTGTCCAAACCTCTTTTGGCCGCATGACAACGCTCTTGGTAATATTAAATTTTGCATGACAACACTCTTGGTAATATTAAATTTTATGTGTGGCGGTAGTGGTGGTAAATGGATTATCCTTGACGTGAAATGTCCCCTTGATGCCACTAGTTGGATTGTTATCGTGTGATGTAAATTTAATTTTTTTTAATGAAAATTTAAATGCATAGGTTAAAATTTCATTCCACATTATACCTCCCTTCCATAAATTTGTGTATTGACTTTTTCATCCAATATACATGAATCGTCCGTCCATTTCCATCGTTATGAAATTGTTTGCATCAAATTTTTTATTTTTTTTTCATTGGTACTATATACACTGGTTACCTTAGGGAACATGATGTTGAATACGCTATTAAATAATCATTATTTTCGTACATCCCTTAATATTTGAAACTAGTAAATTTTAAATTATTGTGCAGTGTAATTGGTGAAAGTCTTGAGTGTTGGTAGAGGCCAATCCAGATTCCATTTTATCTGTGTCCACCTTCAGATACAAGGTGCAGTTGGAAATGTCCTATGTGTTTGTAGAGACCCACAAAGCTCTTTGTTGATATCCAAATGATTGTGTTATTTCCCTATTGACAAGTGTAGCTTTTGGTCTTACTAAAGGTCATGGTTGAAAGGGAACTGCTCAGCCTTATGTGTCAATATGCAAATGGCTGTGTTAACCACATAATTTGATCCCCAAGGACTAGGTGGATTGGTAAGTACAAGTGTGGTTGGGCACTTACCAAGAAGAGATCTAGGTTCAAACCTTGGAGGAAGCCAACCATTTGCAATGGTAATAGTCTGCTCTGAATCCTCTTAGTGCAGGCCAGACCTAGAAAGATGGTACGAATCTTAAGTGACCGTTACCTTTCTCACCCAAGACCAAAGAATGAGACAAATAAGTTTGAACCTTGTTATTATCCATTAGTGGTTGTAACCAATAAAGAAAAGTATCAAGTACGTGGAGAAATTTGTGTTCAAAAACCTCATTGCAGGACGTTTTACGATAAAGAATTTACGTTAGCAACTGGAAATAAATGGCTGCTTGTTTGCTAGGAAATCCAAAGCACGATATTACAGAAAAATGATATGTTTGTCGATAAAACATTTACGTTAGCAACTAAAAATAAATGGCTGCGGAAATCCAAAGAAGGGTATGACAGAGAAAAATGATATGTTTGTCGGCAAATTCGCAAACAACAATGGAATCAAAAGGGAAGTTGTCTCTGAATTTCGGCAGCAAGCGTCATCAAATGTCTAAATAACCGAGATGGGCCAGTGAACATCGAGCTTTTGGCACATCCCGGTCACGGTTTCGACAAGTTTTTATATTTAAGTTGTGATTTCAACTCTGCACCGGTTAAAATAACGTAAAAACGAATGCCAAATCCAAATTGATATGGTTTCAGAATTCAATTGTCAAATGTCACCAAAGAGAAAAACAATATAATTTTCATTGAAAATCACGCCTGCCCGGAAGGTGCCAGCTGCTCCATGTGTAGGCAATTCGAGCCTTTTTACAGTAGGATTCAACAGCCCAATTGCATGGGATCAACGGAACAGGTTAAAACCGTTGAAAGAGAGACACGACTTGCATGGAATATATGCTCCTCGTGTATTGAGTTTAGACGTAACCCACCAGACATATCACGCCCATTAGTCATCGTTAAAAGTTTCAAAACCTACGCTTTCAAGACAGCCACCGGCTTGTCTTTGAGATGGAAACGAATTATTTGTAGCTGTCTGCTATGTTTGTTATAGACGAGGAGTGTGTTAACTTGAAGTGGAAAACCGGAAATGTGCTGCTCATTGACAACTTACATGTGATGCATGCGCGCAGGCCTTCCTTACCTCCTCCTCGTGTCTTGGTCGCTCTCTGCAAGTGAACCTTCCGTAATTTCTCACCTTTCATCACATCAAGTCGTAACATGTTCCGTTGTCATGTTCTTCATCTAAGAAGCTCTTTTAAGTGTCCTATTCAGAGGATGGAGTTTCCTTCGAATATAGTGCTGCTCCTATACACTAGAAGAGTCGATTCGTGCGCGTTGTCTTGTATATATTTATACAAGTCAAAACCCATGAAATACGTAGCTCTAATCTTAGTACATAGTGGTACACGGATACCCGCTGTGTCTAAAATTAAGAAACAATAATTAGAACGAAAAAAATCCAAAAAATCCACATGCATACGTCGAGCTTTGAATGGTGGCTAAAAATCAATCTCGAATAGGGTTTTACCATACAATGTCACATCAATAATATTATTAACAAAATAATAATCATTTTCAATCAAATTACAAATGTTCTAAGGTTGAAGAATTGTTATTAAGTTTTATTATTAAATATCAGAGTAAAACTGTTTTTACAAGGTGTAAAATGGCCCATTAGGAAATACAAAAATTAACAGAATACAAGGTATGTTACAACCTTGAAGAAAGATTGATATTATATAATTCAACATCTTTCTTAAGTTAAATTAGCAATATGAAAAATGAACATTATTAGTCATTCTTTTTAAGGCCACTCTTATGCTCTAATACACTTCTACAGTTGAATAAATGTCAACCAAAACATTGCCTTGCATAGAATATCTATTGTCTACTTTGTTCAAGGCAAATAGACGAGATCAAGCATCTCATGAGTATGAATGCATAAAAAACAGTGCATCCAAACCTTGATGTGCTTTATCTATGAAGAAAGATAGGACTGTGGATATGCTTGCTATAACTCTCATTATGATAATAAAATATCAATAAATGATGCTTAAGAGTATTAAATTTTTTTAATATCATCAAGCAAAGATATTTCTTGGCCTCATTTACAACCTAATACTTAACTCTATAGGACACAAGGATATTGTTGACTATCAATGAAAACACCAAGAAATTAATCAAAAACCAATATACAGATTAAATCTACTTATCAAAAGTTATTAGTTAATACTAAATGTATTGTTAATATTAACTAGTGACTTTTAATAACTAGATTTATTTTATTATTAATATTATTTGATGTCCAAAAATAGTTTTTTAAATTGAATTATGCTTATATGTGTTTTCGTTTCTAGGTAATGTGTTGATCTATTTATTTCTAAAGTATAATGAAATCTTACATTTTAGGGTTAAGGGCTTGTTGATATTGATTTTTAGCTACCCTTCAAAGTTAGACATATGCATGTGGATTCTTTTTATTCTAATTATTATTTCTTAATTTTAAATGCATTGGAGGTCTACAAAGTAACACAAGCATCTAAGGATCTAGGATAACCTAAACTAGTAAATCATGTCTAGTCCTATGTATAAAGTAGGGGTTGTGGAAGAGTAAGCTAATACAATAAATACCATGAACCACTTTCGATTAAAAATACTCATTCTAATTATACAAGTAAGCATGGATACTATAGAAAATTACATATTGAAATCTCAATGATCCATTGATAAAATCGTAGTCTATAACATTGTCATAATCGAAGAGATGCTTACCCTTAAGATATAGGTGAAAAACAAGGGTAGAATGATATTATTTGTAGAAATAAATCATACTATTTCGTGCTTCTCTACCACTGCATGTCTTCCTTCATCTATAAATAGCAAGACACATTAGTCTCATCTAATTGTTTTAATAGGTAAAATTGGTCAAGTCAAACAACTACCTAATGATGGTTGACAAGAATAAAATATACACCATATAAAAAATATGAATTATTGTAGTATGTTAAAACCGTGTAGGAAGTGAGTAAGGGGTAAAATGTATATTTAGAATCCTTGGAAAAATAAATATATAATTAAAAGTAGTAGGCAAAAGGGTAGTGAGATCTTCTAGCTAAAGAAACCTAAAAAGAATCTAAAAGTGGTAATTGATTACGTCAAATCCAAAGTATTAATAACAAACATCATCAATAGCAAATGATACTGAGAGAGTCAATAATTTTTGGATCATTGGTAATTTTATAAAATCCATGTAGTGAAGGAATAAAAGAAAACAAAATAAGCATTCAAGTTAGGTAACCAATGATCTACCAAAATTATGAAGTCAACCTAGTTATCTATTAGAATCCAATAAATTATTGGAATTATTACTAACAAGGAGTATCAAGGAATGAAAGACATAATTTTATCATCTACTTTATAATGTAACAATGAAATATTATACTCAACCTAAAATGGGTTAATATCCATGTACAAATATGAGCCTTGGGCTCATTATTAACATCTTTTGGTCATTTTGAGAAATACAAGAGCTATACCTTCTAGTAGTAATATTCAAATCTTGATTAATATAACATTATGATTACTCATTTTATAATATTATCCCTTGATTTGCCAAAATTCTCTTTGTATTTATTTTATAAGATTATCCCTTGATTGGTCAAATCCCTCTTTGTATGAACATGTTTGTAGTGGTTCGCTTATATTAGTCCTATTTTTTTGCTAAATATATGCATAAAATGAACATGTAATATGATTCTAAATACCATATAAATATTCTTATTTTTATATCAATTCACATTAAACCTAGCCCTAATCACAAAGGCTAACTATTTAAACCTAGGGTTTCAGCTAATAAAAATAAATATAGTTGAAACGGCTATACCTCTTCACAAATATGATGAACCATCTTGTAGGGCCCATAAAATCAAGGATCCAACTTCTAATTAGAATTTATCTTCAAGGATAATTGCGTGTAGTGTTGTAGGCATAAAAGACCATATATCCTATTACACATTATCATTTAAAATGGTTTAAGTTCTATTTTTATTTCATGTAGTTTTTGTCCTGGGTCAAATTATCTTTAATAAATTACAGCACTAGTCATTCTTGGTAAAACAAATCATCTACTAGAAAACCTTGGAGGATCTTGGAAAATAGTCTCCTATATATGGAGGTTTTTGACCATACAATACTTCAAATAGAGACATATTTAAGGATGAATGGTAGGAAGTATTATACCACCATTCTACTTATGAGAACCACTAAACCAGGTTATACTACATGTCATGAGTAAAACAATAAAGGTATCTACCCAAACATTTATTAATAATCTATATTTAACCTTACAGTTTAGGGTGGTAAGAAGAGGGTATACTCAATGTGGCACCACTAAGATAAAATAATTATTTCTAGAAGTTAGTAGTGAATATAGGATCACAATCATTCAAAATAATTTTGGGTTTGCCATGTAATTTAAAAATATAATAAAAAATAGCCGGGACACCTTATTTGTGGAAAGAGATGTTACAATGCTTAGAAATGAGCATACATGGAAAGTTGACATAGTACCATAAAGAATACCATTTTACCCTCTAATTTGGGAAGACCTTGATTGAAATCCGTGGATATGTGCTCTCATTGGTGGTTAGGGATAGCCAAGGATTGTAACAACAAAGATGATTTAACTATTTTTTCTTTGTTATATTAGTACAAATCACCCTTAGACCTAAATATATTAACATATAACTTTAATCATTTTCAAAAAATAATCATTTTACCCATTTCTATGCTTTCAATAATTTTCAACCAAACGAGATGCATGCATTTATTGGAGAGCCTTTGACTTAATAGGAAAAGACTGAGGAAGATAAATTTAATTATTTTTTTAAAGTACTCCAATAAAATATAAAAAATAAGGATGGATTTATGATCCTATTTTCGTTTTATCAATGATCTATGTAATCTTTATATTAGAAATCCAATATTCCCAAAGTTGAGAAAGTCATTGTGGAAGACGATTAGAGATGGCATTGTAGTTGTAAAATCCTTATATTTACATGACAATCAACCATCATATTATTCATTTGTTTTTTTTTCTCAATGATAAAATCATATCTTGAGGGATTGGTTATCCATTTATTCTATTTAGGACATTGGAGGTGTTTTTATAAGAACTTCTTAAGGCTTCTATAGCAAAGGTTGATGATAAAGCAACACCCCAACAAATAAGACCTCCATTTATCTATGGCATGTAAAAAAAATAAATTTTCCTTCTCATAGGTGGACCATCCCTAGTTCTTTATCAAAGGCTAATGTGTGATAATATTACATCAAAATAAGTCCAATACCTATGCCACAAGCATCACACTCAAAGATAAAATGTTAACTAAAATTAGAGGTGCCCAAAATAAGATTGGTATACATAGATTATTTGATGGTTTGAAAGGATTTAGATGCAATATAAAATAGGTATTATTTGGAATGAAACCATTGAGAGGAGCAGCAATTTTGCATAGTTGTGAATATTTTTTTTTTGTAGTAGCCTATGAGTCCTAAAAATCCATGAAGTTGTTTAAGAAATTTAGGTAAGGTCCACTCTTGCATAGCTTTTATCTTTTTAGGATCTACCTTGAATCCTTACTGAGATACTATATATCCTAAGTATTCTAATTCTTTGGTCTCAAAGGAATATTTTGACTATTTTACAAAAATATTCTCTTTATAATAGGTGAAGAAATTTATCTATATGATGCTATAAATTTAGATATCATCATTGAAAATCAAAATAAACTTGTGAAGGAAAGGATAAAAGATAGAGTTAATGAGGCATTGGAAAGTGGAAGGAGCATTAATGAGATTAAAAGGCATAACTAGGAATTCATAATGACATTCATGTATACAAAAATTAGTCTTAGGGATATCCTCTCCTCTAAACTAAATTTGATGAAACCTAGAGTGCAATTCTAGTTTTATTAGATATCTAGCACCATCGAATTAATTTATTAATTAATCTATAATAGGGATAGTGAACTTATCTTCAATAGTGATCATGTTGAGAGGATGAAAATTAGGAAACATGCACTATGAGTCATCCTTGCATTGTACAATCATCACTCAAGTGGACTATGGATAAATACTTGGTTGAATGATTCCTTGCTCCAATATTTTTTAAACTAACTTATCAATTTCTAACTTTTAGAGTTAGAAATATTGATAAGAATACACATTAAGAGGTCAACTTCCTAGAATGAAGTGGATGGTATGATGATGTACATGCTTAGAAGGAAGACATATGTGCTCATTAAATACCATAGCTAGAAGAAATGACTCCAAAGAATGAACCTCCACACAATTAACTTTAAAAAATAATCCATAACCACCTCTCTTGAATATATTGAATTAAAGTATTGATATATAATTCCAATGATTTTGTTTTCTTACTATCTATAAATTTAGATGTGCTACCTGAATCTATCAACACATTGGCATGTTATCATTAAATAAATCCTTGTACCATGATTGTATGGTTATATTTGATGCATATAAGAGTATGATTTTAGAGAGCCATGGTATAATCATTATTTATTTCTTCATCTACCTCTATTGGTTATTCATATTGTAGTAAATATTCATCTTGATACATTATTGTATCTTCACCTTTAACTTGAAATTTATGACATTCTTCATAGGCCTGATCATTGGGGGTTCTAAAAAAATGTTTAAAATAGAAGAATACTTGGGAACACTCATTATTATGGTAAGGATTATGAGATTTGAATACATATCTATATGGGGTACTAAAATTTTGTAGGTTTTATTCTATTTCCAAAGCTATACTATGAGCATTGTAAAGATTATATAAATCAAATATGCTAACTTCCTGTAGCACCCTAAAATTTGCGTAGTTAAACCCTTAGTAAAAAGATAAAAATTTGAATTTTAACCCCGAAACCGCTTGTTAACCTCTCACCCCATTTTTATGCCATTTTTAGGAGTTGTTTTGACCATTGGACGATATCGTCGCTGATCAGATGAAATCATCCCAGATCGGATGAATTTGTTTGGAACAGAACGTCCAGACAATTTCATCCCAAAACTAAATTTTCATAATTAGCTTATGTTTCAACAGCCTCTCCAACTTGGGCAGAAGCGTGTCTATGCAGTTGGAGATTCTTTCATTGGAGATCTCCTAGATTGGGATGATCCCCAACATCCTAACCTCCCCCTAATCCTATATAAACTAGGATTTTCTTAGTTTATCCCCCTGGCCCTCCTCCTGACTCTCTCCTTGGTTGATTTTCCCTACCATTTAGCTTTGTTGTGTTAATACACCCTATCTATCATTGTTTGCATTCGTAGTTTTAAGTTTTCATTACAGGATTTCACTGTGCTTCAGTTGGATGAAGCTTAGATCATCGTAGACAATTCCATATGATTTTGGACTATCGTATTGCATATCAGCGATGATCTCGTACGATTGGAGGTGATATCGATTGTAGTTCAGAATGGGGGCAATCAAAGCCCTAAGTTTGCATTTCTCATCTTCCTTCCTCATTTTATTATGCATTAGCTTGATTTATTTTCATTCTGCATCTTGGAGTTCACCTCATTTACAATAAATGCATGATAAAGTTAAAATAAGTTATTAAAACAATGCATTTCCTTTAATATACTATCTAGATTTATTAGTTAAGCATTTATACTATCATTTCTATCATTTTGCATTATTCTTGTAGTTGCATTTTTGGTTTTTAGTGTTTGTTTATATGATTATAGGTTTATGACAAATTCGTCTAATGAATTCATAAGATAGACGATGATATTGTCTAACCTAAGATGATCGACTGTGATCTGGAACAATTATGTACAATTGTAGATGATCCTGTCATATTCGGGATTATCTGGACTCCTACAAGCTTTAGAATCTTCATCAGACATCCGAAATCAGGTGCATTCTTTCTCATTTAACATATTCCTTATATTTAGGATTCATTCATGCTTTCTGTATTCATATAAATAGGCATTTTCATATATAATAGCTTAGATTTATTTTGGCCAACCTAGGAATATGAATGATTAAGTAAAAAAAATGAACACATCAAACCCATTCTCAACCTAGGCATGGAAACTGCCACTCAAAGTTTCCTGGTGAACCCAACCATCCGTTGAAAATTCACCCTTATACCCCTCCCCTGAGAGGCACGACCTTCAAAGGGCCTCTCAATCCGAGGTATTGTCCCATCCTTCTCGCGTCCCCCTTCCTGGCATGGATCCTTTAGCCTGAAGGTAAGGGCGTGAAAATTTTGGGTTAGTACATTTTGGTGAACCCGACGTGAAACTAAAAGCATTTTGAAAATAAAAATATATATATATATATATAAATATAAATATAAATGCATTATTAAGAACATCTAGAATCATTGGAAAATTGTTAAAATTGCATATCAGATTTAGATGGTAGATTATAATAAAAGACGAGTTGTCACCATAAATGTTGAAAATCAATTAACGACCATAGAGATTACTTCTGTACTTAGAGTACCTCAAACAAATAGGGTCCAACCTTTGTGGGATGAACTTGATAGGATATTGGGTATCATTGAATCCAGATCTATAGAACTTAGGAAAATTAAGAGGTTTGTCCTAGATAGAATCCTAGATCCTGATCAAGTAACCTTGTATCATGAACTTCAGAGAGCTTGCCATAGGTGGTTAGTAGATAAAAGAGCACTTGTGTCTTCAGAATTGTACACCTTTTAGGAATACCTTGAGAATATAGTTGTAGTACATAAGTTTCTATCTCGTATAGAGGATCAAGAAGTCGTTCTTACGAATAGAAAAAGATGGAATAGAGTTCCTAGAGCTATGTTGTATTGAGAGTATTGCCATGAAATTTATCTTTACAAGTTTGAGTATGAAGTAGATCATATTACTATAGCACACTTTGTCAAATTCTTGAAAAACCATTTTCAATTTGAAGAGGAGCATTTCATGACTCCTGATGAACTTGATCCTATTGATGATATCAATAAACTATTTATAGAAAACTAAGTCATTCTTTTTACTATTGTTATTATTTTTGCAACTAGAATGCTATTTGTTATCTTTACAATAATATTATTAAAAAAAAACAAAAATCAAAACATATCCTTTTTATAGTAGGTATATAATTAAAATATATACCTCTCAAACCTATCGCATATATATATATATTATATATATATATATATATATATATAAAAAATATATATATTTGCTGAAATATAAGTTTAAGCACAATGCCTAGACTTAGGAATGGAAAACAAACCGAAGAAGAAGAAGATTGGTTAGGAAAACCATTAAATAACCCAAATGTCCTTCCTGAAGATCAAGTTCAAGAAGAAGAAATGAACATGAAGAAAATGTTAGAGAGGAAGGATCCTCATCCCCTAAAATTTCTTCGGGAGGAGCTGTTACTTTTGAAAACATGGAACAATTCTGGAAGTTCATTAATACTAATATTGGTGTTCTTAATAGAGCAATCCATATGGACAAGGATCAAATTAGTGACACTCAAGCAACTCTAGAAGATGTATTCACACACACACTAATCCCTTGTCCTTTATTGATCAAGAAAGTGATCAAGCTAGACCATCCAATTTGGATATGGCCACTATAATCCAGAACATGCAACAACAATAGGTTACCCAACCATCTAACGTGTCTGTTAGAAAGCCTAGGTTTATTCCCACACAAAATAAAACCTCATTTAATGCTCTATTTCACCAAGCTATTGATCAACATACTTCAAATCAACAAAAGCCCAAAAAAAAACCAAACACCAATTACCAACAATCTGGGATACAACATAATACTACTACAAATCCTCTTCATAATACTCTTCCTACCAACACTTTACATAATAGCAATATAGCATCTAATCCTTATGTCACACCATCATAAACTCATGAATCCCATACCTATGTCCCACCGAACCAATATGGTGGACAAACTAGTAATATTGAAACCATCGTGAAACATTTAGTTTCCCGCATGGACCAGATATACCCCTATCGCCCCTCGTACAATTATCGAGAGATGGGTAGTCAGCCTTTAGATCCTATAGTTGTAGCACAACCGTATCCTAAACATTTTCCTATGCCTGTCCTGCCCATTTTTAAAGGAACATAAGATCCTATAGAGCATCTTTGTATGTTTAGGATAGCATGTCATGATATATCACATGATGACTTATTATTGCTAAAAATGTTCCAAAAAAGTTTACGGGGAATGACATTAGAGTGGTATTATCAATTACCCACTAATTATTTAAGGAATTTTAAAGAAATAGCTGAGTCTTTTTTTCATCAATTTAGTGCCTACATCGAAAGGCATGTGACCATTAAAGACTTGTACAACTTAAAACAAGACAAAGGTGAATGTTTTACCGATTTCCTAGGTAGGTAGAGACAATTAATAGGAAAACTGCACTTTGTGCTACCTTATGGGGAGATGTTGGACATCTTTATTAATAATTTACAAGACCAACTATCCTACGAGTTATCAACTGCTACCTTGACCATCTTCGATCAGGCTATAGACTTAGCTAGACGAGTGGAAGATGCTCTCATTAATAAAGGTCAGCTTAAAAATAAAGACGATGAAAAAACATCCAAAAATCAATATAAAAATAAACAAGTTGTGGGTGATGGAGTCACAGATAGTAGAAATATTGCTACTGTTAATTTTGTGAAGACAACGAAAAAGTTTATACTGAAACCTCTTGATAAACCTCCTTGAAAATTTACTAGGTTAAATCAACCTTTATCAACCATTCTATCGCAATTATTAGAACAAGGTTTGATTCAACTACCAAATATCCGGGAACCTGATCCAACTATACCCGGATACAGAGCTGATTTACATTGTGACTTCCATAGAGGACCTGGACACACTACCAACTCTTGTAAAATATTAAAACATAAAATATAGGACTTGATTGATAACAATGAGATGGAGGTACAAGCCTTTCAACCTAAGAAAAATCCTTCTAATAATGCTCAAAAGAACATCCCCCAAAACCAGAATCAGAATGCCAATCAGTCATTGGACATATTTCAACATCCTTTACCAAAACATGGCAAGGAAGTAGCTAATCAAATTGAACATCATAATGTTCCCCCTCCTACCCTATATGTAGGGACTACTAGTGGACATTTACTTGCTCATGAGCCAAAAATATTTGCATAACCTTATCCCTGGTTATGACCAGGACTCTACATAATATTTGGATGCCTGATATTAGTGATACGAAATACGAGACTGAGAGTGATATGGAAATCACATCAAATCAATCGAATAGCGTTGAACATGAATCAGATCCTATTATCCCTATCACAATTTATATGGTTCTAGAAGAACCATTTCCAAGAATAATCACTACTAGAACATCCTCTCACCAATTAATTTCTAATGAGTAAGCCATAAATGCTAGACCAAGACCCATTCATCATCCGTAGAATAATATTGTGGGTACCATCAGAGCGGTTACTAGACAACAAGCTCAAAACTCTCTACAAGATCAAATGTAGAATGATGGATCAGCTCCATTTGTTTTTAAAGTTACTAATAAAGAGAATCAGGTACCTAATGTCCAACCTAAACCTCCTTATAATATTAATGAGCAACTATCAAATATTACAGCTAGAATTTCTCTTTTGGACCTTTTAAGATCTCCTACACATAGAGATGAATTAATGATTACATTAAGCCAGATGATGGTACCACAAGACATTCAACCCAAAGCCATGGCCAATACTATAATAACTCGTGAAGTTGATTGTATTGACTTTCGGGATAGAGACATATCGCAACATAGTTTACATAAGGATAACCCCTTATATATTACTGCCTTAATTGGAGATGTAGCAGTTAAACAAGTCTTGATTGATAATGGTTAATCTTTAAACATATGCACTTTTGAATTCTACCAAATATTTGGGTTTAGAAGTGATGAAATGAAAATAACTAATATGATCATAAAAGCCATCAATGATGAAACATAATAAAAGTGTGGAGTTATTACCATCCCATTATAGGTTGGTCCGAGAACCTTGGATATGACCGTGTTTATTGTACATTGCCCTACATCATACAATATACTCTTGGGTCACCCTTAGATCAACGCGATGCGAGATGTTACCTCAACTTTGCATCAATGTGTTAAATTCAAATTTAAGAATCAGTTTGTTACCATTCATCGTGATCCTAGACCCTTTGATATGTGTGCTTTGGCAAAACCTGTTGGAGTTCAATTTTGCCCTGCTCTGTCATCCACACATCCTAATTCTCATTATCTATCTAAACGTGTGAAACACACACCCATAATGCCATATAATTCTTCTCCATTAGTTCTACCTCTACATATAGCTCAACCATCCTCTGAAAAAACCATATTAGGACCTCAGAAAGACCCTAATCCCACAACCGATGCCTCTTGTTCTACTCTTGTAACTTCTATACCTATAATAGGCCCATTCATCGACATATATACAACATCCATCCACAAAAGGCATAGTTTTCACATCAAAAGATGTAGGAAATATTCCTTCTATCTCTTATGCTCTTACTGACAAGCTCTTACTTGATTTATCTAAAATTTTTATATTAGAGAAAATGAATGCTTCTATGCAAGATTCCCTTGTTTTAAATAAATTTACACCATCTCCTCGTACCTTGGGCCTCCCATAGCCTATGGGAAGTATTTACCAAGTTAGGAGATGTGCTTTTATTTATAAGGGATATGACTGGGGTAGAATACCCAAAAACATCAAGACGCATCATGATGGATATGCTTGATGTTATTTTACTAATGAGTATGTTAAAGCCAAATCTATAATGCTTAAATTGGGATATAAAGGGAAAGTTTTGGAACATTTCTAGAATGGTATGAAAGAACCTTTTGAGGTAGATTCGTGGCCTGCCCGATGTGTTGTGGACCTATTTCCTAGTAAGGGTCAGCCCTTCCCATTTGAGGATGATCACCATCTCATATGCTATCAAGATTATTTGGATGAGTGCGATGCTTTGCATTTAACGAATAAGCCATTTACATGTAATATGCTATCTATAGCTTACCTTGAGATGATCGCTGAATTCGATGATGAGTTGGAGGGAGATATCTTCCATGATGTCTCTATTGAGGAATTATTACATAATGAATTTTATTTTGATGGCTCTATACCTAGTATAGCCCAACTTGAGGCCACGACTCCTAAAGACGAATTATCCAAGCTAACCTTGGAAGAATTACAAGAATTGGGTGTTTCACCTGCCCCACCTAATTTTGAGAAAGATCTACACATGGAAGTAGAAAATGTCATGGAAATTAACATTGGAACTGAGGATAATCCTCACATAATCAACATTGTATCAAAATTGAGTCAAGAAAAATAGGATAAATACATTGCATTTATTAAAGAATATGAAGATGTATTTTCTTGGACATATGAAGATATGCCAGGTTTATACCCTTCTGTAGTTATGCATCACCTAGTAGTCCATCCTGATGCTAAACCTGTTAAATAGAAACTTAGAAAAATGCATCCTAAAGTGGCCTTACTAGTCAAAGGGGAGTTAGAAAAACTCTTGAATGTTATTTTTATACAAGCCATTGATTATGTTGAATGGATCTCGAATGTAGTTCCAGTAACTAATAAAGAAGCTACCAAAGTTAGGGTTTGCATAGACTTTAGAGATATT
Organism: Wollemia nobilis; assembly: GCA_028583015.1. Taxonomy (NCBI): domain Eukaryota; kingdom Viridiplantae; phylum Streptophyta; class Pinopsida; order Araucariales; family Araucariaceae; genus Wollemia; species Wollemia nobilis. Next base: position 3,129,041 of record JAQPPZ010016612.1, read on the forward strand.
AATGATGCATGCCCTAAAGACGATTTTCCTCTTCCCAATATGGGTCAGATCATTGATATTATTGCTAAGAGTGGAATGATATCCTTAATGGATGGATTTTCTAGTTATAATCAGATCAGGATAGCTCCTGAATATCAGGCTAAAACATCCTTTATTACCCCTTGGGGGACATTTTGTTGGAAAGTGATGCCATTTGGTTTGAAGAATGCAGGTGCAACATATAAACGAGCCATGACTTATATCTTTCATGATATGATGCATTATATACTACACGATTATGTAGATGACATTATAGCTCATTCTATTAATGAAGATGACCATTTAGATGACTTGAGAAAAGTATTTAATCGGTTAATGGAATACCTTATCCGATTGAATCTAGCCAAATGTATATTAAGAGTTAATTTTGATAAATTATTGGGGGTTATAGTTTCTTTAGGTGGCATCAAAATTGACCCTCTAAATATTGTAGCTATCACTGATATGCTCGCACCCACAAATATATCTGAATTACAGAGTTTACAAGGTAAGCTTCAAGCTATCCGTCGCTTCATCAATAAGATGGCAAATAAAACCAGACCCTTTCTAAAAATCCTTAAGAAGGATGTCTCCTTCCATTGGGACAATGAATGTCAGGGAGCATTTGAACTCCTCAAACAATATCTTCTTAACCCGCCTGTGCTTTCATAACCTAGACCTGATCACCCATTCATCTTGTATATTTTTGCTTCAAATTTTGCTTTAAGAGCTATGTTAGCTCAACTGGATGATTAGAAAAGAGAGCGTGCCAATTATTACATTAGCGAAACATTAATCAATTATGAAACCTGCTACACAACATTAGAAAAGTTATGTCTAGCAATCGTATTTTCTACACAGAAACTACGCCACTATATGCTCAGTCATAAAATGTATGTTATTGCTAAATTCGATCCTTTGCGGTATCTCATGAGTTGAACTTATTTATCTGGTCGCACAGTAAAGTGGGTTCTTGCTCTAAGCATGTTTGAACTCATGTTAATAGGACATAAGTCTATTAAGGGTCAAATCATAGCAGATCAATTAGCTACCACACCCTTAGAGTCTACCCATCCCCTCATCATTGAGTTTCCTAATGAATACCTTAAACTAGAGGTAGACCATCTAGAGCAATGGTCCTTATACTTTGATAGAGCTTGATGTATGAGTGGGACTGGTGCAGGTATTATTCTAATATCTCCACAGAAACATCTTATACTTTTGTCCTTTAAATTAGCGTTTGCTTGTACTAATAATATTGTTGAATATGAAGCTCTAATCCTTGGCTTACGAGATGCCTTGGCATTAAAAATAAAAAATCTATTAGTTTTTAGTGATTCTCAGCTTGTTATAAATCAAATTAATGATGTTTATCAGACCAGAGATGATAAATTGCATCCATATAAAGCATATGTATTACAATTAATATCTTTATTTGATCAAGTTACCTTGGAAGCTATTCCTAGAACTAGCAATCATGCGACAGATGCCATGGCTGTAGTTGCATCTCTTTTACCCTGGGAGTTAGATGATGAATATGCTACCATCGTTATTCATCGACTCTAGGAACCCGCTTCAAATAAATTATGCTTAAAACATTTTGATGTGTTTCTAATCAACGAAACTACTCCTAAACTTTGGTACAGTGATATATTCAATTTTCTTCAAAATGGGACCTTCCCTGAAGGTTTTAATAAAAACTAGTGGTAGTTATTACATAGATGAGCAAGTCACTTCGTAATAATTGGTATACATTATATAGATATTTTGAAGGATCCTACTGAGATTTTTAAATCTAGAAGAATCTAGATCAACTTTGAGTGAAGCCCACGATGGATCTTGTGGTGGACACTTTAGTGGTAGCGCCATTGCTAAGAAGCTCCTTCGAATTGGGTATTTTTGGCCTACCATGGAGAATGATACACATGATTACATGCGCCATTGCAAAAAATGTTAGAAACATGCTGACCTTGTCTATGCACTTGCACAAGAACTGCAGGCTATTTCATCTCCTTGGCCCTTTTCAAAATGGGGCTTAGACATCATTGGAAAAATCAATCCTATGTCATTTTATGGACACAAATTCATCATAACCACCACCAAGTATTTCATGAAGTGGGTTGAAGCTATGCCCTTAGCTTCTTGCACTAGAACCCAAGTTTCCAAATTTATTTTTAATAAAATTATTTGTAGGTTCAAAATTCCTGCAAATCTCATCTCGGATAATGGAACTTGTTTCAAAAATAAATATGTCAAGAAATTATGTCAAAAATATAAAATTCAACATCGTTGGTCCACTCCCCATTATCCTCAGGGTAATTTCCAAGCAGAAGCATCTAATAAAACATTAATTAAAATCCTCAAAATACTGGTCAATAAATATGGCCGAGATTGGCACATTCAATTATATCCTGCTTTGTGGGCTTATAGAACTAGCGTTCGTACTCCCATGGGCACTTCACCTTTTATTTTGGTTTATGGAGCTGAAGCTATTTTTCCCTTTGAATTAGAAGTTCTTTCTTTGGCTCTACTACTTCAAGATACTGAAGTAGGAGATGAATATCGTGCTAGCAGATTTAGTCAATTGGAACTCTTAGATGTGAAGTGCATCAATGCTTTGGAGCATCTTCGAGCCTACCAGAACAAGATCAAACGAGCATACCTAAAGAAAGTTCATCATCGATCCTTTGAGATCGGTGACCTTGTCTTAAAAGAAAATAAAAAAAATACTAATGCAACTAAAGATCTTAAAGGTAAATTTGAGCCCAACTAGCTTGGACCATATATTATCACTGCCAAATTTGGCTCGGAAGCATACATATTAGCTACCTTAGATGGTAAATATCTTAAATAACCTATGAACATTATGCATCTTAAATGCTATTATGCATAAATTTGGTCATTTCATCATTGTATATATTGTTATTTTGCATATTGTTTCATTTTAGTCATCCATATAAAAATTTCAAAAAAACAGTAATATTATTTATTCTTTCAATTCATAAATTAAAACCAAAATATAAAAAAACATCAAAATCATCAAAATCTTCAAAAAACATTTTCTATTTTTTGCACCTGTCAATTCTTGAAATATTGCAGTTATATTTTCAATTATTTTTGATAAATTAGCATTTATTTGTAATCCCACAATTTCACACTCACATGAATAAATATCTTGATTTTATTTGGTATGATTATTAATCTCTCTTATATCAAAGTCCACATTTGAATTAAATAAAGTTTTGAGCATAGAGAATTGATCTTGTTATTTACTTGAACCAAGTATATCTTTTCACATTAAAATGATTTCATTGCAAATTCAATATGATGCTACATAGTAAAAGTGGTTTCTTGAGTGAAAAGTTTCCCATGCTATCTTATCATGCACATGGTCTAGAATCTTTCAAGAATTGACAAAAGGACAAGCTCACCCCTACCCAGAATAAAAATCCCTTTCTCTAAATCCAATACGAGCAAGTATCCCTAGTATAGGAAGAAAAATAAAATCAAGAAAAATCATGAGAAAAAGAAAAATATCATTTTGTACCATCACAACAATATTTCAGCATTATCTCAGTTTCAAGCAAAAATACAAAAAAAAAAAAAAAAAAAGCAAAAGCAAAATGCAATAAATCCCTTTCCCTACCCCTTGAAAAGAAAAGAAGGGTGAATGAGCTTGAATCCCTAGAATTCTCAATTATTCAAAAACCGTGAGGTAAGCCCCATAATAGGTGGTTTGTGCCCAACCCGCTTGGCCTTGGGTAACTCCTAGCGTGGTGATATGTCTATCACATTACCGACCTTCTTTTGTACAGACCTATGTCTGCTTCTGGATTAGCTAGCTCTTGATGACCCGAATTACATAGTAGTCTGGTACAGTTACATGCATATAAATCATGGTCAACGAACACTTATTTGGTTATTCAAATTACTTGTATCAAATTATCTTGCTCAAAATTGGTAAATGAACAATACAATTGCACACACATTTTTTTTTGAGAGATTTTGTATCATTATGATAAATCAAGGTCGGAAATGAACTCACATATGCACATGAGGGTTCCTTATAAATCTACATTTTGTCTTTGAGATAATTTAAAATATTTATGCAAATCTTTTGGAATAATTTCATCTTCTTATTTGAGAACATCTGCTTAGCGTAAAAACAATTCAATACATTTTTTTCCAAAATCCAAAATTTTCTTTCAAAACATGTTCAAAAATCATACAATAAAGTCACGTTTATATATACTTTTGACTTCCACAATGATGGTATAGTTCCTAAAACCTAAACTAGAATTTTATGCCTAGCGCAAGTCCTCATCTTATATATTTTTTGTTTATCTCAAAATCAAAAATCAATTATGCAAATTATTTTTGGATTTCACAATGATGGTATAAATTCTATACCTATAATTCTATGCCTAGCGTAAACCATTGTTCTAATTTTATTTCCCATTTATTTAATTCATAAAAACATATGGCTTACATCATTATGTTACACAATTTGTGCTTTAAAAAGAATGAACACCTTTTTCTATTTCATTTCATTATGTTAACATTCAATTTTGCAACGATGGTATAATTCCTAGGGAATTGTTCACAATATTATCACACTTAGGAATTTTATGCCTAACACAAATCATATTTTTAATATTTCATGCATAATATTTTCATGAAAATCTGAAAAAAAATCATCACCATCATCATTTTTCATCATCACAACACAAAGTATTAAGATAGTCTCTTAAGCACTCTTTTACTTTTAGCAATATTTCTATATTGGTATTAGCTTGACGACCTAGCGAGTGGCGACTCCATGAAATGGTCATATAACAGTGACAATGTCCTTTGAAATTATTGTTAGAAGTCCCTTTATTTTCAAATCACACCACAAACAACCAATTTGTTTACATCAGATTATTTCATTTAAATTTTACAGCATGACATAAAATTATATTATTTCCAATGACATAATTACATGAATAATCAATCAACAATTCAAAATTTAAAGCATCATAAAACATATGGAAAAGTCATATCACAAAAATATTTATATATATATATATATATATATATATCAAATTTATGTACATCATATCAAAACTGGATTGGTATGCCACAATCTATACCCTGGCATACTCAATCCTCTCAAATATATAGTCTATAGTCAAAAGTAGCTAGTCTCGAGAAGCCCTCGAGCTCTCAGCCTCATCTCCTCTCCCATCCTGGTGTGGAGGAGGTGGTCCCATCGAGGTTCATGTTGTATCATGGGTCCTCGATGTCGATCGTGAGAAAGTCCTTGATGATCCCAAAGTGATTGGCTCTGCAATGGGGGTTAGCAATGATATCCTATGGTTCTCTAAAACCACATGATAGTACAATCCCTAGTAGAATGCAATTTAAGCAATAGCCCACACCAGATCCCAAGTGCTCGTCCCTCCGCTCTGATCATTGAGTCATGTAGCCTCATCTTGTAGTGTCTGTACCTAATCTTAGAGGCAGGCATTCTCAACCCATAGAGCCACCATATTGCTGCTCTCCCTCACCCTGACACCCTTGCCCTTATCGGGCGATGGTGGCCTATCCCTCTACTAAGAAGGGAGTCCCTCCTCCCTCCTCTCTAGCTGCTATGGTCTCTTTGGAGCCTGTGGCACTCTTTGACGTCTCTCCTGAGGAAACCATCATTGCTCCCTCCCTCCGTGACTCCTCGTCACATCGATGGTAGCCTGGTACCACCTCCCCATCTGTTGCACCACAGTGTGCATCAAACCTTGTGCCCTTATTATTTGAGGAGGGTGGATGCCTACATACTAGGCATCATACCCATCTGTGACCCCAATGTCATCCCCATCCACTGGCTGAATGGGGGCATCATCAACATCCTGACTCTAGAACCGCTGCATATCTAGAGCCCCACTCAGTGTAGTATTATCCCAAACAATTTGAAAGTACTCATAGTATCTAAGAGAAGGAATCCCCTCTTGTAAACCAAAATGCCTCAAAAATTGGTCATAGCGATGGAGATCTACCTCTCCCTACTCCATTCTCAGCCAAAAGACTTGCCTAATGCGATCCAAATCTTGTTTATCCTCTCCCCAACCTAGGTGCTCTCTCCATGGCCTCCAGGTGATCTGGTCAGGGATGAGGTCATCTAGAAACCTCCAGGACATTGGCAGATATATCCATCGCTATGACCCTCTCTAGAGCCACCAATAGAAAACCCGGGGTCTCTCTCGATCAACCCTTGTTAGTGGAAGCCCTATCGGCCTTCGCATCGCAATGTGCTCCCAACACCAAACCTGTAGCAGCAATGTCAGTACTAGACATCGACCTCCCTTTTATACAACCCTATAGAGGATCCTATGTAAGTGGCATAGTACAAAACTACCCCAATCAAACCTATAGCCATGGTATCTCATGTCACAAACCACATCTAAGAGTAGCCATGGTAACTTGCATTTGCTCTGGTGGCATATCAGTAGGCAACCCACTACCCCTGCCAAAAATTTAGTCAATCAAGATGCCCCAAGCATTTGCCTCAATGTCTCGATGTTCACTCCACCCTTCTCCAGGGCAAAGCTAGGGTCTCCACATAGTCGCATCATGGCATGGCCTTGATTAGCTGTAGGAGTCATCAATCGCCCATGTATGGGGATCCTCAAGATCCTCCACACATCGTCTAGAGTGGGAGCCATCTCCCATATCGGTAGCCAAAATTTGGATGACCCCAGATACCACCTCTTTGATAGGGCTATCAGTAGCCCCATGTCTGTAGGTATTTGTGGCATATCTACCACATGTTGTAGCCCAACCTCTGATAGTTGATCTTGCTCTTCCTGGTCGAGTGTGGCTACATCATCTCTTAGCCCCCCATATTTCCACTCCTGACTTTTTAGTAATCCTCTCTACAAAATAAACAATAAAACAACAAAAATTATTAATAGATAATCATTACAATCAGTTAAATCAATTTCATCTTATAAAAAAATGATATCGTCCATTATTGGACGATATTGTACTAAATTAAGTCAAATCGTCCTTGGTAGGATGAAATCGTCTTCGATTTCTCAACTTGGGGATCGCCCCTTGTTGTACAGAATCATCCCTATTTCGTTGATTTCACCCCTAGACAAAATCGACGATCTAGGGATAATTTCGATGAAATTGGGACGATTTCATCCCGACATCGTCGACGGCCTAAAAATGGTTACGATGCCCCAAAAATAGTCAAACTTCAAATTAAAAATCACACAAATCAAATTAAAAATATAATATTTTAGGTTTAGATCCTTACCTGCAACCCGCGTCGGACCTTTGTCGATCTGTGTCATTTCCACCATTTTGCCTGTAGAGCTCTAAAACAACAAAAGTGAATAGTAACAATGAATTAGGGTTTTACCTTATTTATTTTTAATGTTATTTAAAAACAATAACCTTTTTTTTTAATTTTGTTTTTCCATGCTTTTACCTCAAACGTTCGATTTGGGTAAAAACTCGGAGGGGGCACCATAGCAAGCAGTTGTACAATTCGACATAGAATCATCATTTAAAAAATGGAATAAATTTTTTCTTTCTCGTAAATCGATAAGAACTCGTATTTAGCACATTTTCTTTGGGAAATTCCCTAATAGCACCCTAAAATTGGCGCAGTTAAACCCTTATTAAAAAGATAAAAATTTGAATTTTAACCCCAAAACCACCCGTTAACCGCTCACCCCGTTTTTTGTGCCATTTTTAAGAGTTGTTTTTATCGTTGGATGATATCGTCGTCGATCAGACGAAATCATCCTAGATCGGATGAATTCATCTGGAACAGAACATCTAGATGATTTCATCCCAAAACCAAAATTTCATAATTAACTTATGTTTCAACAGCCTCTCCAACTTGGGTAGAAGCATGTCTGCACAGTTGGAGATCTCCCATATTGGGATGATACCCAACCTCCTAACCTCCCCCTAATCTTATATAAATTGGGATTTTCTCAGTTTATCCCCCTGGACCTCCTCCTGACTCTCTCTTTGGTTGATTTTCCCTGCCATTTACCTTTGCTATGTTAATACGTCCTATCTACCATTGTTTGCACTCGTAGTTTTAAGTTTTCATTACAGGATTTCACTGTCCTTTAGCTATAGGAATCTCGGATCGTCGTAGGTGATTCCATACAAATTTGGATGATCTTATCGTAGATCGATGATGATCTCGTACGATTGGAGGTGATCTCGACTACAGTTCAGATTAGGGACAATCAGAGCCCTGAGTTTGCATTTCTCATCTTCCTTCCTCATTTTATTATGCATTAGCTTGATTTATTTTCATTCTGCATCCTGGAGTTCACCTCATTTAGCATAAATGCATGATAAAGTTAAAATAAGTTATTAGAAAAATGCATTTTCTTTAATCTGCTATCTAGATTTATCAGTTAAGCATTTATACTATCATTTCTATCATTTTTTATTATTCTTGCAGTTGCATTTTCGGTTTTTGGTGTCTATTTTCTGTGATTGCAAGTTTTTGATGAATTCATCTGACGAATTCATCAGATAGACGATGATATTGTCTAATCTTAGATGATCGACTATGATATGGGATGATTATGTATAATTGCAGATGATCCTATCATATTCGGAATGATCTGGACTCCTACAAGCTTCAGAATCTTTATCAAACATTTGGAATCAGGTGTATTCTTTCTCATTTAACATATTCCTTATATTTAGGATTCATTTATGCTTTCGGTATTCATATAAATCGGCATTTTCATATAGAATAGCTTAGATTTATTTTGGCCAACCTAGGAATATGAATGATTGAGTATAAAAAATGAACACATCAAACCCATTCTCAACATAGGCATGGAAACTACCACTCAAAGTTTCTTGGTGAACCCCACCATCCGTCGAAAATTCACCCTTATACCCCTCCCCCAAGAGGCACGACCTTCAAAGGGCCTCTCAGTCCGAGGTATTGTCCCATCCTTCTCGCATCCCCCTTTCGGGCATGGATCCTTTAGCCTAAAGGTAAGGGCACAAAAAATTTGGGTCAGTACACTTCCTTATAATTTTATTCTTAAGAACCTAGCAAAATTTTAATATCATCATAGTAGGATTCATACTTGTGAACTTAGAGCAATACTCCACTATTTTTATTTGCTTTACTTGCATAAGATAAACCGCATTTGATGTAGAATATCCTTTGTAAAATATTCAATGAAGTTCTTTGATGGCAGGCCATAAAATAGGATCCCCATGTTAGCATACTTACTACAAAAACCATTAGTGAGATTTGATTTCCAAATTAGAAGCTAATAATATGATAAAAATTATTTTAGAGACATATTATAGATGGATACATATTTTCATCATGGCCATCCATCCTCAAGGATTGATACCTTCAAAGTTGGGTATGTTGATTCAAGGAACATGAATATCATAAATCCATTTGGCAAAATTAGAAGTACTTCCTACTATGGAATCCAAATCAAAATAAAACCCTAGATCATAAGCATCAAATATTGAAGGACTATGACCAGGTGGTAGTTGTAGAAGAACACTAGTATTTGGTGCATGATGATTGATGAGATGTTACTATTTGTTGGTTTTTTTTAACCTTAGACAAGATAAGGCATAGTGGTGGATATTTGTAGTATTATTTTGATGTTATTAAAGGGCATGTCTATGGAAGTAGTCAATTGGTTTTCAACACTCAAGGACTTGACAATGGAAATAATTGTTTGTTCTTGATTCAAAGAAAATGTATGAAGACTAGAGTCAATAGTACTAGGAATAGGAATACCAATTGAAGGGATAGTGGATAGTTTATTCCTTCTAAAATACTTTAAGCATGTTCTTGGTTCTACTCTACACTCTATTATTCTTACAAATATATTATTTTATTTTTGAAATATTTGCATCCCATTTCTTACTATTACAATATAGCCTTGGTAATGGATTATTTTTATATGTTAAATCATAATATTTATTTATATCATGATATTATATATGTATATATACATAGGCAAAGTGGATCTAGAATTTCATAAAATATGTGACCTTATTCTTCTTTACATAAATAATCCTTGTATTTCATAGGTTCCCTCTAACAAGACCACAAACCCTATTTGAGTTAAATCTAGCTTGATTAGCTATATTCTCTAATCTTACAATCATGTTCATCCTATATATAGTCCCTTTTGACTTTGCTTGGTGGTTTCTTTATTTCGTAGTGTTATGTGAGCATATATTATATGGTGATTATCGCATGGGATCTATTTGATATTTTAAATAATATTTTTTAGTTTGTATGTATCATCTTCAAAAATGCAATAATTCTACCCTTAAAGAAAAGAGCATTTAGATAATGAAGAATAATATTGGTGATTCAATATGAAATATTCTAGAACAAAGCATAAAATTATCTAGGTATGATGATAGGAAAATGCTTCCTAATACTAATGCTATCATTGATATTATTTTTTCATTTGGTGTTTATTTATTTGTGTACTTTGATCATATAAAATATTGACTAACATATTTTTATCAACTAATTGATTCTTTCACCAAAATTATAATCATGTAGCTATTAAATGGATAGTTTTTTTTTTCCATGGGTACAAATAGTAAGAGGGTATTTAAAATGTAACGGTAATTTTCCATAGTCCATGATAGGATCATTATATAAATGTTGACCTTTTAATTTTATATAGGAAATAGTCTAAACTATTACTCTTAAAATAATTTTAAAGATATGGATCTATTGGTTGTAATGTCAAAAATGAATGTGATTGAAAGCACGAGGATAAGGAAGAAAATGGCGTATAGGGCACGATGCAAAAAAAAGCATACGTAACGCTAAGTCCTACGAATGAATCAAAGAACTAAAGTGCATGAAAAGAGAAAACAAATGAACTGAAACAAGATATAAAGCAAATGTAAAGTGCATCCCTTTATTTTATTGATTTTTCTTTGAGATATGGTTACAATACATCTCCTTCATTTTTGGGGTCTAGGAGAGTTAGATATAGTTTTGTTACACCACAGATGGTACGCTCCCCTTCGGGATCTTCCCCATGCCCACATTTGAAATGGGTGGGCCAAATGTCACTGCCACTTGCATGAATGCATCTGTAGTTCCTTGCTACATCTCCGGTGTTGAGATCCTGTGTTCAAAGAAACAATAAATGATTAATAGGCCCTGCGGATGGAGGGAAACATGCAATCCCCAAGGCCTCCGGTTAATGCATGCATGAAATAATTAAAACGGTAATAAATACATGTCAGAATAAGATGAAAATTTAATAGAAGCATGCAAACACCATCATGAATACACTGCAAAAGGAATAGTCATGAAATCTGCTATAGATTTCTAATCGCTCTAGGACGAGACGATTAGGACTATCATAAAATGTCAGAATGCAACCTCCTAAATGTCCCATTCAAAGCCCTCCAAAACACCTACAAAATTGGGGTTAGGTAAAATGGGGCATTTTGAGATGACCCAAAAGGTCATATTTTATAGATTCAGCCTCGATCACCCTATATCTAAAGATACTCCCTATACGTTAGTGAAAGCGAAAAACAATGAAAACACAGTCAAAACTCATAAGAATGGCATGAAATTTGAATGGCAGCATATATGAATGACATAAAATAAGATGCAAAAGAAATAGTGAAGAAATTTGCTATATATTTCTAATCGCTCCGGGGTGGGGCGATTAGGACTACAACAGTAGGGGAGCACTCGAGGGTAGGATGCCCACTGTTTGGGGCTTGGTTTCGACACCAATCCACTTGGGATGGGTCCAAAAACTCCTAGGGAGTTGTGTCAAAAAATTGTGTGGGATATTGTGGCTAAAATTTTGGGTTTTGGGTCAGTATTGTGCTTCCAATGTTCACCCAATAACCTCCCTTCCAAAAGAGAGATCAAGGATGTAATAAGCACAAGTAAGGGGTGAGGATTTAATTCGGTAGCACTCTGTTGCTCCAAATGTTCATGCTCTATCCTTTTTGGGGTGAGGAGACTCATCATTTTATATACTTGAGGTTCTCTTGTGAATGAGCATGCAGAGGTGCCACTTGGTCATTATGCCTTCTCAGGGGAGAGAAGATTCCTCCCTGATTAAGGGCTCCATGACTGCCTCTTTGAGCTCAAAAATGCTCACTCACACTCCCATGCATTGAATATGGAGTTGAGTGGCAGATCTAAGCTGCCATTTGTCAAGGTTTGGTTGTTTGCCCGTTAAACCTGCTATTCGCCCCACCCTGGAGTGAATGCTACTAATCATCCCGGGGTGGGATGAATACCAGTTTGTAATCATCCCAGGGTGGAACGAATAGGGAGCATAGTGCCTGAAAGGTGCCAAATTGACCTTTGACCTTCCAAAACTGCTTTGGGAGTGTTTAGGACCACTGTTTAACCTCTAGAGGCTGCCCTAGGGGCTGTTTATGTCAATTTGATCAGTTCTTGTCATCACATAATCATATTGGTGCTATTTTGGTGTCTACAGATGCCCCTTTTTGGGATGCACTATGCGTGGTACAGTGCTGAGCAAAAATAGATAACCAAAGCACTTAATGATTAGGGTTTCTCAATAACCTAACCAAATTTTGATGTCTCGAGTATGGAAAGGGCATGTATTCTTGAATCCTTGCTTCTGACGAGATAAGAAGCTTAATTCAAGTGTTAACATTTTTCGGTGAGGTCTTACTTGATCTTGGATATTGTTCAGTCATGAATAGGCAAAGGGCACAACCTTTTGTCTGTGGGAACCTTGAGTTTATGATTCTAGAATGCCAAGTGTTTGATAAGCTTGTGATTATTGCTTGTTTGCTTCCACAAGCTAGAGTGTGATTATATTTGTCAATGATTCTTTGAATACATGCCATTTCCTTGATTAGGTGTGTATTTTTTGATTGGTGACTAAGTGTGACTATCCCCTCAAGCGACGAATCGATGACGGAATGACCAACATGAGAAAAGTGATGAGTTGCTTGACCCAAGATGACTTATGATAAGGGTGCCTTCAATTTTTTTTCTTTGATCGCTTATGTAGTTTCTGAACAATCTGACCTATTTTTGGTGGGTTTTAACCCTTTTTGTGATGCATTTTGGAGCTGAAATTGTCAAAAATCCATCCTCTTATGGATCGGTCTGGCTACGATAACCTTCTTAGGGAGTAGGATATTGATAATTTGTGGCCCTGACATTGGTTTTGTATGCCAATAATGTTAGGCACAAAGGCACATTTGTTCGGCAATGTTATTGCTATTTTTGGGTGGGTTTGGACCCTTTTTGTGACGCCTTTTGGGGGGAATTCTCAAAAATCCGTCCTCCCGCATAGTGATCTGACTATGGTAGACTTCTTAGGGACTAGGATAGTGATGATTTGTGACCCCAACATTGGTTTTGGATGCCTCGAAGCATAGGTGTAAAGGTGCCTTTGTTCAGTAATTTTATTGCTTTTTTTTGTGCATTTTGGATGTAGTTTTGGTTGTTTTTTATTTTCTTGCTCTGTAATCATCTTAGGGTGGGACAAATACCAGTTTTGTAATCATCCCAGGGTGGTACGAGCACTAACTAGAGCACTCATCCTAGGGTGGAATTATTACAGGCCTAAGAGCCTATATAAGGGCCAAAACTAGGTTTTGGGCTCATTTGCATTTGTTTTTTCTGGCGATTTGGAGCTGAGAAGGAGGAGTTCGAGTCTGCGTAGCGGAGTATTGTCGAGATTTTGTAGATACCATGAGTGCACGAACTAGATCTTCGAGTGGCAGAGTTGAGGCAAGACCGATAGGTGCTCCTTCAATTTTTTTTTTTAATTTTTTTTTAGTACAGTGTAAAACCGTAATTTATTTTGTTTTTGTGCATCATAAGGTTAGAAAAAGCCCTAGCTGTTTTTAATGTTTTAATATGTTTTTTTTTTATACTTAAAATTTAAAATCCTAGCACAGTTGTAATGTTTTGTTTGATGTTTTTGTCCACATGTAAGGTTAAACCCTAAATGAATTTGGTGGTTTTATTTGTTTTGTTTTGTGCAACATAAGGTTTTAAAAAAACCCTAGGTTTAATTTTGTTGTTTTGATTTGTTTTTACTTTTTTGTATTTTGTTTGTTTAATGTAGGATTAAACCCTAGGTTAATTTTTTTTTTGTTTTTGTGTGTTTTTGTATTTGTATTTTGTGTGGCGTTGTTTAAACTAAGATCAAAACCCTAGTTTTTTTTTTTTTTTAATTGTTTTTTTTTAGTCTAAACTAGAGTTAAAAACCCTAGGTTAAAAATTTTGTTTTTATGTTACGTTGGGGGGGGGGGGGGCGGGGGCCCCCCCCCCCCCAATAGGGAGAGACAGGAGGACGTTTATCAGATTCTACAAATTTTGATATATGGGCTGCCCATTCAAATGACTCCTCATGATCAACGGACGACAGTGCTGAAATTATGCTTTGGGCATGCAGCGGAGATGGGGGTGGATGAGGCCGTGGAGAGGGCAGAGGGGTACTGCCTAATTGGTAGGATTTTGGTGCGATGGTGGCTAGAGAAGGGCATGTTGGGGGTGAGGCATGCATTGCTCATGACTCTCGTCTCCAACATGTTTCTTCCCGACTCCTCAGGTGTGAGGTTACCTTGGAACCTACTTGAGGTGGTATTTAGACTTGTGGAGTTTTCAACCTCAGTGCCATTGATTATGAGGTGGGGTCAGACATTACTGGCATAGCTTTATGATGAGCTGTATGAGGTCCATTGCTGAAGGTGGAAGGGGATTGGATGCAGCTACCTATTGCAGTGTTGGGGGTGGCAGAACATAGCTATGGAGTAGCCATAGGATTTTTCATGGACCACTCAGGCAGAGATGGTGGATAGGGAGATTGGTTATGCAGCTCTATGGCATAGGTCAGAGGAGCATGGGTAGAGTCAATGGTGGGCAGGTGAAGTTAGTCACTACACTGATGCCTTCTCATGGCTTGCTCTTGGGGAGGTGTGCTGGCGGCCATATTGGGACTGTACAGCTTGGCTTGAGGCTAGAGAGTGGCTTCAACGAGTGCGTAGGGGGAGATGGCTAATCGGGTGACATGGGACCGAGCAGGAGTACTTCTTGTACATTTGGGTTACTTGAAAATTTGGGGTGCACCAGGGATTGCTTGGTGAGCCCTGGCAATAAGAGGACTCTGGCTTGGATGATCATTGAGCCATTGGGTGAGGAGTCGGATGTAGTGATCGATGTTCCCAACATGGATAATGTTAGGATGACTGTCGAGTATGACCAATGGTGGACAATGTTGTGATGGCGAGGTGAGAGACCTCTAGGAGGTGTGGATGTGGCAACAGTAGGTGATGAGGGTGTAGAGGCATCGGGAGAGGGTTGCGGGGCTTCGATCGATGATGCAGATATGGTGGAGGTTGATGACTTTTGTGGGGATGATTCAAGAGTTCCAAAGCATCTAGATACACAGGATGTCCTAGAGTGTGGGTGTCGGAGCAGCATGTCATTTCATAGAGGCCTATGCCTCAAGAAGTCCTAGAGGGTATGGAGGCAAGGGTTCGCACTGAGATAGCATGATTAGAGGATCTACTGTGGAGACAATATAAGGAGCATGGGGATGTTCTACAGGAGAGGGATCTCTTGTGGACTCAGTTGGCATATTGAGATAATGCATTGGCTATGTACCATCGGTGGGATGGGGACACAGATGCTTTGCGGGAGAGGGATCTCTTATGGACTCAGTTGGCATAGTGTGATGACGCATTGGCTATATACCATCGATGGGAGGTGTATTGGGTCTATCATCAATTTTATTTGGAGGTAGATATTATCCACCTTGATGGGTAGTTACCTGATATCACTCGAAGTGGATCATTGCATCGTACGAGAGATAGTGAGGCTGAGCAGTCTGCTTCCTCTCATCGAAGGTGGGTGGGTGAGGGTAGCACTAGTGGGCATGATGCAGGGGCTGGCAGCAACTACCCTAAGAGGTCTCATAGGACCCACACCACTGAGGGTAGTTCCAGTCACACTGATCCTATGTGATCATGGTGGCCAAATCCCTAGGCTTGGGGTTTTTGATTTTTTGATTTTTTTTTGTGAGGTCTGAGGACCATTTTATTGTAGCCTGCAAGCATTTTGGTGATATATACACATGACTTTGTTTTTTATTATGCACTTCATGATTTATCATTTATTTTATGCACATTTATTTAGTTGATGTATGCATGGGTTATTATGAATGTGATGTTTCTAATTATATGATGTATGGATATGGAATGAAGGAAATGATTTGTTGATAACTTGGTGGTGGCACCATAGACTGTACAGGATTTTCTGGCTTGATGTACTATGTGATGACTTCATGGGATGACTTTGCATGTGTAATATACTTTTTTCTTTGTATTTTTTTAATGGTGATGTAATAATGGAATGTGCTACAGTTGTGCTAAAATATAGTTAAGGTTTTCTAAAGCTCAAATGTTTTTAACTAACTAGCCAAGACTATATATTTATCTTACAAGACTTTTGAACGATGTACAAATCAGACTGGAGTTTGACCAAGTTATTTCACATCCCTGTGTGTGTGATTGAATTCGTTTATGTGGTATTTATCAGGATACCACCAGTTCCAGATAGGCTGTCAACCAAACCTGTACTAAGGATCACCTAATTAGCTCCACTAACTCCTTTCTTGTATTCTAGTAATATTAAGCTATGATGTAATCTAGGATACCATAAGCTAGCTCATCCACATGCAAAAATTTATCTATACACAATTTTAATGCGACAAATATATCGTCATGCGAGAGGTTTTCCGTCAGTGACCAGCATGCTATCCACCAAACCGGTACTAAGGATCACCTCATGACCTTATGAATGCTGAGAGTTCTAGGGATTCAAGTTCGAATCCCTTATTTTATTCACTTTTATTTGGGATACTTGCTCTTATATGTAGTGATAAAAATCATTGTTTATTTTTATTTTTATTTTCTTTTGAGCAAGGGATTGGAATTTTGAGTGATGAGAATCACTATTGCTTGTGCTTTTTGATGTATGCACTTTGTGGGTTTGGATATCAAACTTTGGAGTTTGTATTTTGAATTTTGCAATTTTTGATGTTTGCAACCCTTTGAGGATTTTGTCCTTTTGCCAACTCTCAGCATTCTTGGGGTCATTCGCATAGGGGGATGAGCAAGATAACCGTTTTGTGTATGGTAACCTAGCCTGTTATGTAGGTTTCATCTTTCGTTCACACAAATTGGGAAATTTTATGTGTTTTAACTTGTGTTGGGATGCTACGTAACAAGTTGTGATCCAAGTAAAACTCTACTTTTGTAAAATCTGTCTGACTTTGTATAGTTTTTGGCTAGAAATATAATGACAGCTGAATGACGAAAGCCCTGAATACATTAGAAGACAACTGATTATGATATGGTGAAAAATATGGATGGCGTTTATTTTTGCTGGACCATTTACAAAGTGGATAAATGTGGAAAATTATGAAATTTCCGAGTAATTACAGTCTATGGTGCATTTGACCTGTATGACCAAAAAATATGCAATGTACGTTTGCGATGCCTAATGCAACTTTTTTTTTTGTTATTTTTGATTATTTATTGTTTTTGAAAATTCTTTATGGTTGGTTTATCCCAAGTGGGTG
Source organism: Wollemia nobilis (assembly GCA_028583015.1). NCBI lineage: Eukaryota > Viridiplantae > Streptophyta > Pinopsida > Araucariales > Araucariaceae > Wollemia > Wollemia nobilis. The sequence continues at coordinate 3,146,698 of JAQPPZ010016612.1, forward strand.
CGGTCCAAGTGATTCTTTTGGATCCTTGGAGGTGTTGAGGTGACCAAAGGGTTTATAGATACCTTTAGGGCATTTGTGGGTTGACCAAGTGATTGTGGGAATCCTTGGAGATTTTAGGGTGACCAAAGGGTTGTGGGCACCTTTGGGGCATTTTGGGGTTGACCAAGTGATTGTGAGAATCCTTGGAGCTTTTTGGTTTGAACAAAGGGATTATGGGCACCTTTGGGGTATTTTTGGGGTTGACCAAGCGATTGTGAGAATCGTTGGAGCTTTTGAGGTGACCAAAGGGTTTTTAGATAACTTTGGGGCATTTTGGGGTTGACCAAGCGATTATGAGAATCCTTGGAGCTTTTTGGTTTGACCAAAGGGATTATGGGCACCTTTGGGGTATTTTTGGGGTTGACCAAGCGATTGTGAGAATCCTTGGAGCTTTTGAGGTGACCAAAGGGTTTATAGATACCTTTGGGGAATTTTTGGGTTGACCAAGTGATTGTGGGAATCCTTTGAGCTGTTGAGGTGACCAAAGGGTTTATAGATACCTTTGGGATATTTTTGGGTTGACCAAGCGATTGTGGGAATCCTTGGAGCTTTTGGGGTGACCAAAGGGTTATGGGCACCTTTGGAGCGCTTTTGGGTTGACCAAGTGATTGTGGGAATCCTTGGAGCTTTTGGTTTGACCAAAGAGATTATGGGCACCTTTGGGGAATTTTTTGGTTGACCAAGTGATTATGGGAATCCTTGGAGCCTTTTGGGGTGGGCCATGGCTCTTTTAAATGTGGAATGGCCTCAAATGACTGATGTTCAAGGGTTCTAATTCCTTGATTCCTTCAAGAGAGGCGAGCCGATATGTTCCAGTCCTATTTTACTATCGATGACATAAGGACCTAACCAATTTTCCATGAACTTATCCCTTAAATGGGGCGACAAGTTAGAATTTTGTTGTTTCTCTTTTAAGACCAAGTCACCAACCTAAAAATCCCTCAGGTGAACTTTCATGTTATATGATTTCTTAAGTCGCTCTTGATAGATAAGTAAATGCTCGAGAGCATTAATGTGTCATTCATCGAGCAACATAAGTTGGTCTAACCGGGCCTACCGTGTAGTGTCATCATCGATGAAATATTGCATTTATATGCACTGGGAAGGTATTTCCAACTTGAGAGGTATGACTGCCTTGGAGCCATACACCAACGAAAATGGAGTTGCCCTAGTGGGCATCCGAATGCTAGTGCGATAAGCCCAAATATCAAGTTGGATTTGAATGTGCCAATCCTTGTGAGTATCTGTGACTATCTTTTTAAGGATGCCAACTAGTGTTTTGTTTGATGCCTCTACTTACCCATTTGCCTGCGGATAATAAGGTGTCAAAAAATTGTGCTGAATTTTGTACTTTGTTGTCAAAGCACGCACATATTTGTTCTTAAACGACATCCCATTATCCGAGATGATCTTGGATGGAATACAAAAATGACATATGATGTTATGTAAAATAAACTCCACAATGTGGGTCCCAATCATAGAGGTAAGCAAAATTGCTTCCACCCATTTGGTGAAGTACTCTGTGGCCGTTATGATAAATGTTTGATGACCTAAAGATGTAGGGGAGATCTTTCCAATTGGATCGGCTGCAAGGCCTGAGAAGGTGCATGTGTCAAATTAGCATGGTGTTGACATTTCATGCACTTCCTTAGATACGTAGAACAATATCGCTTTGAAGATGGCCAATAATAGCCCATGCGAAGAATGCACTTTACGATGGCCATACCACTAAAGTGGCCACTATATGTACCATCGTGCGCTTGGGTGATCACCCAAGAAGACTCCTACTGGTCCAAGCAATGGAGGAGGATCCCTTCGTAGCTCCGATGGTACAAAATATCTCCTAGCAAGATATGTTTTGCCACTTTCTATTTGAATGATCTTTTTGTGGTGTGCGTCAATCCAAGTGGGAGGTTACCTATCTTGAGGTTGTCTCTTATGGGTGTGTACCAATCCTACTAATCAAAAACCTTGATGGTATGAACTGCCAATCCCTCTTGAAGCTCGTCCCTAGCAAAAGATGAGCAGGAATGAACTTGTAAAAATAGAGTTGTGTTGCTATTAATAGGGGTCAGGGAGAAAAATGACCCCCAGTTGGCATGATTCAGACTATCATGGATTCGAGAGAACTTATCCTGAGATGGTTCAATCTGGATCAGGTGGATTCCTAGCGTTAGGTCAGAGCTTTCATGCTCCATCACAGATTGCGATAATGTTTTGACTTGAATGGTTGTCATCTCACCAAAAGGGTTTTATGGGATTAGTGACCCCAAGGAGGCCATAATGTCCACAAAATGATTTGATGATCGAGGGAGTGCCTCAATGTCATACCATTCAAGTTTTTCCAAGAATTTGTCCACAAGGGCTTGTAGGCCTGTAGAACTGGGAATTTGCATTGGAATACCCCTTTCACTTGGTTGACAATTAACAATGGATCACCAAATATGTTCACGCATTTGATGTTCATGATGATTGCTATCTGAAGACCTATGAGCAAGGCTTCATATTCGGCATTGTTGTTGGTGCATGGGAAATCTAGTTTAAATGATAGAGGCATTGGAGCACCTTGTGGTGTGAAGAATATGATTACCATGCCACCCCCTTGCTCACATTTAGAACCATCAAAAAATAGGGTTATGTCGGCCTGTGACTCAGGCTCATTAGAATCTAGAAATTCCGAGACATGGAAGACCCCATCATTGGGTAGCTCTACGATCATAGGTTGATCGTCTTCAAGAGGATCCTCTGCTAGTTGATCAACGATGACTTGACCTTTGATGGACTTCTTTCCAATGAATTCGATGTCAAACTCTGTCAAAAACATGATCCATTTTGTTGTGCGGCTACTATGATAAGTACGACTCATCATGTACCACAATGGATTATCCTTAGACACAACATACATCATATTTCTCAACATGTAGTGGCATAGATTTTTGGTGGTAAATACCACTACTAAGCATAGCATCTCGACGTATGCATAGTTAATTTCGTAACTGACCAAGGTGCGACTAAGATAGTAAGTAGCTTGTTCTTTATGTAGTTCATTTTTCTAAGCTAGCATGGCGCCCAATGCCACATCAATAGCTAATATGTATAAATAGAATGACACTCCTTGTCTAGGTGGTGCCAATACTAGTGGTGAAGCCAAGTATTGTTTAATGTCATCAAAGGCTGATTGGCACTCGTCATCCCAATGAAACAATTTAATAATTTATTCATGGGTCGGCACTTGTCAGATAGCTGCACTATTAAGCACTTGATTGATGCGACCTTTCCCTACAAGCTTTTGAGCTGCTTGATGGTGTTTGGGGGAAGCATTTCAAGGATTGCCTTGAATTTATTTGGATCTACCTTGATGCCTCATTTTGAGACTATGAAACCCAAGAGTTTTCTAGATGTGATGCCAAACATGCACTTCTTGGGGTTTTGTCTGACTTTGTGTTCGATGAGGCGATCGAGGATCTTGCTTAAGTCATTGAGATGATCTGGGCATAAAAGAGATTTGGCCAATAAATCATCCATATAGTCTTCCAAATTTTTATGCATGTGATCATGGAATATGTATGTCATAGCGCGTTGGTAGGTGACACCAGCATTTTTAAGGCCAAAGGGCATGACCTTATAACAAAATGTCCCCCAAGGCATTGTGAACATCATTTTTAGTTGATCCTCAAGATTGATACGAATCTGGTTGTATCCCAAGAAACCATCCATGAGGGAAAGCATTTTGTGGCCTACTATAGTTTTTACTAATGAGTCAATGCTAGGCAAGGGGAAATCATCCTTGGGACTCGCTTTGTTTAGATCTTGAAAATCGATGCATATATGAATCCTCCCGTCAGTATTTTTGATGGGTACCATGTTGGACAACCATGGTGGGTAATCCACACAGATGACAAATTGTGCATCCAACAACTTTTGTAAATTTTCCTTGACCATTAAGGCTATTGTTGGGTGTATCTTACGTAGTTTTTTCTTAATTGGTTTGACTTTCAAATCAAGCGTTAGATTATGCATGACTAGCTATGGGTCTAGCCCCGACATGTCTTTGTAGGACCATGCAAAAACCTCCTTCTTCTCTTTGAGAAGGGCAATTTAATTGGCTTGCTCTTCGAGGGATAGAATTACCCCCAGCTTGATGATTTGTAGATTCATTGGATCAGAGCTAATGTCTACATCAATCGTATCTCTGACCGACATGTGGGACCCATCCTCCAATTGGTGTGGAGTTGGAATCTGGTGGATATCATTTGCTGAATTTAGATCTATGTTTGGAATGTCGGGTTCCTCTTCAGCATGGAAGATATCTTGAGTTGGTCTTGAGGTGAAATAAAGCATCTCACCACATGGCCAGTACTCTGATGGGGATGGTGGTGAGTTAGCATGATCTCAGTCTATGGCATCTAGGTTTAGATACAATGGTCATTCTAGATCGACTGGATTGTGGATGGGGGTAGTTAAGTCAATGGATATCATGTTGATGAAGTGAATTTGGTCTCCATTACCATGCGGGTGGTGACTCGAACATCCTTGGTGATCTTTGTGCCCCAGATCTGGCTCTGTGGGTATTGGCACAAATGGATCGACCCTTTGTGTAGATGAAAGGATAGGGTCTACCCTTGGCATTGATGGCTCTATAGGGTCTCTGGACGGAAGGTGCTCTCTGTATGCCTGAAGTGGTGGGTGTAGCACTTGGTCTAACTATGCTTGGTTTAGGTGCCACCTATGCCTTGGCCCCATGTTTAGTTGTTCAAACATGTCATCAATGTCCATGGGGTATTCTCATTGTTGCTACCGCATGTGGTTGAGGTATTCCATCTTAGTATCATCTTCATAATCACTATCGGAGATCCATAGACCTTCATTGGCTTTGACAATTGTTTGCAGTATGTGTGGCTCATTCTGCTCGAGTAAGTTAATTTGGTCCCATCGGGGTTGTTCCGCACTCTGTAGGAGGACCTGATTCTTGTGAGGTGGCATTTGCTTGACTGGAGCATCAAAGGGGAACATCATCATGAAGTTCTCCTGATAGTCATCTATGTTCGTCACTTGCAAGTGATTGTTATCAGACTTGAAAGGGTCCCAAGGTGCTACCTCATACTCTGACTCATCTTCTAAAGATCCTTCTTGGCCTTGTCTATATCCCTCTTAGAGGTAAGTTCTTGAAATTTTCCCTTTCTCGATCGAAGGGGAGGAGTTTTTGAGGCCCACAAGGTTGGTTGTTAACAATGGGAGATAATCCCCCAACGTGTATGTTGTGTTAGGATTGGCATATGGATCTTGTGCCAACCCATCCTTGTTGCCTAGCCCTAGGTATTGCATGTTCTCTACCAAGATGTCAAGGGGTAGAGGGTGGTTGAACCCTACTCCTAATTTGTCATACGACATCTGATATCGTGGTTGACAAAGAACGTGCACCCCTTGTTCATATCTGTCTAACCCATATCCATACCAGTTACATTAGCCAAGGTATTTCAAAGAAAATTATGGGTTAGAAAAATAGTTGACATCCTCAGCAAAGGGCTCTTCATCTTCTTCCTCTTGTAGGTAAGGTTCAATACCATTGTTGATGCCCCCATATACAAAATTTGTCTGATTTGGTGGGTAGCCCAAAGGGACAATAGTGCCAATGGGGAGGCAAGGTCTCCCCATGTCATGCATGGACTCAAGTGCGGGTGTTGCTATGATGTTCCACACTAGATACTCCCCCAGGCCCGTATTGGCCATCTCAACGATGATTATTGGTGGTTGAGGGGGAGGGAATGGGAGTTATTCATGAGTCCACTCCATGTCGGGTGAACTAGGCATCTCGACTTCCATCTGACTAGGCACCTCTTTGGTAGAGATGGTTGATACTGATGGTGATGCCTCTTCTAGGGGTTTCTTCCCATTGTCCTTCAAGGTGGCCACCATAGGTGGCATCATTGGTGAAGCACCAGACGATGAATATGGACCCGATTGGGGGTTTTATGGACTTAAAAGTGGGGATGTATGCGAAATTGGACCCTATTTGGACGAATTCAACTGAAAGTCCAAATGTGTTGATGGAATGGTCAATTTTGGCATCAGCTACACTACATTGCAATACTTGAAAGGATCTAAGTCTGTTGGGACTACATGCACTTGCCCTTTGAATGTGTACTTTAGGCATTGATGGGCTATCAAAGGGACACACTTTATGTCCCTGATCCAAGGCCTGTCCAAAAAAATATTGTAGGCCATCTCACCCTCCAAGATGTGGCACAATGTAGGAATAATATTTTGTCCCACTTGGATGGGCAGGAAAATTGTGTCAACCATCAAGCATATTGCATCATTGAATGCTCAAAGAGTATAGGTGGAGGCGATAATGTGAGATGTTGGCAACTTGAGGTGTTTCAATGCTGTTGTTGTGATTATATTGCTGGATGAGCCAGTGTCCACTAACACCCTCTTAAATAGAATCTTGTTGACCCACGCAATGACGTGTAGGGGTGGATCCACCATATCACCAGTCACCGATTTCAGTTTGCCTTCTCTAAAGGTGATGACTAGATCTGTACATTGTTTTACATGTCCCACAAAGTTGTTGAAAGAATTTTCCTCATGGTGCTATAGCTTGATGGCCTTAATTATCTCCATTAGAGCCTCCCGATGGGGCGATGATTGTTGTATGAGCTCATAGATGGAGAGCCTAGCCAACATGGTCCTTAAACTTTGGGTAAGTTTAGTCCGAATCATGGCCACTCGTCTAGGCAAAGGAGGTTGTGTAGGGTGCTATTGAGGTTGTGAAGTTGATGGAACCTCTCATGTAGCTGTCGTGGGTGCATCTGTGCTTGGGTACATCTTGTTCTGAATCACTATGCTTATCATCCCTACATACCCCTACATGGGGCATTTTTGTGTCACCTAATTGACATGTAGAGTCTTTGCTTGTGCATCATGGGCAGGCATGGGGTATTTGAAGACCTCCATCTGTTGGTTTCTTGGTGCTATGGGATTATCCACCACTAGCATCTTTGTGTCTATTAGGTCTTGCACTAAGCTTTTGAAATTCCAGCACGCATAAAGGTCATGTCATTTCTGTCGATGAAATCTATAGTACAAGTCTTCTCTATAGCCCTTGGGTTTTGGCATGTTGGGGTCTACGGGTTGACTTTCTGATAGGTTTATCAAGTTCACCATGGACAAGCGGTCAAACAAGTAATCCTTAGACTCTATGAAGGGTGTGAATTTTCGCCTAGGGCAATGCCACTAATTTTACTCTTGCCTATGATTTTCCTTTTCATAGGTTTCAAGAGTAATTGCCTGATAATTAGCCTTTGTGGGCTATGTTGCTTGTGCAAGCTTAGGTATGTTTATAGCAACCTGATTGACCATAGTAGCTTTCGGTTGTGTTGACCCAGTTTTGACATTTTTGGGCCACTCTTTCTTTCGTGCCTTGGCAATCTTGTCATCCTATATCTTGATCTCCTCAATGATTTTGGCTTGCACCAGAGCTTCCTCAAGAGTGGTGCATTGTTGTAGCTACAATAGCATGAATATCAATCTTAGGAAACTTTTCAAGAACATTTGGGTTAGGTCGGCCATGGGAGGGAGGCAAGGTAGCTTTGAAAGCAACGTCCTCCATCGATTTCCATAAGTTGCCATGGTCTCTTCCTCATACTACCTGAGGCTAGCTAGGTCACTTAATGATGCCTTCTTATTGGTATTGAAGGTGAAACGTTCAAGGAACGCATCCAATAGCTGGTCCATGTTACTGATGCTATGCTTCGGTAACTACGTAAACCAATCCAAGGTAGGGCCTAAAAACATGGTTATAAATGTTAGAATAAAAACATCATTGTCCTGAATTCCAAAGCATTGGCTAAGGAATCTTGTCACGTGCTCTTGGGCATCCTCATCCCCTCTAAATATTGCCAATTGAGGCATTTTAAAGTGTTTAGGGTATGGGGGTGTAGGCACTGAAGGATGCACAGGGTGGCTATGGAGCTAGCGTAAAGTGGGATTTTTGGGTCTAGATGTCTTGGTCTCCATAGACTCTGAGCACTCTAGTAGTGCTTTGTATGCATCGAAAGATTTGATCTCTTCCTCGGTTTGTTCCCGTTACGAATTACGGGGAACTTAAGGCCTATGGAGGGGCAACCAGGTAACACCCCCCCTACCTTGGTAGGGCATTTCAGCCCACTCTTCTTCTTGCTCAAAATCCTCATAGGCCTCTTGAGGAGTTCCTAAGAATGACCTATAAACATGGGTGGGTGCCCGCAGAGGGTGCACATCATTGGCTCTAGGGGTGGTCTCCCGCTCAGGTCTAAGAGGTCTTGGAGGTAACATTTGATAAGGTTGGGGAGACCTGTCTTGCACAAAGGGGTTGTGCCTCTCATACAAATCCATCCTATGCGTGCAAGGGGTTGGGGTCCTCTCAGGCACAGTGTTCTGGAGAAACTCATCTATTTGATGTTGAATGCGCTCTTTGCTACGGCAGTACAGGTGCTCTAACTATTGTTGGTATTTCTCAAGCTACATGATTTGTGCTTGGTGGGTGGCATGTTTGGCAAATGCCAAGTCGATTTGTTCCACCGTCTTAAGTATAGGAGGTCTATATGCCTCTCCTACACATCTATCTCGATCGTGGTGATCCGAGATCTCTATAGGTCACTTCCCTCTATCGAGGTTAGTGACATTCACCTAAGGATTTGGCCTCAATAGGTGATCATGATAAATAGTAGGTGTGGAAGTGCATTGTTCCCTCGTTGTGTATTGCTCTTGAGGAATGTAGTGGTTTTCCTCGTGCTCTCTTTCATATATGTGAAAGGGATGGGCAGATTTGGATTGCCTTGTTTGAAGAGCCTTGCACTCTGGATTTGGCCTATTGTTTTTGATAGTAATAAGGGGTAAAGGAGGTATGATGTAATCATGTGGCCCCTCCTTATGGACCCTATGTTTTTCTAGCACTTCATCGCATGGTGGCCACTCATAACGAGTGTCTTAGGGAGCCCTCCCGTCTATGTTGAGTGCCACGTGTATGGATTCCTCCTAAAAGGGTCTATGTTACATGGGTGTGCCCCTCGAAGGGGTGCCTCTATAGTCCCATTTCATCATGGTATTATGTGGACTATTTTGTGGGTCAGGCCACCAAGGTGCTATGACAAAGGCCTTGGGGCTATAGCGAAGGAGACTTGTGCTGCCTTGTACACTTTCTATAGCTTCTGCCCGTGATTGGGATTGGCTACGGGTGTACACAATGTTGGTGTTTCTCTAAATGATGTGTACATTTTTATCTTCTTTACAATTTTTTTTTATGCTACACTAAACAAATAGGAGCCACACAAACAAAGAAGTTATTATCTTGTTTATGGACTAAAAGTGTGCCCTAAATCTAGTTCAGTGTGTTTTGATTTTTGTTTTGAAAGCACTGTAAAGAAAATTTTGTTGTACATGCAATATGAGGTCTCTTATGTCTCCCAAAATGGTCACCCCTTCAATATACCACTACCAGGCCGTTATACCAAACCTCTCAATATACTCGCCCTTACGTGAGGGAAACTATTGGTACGCGAGAGCAGAACAATATGTGGAACATAGGTGGTACGAAAGGGGAATCACTCTATTTTTGACACCTACCATAGAAGACTTATCCTCATGCACTAGGAATCATCTCTGCTACACTTGGTCAGATTTCATCAAGATTTTTGTCTAGAAATAGTAGCGATCAGGGTTATGTATGCAAAAATTCAAGCCAAGGTGGTGATGAAATCCACCGTTGGTCTTGATCAAGTGTTGGGGTTTTACGACCAACTCCTTGATGTTTATATTATCACATGGTGTGTGTGGTTTTTTTTACTTGCACAAAGAAAGAAAATATGCAGTAAAATCTTCCATGTAAGCAAAGAAAATAGAAAAATCACAGGAACAGAGACAAAAAAATTACAGAGGATGTTCAAAAAACCTACCTCTTCTCTGCCCATACCAGATGCCCCTGAGTTTCTACTCATAAACTAGATAGAGAGCTAATAATACTGGGGTGGGATGAATAATAGATTTGTATTCGTCACATGGTGGTATGAATGCCTTATTCATCCCAGGGTGGCATGAATTCCAGTCTGTATTCGTCATAGGGTGGCACGAGCAGCAGTCCAACGCTTGAATGATTAACACATGCAAGCAAAAACACAAACTTTTGATCAGAAATTTGATCCCAAAATTAGGGTACAGTGTCCCACCATGATCACCACTGAAAGCATGAGGATACGGAAGCAAATTTCATACCGTGTGTGATGAAAATAAAAACATATGAAATGATAAGTCCTACGAATGAATCAAAGAACTAAAGTGCATGAAAAGAGAAAACAAACGAACTAAAATGAGATATAAAGCAAATGTAAAGTGTAGCCCTTTATTTTATTGATTTTTATTTTATATCTGGTTACAATACATCTCCTTCCTTTTTAGGGGCTAGGAGCGTTAGATATAGTTTTGTTACACCACGGATGGTACGCTCCCCTTCGGGATCTTCTGCGTGCCCACATTTGAAATGGGTGGGCCAAACATCACCACCACTTGCATGAATGCATCTATAGTTCCTTTCTACCCCTCCAATGTAAATATCCTATCTTCAAAGAAATATCAAATGATTAATAGCACCTACGAATGGAGGGAAACAAGCAATCCCCAAGGCCTTCGGTTAATGTATGCATGAAATAATTAAAATGGTAATAAAAACATGTAAAAATAAGATGAAATTTGGAAAGAAGCATGAAAATACCATCATGAACACACTTCAAAAGGAATAGTCAAGAAACCTACTGTAGATTTCTAATCGCTCCAGGGCGGGATGATTAGGACTGTCATAAAACATCAAAATGCAACCTCCTAAATGTCCCATCTAGAGGTCTCAAAAACACCTTAAAATTTGGGGTTAGGCAAAATGAGGTATTTTGAGACGACCCAGAAGGTCGGATTTTGCATATTTGGCCCTGATCACCCTGTAGTTGAAGATGATCCCTATACATTAGTGAAAGCGAAAAAAAAAAAATACAATCAAAACTAATCAGAATGGCATGAAATTTGGATGGTAGTATATATGAATGAAATAAAATAAGATCCAAAATAAATAGTGAAGAAATCTACTATATATTTCTAATTGCTCCGGGGTGGGGCGATTAGGACTACAGCAGTGCGGGGGGCACCTGGGGGTAGGACGCCCGTCATTTGGGGTTTGGTTTTGACACCAATCCACTTGGGATGGGTCCAAAATCTCCTAGGAGGTTGTTTCAAAAAATTGGGTGGGGTATTGTGGCCAAATATTTGGGTTTTAGGTCGGGATTACTCTTCCAATGTTCACCCAATAACTTGCCTTCCAAAAGAGAGATCAAGAATGTAAGAAGCACAAGTAAGGGGTGAGGATGTAATTCTGTAGCACTCAGTTGCTCCAAATGTTCCTACTCTATCCTATTTGTGGTGAGAAGACTCACAATTTTATAGACCTGAGGGTCTCTTGTGAATGAGCATGCAGAGGCACCACTTGGCCATCATGCCTTCTTAGGGGAGAGAATATTCCTCCATGATTAAGGGCTCCATGACTGCCTCTATGACTTCCTTTTTGAGATAAAAAATGCTCACTCAGACTCCCATGCATTTAAGGTGGATTTGAGTGGTGGATCTGAGCTGCCATTTGTCAAGGTTTGACCTTTTGCTTGTCAAACCTGCTATTCTCCCCACCCTAGAGCGAATGCTGCTAATCATCCTAGAGTGGGATGAATACCCATTTGTAATCATCCCAGGGTGGAACAAATAGGGAGCAGAGTGCCTGAAAGGTGCCAAATTGACCTTTGACCTTCCAAAACTGCTTTGGGAGTGGTTAGGACCACTGTTTAACCTCTAGGGGCTGCACTAGGGGCTGTGTATGTCAATTCAATTAGTGCTTATCGTCACATAATCATATTGGTGCTGTTTTGGTGACTATAGTAATTATGTTTTATGCTCATAAATACATTTATAAAATACTCAAATTGCAAATACAGTTATGAAATACTCTAATTATAAAATATTTTTCAAAACATGATGTCTTTTATCATTACGACAAATAAAAGTATCATTCAATGCTTAGATAATGGAGGTGGTATAGAAGTGGTGGTGTTATAAGTGGTGTAAGTGGAGGAATTTGTAAAGGTAATAGATTTGATGCTAGAGATAATAGGTTGCGTGTTAGTAAGGGATATGGATTTTATGGGATAGTTGGAAGTAGTGCAACCAATGATATTTTGAAAGCAGATGGACTAGGTCATAAATTTGGCAAACATACAAATTAAGGTGGTTGTCTTTGTGGTTATAAAGAAGGTAGAATGGATGGAAGGCTTAAAAATATACTATGATAAGTATTTATGTGGAATTAGTGGTTGTGTTATTGCATATAGGGGTCTTGGTGTTCAAAAGCTGACTAGATGTATAATGAGATACATTTACATATGCTAATAGTGGTGTTGTAAGATGATTTTAAGAAGAAGTAGGTTATAGAACTAGTGGAGGATTTAGAGGGGAAGGTGCATGTGTTGGTTGTACATCTAAAGGATGATTTAGTAGACGTATAAGAGGATGACTTGAAGGATATTTACATGATTTGGATGTACCAAATAATTTTTTGATGGGAAAAAGCAATGTAAAATATGACATAAGAAAGGAACTTATTTATGTTGGTGTTATTACTATACTCTTGTCTTTGTTTCCAAAAGCACATGAATATAGTATAGATAAATATGTGTCCTTGACAATTTTTTTTTAACTTTCAATATAATTAACAAGCATATGGAGCATTTTACAATTGAGTCTTATATATATCACGACTTTGCTTCTTATGGGTTGTGAACCAAGGCATGAAAGTGTTTGTCTTCTAAGACTAAAAATCCTATTAAAGTTTACAATTTTTGGAATAATAAGTAGATGTCATCGAATGTAGTGATTCTAGTGTTATATTTTATTTTTACCCTATAGGATTATAAATATATAATTGAATTTTAGGTTCATGGATATAATTATGTTTTTTTGGGCTTGTTTAAATCCTAGGATGATGAGGGCATATTTCTACCTAGGTTAGTGTTTAATTCTATTTTGCTAATAATCGTGAGCCCCTTTCTCACGTCATTTAGTTAGCATATTTAGTTTGGCAGCTTTGTTAGTTGTTAGATTATATTTAGGAGTTGATAAGTAGATTTGATTTTGCTTCCCCCTATTTTTCCTCCTACACACTTCGAGGGTGTTGTTGCTAGATTAGGGGTTATTTTTTGTATTTTGGCTATTGCAAAGCCTATTTAAACTTGCATTCTAAATGTATTTGGTAGCTGGATTTTGATTCTAGTTTGGCAGCTTTGTTAGTTGTTATATTATATTTAGGATTTGATAAGTAGATTTGATTTTGCTTTCGCCTATTTTTCCTCCTATACGCTTTGAGGGTGTTGTTGCAAGATTAGGGGTTATTGTTTGTATTTTGGCTATTGCAAGGCCTATTTAAACTTGCATTGTAAATATATTTGGTAGATGGATTTTGATTCTGATTGAGCCCTAACATTTGGTATCAGAGCTGATCGATCTGATCAGGCTCCTTTGGCGATAATTAATTTTGAACATTTCTCACCCCATTTGGCTGGTGTTGGACTCTGGTTGTTCAATCGCATTGGCATCCAATCCTAGTTAAAATTTATTTTTTAATAATTTTGACCAACGCTTTAGCACACTGGCAGTTTATCCTCCACTAGGGTGAAGGAATTGGACCACCTCCACCTCAAATAGGCAGTAATCTAAGTACCCATTAGAAATTCAAAGGTGACTAACTGATAGAGGGTGGAGAGGACTGATGTGTAGACTCTAGTTGTTCAATTGCATTGGCATCCAATCCTAGTTAAAATTTATTTTTTAATAATTTTGACCAATGCTTTAGCACACTGGCAGTTTATCCTCCACTAGGGTGAAGGAATTGGACCACCTCCACCTCAAAGAGGCAGTAATCTAAGTACCCATTAGAAATTCAAAGGTGACTAACTGATAGAGGGTGGAGAGGACTGATGTGTAGACTCTAGTTGTTCAATCGCATTGGCATCCAATCCTAGTTAAAATTTATTTTTCAATAATTTTGACCAGCTCTTTAGCACATTAGCAGTTTCTCCTCAACTAGGGTGGAGGAATTGGACCACCTGTAATCTAAGTACCCATTAGAAATTCAAATGTGACTAGCCGATAGAGGGTGGATAAGACTAATGTGAAGTAGTTATAATTTGTTTTTCAATAATTTTGACCAACGCTTTAGGACATTGGCAGTTTCTCCTTCATTAGTGTAGAGGAATTGGACCACCTGTAATCTAAGTACCCATTAGAAATTCAAAGGTAACTAGTCGATAGAGGGTGTAGAGGACTGATGTGTGGTAGACTATTCTAACGATGAGAGAGTACACAAAATGTGACGGAGGCATAGTAATTAGTGGGTGTCACTATTTTCAAGGATGGTTGAACTAACACATGAGGGAGGAACAACCATTGAGTGATGGTCAAAAGCAATATCGTGCATTTTTGTTTTTAAAATATAGCAAATCTTTCTGCATCCCACATGTGGGATAATTGCTTCCATGAACTACAACCACTATGCAGCTTGATTCGTAAGTGAGGTGCTGATTATGTTTTGAATCCATCCCAGTGAATTGCAGCACCCTATAATAGGCTTATCGAAGGCACTCCGATGAAAGCAAACTGCTGGATACTATTTCATTCTCACCATTGTGGATTCCAACTTGGAAATTTTTCTAAGATTTGCTACAGGCAAGAATTTTTGATGTTGTGACACTTTGCTATAGGTGATATTTTCTAGAGGACACTACCATCCAGGCAATTTCTAAATAAAACTGAAGCAGGTCGTAATACCTTCTGCGTATTTCACAGGGTGATTGTTGTCATCTCTTTGAGAAATATTCTTGGTGGTTGTTTTTAGCCATTATCAACGTTCCTTGATTTACTGTCATTGCTAGAACCAATGGCAATTTGGTGCACAACCGGTGTCCATGTGTAGTGATAAGTAGTGATATTTTGTGATAGCTCTCTATCATATTCTCTAGCATAGAGGATATTGGTGGGGCATCGACTACTCATTTTAGTGTACAACTGGTGAAATTGATTCACAATCGGCTAGACTAGAATGTCAATGACGCAGAAGACCTTTCATTATTGTAGGTTTTGGGGTTCATTGCGCAAAAGATAGTTTTCAGTCGGTAGGATCACATAGCAATGATAGAATGTTGTGGTAGCACACAGGAGTTTTAAGAAGTTGGCCATAAATAGGGAGTCCTACTCCCTTACGACTAGCTAGCACGAATTTGACAAATAGGTACTATGCACAATATCGCACACTCAAACCTCAATGCACCTAATTTTGCTGCACGAAACCTTTTTACATAGCAAAGAGTATAAATCATTTAATTAATTTATATTTATATTTAAATTAAGTTACATTATTTTAAATTAAATAAATTTAATTTAATTAAATTTTATTAAACTGATTCTTCAATATAATTACAATTGAAATTTGCAATTCAATTTTGCAAAAGTCATTGTAAAAAAGCCTTAGAGGCTTAAAATTTTTGCAAATTTTGCATTATTATAATATCCCAAGCATGGGGAAATGCTTTTGAAATTTACCTACGAGGCAAATATTGTAAGCCTTTTTGTGGCTTATTGTGGTTGGAACTCATAGCACCATTGTAATTACCCTGTGAGGTAAATTTTAGTAAATATTTTTGAAAAAATATTTTCTAGCCCTTTTGGCTTACACTAGAGGTCATATGGCTACTAATCTGGTAGAACAAGTGGCTGCCATAGTTTATGTAGTCAGCCTCTTAGCTGACAAGGTTCAAAACATTACTGGATCAAGTTCACCTTGTCCATATTATGAACCTCAACCTCAAATCAAATGTGAGGTTAAAGTATATAATACCTCTTAGGATCTAGATGTTCTCAATAACTGTATTCTCGAAATGGATATATCATTTGACTACAACAAAACTAAAAAATATGACCAAGTTGCTTTCACAAAACTAAAATTTTTTGGTATTTCTAAAGCTTTGGTCCAGGATCATCAAAGCACTTAGGATCCCATAGACACTTGGAATGAATTGGTCATGATATTGAAGGATACATTCCATCCTTCAAATTTTGCTAAGGATTTGGATTTTGAATGCCTTCATTTGAGGCAAGGACACAACATTAGTGTTCAGGATTACATTGAAAAATTCAACAAACTGAGGATTCTCAATAGTATCCTTGATTCCACTCCTATGCTTATCAACAAGTTTAAGAATGGTTTGCAATATCAAATATTTCGAGAGCTGAAATATACACCTTGTGCCACTTTAAATGAGGTATATAATAAAGCACAACTGGAGGAAGAGAAACTTGCTATGAAGTCAGGGGCCTCATCCAAGGCACCTAAAATACAACCACCATAGCAGCAGCAATCCGACAAGGCTTCAACAAATTCTTCTTCTTCTACTACTTCTCCTTATTCTTATTCCTCTTATTATAATGGAAAAAATTATAATCATTATAAGAAACGAGGACACATCAAAGCTGACTACTTTAGAAAGAAGAGAAATTTGATTGCACAACCTCAATAGGAGGCACCACAAGATGGGCCCATTAATTGTGTAGGAGAAGATATGGTGTATCCAAAACTTCAAGGGAAACTGAACCAAGTGATCCTCTTGTAATGACAAAAATATAGAGAGAGTTTATTCCTCACACGAGCTCATCTACTTCCCAATTTTTTTGTGAATTACATTTTCGATAATGGCTCCATGACCAATATCATCTCTTAATTTGTGGTTGATTATCTTAAATTTCTAGGCTAACTCCATCCTTCTCCCTATTCACTTGGTTGGAATGATGAGGGAACTATCTCTGCAATCACAAAGCATTGTACTTTGTCATTTACACTTTGTCCATACTATCTGTATCGAGTCACCTATGATGTGACTCCCCATGGACTTGTGTAGAATGATTCTAGGATAGTCTTATCAATATGATAAGCGATCTTCCTATTATGCTTATCATAAAACCTTTTCCTTGCATCATCAGATTAAGAGCTTACTTATACGTAATATTCCACATACAGAATTCTTGGAATCTTTACCAAGTATTTCTTTAGTTTCATGGCCTAAGGACATGCATCCTTCTATTCCTAAGGAGGTTATTCCTCCTCCAGCATCAGTGCCTCCTCCTGTTGCTCCTACTGCTCTTCCTATTGTTCCACATCGAGTACTGCAACAACCTCTTTTGATGGTATATTCTCAAGTTTCAGATGTTCAACAACCTTCACAGATCCAACAATAGGTCCTTACTCCTTGTCATCAAATTTCATTTGGCAAGGGAGTACTCTCAATGTTGTATCTCTACACCGGCATCCCATGGCTTCCAGGATGTTCTTTCGCCTGATCATGAGCCTTCATTATAGTATTTGGTGAGTTCAGATTCCACTCCTATTTTAATAGCTTTGGATTCCAATACTTCTTGAGTGGGGAGGTATGATGAGGGTATATTTCTACCTAGGTTAGTTTTCTACCTAGGTTAGTGTTTAATTCTATTTTGCTAATAATCGTGAGCCCCTTTCTCACGTCATTTAGTTAGCATATTTAGTTTGGTAGCTTTGTTAGTTGTTATATTATCTTTAGGAGTTGATAAGTTGATTTTTCTTCCCCTATTTTTCCTCCTACATGCTTCCAAGGTGTTGTTGCAAGATTAGGGGTTATTGTTTGTATTTTGGCTATTGCAAGGCCTATTTGGTAGCTAGATTTTGATTCTAATTGAGCCCTAACATAGGATAAAATGAAAGTTGAGTGATCAAATAAAACCATAATGATTAAAATAGAATGATAGAAGTTAATAGAGACATGCTTTTGACTTGTGATATTTTAAAACTAAGCATGGATTACAGTCACAATGAAAATTCAATACGATGTTGATACTCATTGTAAGTTTTATTTATTTTTTATAGTGTAGTTTGTGTTCCATGTGAAATCAATGGATAAATTGGAATAAATTTTTAAGAAGAAAATGAAAAATTCCAAATAGAGTGTTAAATATATAAAAACATACACAAAATATGTAAATAAAATGTCTATATAATATACCATATAGGATTTTTGATAAATTGCCCTTCCATTTCTAGTAAGATAAAATAATATAGCATTTTAAGTTAGAGATTTTAAATTTTTATTTTATTGTTATTTCGATATCACTTTTTCATATAATATTATGTTGTGGGGCTACAAAGGGAGAATATGAGGGGTAGTGAAGGAGGTGGTAATCAAGAGCTACGATATAGGTAATAATATATTAGAAGTGATGATAATGAAGCTCAAAAACACTTATTTTACCACTAATCATGATCCTAAGGAGGGGTTGATAACTAAAATAACTAAAAGTACATTGGGTATAGAATTATTATTAATCATAGATTATTATAAGACTTGTTCTATTTTACTATATTATTTATTAAAGATATTAACATCTAACACAAGGAATAATGAATGTAATTAACCCATAAATTTTTTTGTAAATTTTAATTATTACTTTGACTATGCTTTACTTGTTTGAAGGTAAATAATATAGCCCATTTAAATTCTTTGATTCTCTTATGATTATCCTTTTATTTCATGACTTAATTAACTATTGATTTAAATGCAAAGGCAATGTAACAAGTCCAAAAGTATATCAAAAAAATAAACCATAATCTATATAATCAATCCATGAATATTATATGATTTGATATGGATTAGTTACCTAGGACTTTGTACATATACAATGAGGATGTAGAAGAATCAAAGAAAAAACTATGTTTTATAGAAGAACTTGTAATTATTAATAATATTTTTGTTATTTAAATTACAAATGTTTATAATATGTATATCTTTGGAAGGTTTGGTTTCAAAGAATTATAATGGTCTTGGTTAGCCTACTAGATTAAGAATTGCTTATGGTGTGGCTAAAATTGCAATGCATTCTATATATTCACAAATCATTTACACAAAAAATGAAGTGCATGTATTTATAAAAACATTTTGCCTATCCAAAAAGCCATAAAAATGTTCTAATCACAAAAGTATCATAATGAAAAATAATACATTTAGTATTCACATACATAAGTTATTAGTTGAACTTGACTAGACTTAATGACAAGAATTTGAAACTATGATAGGAAATTTAATATTCAAATCAAATGGGAGATAATGTTGTACACCATACTTTGGAAACTATAGTTTGGTTGGATAAACATATATAGGGTAAATAACATCCTTCATCATGGTCACCTCATATATATTATGGTCTCATAAAAATTATAAATAATTCTTGTTTTTTTTTTAAATTTAAAAAATGGATTATATATATAGAAGTTGTATAAAAAAGTAAAATGAGTTGTATAGGTAACAAGAGAGAAATAAAATACTCCTCCTAGATAAAAATTTACCCATAAAAGTATTATATAGGTGTGTTTGTTGAAAAAATCACCTAAGACCACCATAATGCAGTTATCCATACACATAAACATTACCATAGTCAAATTCCAAATTTTCTTATTGATTTAAATTTCATAGACCATCCATCTATCCTCATGGAATTTTGAATTTATTATTGGCATCTTGAACATTTTTGACATATCTATTGTTTTGTGGGGTGAAGGCTTATTTTCTCTTAATCTAAACATACTCAATAAAATATTTATGGCTATGTATGTTTTGCTTTTAAAAACCACCAACCTTGGCCACCTTGAGTTTACTTGTAGTAATGTTATATAATAGAGCAACAATAGCTTGAGAATTATCCTTTTATTGAAATTAATTTACTTGTTCCTCCTTCAATGATATCTTATTATTACTCATATTTTTTTTTTTTTGGGGGGGGAATTTTATTCAGAATATAAAACAATACATTCCACAAGAATTTCCAAGCGATCCAAGCCAACACATCATATGAAATACAATAAATCCATGAATAAAATCCATGGATCATTTTGACAATAACTTTGATAGGACCCAAGAACCCATGAAAATTGGGTTCCTCCACCTTGAAATTATCTTTCCTAGTCCTCATGAATTAACTAATTAAGGAGTCTAGATTTATCCTGATCAAGATAATTTCATATATCAACTTTCCATTAATGGAATCCTTCAAAATCCCACTTCGCCAAACAATCAACCACTCTATTCCATTCTCTTGGGATATGAACAAAATAAATTTCAACAAAATTCCTAGCCAAGCTCAAAATCTATTTCACTATTCTAGCCATAAACCAGGAAGCATCTTGAAAATACTTGTTGTTCAGAAGAGACACCACTATCATGGAATAAAATTCACAAATAAACCTTCTCCATACCAAAGAAAAAGCTATTTCTAATGCAAGGAGAATTTCCAATGCTTCCATATGATTATTTGAATGAATTACCATGTACACCGAGAAAAATAGGTGGGCCACACCCTCACTATCATGGTCAATTCCTTCTATACCAGCATTACTTGGGTTACCCCTAGAAGAACCATTCATGTTTATTTTGATAACACCCCTAGGGAGGGACTCCACTTCCCAGATTTATTGACCTTCAATAAACCAATCCCCCTAATAGGGCCTCTTTTTGTAGCTAGTGATGATAAATAAATCTCCAATCTATTGATAATATACTAGTTAGAGGAAGTAAGTGGAGAACTCAGCACACACTTGGCCTCAATAGTCTCCTTAACCATCCTTTTGACTTCAAGTCATACTTTCAAGGCTCCAAGTTGACATCCCTAAAAAATTATTCGATTGCATTCCAACCAAATATTCCAAAATATGAAGGAAGGATCAAAATCCCAAGTAGTTTGAAGACATGAAGCAGAGGTAGGTGGTCTACACAATATTTCCCAAAACTAAAAAATAGAAGTAGCATGGATGATGGGCCTTTTCCATATCTTCCACCACAACTTCCAAATCTCTAGGGAATATGAGCATTGGAATAAAATATGGGGAATGGTTTCCTCATTCTTTTCACAAAGAAAACATAGTGAAGGACCCTGAAAACATCTTTTATAAATATTATCCCAAGTTGAACATTTCTTCTGACACAAAACCCAAAGAAACAAATTACATTTGGGCCAACCAAACTTATTTCAAATCTTCTTATTCTAGAGGGACACAATATCATCTCTTCTCTGCATAATAAGGGTTTGATAACCCAGAGCAACAGTGTAATTACCTTTTGAATTATAGTCCCACGCAAGAATATTAGAGTCTTCAACTGAACAAAGCAGTATCTCAATCAAAATAGAAGCCAGAGAGTCATTATCCTCAAGACAACCAACCTCTATCTAGCCCTGCAAATACCATGAGTAGTGAGTAAAATAATTGCCAAGAGGACTTTATTGCTTGAAGTCAGCCACTTCAGACCAAC
Organism: Wollemia nobilis; assembly: GCA_028583015.1. Lineage (NCBI taxonomy): Eukaryota > Viridiplantae > Streptophyta > Pinopsida > Araucariales > Araucariaceae > Wollemia > Wollemia nobilis. Next base: position 3,168,177 of record JAQPPZ010016612.1, read on the forward strand.
CCGAATCAGAAAAAATATCCCAAAGAATATGAAGGTGGGACAAAGATTAAAGGATAGGAGGATGATTATCCCAAGAATATTCCCAAAATAAGGCATTGTTTCCCTTATTAACAATATAAAATATATACTACTTAATAAGCATGGAACCTTTTTTGAGAGTATCCCAAATAATGGAACCTTTCCCTCTCAGCTCCAATCTAAAAATCTCATCAACCGGAGCACTACCAAAATATTTGAGGCTAATAATTTTATCCCAAAGCTGATTAGGATTACTGCACCACCTCCAATAAAATTTAGCAACCAAAGTTAGACTATTCAAATTAGATTACCTCAAACCAAGACCCCCCATTTTTTTAGGGCAACACATAATATCCCATTTGACTAGGATCCATTTATTACAATCCAGGTTTCCTACCCATAAAAATTTGCTAGAAATAGAATAAAATTCTTTGAAAAATACTTAAGAGTAGCCAAGATAGAAAACTTGTAAATAGGCACAACATGAAGGACATACTTCAAAATTATTAATATACCAACAAAGGATAGCCACTAAAAAATCCAATGATTAAACCTTGATCGAAATCTATCCAAAATACTTTTCTAGTAAGCCCTTCCAATATTTTTAGAAGAAATAGAAATCCCCATATACTCCACTGGCAAATAGCCCACCTAAAAATGTAGAATATTAGCAATCCTACATTGAATCCAACCATTCATATTGAAGAAGAAGATATTTGATTTCTCTTCATTAATAATTTTACTAGAGGTAGATAAGTAAATATCTAAAGACTTCCTAAATTTCACTGTTTCCTCAAATTTTACCCTCCCCATTAGAGCAGTATCATTGAGAAAATGAATATGAGACTAGGATAAATAATTCTCTCCCCAATACCATCCCTAGATAGCACCATGATTCTGAAAACTCTTGAGAAGTCTGGCCAAACCTTCAGCCATAAGGATGAAAAGATAGGGGAACAAGGGATCTCCTTGACGAATCCCCCTAGAGGTCAAGAAGAAAGTGGATGATAAACTATTGGTTAAAACTGTGAAGGAGGATGAAGTCACATAACTTATGACCCAAAAGCTTGAAGGATGTTCTACAAAAAAGGCCATCTAACCCTATTATAAGCCTTGGACATATCAAGCTTAATGAACATAGCATTTTCCTTAGAGATATTCATATCATGAATATCTTTAGAAGCAACCACCACACCATCTAAAATATTATGACCCTTAACAAACCCATCTTGCTTAGGAGAAATAAGAAAACCAAGAACATTCTTCATTCGATCCGCAATAATCTTGGAGATAATTTTGTAAGTAATATTGCATAGGGAAATAGGTTGGAAATATCCCAACAAGCTAGCATTCTTAGATTTGGTAATAAGAGTAAGGAAGGTTGAATTAATATATTTAAATATTTTCTTATTAACTTGGGATTCCTGAACAACTTTTAGTAGATCAAAAGATAATACTTCCCAAAATTCTTGGAAAATTTCTATAGGGAAACCATTAGGTCTAGGTTTTCTACCTTTTTCCATTTGAAAATCCACCACTTTAAGTTCCCCCATCGATATGGGTTCCATTAGATTCTTATTCATATCATTAGAGAACAGCCTAGGAATACAATCCAAAATAAGCCTCATATTAACATCATGAGGACCTTGCTCAAAGAAAAGAGAGGAGAAGAACATGATTGCTTCATTAGAGATATCCTCAAAGGATGAGAGATTTTCCTCTTGATCAGATGTAAATGAGACTACAATATTACCATTCTTGTGGTCTTTAACCGAATTGTAAAAAAAATAGGTATTTCCATCCCCTTCCAACAACTAGCCAATCCGAGATTTTTTCTTCCAAAAAATCTCCTCATGAAGCTCCCATTCAAAAATTTGACTAGAAAGGGAAGCTTTCATTTCCAACAGATCCTTTGTCAACCATTCATATTTAATTTGAAAAGTGTTCTCCTCCAAGCTATCATGTAATTGCTTTTTATTTTGAAAAATATTTCCAAAAGAAAATATGTTCCATTGCTTGAGTTTGAATTTGAAAAACTAGAGGCTTTTAAAAAATGTAAACACAATAGTGCCAAATTTGGGTTTCCCTTCGACACACCACCTCTTTGCATATTCATACAAATCCTTATCCCTAAGCCACATAAGTTGAATTTTTAAAGGTTGATTTATTGGAAATGAGAATATTGAGGACTTAAAGAGAATGGGCCAGTGATCAGAGCCCCTCCAACCTATAATCTATGAGAATGAAGTTCAACTATCATCAAACCAACTATCTAAAGTAAGGAACCAATCCAATATTTTGGAAATAAAATCTGTTTTACATATTCTACTATTCAAAGTAAAGAGTCCATTTTGAGGCTTCACATCAACAAGATTAACGAAAGAAATACTATCCTGCATCAAAGTAGAAGGGCCCAAACACTCCACACCACCATTATTATCCTCTAGGGACATGATAGAAATAAAATCCCAAGCCAAAATACAAGGATAATTAGGAGCAATAATCCCTAGCCACAATCCAAGGATAAATGGGAGCAAGATATTGAATGAATCTAAGATGATTCTATAAGAGGATTTTACCTGATAAATAACTGGGTGTATATATATTAGATAAATAATAGAATATCTATATGAAAAGCAGGTAGTAACCACAGAGAGATAGTTCCTGCTACCCACCCACCAAGAGGTAGTTAAGCTTCATGGATCCCACAAACACACAACACTACCTACCGAACCTTGGGTTCCATTAGCAATATAGTGATCACCATTCCATATCTTAGAAGCAATTCTAATCATATCTTCATAAGATAATTTTATTTCCTGGATGAAAAAAATATTAGGTCTATGATATCTGATTAAATTCTAAGTATATTTTTGTCTAGGGCTACTACCCAAACACCTAAAATTCCAAGATATCACTTTTATTTTGGGGGAATAGAAAAGTGCTAATCTAATCTCTTAACAACACTAGACTAAACTAAAGATTCCTCTATCAATTTTACTTTTTCTTGATCCTTCTTTCTTCCTGCTTTTACCACCTTCTCTACCCTAATTTTTTTGAAATTTTTTGGGTGAATACCTAACACAGAAGAAATTTTTTTTTCCCTTCCTCTCCAAAAATCCTATCTTGGAAGGGTTCAAACCTAGTCTCATACTCATTTCACTCAATCAAGTTTTCAGCCAAAGGAGAATGATCAAGAAATTTATAAAGATAATATGATACCTCTTTGGACTTATCTTCATTTTCTACAAGAGGGTTATTAGGCACCACCCCTTACTTATCAGAAGTTTACATTTCAAAATAAGGATTTAGGAAATAACAAGTACTTGGATCTTGAATACAAGCATCCATATCACCTTTGATATAGACTTGCTCCTCACCATGCGACTCCTCAAAAGTATCAAACACATCAAATCTATTACCATAATAACCGTTACCAACACCTTTATTTTGATAAACAAAAGGTCTATATCCTGAATGAGACTTAACAAGAATAAATCCATCAGAACTAGACATCTCATTGACCATAGGATCTTTTCCTTTTACCTTCGTAGATGCATCTTGAAAGTTAGATGAATAGGATGAAGGCTAAGAATTCAATTTCCTACAGTTTCTATGAATATGATCATATTCATGGAATATGCAGCATTGAAATGGGAGAGCTTCATAATCTAATTTATGCACCCAAGACATGTTTCCTAGTTTAATCTCCAATGATTTAGGCAATGGACTATTTAGATCTACTTCAACACAAAGTGGTGCAAAGAAAGCAAATTTCATATCCAAATTTTTGCGAGACAGACCAATCAGTTTCCCAATAATCTTTACAATAGAATGAATAATATCCGGCCTCCAATATTCCATAGGGATACATGGAAAATAGACCCACACAAGAATCCTATAAGGCCTATCCTCCAATGTATCAAATTCTAAATACTAGGGTTTGATAAATAATTTATACTGATTGTGAAAGTAAGGACCCCCCTAGAACAGTTTACTATGATATGCCATATGGGAGAACACCACAATAAAATGCCCATTAACTACAAGAATAATCTATAGATCACCTTCAGGGATCCAATTTCTCCTAACCCAATTTTCTAAAAAAGGCATAGAAATTATGAGATCCATGAATTTGTAAATGAGCGCATGCACAAACAAATATAAAACATCATCCGCAATAGAATCAAGACTGATAACCAAGATAGGATGACATTTGCTTTTCTCCAAAAATCTATTATTCCTCAACTTTGAAGTCAAATAGGAATTAGAAACATGATCAAGGGTTACATGCAGCAAAAAATTCATGGCATTTGCATGATTTGAAGAAGAGGCATCCTTATTCAAAACAACATCCTTAAAAGATAAATGTCAAGGGTCACCAGAACCCCCCAAAGTTACCATATCTAAAGCTAAACTACAACGCACCTTTCACCAACCAACATGCTAGTTTTCACAAAAAAATTCAACATCGACCTCTATTATACATATTGAAATCGACACATTCTTTCTTATTTGTTGGTAGATATAGATAAAATTATAGCCACTAAAATAATCTAAAATTATTTATTAAAGGGATCATTTGTAGGATTAAAAGTAGCTCATATTTGAAGTTAGAAAATTATTCATCATCTAGTTTGATTCATATTATTAATATAAGATAACCAATATAAAACCACCTCATAAATGAAAGTTATTATTATCCCACTATAATTGAAGTAAAATTAATATATTTTTATATATCTAAAAAATAAATTTATTGAATTCCTATGACTGATACATGCTCTAATTTGAATTTTCTTTCACTAGTGCTAATAATAAACTTATATTTATTCTGAAATACCTCTACTCTAAATCATAGGTGTCAAATAGAGCAATTTGCGAAAACAACTTGAATATTATATTATCTATCTAATAGTATTTTCAACAATCATTTCCATCCCAAACAAGCCACCAAACATCAAGGATATAAAATAAATATGTATTCTTTTTCACCAAAAAATTACTTGCTCAAATATAAATCTACAATTTTACATTTTCAACATGCAAATTATATCATGGTGCTTTTAGTGGCGTAAAATGTTTAAAATTATTGTGGCATGGCGGTTATAGGGACAGACTATGCAAAGATCTGTGTGGTAGCTTCTGGGGCAAACATCGCAGAATACTGTAGTGGCCATAAAAGCTGGACAACTTGCCCAAATTTGTGGCGGCTACTGATTCCACCATGTAAAAAAAAAACATGCAAATTATACAACATTCCTTCTAGTGTACTTTCATTCACAAGTAGGAAGCACAAATTTGTTTATTATAATTTTTAATCTCATCCACACAAATAAAACCACAACATCACAAAGCAAACACAATGGCTAAGAAAAACAATTATTTCAAGAGCCATGTTCATTTTTCTTTAATGTAAACAAACATGCACAATAAATAGTTGGTCATAATAAATCAATTGTAGCATTATCCATTTCATCAAGTTAACACAATTTTATTTTCTTTTTTATCAAGAAACTATAGCAATGAGTAAAAATATTATGCAATAAAGTACAATAAAATGAAAATATTTACACAAAAATTCAAACATTTTACAAGCATTCATGAAATTGTAAAATAATATGACCTAGTATTTAGATGTATATCAAATCCCTACATGCTCTTGGAGTGTTTTTGGCTATAAACATGGTTTGTGGAAAGAAAACACAACACTTTTCTCTCTTATTTCATACTTGAACTCCTAAGTCTCAAGTTTCCAATCAACCCAAAACTTCTAGATACATAATTATCAAGAAAAAAACCAATAATTGTTCTTTTTCATGTACAATCGAAAACACAACATGCATAAATTAATAATGACCCTTCTCCTTCCACTCCCTTTATTTTCATTCCTAGAGTATGGATGAGGTATTATTACTAATCATAACATAATAGGCATGATTCTATCTTAGATAACTCATCCTCATCCCATTTCCATTTGACCATAGTTTAAAAGCATATGTTTTTTTTACAATTCTTCTACTATAATTTTAATTATTAATTCATATATAATTTTAAAGCTTTTTTAAATAAACGTTAAAAAATTTACAATTCATCACACTAATTTATACCTTCAAATTTCATTCTTGCTGGCATATTGAAGCCTTCAATTATAGAAGATGTTGGCTCCCATGTCTTAACATTTTTATTGCCTTCTGAGGTATTCATTATTTTTTGGCAAACAACAAGCATACTTCAAAATAAAGCACTCACACAATGCAAATCATTCATGATGCCCTATATGATATGTAGCTTATGTGAGATTCCATGTACTTACAAACTGAATCATAACTTTCATCTTATATTTTTTTGACCTTATTCTATACGTCGAAGGCTATACCTAGTCATGCATTCACAACAACCATCATTAGTACCACTTTCTAGAAAAAGGTAAGTATAAATCATCAATTTATAAGTACCACTTTGTTACATACTCCCCCACTACATTCAAACACAATCCCTGTGTTTTATTACATATTTAAACAAGTCATAACATATAAATATATATATTCAAGAATCTATCAATATGCATGTATGTTCATATATAATCATTCAACAATTAAAAAATGTCTATATGATTCATTCCACATAGTGTTTAATTTTATATTCAAACTATATCCATACATGAACCAAAATATACTAATACATAACTCTACTTAGTAGTACCGATATATATCCACACATATTTACATATACATCATAAATATACATAATAGTTTTAAAATATTCAAGTTCACACAAATAGAAAAGGAAACTATTTCTACATATTAGACACATTCTTCCATATCGCATTTATGTCTGAGTAGTGGTCCCATTGGACCCAACATTGGTTGTAAAGTAATTTTATAAGCAACAAGACTTATTTTACCTATAATTTTCAAATGGGCCCACAAATATAAGGTCATGTTTGGAATATTTAATAGAACTCTTAGTAGACTTCACCCTTAAGAAGACACTGTCACCCATATAGAGTATTCCCTTGATGTTCTTTTAAGGTCCACATGATTTTTTTGGTGATATGTAGCCTCATTTAGCTTTTCTTGAATTCCTTTTAATTGATATTTCATTTATTTTATAGTATATGGCTCGATCACTACCCAATCTGATAGATTATCCCAAGTCAAGGGAGTCTTGCATCTTTTTCCATATAGGGCTTCAAATAGTGCCATACCTAGTGAAGCATGATAATTGTTATTGTATGTGAATTCAAATAGGTATAGATAATCTTTCCATTTACTATATTGGTTCATACAATACATTCTTAGCATATATTATAGGACTTGATTCACCCTCTTAGTCTATCTATCTATCTCAGGGTGATAAACCAAACTGAAATAAAGTTTAGCACCCAACGCTTGATGCAAAGCTAACAAAAAATTTGACGTAAAACATGAATCTCTAACAGATATTATAGCTTCTAGAAATACATGTAGTCTCATGATCTCCATGGTAAACTTACTTCCTATAACAAGTGCATCATCTAGAATATTTCTAGGTATGAAATGTGCAACTTTTGTTAACTTATATACAACAACAAATGTTGGATCATGCAATTTTTTTATGGTTTATAGTCATGCTTAGTTTATCTATTATGGTTCATGATCCTTGTATTTTTCTTGTTGGGGATCTTTATGGTATATTCTAATCTCTTATGGGTTTAGCATTATCACTCTTATCTAGGGCAGAGAGCCGAATGTTGACCCAAAATTGTAGGGGTGATACTTGGCCATTATAATGTAATGGAAATTTTTAGTTGTCTATCCCTTAGATGACTCTCGCTCTTGTTGGTGTGAGTGTTGGGTGGCTGCATTTCTTGGGTTGTTTGCTAGTTTCAGGGACTTGGTTGTATTGTGCAATATTTCTTCTAGATTCGATAGTTTATATTTTTTTGTCTTTCCAGGGATATGAAGGGGCCATCTACCAACCCAAACCCATTGGGGTTATCTAGGTATGGTGTTTGGTTATTAAAATTTTATGGTGTTCCATTTCCTGACTTCAACTATGATGACTTGGCTACTCTTGTTGGATGGTGCTTAGATGGCTTTATTTCTAGGGTTCTCTAATAGTAGTGGATCTAAGGCTGGTTCGAACTGCTTTCTTTTGGGTTTGGTAATTTTTTACTATATCTGGTTATTCCAAGTAGATAAGACCAAATACTGATGCAAATCAGTTTAGGCAAAAGTGGGTTGTTATGCTATGGTGGTTTTCAGATTTTGATCCCATGTCTCCGATGTGTTTCCTAGCTTCAATGGTTTGCAGAGATCTATTTCTCTAGTTACAACAATGGTGGTGTGTTTTATCCTAGGGTTCTAAGGATTATTTTTTTGATATCTTACGCTTATCCCTCTCAGGAGTGGTTTGAAATTTTGCTATCTCCTTTTTCATGTACCTAAGAGTGCTTGTTATTGTTTTGTAGATCTTTCTTTGGTTTATGTGGCTCTTAGTTTTTTTGCTTTCTCTATCGAACTGTTGTAAGTGTAAGCCTTAGATCCTTTCTTTGGATGGAGTTATCTGCTCCTATTTTTAGTTTGATCCCATTGGATGGGTGTGATTTTGTTTTCCATCAGGGATGTTCAGTTCATATCCTCTAGGACTTTATTGTTGTACTTTATGTAGGAGGGTTGGTGGCTAGTTTTTTTTACCTTTGCTTCTCTTTGGTGGGTTACCCTTTTAGGTGTAAATTTTATTTATCCTATTGGAACTTGTTGTTGGGTAACCCTTTTGGATATTTTTGTAATGGTTGTGGGAACCTCTCAAAACCCTCAGGTTCAAGGATCCTTAAAACCCCTTCTTTATATAATCAAAATAAAAAATTACCTATATGATATTTATATTTAATTGTAAATTTAAGACTTTTTATATAGTTTAGAATAATTAAAAATATTTATATATGTAAAATAAGAAAAAAAGTATTTTTATTTTTATTTAAGGCATAATGTTTCTCTTTATGATAACTCAGTCACATGAAGCTATATAACTTATTTGGTGCCAACTATATTTGAAATGTGATGTGAAATATTGCACCCAAATGTCTCAATCCTTGAACCATAGCTCCGTTGGCTTAAAAATAATTAATTTTTGTTTTAAACCCTTAAAAAAAGATGTTGCATAATAATAAATAATTAAACAGAATGCAAAATATCAACATTATCACATGGAGCTATATAACTTATTTGGTGCCACCTAGACTTGAAATGTGATGTGAAATACCTCACAAATATCTCAATTGTGGAACAATAGCTTCGTTGGTTATATATATATATAAACCTTAAAAGGAGATGTTACATAAGAACAAATAATTAAAGACAAAGAAAAAATAACTTTAATGTTATAAATCTTATCTAACCCTATTATCCATACAAAATTATTTTTCATCATATAAATTTTGAAAAATAAAATATTTTATATATTCTTTAAAATAAATTATAAATATTACAATTAATTTTAATATTATTAATTTTATAGAATCTTTTTTTCCATGTGAGAATATTTTTAATATACACATTTTAGATGTATTTTACATACATTTTAATCAATTAAAAATAGTAAAATTGATCTTAAAGTAATTTTGAAAAAAAAGGCATTATTTTACCCAATATGTCCACCCAACTAATTAATGGTCACTTTGCGGAGGATTCTTTTCTCACTATCAATGACGATGAAGTTTTAGTTTCAACTACTTTGGTTTGTTTGGTTACAATTTGTAAGACCTTGAGATCCAACATCAAATGGTCTATGTCCCTTTTTTTATGCCTTGTTTCTTCTTCTGTGCCTACTCGGCTTAGATATTTTTCATGGCATTAGATTTAAAGTGGTGAGCACCTTAAGTTATTAGGAATCCCCTTTACTTTTGATAGCTCACCCTTTGAACTTTGGTAGTATATCATCGAAAAATTGAAAAGAAGATTTATTGTTGGACCTTGTGTCCCCTTTCTCTTGCCAGTAATTTTTAGATTATAACAAATATCCTTGTTGCCACCCATGTGTAGTAATCCTCTTGTTGATCTCCTTCTAATAATTCTTATAATAAGTTGATCAGACTCCTTAGGGATTTTCTTTGGGCCATGTGAAAGAATTTGTGTGGTTTTCATTGAGTTGCTTTAGATATTTGTTGTACACCTACTGATAAGGGTGGGATGAGCATCATTGATATTTATAGGTAAAGTATTTCTCTATGTGCTAAATGGGTGGTTAAATCTATTGAAGGCCCTAAAGCTTAAAAGGTTTTGATTCGTTATTGTATTTCTTTAATGCTACCTTATGGTTGTAAATATTGGGCTAATATTGACCTCCATACTCTCATCATTACTTTTACTCTAGTTAAGATTAAGTGTTCCTTTGTTAAAATTATTTGGTGAGGTTTGGAAACCTCATATTTGTTTGATTGGTGATGGTTTTCATAATGGTATTTCATTCAATTCTTAAAATATCTGGAGGTCTCCTTCTAGTAGTAATCTTAAAAAAATTATTAATATAACATTATGATTACTCATTTTAAAATATTATCCCTTGTTTGGCCAAAATCCTCTTTGTATTTATTTTGGAATATTATCCCTTGATTGGTCAAATCCCTCTTTGTATGAATATGTTTGTAGTGATTCCCTTACATTTGTCTATTAGTCCTTTTTTTTTACTAAATATATGCATAAAATCAACATGTAATATGATTCTAACTACCATATAAATCTTTCTATCTTTAGATAAAATCAACATTAACCCCAACCCTAATAAAAAAGGCTAACTATTTAAACTTAGGCTTCAAGCTAATAAAAATAAAGATAGTTTAAATGCCCATATTGGAGCCATTACATTGCTCACATGCTCTAAAATATTTATCCTTAAAAATATAAAATACTAGAAAACATGCTCAAGATCCAACACAACATTTCCTTTGGATGTTTTTTCCAATTGATAAGAAACTCCTAAATGTTTTAAGACCAAAGATGATGAATTTTGGATAACGGCACAACTTTAAAATGAATACTAACTCGACCTTCCTCATCGAGTATTAGAAGTTCTATTTGTGACTATATATTTTGGATAATAATATATTTAAAATAATATACATCAAATATAATATAAATGTGGTAATATGGTGGAATTTCATGACCCTACCTAGTTGAATTTATGGCACAAAGGAACAATGTATTAACCTATGGTGGTGATACATAGTTTGAACAATTGAACCAACTATATTATGTTTAGTTGATTTGAAAAGGGAGTGTTATTGCTAACATATTGCCAAGTGTGCAGGATCAGGTACACTCATAGGTGGAGAAGGCAGAAGCATCCACCAGAAATGAGGGTACCTAAGCTCAAGGAAAATGATGAGTAAGGTTCTCGGAGGTAACATTCATAGATACCTTCATATAGGTATGCATTATCGAAAGGTATAATCATCGATGGTTGATCGCCTTGAGCCTTAGTTGATAGTCTAGTAGCTATCGCAAAATATTTGGCTAAGATAGGTGACTGGGTCAATGGAAATATTCCCTCTTTATTGCTTTATAAATGTGTTTGCTCTTTGTTGCATCATGGTTGAAGTAGCATAATGTTGGAACTGCTATAGAAAAACAACTGCCAAATGTATGTGGATGCATAAAACTAATTATTTTGTTAAAGAAAAGATAGAGCATTATTTTCATAGAACAAAGCATATTAAATTTAAATGTTAAATGAAGGTTCATTCAAAAGGATCAATGAATTTTTATTAAATAATGGTTGATTTAATTAAGCTCGTTAGTAAACCTAATTTTATTTAATAGATGAGATTTTTTTTTTAGTTAATTATAGGTGTTCATTTTAATGATAATGGAGAAGTCATTGAAACACTTTAATTAATTAAAATAAGCAAAAAATATATATCCATTCAATAAATAGGTGTCTTTTATTTTAAAGAAATAGCAATTATGAAATTGTGTAAATAAAAGAAGTATTTTAATGGTGATAACTATCACAATAAACGATATATATTTGAAATAAAGGATATATGTTTAAAACAAAGGATATATATTTAAAATAAAGGATATATGTTTAAAAGAATGTCATTCTTCTAAAAATAAAAAGGGATAATATAAAATATGTAAATATCCCATTCCCTTATAGCTTGTAAGCTATGAAATAATCTAGGGTGGTTGCTAAGTTTACAAATATGGAAACCATCGAACGAAGGGTTCCATGTTGCCAGAGAAAGAGATAAATAATTGAAGGTAGAGGGGGCTCGAGAAAGGGCTTGAGGTTCTATATGGGCCAGCTATAGGACGAGAGCAAGTATGGTGCTAGAGAAGCCAACATAAACGACTTAAGAAAAAAAAGAGTAGAAGGGAGGATAGGAGGACCAAGGAGTAGGGGGGAGAAAATACTTACTATGGATAGGAAAAGGAGAGGAACACATCACGAGCAAAGGAGAGGCAGCTGAGATGCCATCGATTCCTATTATTTAATAGTATTGAGGTTGGAGTGTTCATAATTTAACCTACTTTGTTTACATGCTTTGCTATGGTGAAATAATGGTTTGAAACTTGGTTAAAACCACGATGTTGCTCTGTTGAAAACTATGCATTTCTTGCCCTGTTGGTGTTTTTAAAACCATCTTGTTGCTCTATTGAAAGCCATGCATTTCTTGCCCTGTTGGTGTTTTAAAATACCACACTATTGCTCTATTGAAAGCTATGCACTTCTTAGGTGTTGTGTGTTTTTAGGAAACCACCAGTGTAGTTGAAGGAGTTGTGTTTTAAGAAATGACCTGTGTGAGCTAAGGCACTGTGTGTTTTTAGGAAACCATCGGTGCAGTTGAAGGCATTGTGTGTTTTAGGAAACCACTTGTGTGAGCTAAGGTGTTGTGTGTGTTTTTAGGAACCACATGAGCAAGTTGAAGGTGTTGTACTTTTTAGGAAAAACTTGTGCAATTTGAATGTGTTGTGATTTTTAGGAACTGCCTATGCAAGTTGAAGATGTTGTGCTTTTTAGGAACCACCTATGCAAGTTGAAGGTGCTATGATTTTTAGGAACTGCCTGTGCAAGTTGAAGGTGTTGTACTTTTTAGGAATTGCCTATGCAAGTTGAAGGTTTTGTGCTTTTTAGGAATCGCCTATGCAAGTTGAAGGTGTTGTGCTTTTTAGGAAACCACCTGTGTAAGCCTAAAGGTATGATTTTTGTTTAAAGACTCTTTTAGAATTTTGTAAAGTTGAGAGTGTGTGAGTTCAAGAGTGTCGGGTGTGTCTCTAGAGTACTAAAATAATCTGAGAGTGATGTGTGCCTTAGACATTCCTATCCAAAGGAAGAGGGAGACAACACTTTTGGAAGCGCTACCTATGGAAATTCCACCTGTAGGTTTGAAGGACTATGTCTAGGAAGTACCAGACTACTCTACTATGCCTGTTGAACTTCCAGCTTGGCTATTCCTTAAACACACCAGAGGCTGCTAGTATTACCATGAAGGGTGTTAGCTTTGGTTAATCTATTTTGGGAAGGTTCATTGTGAAATTTAAATTAAACTGAGATCTTTGATTATATGCAATGTTGAATGAAAAAAAATTAAATAGAGGCCTTTTATTATGTGGAATATATTGAGGGATATTTAAATAATGAGACCTTTGAATATGTGGAATCCTGAAGGAAATTTAAATTAAACCGAGACCTTTGAGTATGTGGAATATTTAAGGATATTAATTAAATAGAGACCTTTGAATATATGGAATATTGAAGGAAATTTAAATTAAACCAAAACCTTTGAATATGTTGAATAATGAAGGATATTAATTAAATAGAGACCTTTGATTATGTGGAATGTATTTAAGGGTATTTAAAAAGGGATAACATTTATTTGATGATTGATTATATTAAGCTTTTTAATTAAAATGAAAACCATTGATTTATTATTGAGAATCTTAGGGCTTTTAATTAAAAAGGAAACCTTTTATTTTTATTGCTTAAATTAAGGTTTTTAATTAAAATGGAAACCTTTGACTTACTATTGATTATCTTAGGGCTTTTAATTAAAAAGGAAACCTTTGATTTTTATTGATTATCTTAAGGTTTTTAATTAAAAGGGAAACCTTTGATTTATTATTGATTATATTAGGATTTTTATTTAAAAAGGAAACTTTTTTTTTAATGATCTTCTTAGGGTTTTTAAAATTAAAAAGGATGTGGATTTATTCTTTACATTGAATCTATGGGGCTTTGATCTAGGGAATGAATGAATGCTTGTTTAAAGTTTAAAGGGATGTGATTTTAATGCTTAAAATACTAATTGACTTGATTCAAATTTGTAAATTAAAAGAGATGTAGATTTATTCTTCAAATTGAAGTTATGGGACTTTGATTTAAGGAATGAATGAGTGATTTCTTTAAAGGGCAAAGGTATGGGACTTTAATGCTTTAAGATATGAACGGATTTGATTAAAGTTAGATCTTGATCTAAGTAGCACATGTTGGATCTCTCTCTAAGGGAACTTGAGAGGTGAAGATAAAAGTAACGGATCTTTTATAATATCCATTATGAATTAGATGGTTGAAAACATAATTAGATTTTATATAGTTGCAATTTGGTAAATTAAATGAGTAGATGCATTTAAAGGTATGTCTATCCTGAACCATGAGTACCCTAATCCCCTGATACTCTCAAATAATCAATGGGAATCCAGGAGAGGCAAGGAGTTCAATGGAAGTGAAGTATAGGTAATCGTATTTTATGTTGCTTTAATTTTTCTCAAATATATTAGAATTGTGGGGAGATATTGCCAATGTAGTTACTATGATATTCCTCAAAGTAAGAAGGATTTACTATGCAAATTTTGATGCAATAACTATGCATTGGATTAAATAAAGTATTTTTACTTTATGTTTGTATTTTTTTATGTTATGTAGTTGATTCTCTTTTAGAGTTAATATTGATTATTTTTCTAGATGCTTGGTGAATGCTTTCTAATGTTGTAGTATCTAAACATATCATTGTTTGGATTACTTGATGTTAAAAATCTAAGCGTAGAGTTCTATGGTGAACTCAAAGGTGACCTAAGGGAATTAATAACCCCTTAGGGTGAACATAGGTGATCTAAGAGAATTATGAACCCCTGAGAGTGAACATAGGTGACCTAAGGGAATTGAGAACCCCTTAGGTTTAACATAGGATACGAAAGGGAATCGAGATCCTCTTAGGGAGATAAAGGACTAAGTTGTGGAGAGACTACATCTAAGTTAATATAGTTCATCATGGAGATGAGATAGACAACTTAACTCGCAATACTCATAGTATACCTACACATAAAAATTTGTGTATGGCATGGAAATACGTGTATACCTTAGATAGATGGAAGTAGATAAGTCTAGCTCATAGAGAATGATGGGAAATATGGACTTATTTGTAGTAACATATAATACACCTACACATACGAACTTGTCTTAGGGTACCTCATGACATGTAGCTTTCAGGAAAACTTAGGAGATTGATACTTTAGGAAAATAGTGGTTTGGTTAGGGGTCAATGAAGGATTCATATACCTCTCTTCATAGTAAAAAAAATACATTTTCTATTTTTGTATTTTTCTGTTTGTGTATTTTTGGGTCATTACATTTGATATTAGAGCTCTAAGTATGAGGGTATAGAGCTTATATATGTGCTAATGAAAATCATATGAACTCAATGAAGGATTTCTTAAGGTAAAGGCTAAAGTTAGGATGATCTAGGATACCCTATTTTCTAGGATCTGATGGGAATTAACCCCAAGGAAGCAAGGATGTTAAGGTACCTTAGTATGGGATTTGGTATCAGTGACACATCCTATCCTAGGATATTACCCTACTTAGATTGATTAATACATATAGCAAGAGAACTTTGTATTATGCCTTGAATTAGAGTTACAACTTAGGATGAAACTGTAATCTAATCCTATTTATTAGATGAAATCAAGTTAATATGCCACCTAAAACTATAAGAGGGAGGCCTATACCCATAAAAAGTTTACAAAGTGATGTTAAAGAGAAAAAACAAGATGGGGAACCAACAAACCCCAATATGGAGGTAGAAGACCTCACCGCTATGGTCATTGCTATGCAGGATAATATAAGATAGTTACTAGAAATGGTTGCAAATCAAAATTCACAAGTTCATGGTTCAAATATCAGTATAGAAAGTGGACTTCCTATAGAAAAAGTACAATCCAGAGCCTTAGTAGAAAAGAAAACAACTAGGGACATGAAAAACATTAGTATATCTAAATTGGATGGAGAGGGTGATGGTGATGTAGTAGAAGCATGGTTGAGAGAAGTAGAGATTTACTTTATGGTAAAAGGCTACTCATCAGAAACATGAAAACTTTAGGCTACGATTAACCTGGAAGGGGTTGCTCTAGAGTGGTGGAAAACCCACTATGAGGAAACTAAGATTGAACCCATTGATACTCCATGGGAAGAATTTATAAATATATTTTAAAATAGATTTCTCACTGAGCATTTCTATACATTAAAGTTTGAATAATTTGCTAGTCTCAGACAAGGAACCAACATAGTAGAGGTGTACTACAAGAATTTGGTAAGGTTCAAATATGTGCCTATTTATATTAATAAAATATGGGTTCACAAGTCTATTTTGGAGCCTAAATCACTACAAAAGGCATATGACCTAGCAAAGAAAGAAGAGTCACACATTTGTTATAAATATGACACTCTACCCGAGCAATCTTAGTAGGAGTTAAAGAAAAGGACTAGTGCTAGGTTTATAAAATGGTGGTCTAATCAAGAGCAAAAGGCTAAGAACCCCCAAAATCCTAAGAAGAACTCTTATAGAAATCAGGAGAATTTCAAGAAGAACTTTCATAAGGACAACAAACCCAACAACACAAAACCTCAACCACAGAAGTTGCAAGCTCCAACTCTAGCAGTTAAGAATGAGATTGAGAAATCTGAAAAACAAAAATGACCCAATAAAGGGTGCTACAATTTCTAGGGATATCATTACTACAATCAATATTCATATCAAGGAGGGACCAGCACCGCTAATGCAAAAGGGAAGGAATTGGAACATCATATTTATGTTGCAATCGGGAAGCAAAAGCTAGAGGGACAAGCCACCGCATTTCTTCTATGCTATTATTTTATTTCAACTTTGGAAATCTAGGAATATTGTTGTCTATTCTAGGGGTTCAATTTATAGTTAGTTTTCCTTGCATGAAAATATTATAGCATTTTTTGATGTTACTATTCACATGCTTCCTAGTTGATTCTTGAGTTGGTGCATTTGATTAATCTTATTAGGTTTTGGCACAAGTCTTTATGCACTATCAACATGGCTCTGCTTAACCTTTGTGGGTCTTAAGGTTTCTCTATTTATTTGAAGCCTCAACATAACAGGTTTATGGGATGACATTATTCAACATCAAGTTGTTCTGTCAGTGACCACTGTAGGGATTGGTCTCCTCTTGAAGTGGCTCCTTTTGTTTAGTTATTCTGTTCATTCACCCTTTTAAAATCTGATTTTATTTTTGGCCTCGTAGACTATCTTTACAATATTAATTTTTTGAGTGACTTTAAACCCCAAAACTCAAATTTTTCCAACTCCCTTTTTATTATAACCTCTTCTTTTTTATTGAATATAAAAATTAATTTCGATTAAAAAAAGATTATTGACTTTGTCCAAACCTCTTTTGACCTCCTCATATTTTTAAATTTTATGTTTCGTTGTAGTGGTGGAAAATGGATTCTCCTTACGCGAAATGTCCCCTTGATGTCACTAATTGGATTGTTATCGTAAATTAAATTTTATGTGTCGGGGTAGTGGTGGAAAATGGATTCTCCTTACGTGAAATGTCCCCTTGATGTCACTAATTGGATTGTTATCGTAATTAGAGTTAGAAATTTTTAAATGAAAATTTAAAGTCACATTAACATAATTATATATTTTTATGTTAAAATTTTATTAATGTTAAACTTTTATTCGTCATTATATTCTTTCCATAAATTTGTATTGTCATCCAATACACATGAATCGTTCATATTTTTCATTGTTATTGAAATTATTTGCATTAGTTTTTAGGATTAGTGGATTGATAAGTGTTTATATGCGCAAGGTATTTATTAAAAATGTATCTAAGGTTCAAATTTTATCTGTAACATGTTTGTAAAGGTAATAGTTTGATCTGAATTCACCCTGGTCATAATAATAAATAGAAATAAATTTGATAAAAACAGCCCCTATAAAATAAATTTGGTGGAAACAACCTTATAATTTAAATCCTGCACTTTTTAAGCATAACAAAAATTTGTTTGATATATATTTTTTTGTTTCATTCGTACTATACACTGGTTACCTTATGGAACACGATGTTGAATATATATGTATGTCCCTTCACAATTGACAAATCTCAAATTATATAGTCCTTGGTAATAGTCAGTATTTCAAATACGTGGAATAATTCAGATACGGTTGAGTTGTGGAATGCCGTGGAAAACATATTCATGGAAGCGAAATGCCGTGGAAAACATATTCACGGAAGCGAAAATTTGTGTTCGAAAACCTCATTGCAGGACGTTTTACGATAAAACATTTACGTTAGCAACTGGAAATAAATGGCTGCTTGTCTGCTAGGAAATGCAAAGCACGATATCACAAAGAGAAAAATGATATGTTTGTCGGCAAATTCGCAAACAACAATAGAATCCAAAGGCAAGTTGTCTCTGAATAACCTTGCGTGAGATGGGCCATTGAGCAGGGAGCCTTTGGCACATCTCGGTCACCGTTTGGACAAGTTTATGTTTTAGTTGTGATTTCAATTCTGAAACGGTTAAAATTACCTTAAAAAGAATGCCAAATCCAAATTGATACAGTTTCAGCATTAAATTGTCAAATGTCACCGAAGAAAAAACAATATTTTTTCATTGAAAACCACGCTGCCCGGAAGGTGCCGGCTGCTCCATGTGTAGGCAAATCGAGCCTTGTGACACTAGGATTCAACAGCTCAATTGCATGGGATCAACGGAACAGGTTAAAACAGTTGAAAGAGTCAGGTAGTAGGTGCAGCTTGCATGGAATATATGTCTCTCGTATATTGAATTAACGACTACAATCCATGAATTTAGACCTAACCCACCAGACATATCACGCACATTAGTCATCGTTAAAAATTTCAAAGCCTACGCTTTCTGGACAGCCACCGGCTTGTCTTTGACATGGAAACGAAGTTTTTGTAGCAGTCTGCTATGTTCGTTATAAAAGGCATCCGTCTTGGGAAATGGTTCACATATTTTCGGTATTAAACATTTGTAGCGTAGTGTAGATCAGATCTCAGCAAGAAAGAAAGAAAAATGGTGAATTTCTCCGAAGGTAAGATTGGAGAACAAAAGTTCCAAGAGGGTCATCCGTTTCCCCAAGTTGTTTTTCCCGCCTATGATAATCAAAGAGAAGGGATGGATGGCGTGATAAAGTCCATAAGAGGGGAGGAAAAAGCATGGATTCAACGTGAATTGCACAAATGCGGAGCTCTTCTCTTCAGGGGATTCGGCATAAAGACATCAGCTGACTTCAATGCGTTAGTGGAAGCTCTCGACTGGGAAGAACAGCCTTACAAAGGCCCCGCTCAACGAAAAAACGTTCTGGGGAGAGTATGGTCTGCAAACGAAGCTCCTCTCGATCAACACATCTTTTTCCATCATGAGATGGCCCTGGTAATAATATAATTTTGTTATTATTTTAGCCGTAAGCGAGTCTATCCGTCTGTATGCGAGATTCAACGGCATGAAATTAAATTTGATTAAGCTTTGCTTTTGTGATACGTTTGTGCGTAAAGACGAAAGAATTTCCATCCAAAATATTATTCTTCTGCGAAGTTGCACCGCCAGAGGGAGGGGAGACGGCGATTGTGAGGAGCGACATAGTAGCTCGTCACATGGCAAATATGTTCCCGACGCTTGTCCAACAACTTGATAGAAAAGGAATACTTACTAGCACTATCCTTCCAAAGGAAGACAATCTCGGCTATTTCCTTGGTAAAAGTTGGCAATCGCATTTACAAACCAGTGATCCCCAAGAAGCCCAGAAAAAGTAAGCATGGTCTTTCATCAGTAGAGTATGTAATTCATTGATTTAAAGGATTATTGAATAAGTAGATAAGCATCGGTGATTTCTGATTGCAGGGTTGAAGAGGGAGGTGGTAAGTTGCTATGGATGGCAGATGGGAGTGCAAACATTATAGCAGGGCCACTCCCCGCGACAAGAACGTTTGAAGCCCAGGATTATGTGGGTAATGAGCCTCGCAAGGTGTGGTTTAACTACATCCCGGGGGCTACGTATGGGAAATCCAGCACTTATAACAGACTTGTGTGTGGAGATGGGTCGGAGATTCCGCAGCCAATAATGGAGGAGAGCAGGAGAATTATAGACGAGGAGTGCGTTAACTTGAAGTGGGAAACCGGAGATGTGCTGCTGATTGACAACTTACATGTCATGCATGCGCGCAGGCCTTCCTTACCTCCTCGTCGTGTCTTGGTCGCTCTCTGCAAGTGACGCTTCGAATATGCTCAGCATTCGTCACAGCAAGTCGTAACATGTTCCGTTGTCATGTTCTTCATCTAAGAAGCTCTTTTATGTCCTTTTCATAGGATGAAGTTTCCTTCGAATATTGTGCTGCTCCTCTCCAGTACAAGAGCCGATTCGTGCGCGTTGTCTTGTATATATGTATTCAAGTCAAAACCCATGAAATACGTAGCTCTAATCTTAGTGGTACAGAGATACCCGCTGTGTCTAAAATCAAGAAACAATAATTAGAACAAAAAAAAATCCACATTTATACGTCGAACAGTGAATGGTGGCTAAAAATCAATCTCGAAAAGGGTTTTACCATACAATGCCACATCAATAATATTATTAACAAAATAATAATCATTTTCAATCAAATTACAAATGATCTAAAGTTTGAATAATTGTTATTAAGTTTTATTGTTTAATGTCACAGTAAAACTATTTTTACAAGGTGTAAAATGACCCATAAGGAAACACAAAAATTAACAGAATACAAGGTATGTTACAACCTTGAACAAATATTGATATTATATTAGTCAGTATTAGTCATTCCCTTTAAAGACATTCCTATGCTCTAATAGACTTCTACAACTAAAACACTGTTTTGGATAGAATATTGTCTACTTTGTTCAAGGTAAATAGACAAGATCAAGCATCTCATGAACATGAACATGAATGCATAAAAAACAGTGCATCCAAACCGTGATGTGCTTTATCTATGAAGAAAGACGGGCCTTTGGATATGCTTGATCTAACTCTCATTATGATAGTAAAAGATCAATAAATGATGTTTAAGAGTATTCAATTGTTCTAATATCATCAAGCAAAGATATTTCTTAGCCTCATTTACAGCCTAATACTTAACTCTGTAGAACACAAGGATATTGTTGCCTATCAATGAAAACACCAAGAAATTGATCCAAAACCAATATACAAAGTAAAACTACTTATCAAAATTCATTAGTTAATACTAAATGTATTGTTAATATTAACTAGTGACTTTTAATAACTAGCTTTATTTTATTATTAATATTATTTTATTTCCAATGATAGTTTTTATATTGTATTATGTTTATATGTGTTTTCATTTTTAGGTAATATGTTGATTTTATTTATTTGTAAAGTATAATGAAATTTTACATTATAGGGTTAAGGGCTTGTTGATATTACTTTTTAGCTACCCTTCATAGTTAGATATGTGCATGTGGATTCTTTTCATTCTAATTATTGTTTCTTAATTTTAAATAAATTGAAGGCTTACAAAGTAACACAAGCACCTAAGAATATAGGATAACCTAAAATAGTAAAAGGTTGTGTATTACCTAAACTCTAAATCATGTTCAGTCCTATGGATAAAGTAGGGGTTTTAGAGGAGTAAGCTAATCCAATAAATACCATGAACCACTTTCGATAAAAAATAATCATTCTAATCATACAAGTAAGCATGGATACTATAGAAAATTACATATTGAAAGCTCAATAATCCGTTGATAAAATCTTAGTAGGCGACATTGTCATAATGGAAGAGATGCTTACCCTCAAGACATAGGTGAAAAACAAGTGTAGAATGATATTATTTGTAGAAGTAAACCATACTATTGCATCCTTCTCTACCGCTTCTTGTCTTCCTTCATCTACAACGAGCAAGACGCATTAGCCTCCTCTAATTTTTTAATAGGCAAAAATGGCCATTTCAAACAACTACCTAATGATGGTTGACAAGAATACAATGTACAACATGTAAAAAATAGAAATTATCGTAGCATTGGAGTAGGTTAAAACCATGATGAGTCAAAGTGCGAAGTGAATACAGGGTAAAAGGTATAATTAGAATCCTTGGAAAAATAGAGAGATAATCAAAAGTAGTAGGTAAAAGGGTAGTGATATATTCTAGCTGAAGAAACCTAAAAAAAATCTCAAAGTGGTGTCTGATTCTATTAAATTCAATGTATTAACAACAAACATCATCAATAGCAAATGATATTTAGAGAATCAACAATTTTTGGATCATTGGTAATTTTATAGCATCCAAGTAGTAAAGCAATAAAAATAAATAAAAGAAGCATTCAAGTTTGGTAACCAATGATCTACCAAAATTATGAAGTCAACCTAGTGATCTATTAGAATCTAATAAATTATTGGAATTATGACTAACAAGGAGGATCAAGGAATAAAAGACATAATTTTATCATCTACTTTATAATGTAACAATGAAATATTCTACTCAACCTAAAAGGGGTTAATCTCCATGTACAAATAGGAGCCTTAGGCTCATTATTAACATCTTTTGGTCATTTTAAGAAATACTGGAGCTATACCTTCTAGTAGTAATCTTCAAAATTTTATTAATATAACATTATGATTACTCATTTTATAATATTATCCCTTGATTGTCCAAAATCCTCTTTGTATTTATTTTAGAATATTATCCCTTGATTGGTCAAATCCCTCTTTGTATGAATATGTTTATAGTGATTCCCTTACATTTGTCTATTAGTCCTTTTTTTTTGCTAAATATATGCATAAAATAAACATGTTATATGATTCTAACTACAAATAAATATTTCTATCTTTAGATAAAATCAACATTAACCCCAACCCTAATAACAAAGACTAACTATTTAAACCTAGGGTTCAAGTTAATAAAAATAAAGATAGTTTAAATGGTTATATTGAAGCCATTACATTTCTCACACGCTCTAAAATTTTTATCCTCAAAAATATAAAATACTAGAAAGCATGCTCAAGATCCCACATAGCATTCCCTGTGGATGTTTTTTCCAATTGATAAGAAACTCTAAATGTTATAAGATCAAATATGATAAATTTTGGATAACAACACAACATTAAAATGGATACTAACTCAACATTCCTCATCGAGTATTAGAAGCTCTATTTGTGACTATATATTTTAGATAATAATATATTTAAAATAATATACATCAAATATAATATAAATATGGTAATATGGTGGAATGTCATGACCCTCCCTAGTTGACTTTATGGCACAAAGGAATAATGTATTAGCCTATGGTGGTGATACTTAGTTTGAACAATTGAACCAACTATATTATGTTTAGTTGATTTGAAAAGGGTGTGTTATTGCTAACATATTGCCAAGTGTGCAGGATCAGTTACACTCATAGGTGGAGAATGCAGAAGCATCCACAAGAAATGAGGGTACCTAAGCTCAAGGGAAATGATGATTAAGGTACTTAGAGGTATCATTGATAGATACCTTCATATAGGTATGCATTATCAAAAGGTATAATCATAGATGGTTGATCACCTTGAGCCTTAGTTGATAGTATAGTAGCTATCGTAAAATCTTTGGCTAAGATAGGTGACTGGGTCAATGGAAATATTCCCTCTTTATTGCTTTATAAATTTATTTGCTCTTTGTTGTATCATGGTTGAAGTAGCATAATGTTGGAACTGTTATAGAAAAACAACTGCCAAATTTATGTGGATGCATAAAACTAATTATTTTGTTAAATAAAATATAGAGCATCATTTCCATAGAGAAAAGCATATTAAATTTGAATGTTAAATGAAGGTTCATTCAAAAGGATCAATGAAGTTTGATTAAATAATGGTTGATTTAATTAAGCTCATTAGTAAACCTCATTTTATTAAATAGATGTGAGTTTTTTTTTAGTTAATTAAAGGTGTTCATCTTAATGATAATGGAGAAGTCACTGAAACACTTTAATTAATTAAAATAAGCAAAAAATATATCCATTAAATAAATATATGTCTTTTATTTTAAAGAAATAGCAATTATGAAATTGTGTAAATAAAAGAAGTACTTTAATGGTGATAATTATCACAATAAAGGATATATGTTTAAAATAAAGGATATATGTTTAAAACAAAGGATATATATTTAAAATAAAGGATATATGTTTAAAAGAATGTCATTCTTCTAAAAATAAAAAGGGATAATATAAAATATGTAAATATCCCATTCCCTTATAGCTTGTAAGCTATGAAATAATCTAGAGTGGCTGCTAAGTTTACAAATATGGAAACCATCAAATGAAGGGTTCCTTGTTGCCAGAGAAAGAGATAAAGAATTGCAGGTAGAGGGGGATCGAGAAAGGTCTTGAGATTCGATATGGGCCACCTAGAGGACAAGAGCACATATGGTGCTAGAGAAGCCAAAAGAAACGATAGAAGAAAAAAAAAGAGTAGAAGGGACAACAGGAGGACCAAGGAGTAGGGGGAGAAAATCCAGACCAGGGATAGGAAAAGGAGAGAAACACATCACAAGTAAAGGAGAGGCTGCTAAGATGCCACCTATTCCCATTCTTTAATAGTATTGAGGTTGGAGTTATCAAACTTGAACCTACTTTGTTTACATGTTTTTATATGGTGAAATCATGGTTTGAAACTTGGTTAAAACCATGATGTTGCTCTGTTGATCGCTATTCATTTCTTTCCCTGTTGGTGTTTTTAAAACCATCTTGTTGCTCTATTGAAAGCTATGCATTTCTTGCCTTGTTTGTTTTTTAAAAGACCACACTATTACTCTGTTGAAAGATATGCGCTTCTTAGGCATTGTGTGTTTTTAGTAAACAACCAATGTAGTTGAAGGAGTTGTGTTTTAGGAATTGACCTATATGAGCTAAGGCACTGTGTGCTTTTAAGAAATCATTGATGTAATTGAAGACATTGTGTATTTTAGGAAACCACCTGTGTGAGCTAAGGTGTTGTGTGTGTTTTTAGGAACCACCTGTGCAAGTTGAAGGTGTTGTACTTTTTAGGAACCACTTGTGCAAGTTGAAGGTGTTGTGATTTTTAGGAACTACCTATGCAAGTTGAAGATGTTGTGCTTTTTAGGAACCACCTATGCAATTTGAAGGTGCTATGATTTTTACGAACCGCCTGTGCAAGTTGAAGGTGTTGTAATTTTTAGGAATTGCCTGTGCAAGTTGAAGGTTTTGTGATTTTTAGGAATCGCCTGTGCAAGTTGAAGGTGTTGTGCTTTTTAGGAAACCACCTATGTAAGCCTAAAGGCATGATTTTTGTTTAAAGACTCTGTTAGCATTTTAGAAAGTTGAGAGTGTATGAGTTCAAGAGTTTCGGGTGTGTCTCGAGAGTGCTAAAAGAAGATGAGAGTGATGTGTGCCTTAGACCTTCCTATCCAAAGGAAGAGGGAGACATCACTTTTGGGAGCGTTGCCTATGGAAAATACACCTGTAGGTTTGAATAAGGACTACATCTAGGAAGTACCAGACTACTCTAATGTGCCTGTTGAACTTCTAGCTTGGCTATTCCTTAAACACACACTAGAGGTTGCTAGTATTGCCATGAAGGGAGTTAGCTTTGGTTAATCTATTTTGGGAAGGTTCATTGTGAAATTTAAATTAAACCGAGACCTTTGATTATGTGCAATGTTGAAGGAAAATAAATTAAATAGAGACCATTTATTATGTGGAATATATTTAAGGATATTTAAAAAATGAGACCTTTGAATATGTGGAATATTGAAGAAAATTTAAATTAAATCGAGACCTTTGATTATGTGGAATATTTAAGTATATTAATTAAATAGATACCTTTGAATATGTGGAATATTGAAGGAAATTTAAATTAAACCAAGACCTTTGAATATGTTGAATAATTAAGGATATTAATTAAATAGAGACCTTTTATTATGTGGAGAACATTTGTTTGATGATTGATTATATTAAGATTTTTAATTAAAAGGGAAACCATTGATTTATTATTGAGTGTCTTAGGGCTTTTAATTATAAAGGAAACCTTTTATTTTTATTGCTTATATTAAGGTTTTTAATTAAAAGGGAAACATTTGAATTACTATTGATTATCTTAGGGCTTTTAATTAAAAAGGAAACCTTTGATTTTTATTTATTATCTTAAGGTTTTTAATTAAAAGGGAAACCTTTTATTTATTATTAATTATCTTAGGATTTTTAATTAAAAAGGAAACCTTTTTTTTTAATGATCTTCTTAGGGTTTTTAAAATTAAAAATGATATGGATTTATTCTTTACATTGAATTTATGGGGCTTTGATTTAGGGAATGAATGAATGCTTGTTTAAAGTTTCAATGGATGTGATTTTAATGCTTTAAATAGTAATTGACTTGATTCGAATTTGTGAATTAAAAGAGATGTAGATTTGTTCTTAAAATTGAAGTTATGGGACTTTGATTTAGGGAATGAATGAGTGATTGCTTTACGGTGAACATAGGATATGTAAGGGAATCGATAACCCCTTAGAGAGATAAAGGACTAAGTTGTGAAGAGACTACATCTGAGTTAATATAGTTCATCATGAAGATGAGATAGACAACTTAAATCGTAATACTCATAGCATACCTATACATAAAAATTTGTGTATGGCATGGATATGCGTGTATAACTTCAATAGATGGAAGTAGATAAGTCTAGCTCATCGATAATGATGGGAAATATGGACTTATTTGTAGTAACACATAATACACCTACACATACAAACTTGTATTAGGGTACCTCATGAGATGTAGCTTTAAGTAAAACTTAGGATATTGAAACTTTAGGAAAATAGTGGTTTGGTTAGGGGTCCATGAAGGGTTCATATATCTCTCTTCATAGTAAAATTTTTATTTTTTCTATTTTTGTATTTTTCTATTTGTGTATTTTTGGGTCATTACATTTGATATCAGAGCTCTATGTATGAGGGTATAGAACTTCTATATGTGCTAAGGAAAATTATATGAACCCAATGAAGGCTTTATTAATATAAATGCTAAAGTTAGGATGATCTAGGATACCCTATTTTCTAGGATTTGATGGGAATTAACCCCAAGGGAGCAAGGATGTTAGGATACCTTAGTATGGGCTTTGGTATTAGTGACACATCCTAGCCCAGGACATTACCCTAGTTAGATTGATTAATGCATATAGCAAGAGAAATTTGTATTATGGCTTGAATTAGAGTTACAACTTAAGATGAAACTGTAATCTAATCATATTTCTTGGATGGAATCAGGTTAATATGCCACCTAAAACTAGAATACGGAGGCCTATACCTAGACAAACTTGACAAAGTGATGTTAAAGGGAAAAAACAATATGGGTAACCAACAAACCCCAATATGGAGGTAGAAGACCTCACCGCTATGGTCGCTGCTACGTAGGATAATATAAGATAGTTGCTAAAAATGGTTGTGAATCAGAATTCACAAGTTTATGGCATAAATATCGATATAGAAAGTGGACTACCTGGAGAAAAAGTAGAAGCCAGAGCCTTAGCAGAAAATGAAACAAATAGGTACATGAAAAACATCAGTATATCTAAGTTGGATGGAGAGGGTGATGGTGATGTAGTAGAGACATGGTTGAGAGAAGTAGAGATTCACTTTATGTTAAAAGGCTACTCATCAGAAACATAAAAACTTTAGGCTACGATTAACCTGGAAGGGGTTGCTCTGGAGTGGTGTAAAACCCAGTATGAGGAAACTAAGATTGAACCCATTGATACTCCATGGGAATAATTTATAAATATATTTTAAAATAGATTCCTCACCGAGCATTTATATACCTTAAAGTTTGAATAATTTGCTAGTCTTAGACAAGGAACCAACATAGTAGAGGTGTACTACAAGAATTTGGTAAGGTTGTTCAAATATGTGCCTATTTATATTAATAAAATATGGGTTCACAAGTCTATTATTGGATTGGAATCTAGGTTAAAGCATGATGTGGAATGCAGGAGCCTAAATCACTGCAAAAGGCATATGACCTAGCAAAGAAAAAAGAGTCACACTTTTGTTATAAATATGACACTCTACTGGAGCAAGCTTAGTAGGAGTTAAAAAAAAGGACTAGTGCTATGTTTATAAAATGGGGGTCTGATCAAGAGCAAAAGGCTAAGAACCCCCAAAATCCTAAGAAGAAATATTATAGAAATCAGGAGAATTTCAAGAAGAAATTTCATAAGGACAAAAAACCCAACAACACAAAACATCAACCACAGAAGTTGCAAGCTCCAACTCTAGCAGTTAAGAATGAGAATGAGAAATTTGAAAAACAACAATGACCCAATAAAAGGTGATACAATTTTTGACAATATCATTACTACAATTAGTATCCATATCAAGTAGGGACCAATACTTCTAATGCAAAATGGAAGGAATTAGAACATCATATTTATGCTACAATCGAGAAGGAAAAGCTAGAGGGACAAGCCACCACATTACTTGTGAAAGGTAAGGTTTTCATTAAACAAGTAAACATTTTGATAGATAGTGGAGCCATTGAAGAACACAAGCTTATACTGAGAGGGGGGGTGAACAGTATAAGACCACTTTTTACTTTTTCCTTCAATTCAACTTTCAATTCAAAAATATGCAGTGTATAGATAGCAGATTCAAAAGCCGTAATCAAAGCAATGCACAAAACACCATCAACAAAGAGACACAACAATTTACGTGGTTCACCCAAAGTGGGCTACTCCACGGATAAAATCTTTCACTAAATTTTATCAAATCATAATTCTGGGAATACCTTTCCCGATTACAAAGTTTATGGGCACCAACCCAAAGGAGACACCAATCCCCTAGCTCTGTTCTGGCTGGTGATCCTCTAGAAGACCTCTGCCTCCGCTGCCCTTAGCAAATGGAACTCTATCCACAGAAGACACCTGTCTTCCCTGCTCTGGCTGGAGACCTCTGTCCTCAACTCTATCATCACCAAGCTGGTCCTCGAATTTGCACTAGACACAGTCCTTCGGTCTAGCACAAATGTCCTCGTTCTCTATCTCTGATCTGCACCAAACACAGTCCTTCGGTCTGGCACAAATGTCCTCGAATCTGCACCAATCTCTGTCCTCAACTGGTCCTCAAATCTGGTTCACAAAAAGTGGTTCACAAGCTTTCACTAAAGCTTGCTTGATCTTCACCCAAGTCTTCACCAAGACTTGTCTCAGATCTGCTTTGCAAGTTCTCACTAGAACCTGCCTAGACTGCTTCACAACATACACAACTTCTTGTGCTTTTACAGCCGCACTTTGTCTAACTCCAGTCTTTGCACTGTCTGTGCAATCACAGCGGTACTCAGCTGTCGACGATCGAACTTCTCCCCCTACGCTCTATCTGCGAATATTGCAACGCCAACAGCTTCTGCTCCTTTTCGCAAACACAGCAGCACCGTCTTCGCGCACTCTGATTCCTTGCGATCTCTCTCACTTAGACGATTCGACAAAATGCACTCTGTACCCTGCTATCGAATTTCGCACTCTATCTACGAACGTCGCACTTCGAATGCACACACCAATCGATACTTAACTCTCCAAGCAGCCCTCCTTTTATACTAACACTTTCAAGATTAAAACCTTGATCTTAGTCGGCTGCACACCCTAAACTACGTCGGCTACAAACCCTAATCTTTGTCGGCCCAAATTTAACTTTGTCGGCTTCACTGCCTCTGCAACTCTTCTGTAGCTTCTACCGCGAAACTACAACATGTCGCGATATCGCGACACCTTTGCAACCGTACACTATCTTATGGCTTTTGTCGTGATATCGCGACACTTTAGCCTTTGACGACTTTGACTAAGCTCTTGTCGCGATATCGTGACACTTCTCGCTTTCTTACCCTCTTCTCGGCTTGCACCAGTGAAAGCAGAACATGTCACAAAATCGTGACACTTTCGCTTCCTTGCACTCTTCTCGGCTTGCACTAGCGAAAATGGAACATGTCACAAAATCGTGACACTTTCGCTACCTTATGCTTTTCTCTGCCTTACACCCATGAAACTGGAACATGTCACGAAATCATGACGCTTTCACCTTCGAGCTCTTCCTTCTTGAATTCATCATGAAATCATGACGCTTCTTCTGTTGAAGACTTGTTTACTGTCTCTGTCATGAAATCGTGACACTTTCTCCAACTGAATGCCCCCATCTCAACCTGTCATGAAATCGTGACACTTTCTCCAACTGAATGCTGCCATCTCAACCTATCGTGAAATCATGACACTTTCTCCATCCGTACGATTTCTTTGCAACCTGTCACGAAATCGTGACGCTTTCAGCTTCCATACGTCTTCTTTGCAACCTATCATGAAATCATGACAGTTCTCATTTTCGACTCTTCCCTTTGTTGCATGTCATAAAATCGTGATAGTTCTCACTTCGAGTTCTACAGCATGTCACAAAATCATGACACTTTGTCTTGCTACTTTCTCTCTCTTCGAACTTGTCACGAAATCATGACAATTCACACTATGGACTCTCTTTTCAGCATTATGTCATGAAATCGTGACACTTTTTCTTTTGGACTCTCTCTTCTACAACATGTCACGAAATCGTGACACTTTTTCTTTCAGACTCCCTCTCCTGCAACATGTCACGAAATCATGACACTTTTTCATTCGTACAATCTTCTTTGCAATATGTCACGAAATCGTGACACTTTTCCTTCTCTACCTTCCTGCACTTTTCGAGTCGCGAAAATGTGACATGTCGCGAAATCGTGACACTTTCCACCTTGCTCTTCTTTTCTGCCAACATGTCATGAAATCGTGATAGTTTTTCCAGCTCTTTCTCTCTCCTCAAACATGTCACGAAATCATGATAGTTTTTCTAGCACTTTCTCTCTCCTCTAACATGTCGTGAAATCATGACAGTTTTTCTTGCCTGTTGCATACCTTTTCTTACTTGTCTTTTTCTTTGATCTTTTGCAAATGGGCTACTATGATCTTCCTGGAAACTCACTGTCCATGCTCTGAATAATCTGACATTAAATCAAATTCCTTCAAGAGCTTCTTGACATCAATGACAACTTCTACACTTGAGCAAAGGCAATGTACCCAAGGTACCCAAAATTGCCAACAATCTCCCCCTTTGTCATTGATGGCAAACCTTTATTGAAAACACATCTCAAAAGCCAAAACTGAAACCAACTGTGCTCACAACTGAGAATCTGCCTTTGAAGTTTTGCTCCCCCGACTTGAAGCTCTTCTCTTCACTTGAAGCTCTCCCCCTTACTCATATCTCTCCCCCTTTGTCATCAATGGCAAAGGGTCACCTTTGGGGCTCGGGACTAAGAATGAGCATCTTAGCTTAGTCCCTCCCCCACCTCCTGATGAGGTGATTAAAATAGGGGTGGGAGTAAAACTCCCATTAGGCATTGATCATCATCAGCGTCTACAATTTCCTTGTCGGGCCTTCTCTTGAACTCTTTGTCAATATTCCTGTTCTTGTTCTCATCATTGTTCTTATCCATGCCTTGATCCTTGGACCTGTTCATACTACTGTTTCTGTTCCTGTACCTTGGAAGTTCAGCTCTACACTGTCTAGCTGTGTGACCTTCATTGTTGCACTTATAACAAGTAACAAAGTTATTTCTTTTAGGCATACCTGCTTTTTGAATCCACCAGTTCTGACCAAACCTGTTCCTGTTATTTGCCTTGCAATAAACTGCCTTGTGCCCAAACTGTTGACAAGAGTAGCAATATCCTTGAAAGAAACTAGCACTTCTGAAATTGTTGTTTACCTTCTTCATTTGAGCCATGCAATGTGCAGCCATGTGACCAAACCTGTAACACGCAAAACATCTATCGTGAAATTTTCCTTTATTCGACCTCATGGGTCCCGAAAACTTCTTCTTCTTATTCTGAATTCTGTTTTCTATTTCTGTGCATCTATCATCCATGGACTCTTTCTCTGAAATACTCTCCTCATCAGAACTCTCTTCTTTTTGAAATCTCTTACTAGATTCCCCAACCTGTTCCTTGCGCGGCTTAACAAAGCCAAGGCCTATTTTATCTGTTGTCTTTCTTTGACCTTTGATGAGTGACTTAACCTTTTTGGAGCTATCTTGAAACCTGTAAAGCTTATCCTTGTACTCTTTAGTTTCCTCTTTCAAAGAAGCCATTTTCTTTTCTAACTCACTATACTCAAGAATCTTAGACTCTAACTCGTCCTTGAGTTCTTGTGTCTTAGCCATAGAGAAGTCAAGACTTTCTGTAAGATCATCTCTCTCCATACAACATTCATCTAACTTATCCTTGAGTCTAGCATTCTTCTTTCTTTCCTTTTTCAAAGCACTTAGAGCATTAGAAAGTTCACTTTCAAGATCCTTTATTTGATTGCTTTCTGGATCATCAAAGCCTTTTTCAGTTTTCTTATCGCTAGAGGTGCTACCCTCTTCAAAAACCATACATGCATCTTCCTTATAGTTTTCTGAAGCATCCTCATACATACTGGAAACCAAATCATTATTTGTACAATCATCCTCAAGGTGACCAAAATTTCCACATCTAAGACATTTCATGATAATGAATCTATGTTTCGGTTCTTCCTCTTTTTCTGAAATACAACATCTCATTTTCATCATCACTCGAAGAACTTTCACTATCACTACTCGAACACTTACTTGCTTTGTCTAGGTAGAAACTCTTCTTGTGCTTGCGAGAATACCTCTTTCCTTGATTGTTGTGCTCATCTTTGTATTTCCTGTGATGCTTGTGCTTTTCGATTCCTTGCTCTTAGAATCCTGTTTATCTTCATCACTTTCATTCTTGGAAACAGTACAATCAGTAGCATAAT
Source organism: Wollemia nobilis (assembly GCA_028583015.1). Lineage (NCBI taxonomy): Eukaryota > Viridiplantae > Streptophyta > Pinopsida > Araucariales > Araucariaceae > Wollemia > Wollemia nobilis. The sequence continues at coordinate 3,201,309 of JAQPPZ010016612.1, forward strand.
GACCAAACTTTCCGCAATTAAAACATCTTATATTTTTCACGCTTTTGCTCTTTCTAGAGAACTTGTCTTTCTTGCTGTAATATGCTTCTTCATCACTAGAAGACTCATCACTCTCTTTAAGCTGTTTGCCTTTTGATTTCTTGGTAGCCTTGAAAGCTGCCTCTTTCTTGACATCAACCTTCACTTGAGTTCTCAACTCAAATGCTGCAAGTATACTATGGAGCTCATCCTTTTTCAACTTATCCAAATCTTTAGCTTCCTCAATAGCAGAAATATTTTCACTAAATCTATTAGGAAGAGATCTTAAAATCTTATCACAAACATCATTTTCAGCAAGCTCAAGACCTAAGTCTTTCATGGAGTTAACAACCTCATCCATACGAAGCATGTAGTCACTAATATTTTCATCATCATTCATCTGGAGTTGTTCGAACATACCTTTGAAGTGTCTCAACTTGGCCTTTCGGACATTTGCATCACCTGTATGAACCACTTTCAGCTGATTCCACATTTCACTAGCTGTCTTGCAGTGAATCACTTTGGTGAGATCTGCTTTCTGTAAGCCTTTCGAGATTGCATTCATTGCTTTTGAATTGCTGTGATGTAGGAGCCTGTCTTCTTTAGTATAAGGACCATGTTCAAGAATAGTGTACCCATCTTCAATCACTTCCCATACCTCATTACCAAGTGCCATTAGATGAACCTTCATTCTTGCACTCCACAGACCAAAATCTGATCCATCAAGAATAGGTGCTTGCATTGCCACTTGAATAATCCATTGTGTTCTTTGCTAGCTTTTCCTTCAAGCTGTTAAACTTTTTGAAGGAACCCGCTCTGATACCAATTGAAGAACACAAGCTTATACTGAGAGGGGGGTGAATAGTATAAGACCACTTTTTACTTTTTCCTTCAATTCAACTTTCAATTCAAAAATATGCAGTGTATAGATAGCAGATTCAAAAGCCGTAATCAAAGCAATGCACAAAACACCATCAACAAAGAGACACAACAATTTACGTGGTTCACCCAAAGTGGGCTACTCCACGGATAAAATCTTTCACTAAATTTTATCAAATCATAATTCTGGGAATACCTTTCCCGATTACAAAGTTTATGGGCACCAACCCAAAGGAGACACCAATCCCCTAGCTCTGTTCTAGTTGGTGATCCTCTAGAAGACCTCTGCCTCCGCTGCCCTTAGCAAATGGAACTCTATCCACAGAAGACACCTGTCTTCCCTGCTCTGGCTGGAGACCTCTGTCCTCAACTCTATCATCACCAAGCTGGTCCTCGAATTTGCACTAGACATAGTCCTTCGGTCTAGCACAAATGTCCTCGTTCTCTATCTCTGATCTGCACCAAACACAGTCCTTCGGTCTGGCACAAATGTCCTCGAATCTGCACCAATCTCTGTCCTCAACTGGTCCTCAAATCTGGTTCACAAAAGTGGTTCACAAGCTTTCACTAAAGCTTGCTTGATCTTCACCCAAGTCTTCACCAAGACTTGTCTCAGATCTGCTTTGCAAGTTCTCACTAGAACCTGCCCAGACTGCTTCACAACATACACAACTTCTTGTGCTTTTACAGCCGCACTTTGTCTAACTCCAGTCTTTGCACTGTCTACGCAATCACAACGGTACTCAGCTATCGACGATCGAACTTCTCCCCCTATGCTCTATCTACGAATATTGCAACGCCAACAACTTCTGCTCCTTTTCACAAACACAGCAGCACCATCTTCGCGCACTCTGATTCCTTGCGATCTCTCTCACTTAGACGATTCAACAAAATGCACTCTGTACCCTGCTATCAAATTTTGCACTCTATCTACGAACGTCGCACTTCGAACGCACACACCCAATCGATACTTAACTCTCCAAGCAGCCCTCCTTTTATACTAACACTTTCAAGATTAAAACCTTGATCTTAGTTGGCTGCACACCCTAAACTACGTCGGCTACAAACCCTAATCTTTGTCGGCCCAAATTTAACTTTGTCGGCTTCACTACCTCTACAACTCTTCTGTAGCTTCTGCCATGAAACTACAACATGTCGCGATATCACGACACCTTTGCAACCGTACACTATCTTATGGCTTTTGTCACGATATCATGACACTTTAGCCTTTGATGACTTTGACTAAGCTCTTGTCACGATATCGTGACACTTCTCGCTTTCTTACCCTCTTCTCGGCTTGCACCAGCAAAAGCAGAACATGTCACAAAATCGTGACACTTTCGCTTCCTTGCACTCTTCTCGGCTTGCACTAGCGAAAATGGAACATGTCACGAAATCGTGACACTTTCGCTGCCTTATGCTTTTCTCTGCCTTACGCCCATGAAACTGGAACATGTCACGAAATCATGATGCTTTCGCCTTCGAGCTCTTCCTTCTTGAATTCATCATGAAATCATGACGCTTCTTCTATTGAAGACTTGTTTACTATCTCTGTCATGAAATCGTGACACTTTCTCCAACTGAATGCCCCCATCTCAACCTATCACGAAATCGTGACACTTTCTCCAACTGAATGCTTCCATCTCAACCTGTCGTGAAATCATGACACTTTCTGCATCCATACGATTTCTTTGCAGCCTGTCGCGAAATCGTGACGCTTTCAGCTTTCGTACGTCTTCTTTGCAACCTGTCGCAAAATCATGACAGTTCTCATTTTCGACTCTTCCCTTTCATGTCATGTCAATCATATAGTTCTCACTTGAGTAGCATGTCACGAAATCGTGACACTTTGTCTTGCTACTTTCTCTCTCTTCGAACTTGTCATGAAATCGTGACAATTCACACTACGGACTCTCTTTTCAGCATTATGTCACGAAATCGTGACACTTTTTCTTTTGGACTCTCTCTTCTGCAACATGTCACGAAATCATGACACTTTTTCTTTCAGACTCCCTCTCCTGCAACATGTCGTGAAATCGTGACACTTTTCCATCCATACAATCTTCTTTGCAATATGTCATGAAATCGTGACACTTTTCCTTCTCTGCCTTCCTGCACTTTTCGAGTCGCGAAAATGCGACATGTCGCGAAATCGTGACACTTTCCACCTTGCTCTTCTTTTCTGCCAACATGTCGCGAAATCGTGACAGTTTTGCCAGCTCTTTCTCTCTCCTCAAACATGTCGCGAAATCGTGACAGTTTTTCCAGCACTTTCTCTCTCCTCTAACATGTCACGAAATCGCGACAGTTTTTCTTGCCTTGCATACCTTTTCTTACTTGTCTTTTTCTTTGATCTTTTGCAAATGGGCTACTATGATCTTCCTGGAAACTCACTGTCCATGCTCTGAATAATCTGACATTAAATCAAATTCCTTCAAGAGCTTCTTGACATCAATGACAACTTCTACACTTGAGCAAAGGCAATGTACCCAAGGTACCCAAAATTGCCAACAACCACTGATAGTTTTATTTCATCTAGTCTAGTAACGATTGTGTCGAAAAGACTTGGATATTTGGCTCAAGGGTGTAAGTTTGATTATGGTTCTAGGTACACCTACTCGATGAATCAGTGTCATCCTATGGTAGAAATCATGCTATCAAGTGGAACTACGAAAGGTTGTTTATATGTAGCTCCCTTACATGCCTTTGACGTGATCCTAGGGATGGATTTGCTACAAGATCATAAAGCCTTGGTTAATTTTCAAGACCGATGGATTGAGTATTTAGAACAATGTGGAAGGAGACTAAGAGTTCATAGTGAGCAAGGGGTATTTGAAACACAAATGTTGTTCACTATGCAAGTGAAAAAGACCCTAAAGAAAGGAGGAATAGTGTATGTGGTAAAACTTAATGAAGTGGAAGACCATGAGAAAGGAGAAATACTAAGACAACATCTGATCTTACAGGATTTTTAGGATGTATTTCCAAAGGACCTACCAGGGCTACCTCTTGTACAAGAATTTGACTTCAAAATTGAACTTATGATGGGTGCTGAACCTATTGAAAGATCCCCATATAGGATGAATCCTACTAAAATGCAAGAACTTAAGGTTCAATTACAAGGATTATCAATTAAAATATGCCAAGGTGTTTACTAGGATGGATTTATGGTAAGGGTATCACCAGTTAAAGATTCGTAATGAAGAGACTCACAAGATGACTTTTAAGACTAGGTATGGGTATTATGAGTTTACTATACTACCCTTTGGACTGACTAATGCCCGAGCTACCTTCATGAACTTAATGAATGGTGTGTTTAGAAGATATTTGGGCCAATTTATCCTAGTATTCCTAGATGATATCATTATATATTCATGAGATAAAGAGGGACATGATAAACATATTAGGATCATGTTGGAATTATTATGGAAGAATCAAATTTATGGAAATCTAACTAAGAGTTAATTATATGTCTCGAAGGTACGATATATTAGATACATTATATCAACAAAGGGGATTACTATGGATCTAGAAAATATAGAGGCTCTTCTAAATTGGCCACCCCCTACTAATATCACTGAAGTTCAAAGTTTCATGGGGTTAATGGGCTATTATAGACGTTATATAAAGGACTACAAGATTTCTGGACCCATAACAAACCTTCAGAAGAAGCAGAAATAATTCAAGTGGTTAGAAAAGTGTGAGGCTACCTTTGAACTAGTAAAGCATAATATTACTATGGTACCAATATTGAAGGTTCCCGATACCCAGGGGGACTTTTAAGTGTGCATTGATGCATAAATAGAGGGGTTGGATGGGGTGCTCTCACAATAATATTTAGTAGTGGCATATACTTCAAGGAAGCTCAAAAAGCATAAAGTTAATTATGCTATGCATGATTTAGAGCTAGCTATAGTGGTGCATGCTTTAAAGGTTTGGCACCACTACTTGGTGGGGAGACCCTTTGAATTAAAAACCGACCATCAATGTATGTGGTACATATTCACCCAACCAATACTCAATGCAAGACAGAGAAGATGAGTGGAATTTATCGTTAAGTATAATTTTGAGATTGAGTACATAAAAGGAAAAGAGAATAAAGTAGTTGATGCTTTAAGTATAAGGAAATATATAGCAACCATATCAAGAATTCATATGGACCTGATGGATAATGTAAGACGAGCAATATCAATATGAGTATTGCCAAGGAATTTGAGTCAATATAGACCAAGATCTGGAAGGAAATAAGGAATTTAGTGTGAAATATGAATTTATGTGCTATAATGGAAGAGTCATCGTACAAAATATGAGCGATATGAGGAACTTGATAATGCAATAAGCACATAGGTCTCCTTATTTTGCTCATTCATGAGGAGCCAAAATGTGATAAAACATGAAAAAAACCTTCTTTTTGATAGGTATGAAGAAGGACATCACATATTTTATTCCTTAATGCCTCGAATGTCAAAAAGTGAAGGTAGAACAATAACATATTGCAGGAAAACTATGTCTGCATGATATACCTATGCATAAATGGTAGGTTATATCTATGGATTTTATAGTGATTTTACCCAAGACTCGGTACCAACATGATGTCATATTTGTAGTCATCAAAAAATTGACTAAGGTTACCCAATTCATGCCAAGAAATACCAAGGATAATGCTCAGGTGATGGCTAGAAGATTCATCAAAAAGGTATTCCGATTGCATTGTTTTCTTGAGGTAACCATCTCAAATAGAGACTCAAAATTCACTTTTGAATTTTGGAAATCCCTTCATAGTGTGGTTGGCATAAAATTGAATATGAATTCAGCATACCACCCTAAAAATGATGGTCAAATGGAGTGGGTAAACTAAATTTTTGAAGACATGCTCCGCATGTACTGCATGGATCACAAATCTCATTGGGAGGATTATCTACATTTTCTAGAGTTTACCTACAATAATGGATATCACTTTTCACTAGGAATGGCACCTTTTGATGCCTTCTATGGGTGCAAGTATAGAACACAATTATATGTGGATAACCTAGAGGATTGAGTTGTGATTGGTCCAAAAATTATCATGCTGATGGAAGAGTAGCTAAAGGAAATTAGGCAAAGGCAAAAATAAGCTATGGATAGGTAAAAGAGTTATGCAAATCTAAAAAGGACTCTAAAAGAGTATTTTGTTGGAGATAAGATGTTATTAATAGTTAAATCCAAATAAGAGTGCTATCAAATCCATGAAGTTAGATCCACGTTTTGTGGGACCCTTTGAGATCGTAGAAAAGATCAGTTCGATTGCATATTGACTTGCATTACCACCTAATCTATCCAAAATCCTTGACACCTTCTACATATCCTTACTGAGAAAGTATGTTGCTGACTCTAAAAATGTGTGGGATGTTTCTAATTTGTGAATGGTAAATTTGGAGGCCACTGAAGTACTACTGGTGAATATTCTTGAGTTTCATTCCAAGTCTCTATGGAATCATACTCTCGAACAGTGTAAGGTCCAGTGGGACCAGTTATCTGAGAAAAATACCACTTGGGAGAAAGTGGAGGTTATGCAAAAATATTTTCTCTTTCTATTTGAAACTTTGTTATGTAATAACTTTTAATTTTGTTGTTGTTAAAACAAAGGAAAACTAGAAACACCGAGGATGATGTTTAATTCCAGTAGGGGAGGATGTCATGACCCTCCCTAGTTGACTTTATGGCACAAAGGAACAATGTATTATCCTATGGTGGTGATACTTATTTTGAACAATTGATACTTATTATTGCTAACATATTTCCAAGTGTTTAGGATCAGGTACACTCATAGGTGGAGAAGGCAGAAACATCCACTAGAAATGAGGGTACCTAAGATCATGGGAAATGATGATTAAGGTACTTGGAGGTAACATGGATAGATACCTTCATATAAGTGTTCATTGTTAGAAGGGATAGTCATCGATGGTTGATCACCTTGAGACATATTTGATAGCCTAGTAGCTATCATAAAATATCTGGCTAAGATAGGTGACTAGGTCAATGGAAAGATTCCCTCTTTTTTGCTTTATAAATTAATTTGCTCTTTGATGCATCATGTTGAAGTAGCATAATGTTGGAACTGCTATAGAAAAATAGCTGCCAAATGTATGTGGATGCATAAAACTAACTGTTTTATTACATAAAATATAGAGCATCATTTTCTTAGAGAAAAGCATATTAACTTTGAATGTTAAATGAAGGTTCATTCAAAAGGATCAATGAATTTTGATAAAGTAATGGTTGATTTAATTAATCTCCTTAGTAAACCTCATTTTATTTAATAGATGAGAGTTTTTTTTTAGTTAATTAAAGGTGTTCATTTTAATGATAATGGATAAGTCATTGAAAGACTTTAATTAATTAAAATAAGCAAAATATATATATACATTCAAGAAATAGATACCTTTTATTTTAAATAAATAGAAATTATGAAATTGTGTAAATAAAAGAAGTACTTTAATGGTGATAACTTATCACAACAAAGGATAAATTTTTGAAATAAAGGATATATGTTTAAAATAAAGGATATATATTTAAAATAAAGGATATATATTTAAAAGAATGCCATTCTTCTAAAAATAAAAAAGGGATAATATAAAATATGTAAATATCCCATTCCCTTATAGCTTGTAAGCTATGAAATAATCTAGGATGGTTGCTAAGTTTCCAAATATGGAAACCATAGGACGAAGGTTTCCTTGCCAATAGAGAAAAGGATGAAGAATTAAGGCATAGGGGGTTCAAGAAAGGGATTGAGGTTCGATATGTGTCACCTAGAGGAGGAGAGCATGTATGGTGCTAGAGAAGCCAAAATAAATGGTAGAAGAAAAAAAAATAGTAGAAGGGATGACGTGAGGATGAAGGAGCAGGGGGAGAAAACATAGACCAGGGATGAGAAAAGGAGAGGAACACACCATGAGTGAAGGATAGGCAGTCGAGATGCCATCGATTCCCATTCCACAATAGTATTGATGTTGGAGTGTCTAGAATTTAACTTGATTTGTTTACATGTTTTGCTATGGTGAAACTATGGTTTGAAACTTGGTTAAAATAACCCTGTTGCTTTGTTGAAAGCTATGCATTTCTTTCCCTGTTGGTGTTTTAAAAACCACCCTATTGCTCTATTGAAAGCTATGTGTTTCTTGCCCTATTGGTGTTTTAAAAACCACCCTATTGCTCTGTTGAAATCTATGCGCTTCTTAGGCACTATGTGTTTTTAGGAAACCACCAATGCAGTTGAAGATGCTATGTTTTTAAGGAAACCACCTATGTGAGCTAAGGTGATGTGTATTTTTAGGAAACCACCATTGCAGTTGAAGGCACTGTGTGTTTTAGGAAACCACCTATGTGAGCTAAGGCACTGTGTGTGTTTTTAGGAACCACCTGTGCAAGTTGAAGGTGTTGTGCTTTTTAGGAAACGCTTGTGGAAGTTGAAGGTGCTATGCTTTTTAGGAACCACCTTTACAAGTTGAAGGTACTATAATTTTTAGGAACCACCTATGCAAGTTGAAGGTTTTGTGCTTTTTAGGAACCGTCTATGCAAGTTAAAGGTGTTGTCCCTCTTAGGAACTGCCTGTGCGAGTTGAAGGTGATGTGCTTTTTAGGAACTACATGTACAAGTTGAAGGTGTTGTGCTTTTTAGGAACCGCCTGGGCAAGTTGAAGGTGCTGTGCTTTTTAGGAAACTGTCTATGTAATATTGAAGGCATGGTTTTTGTTTAAAGACTGTTAGCATTTTAGAAAGCTGAGAGTGTGTGATTTCAAGAGTGTCGGTGTGTCTCTAGAGAGCTAAAATAATTTGAGAGTGTTGTGTGCCTTATATCTTCATATCAAAAGGAATAGAGGAACATCGCTTTTGGGAGTGCCACCTATGGAAAATCCACTCATAGATTTGATGGACTACGTCTAGAAAGTACCGGACTACTATGTTGTGTCTGTTCAACTTTAGTCTTGGTTGTTCCTTAAATGTGTACTAGAGGTTGCTAGTATTGCCATGAAGGGTGTTAGCTTTGGTTACTCTATTGTAGGAAGGTTTGTTTTGAAATTTAAACTAAATTGAGACCTTTTATTATGTGGAATACTAGAGGAAATTTAATTAAATAGAGACCTTTGAATATGTGGAATATTGAAGGAAATTTAAATTAAACCTAGACCTTTGAATATGTGGAATATTAAAGGATATTAATTAAATAGAGACCTTTGGATATGTGGAATATTGAAGGAAATTTAAATTAAACTCAGACCTTTTTTTTTTTTTTTTTTAATTTGTGGAAAACATCCCAAAAGGGATGCCACTTTTGGGTAAGACCCAAGGAGGCAAGGGTATCCATTCCACCAAAAATGCCCAGGATATTAATTAAATAGATACCTTTGAATATGTGGAATATTGAAGGATATCAATCAAATAGAGACCTTTTATTGTGTGGAATGTATTGAAGGGTATTTAAAAAGGGAGAACCTTTGTTTGATGATTGATTATATTAAGGTTTTTAATTAAAAGGGAAACCTTTGATTTATTATTGAGTATCTTAGGGCTTTTAATTAAAAAGGAAACCTTTGATTTTTATTGATTATCTTAAGGTTTTTAATTAAAAGGGAAACCTTTGATTTACTATTGATTATCTTAGGGATTTTAATTAAAAAGGAAACCTTTGATTTTTATTGATTATATTAAGATTTTTAATTAAAAGGGAAACCTTTGATTTATTATTGATTATCTTAGGGTTTTTAATTAAAAAGGAAACCACCCAGGTGTTGTAGGTGAGTTGGAGAGGAGAGGGAAATCCTCCAAGGGAGGTCCTAGGTTCAAATCTCCATCCTACCAAAAAGCTAAATTGGGTATCTAAAATCCAATTGATAATGTTGGTGCATGCAGGGTCGGGTGTGACTCCTAGGTGAATTTGACGATGTAGAACCCCCTGTTCATGGTCTCTCAGACCAAGGCGGCTCCGCAAGGGGTTTTTCATTTTAAAAATAATAAATAAAAAGGAAACCTTTATTTTTAATGATCTTCTTAAGGTTTTTAAAATTTAAAAGAATGTGGATTTATTCTTTAAATTGAAGTTATGAGGATTTTATTCAGGTAATGAATGAATGCTTGTTTAAAGGATAAAGGGATGTGGTTTTAATTCTTAAAATAGTAATTTATTTGATTGGAATTTGTGAATTAAAATGGATGTGGATTTATTCTTCAAATTGAAGTTATGGAACTTTGATATAGGGAACAAATGAATGATTGCTTTAAAGGTTAATGGTATGGGACTTTAATGCTTTAATACATGAATGGATTTGATTAAAGTTAGACCTTTATCTAAGTGGCACATGTTAGATGTCTCTCTAAGGAAACTTGAGAGGTGAAGATAAAAGTAACAGATCTTTTATATTATCCATTATGCATTAGATGGTTGGAAACTTAATTAGATTTTGTATAGTTGCAATTTGGCAAAGTAAATGAGTAGATGCATTTAAAGGTATTCCTATCCCGAACCATGAGTACCTTGATCCCCTACTACCCTCAAATAATCAATGGGAATCCAGGAGAATCAAGGAGTTAAATGGAAGAGAAGTATAGGTAATCATATTTTATGTTGCTTTACTTATGCTTAAATATATTAGAATTGTGGGGAGATATCCCCAATGTAGTTACTGTGATATTACTTAAAGTAAGAAGGATTTAGCATGCAAATTTTGATGCTATAATTGTTCATTGAATTAAAGAGTGTATTTTTACTTTATATTTGTATTTGGTTATGTTATGTAGTTGATTCTCTTTTAGAGTTAATCTTGCTTGCTTTTCTAGATGTTTGGTGAATGCTTTCTAATGTTGTAGTATCTAGATGTATCATTTTTTGGATTACTTGATGTTATAAATCTATGTGTAGAGTTCTATGGTGAACTCAGAGGTGACCTAAGGGGATTAAAAACCCCTTAGGGTGAACATAGGTGACCTAGGGGAATTATGAACCCCTTATGGTGAACATAGGTGACCTAAGGGAATTGAGAACCCCTTAGGGTGAACATAGGAGACCTAAGGGAATCGAGACCCCCTTATGAAGATAAATGAATAATTTGTGGAGATACTACATCTAAGTTAAGATAGCTTGTCGTGGAGACGATATAGATAGCTTAACTCACAATAATCATAGCATACCTACACATAACGATTTGTGTATGATATGGAGATACGTTTATACCTTTGATATATGGAATGTGATAATTCTAGCTCATCAAGAATGATGTGAAAGATGAACTTATTTGTAGTAACACATGATACGCCTACACATACATACTCGTGTTAGGGTATCGTATGAGATGTAGCTTTAAAGAAAACTTAGGATATTGAGACTTTAAGAAAATAGTGGTTTGGTTAGGGGTCCATAAAGGGTTCATGTACGTCTATCCATAGTAAAAAAAACTTTTTCTATTATATTTTTTTGTTTGTTATTTTTGGTTCATTACATGGAAGCTCCAAATGATATACCTCTTCATAAATATGATGAACCATATTGTAGGGCCCATAAAATCAAGGAACCAACTTCTAACTAGAATTTATCTTCAAGTACAATTGCTTGTAGTGTTGTAGGTATAAAATACCATATCTCCTATTACACATTATCATTAAAAATTGTGTAACTTCTATTTTTGTTTCATGTATTTTTTTTGCCTAGGTCAAATTATATTTAAGAAATTACAACACTAGTCATAGTTGGTATAACAAATCATCTACTAGAAAACCTTGGATGATATTGGAAAATAGTCTCCTATAAATGGAGGTTTTTTATGATACAATACTTCAAATAGAGACATCTTGAAGGATGAATGGTAAGAAGTATTATACCACCATTCTACTTATAAGACCCACTAAACCAAGTAATACTACTTATCATGAGTCAAAAAATAAAGGTATATACCCAAAAAATTATTAATAATCTCTATTTAACCTTACAGTTGAGGGTGGTAAGAAGAGGGTATACTCAATGTTGCACCACTAAGATAAAATGATTATTTCTAGAAGTTAGTAATGAATATAGGATCACAATCACTCACAATGATTTTGGGTTTTCCATGTAATTTAAAAATATAATAAAGAATAACTTGGACAACTTATTTGTGGAAAGAGATATTATGATGCTTAGAAATGAGCATACTTGGAAAGTTGACCTAGTACCATAAGGAATACCATTTTACCATCTAATTTTGGAAGGCCTTGATTGAAATCCATGGATATGTGCTCCCATTGGTGGTTAGGGATAGGCAAGGATTATAACAACCTAGAGTATTTAACTATTTTACCTTTGTTATATTGGTACAAATCTCCCTTAGACATAAAAATGTTAACATATAACTTTAGTCCTTTTCAAAAAAATAATTGTTTTAGCCATTTGTATGCTTTCAATAATTTTGAATTTTCAACCAAAGGAGATGCATGCAATTATTGGAGAGTCGCTGACTTAATAGGAAACAACTAAGGAAGATAAATTCAATTATTTTTGTAAAGCAATCCACTAGAATATAAAAAATAAGGATGCATTGATGATCCTATCTTCTTTTTATCAATGATCTATGTAATCTCTATATTATAAAGCCAATATTCCCAAAGTTGAGAAATCCATTATGGAAGACGATTAGATATGGCATTGTAGTTGCAAAATCCTTATATTTACATGACAATCAACCATAATATTCCTCTTTTTTTTTTTAAATAAATGGGTAAAAATTTATTGATAAAATTTTGGATTACAGAGTACAATTGATATTCCAACCAGGACTCAAATAAAAAGCTAAACAAGCTAAAACCACTAGACTAGAATGACACCCAAAAAAGACAACAAGAAAAAACCACATTAAGTATGTACATCCTTGTGGATCAACTCCCGCAGGCATTGAGAGTCCCCAAATGGGAGACTCTCCCAATTATCGATACTCCAAGGACCCAGCAACTCAGAAGCTCTTTTGGCCAGGTAATCAGCAACCACATTCCATTCCCTTGAAATGTGCACAAATGATATAAATTTGAACTCTTCACTAATTCTGAGAATATGAACGGCTATAGAGGCCAAGTGCTAATTAACTTCCTCCAACCTTTTACTATTTAAAATATTAACCATAATTTGGGAGTCACACTCACAGATAATCGTATGCTAGCCAAGAGAAAACCACATCCGCAAAGACCTCAAGAATTGCAACAAATTCCATAAAATTTTTGGAGTGAACACCTTTATAAATGGAAAAGAAAAAACTGACACCACCAATAGAATCTCTCCCAACACCGCCAGTGCCAGCATGTCTAGGATTAACCCTAGATGATCCATCAGTATTAATTTTTAGAACTCCTCTAGGGGGTGGCCTCAACCTACCATCTCTCCTAACCTTCTTGTTGAGCTAAGGAACCCTAATAGGGCTAGAAGAGTACACACCATCCCCAAAGAGACCAAGGGCTTGTTGTACCTTCTCCTCCCTAGAATCCAAAAGAGGGTCCACATCACATTTGCTATGGATGGTTTCCTGAACCATATGAAGGATCCTTTTCCAAATCTATTGAAAAACCAAATAACTACCCTGAAATATGCATAAATTCCTTTTGAGAGAAATTTGCTAGATGATGTAAGAAGGGCCCAAATTCCAAGACATTTGAAGGAAGGGGGCCTTAGCTGGAGGTCTACCCAGACTACTCCAAAACTCCACTAGGGACATCACATGAAAACATGGATGGTTCTAGGTGCTCCACCAATGGTGCCAAATGTCTCTGGTAAAAGAGCATTGGAAAAATAAATGAGAAGAACCATCCTCATTTTTACTACAAAGGACACAAAAGGAGGGACTCTAAAATCCCCTCTTTCTCACATTATCTCAAGTGAGGCATTTATTACGATCTACAAACCAGAGAAAGAAGTTACATTTTTGCCAAGAAAATTTGTTCCACACCTTTTTCCACCAAGTGACAGGAAGACTCCCATACTTTTGCTTATCAAGAACTTGATAACCATAGGCTACTGAGTAGGTTCCCTTAGTATCAGGGTTCCAAGCCAGAATATCTTTACCCCTCAATGAATAACAAGGCCTCCTCATAAGAATAAGATCAAGCACCTCTTTGTCCTTGGTCAGTCCCCCATGGGGCCATTCTTATGGATATTTCCACTTGTACATCTCCATATTTACAAAAGACTATATTTTTTTAAAGTCCTCCACATGATACCAGCATGCTTCCAAGAAAATTATTGTTAACGAATGTAACCTAGGATATTTATTCCATATAGGAGGGTGGCCATCCTAATAATCCTCTTAAAAAATAACATTTGATCCCTAATTGCAAATATAGAACAAACCCTGCTTGATTAAAATAGCTCCATTTTTTTAGAGTGTCCTAGATAACTGAACCTTTCCCAACCAAGCTGACTCTAGGTATATTAGCCTCATAAATACCTCTCAAGTATTTAAAAGATAATATTTTAGCCCAAATATGATCTTGAGAGGTACACCATCTCCAATAAATTTTTGCATCCAAAGCCTACCCAAAAATAGTTGTTTGTCGCAAACCAAGGCCTCTCTCTTACACTGGCATATATAGAATCCCAACTAACAAAAATTTATTTAGATTTATCATGTTTTCCATACCATAAAAACTATCTTGATAAAGCATCCATGTCCTTGATGAAGTGAGAGGGATCTATTTGTACAAAACATCTATAAATGGGTAAAGCTTGAACAACAAATTTTAAAAGCAACACTCTACCTATAGTGGATAGCCATCTTAAAGTCTAGTGATTCACCTTCCTTCTAAACTTATCAAGCATAGACTACCAAGAAGATCTAGGTAGAGGATGAGATGAAATTGGAATACCAAGATAAATGAAAGGGGGAGTCCCAACCTGGAATCTTAGAATGCGAGGAATATTAGATTGAATAATAGGAGGGGTATTGAAGAAGAAAATATAATACTTGTACACATTAATCAACTGTCCAGAAGCACCAATATATAGGTCAAGAGACTGTCCAATATTGCAATCTTCCCTGATAGTGGCAACTCCCAAAAAAGCATTATCATCAACAAATTGAATGTGGTAAAGAGGTGATAAACTACTATCCCACTTCTACGCCTGAATGAGACCCTGTATTACTTGAGACTTGAGCAATATTCCCAACCCTTTCACCATAATGATAAATAAATAAGGAGATATAGGATCTCCTTGCCTAAATCACCTTGAGGCCTCAAACAACTATGATGGCTCATTATTAACAAGAAAATATAATGAGTAATAATAAACATAGCTCATCACCCATCTAAACCATTCCCCCTCAAATCCAAAAGCAGTAAGAACTTTCTGAAGAAAGGACCATTTGACCCAATCATAGGATTTGGCCATGTCCAACTTAATGAACATAGTTTTATCCTTAGAATTTTCCATCGAGTGAATAGATTCTATAGCAATAACAACCCCATCCAAAAAAATTTGGCCAGTAACAAACCCTCCTTGCTTCTCAAAGATGATTTTTCTCAACCATATATTCAGCCTCTCAGTAATAATTTTTGTGATGATCTTATACACAACATTGTAAGGAGCAATAGGCCTGAACATATTCAAGGAATTTTCTCCCTCTTTTTTGGGTATAAGCACCACAAAGGTAGCATTTAGGGCCCTTAGCATCTATTTGTTCTTTTGGGACTCACTGACAACATCCAAAAGATAAAATTTGATTAAATCCCAAAAATCTTGATAAAACTCAATTGAGAATCCATCTAGACCTGGGGATTTTCCTTTTTTCATATTGAATACAATATTTTGCAACTCCTCGAGGTAAATTGGACCAATAAAGTGCTCATTCATCTCTCTAGAAACAATCGTTGGAATACAATTTAGAATAAGCTTTTCATTCTCATCATCTGATAGGGAGTCCTCCGTGAAGAGAGAGGAAAACTACCTCTTAGTTTCTTCTTACCTAAAATAAGAGAGTATGGCACCCTGATAATTCACAAGAGAGGTAATCAGGTTACCATTACGGTGAGCCTTAACTGAGTTATAAAATAAGGCTATGTTCCTATCCCCTTCCTGAAGCCACTCGAGCTTTTTGTTTCCAAAAAATTTCTTCCCTCAGTTCCCATTCAGTAAGGTCTTTCACAACCTCATATTCCTCAACAAGAAAATCCTTTGTGAATCCCTAATCTCTAATATTCCTTGAAGCTTCTTACATCCTCCTAAGAGCTACCAGCTTAGCCAAGGAAAGGTTCCAAAAATTCAGTCTATTCTATCTCTTCAATTTATGTTTTATAGATTGTAGTTGTTTCATAAAGGAATACATAGCAATGCCATGAGGAGTTTTTCTAGTGGTCTACTAGCCTCGCATGAAATCATGAAGCTTAGGATCACGAAGCCACATAAGTTGAAACTTAAAGGAGGGATTCCTTTTTAGCCCTAAATCCAAAGGAGAGAGTTTGATAGGCCAATGATCAGATCCCCTACCCTCCAGAATCACATAACTAGCACTTTCGTTATTACCCATCCAATAACTGGACATCAACCATCATATTCTTCATTTTTTTCTTGTACTCAATAATAAAATCATAGCTCGAGATCTTGGTTATCCATTTATTCTATTTATGATATTGGAGGTGTTTGTATAAGAAATTCTTAAGGGTACTATAGTCAAGGTTGATGATAAAGTAATACCCCAACAAATAAGTCCTCCATTTAATTATGGTATGTAAAATAACTAATATCTCATTCTCAAATGTGGACCATCCCTAGTTATTTCTCAAAGGCTAATGTGTCACCGTATTGTATCAAAATAAGTCCAATACCTATGCCACAAGCATCACACTCAACAATAAAATGTTAAGTAAAATTAGAGATGGCCAAAACAAGATTGGTATACATATATTCTTTGAGAGCTTGAAAGGATTGAGATGCAACATAAAAAATGCATCCTTTGGAATGAAACCATTGAGAGGAGTACCAATTTTGTATAGTTGTGAATAATTTTTTTGTAGTAGCCTATGGGTCCTAAAAATACTTGAAGTTGTTTAATAAATTTAGGTAAGGTCCACTCTTGCATAGCTTTGATATTTTTAGTATCTACCTTGAATCCTTACTAAGATACTATATATCCTAAGTATTCTAATTCTTCAGCCTCAAAGGAATATTTTGACCATTTTACAAGAAATTTTCCCCTTTATAATAAGTAAAAAACTTTATCTGTATGATACTGTAAATTTATATATCACCATTGAAAACCAAAATAAACTTGTGATGGAAAGTATGAAAGATAGATTTAATGATACTTTGGAAAGTGGAAGGAGCATTAATGTGATTAAAAGGTATAACTAAGAATTCATAATGACATTCATGTATACAAAAATTAGTCTTAGGGATATCCTCCCCTCTAACCCAAATTTGATGAAACCTAGAGTTCATGTCTAGTTTTATTAGATATCTAGAACCATGAAATTAATTTATTAATTAATCTATAATAGGGATAGTAAACTTATCTTCAATAGTGATCGTGTTGAGAGGATGAAAATTAGGACACATGCACTATGAGTCATCCTTGCATTGTACAATCATCACTCAAGTGGACTATGGACTAATACTTGGTTGAATTATTCCTTGCTCTAATATTTCTTCAACTAACTTATCAATTTCTAACTTTTAGATCTAGGTATATTGATAAGTATGCACATTAAGAGGTCAAATTCCTAGAATGAAGTGGATGGTATGATGATGTACATGCTTAGAAGAAAGACATGGTCTCATTAAATACCATAGCTAGAAGAAATAATTCCAAAGAATGAAACTCCATATAATTGAATTTGGAAAATAATCCACAATGACCTCTCCTGAATATATTGAATTAAAGTACTCATATATAATCCCAATATTTTTTTTGTCTTACTATATATAAATTTATATGTGCTACCTAAATAAATCAATATATTGACATGTTGTCATCAAATAAATCCTTGTACCCTGATAGTATGGTTATCTTGGATGCTTATAAGAGTATTAGTTGAGAGAGCCATGGTATCATCATTATTTTTTTCTTCATATACTTCTATTGGTTATGCCTATTGTAGTAAATATTCATCTTGATACATTATTGTTTCTTCACCTTAACTTGAAAGTTATGATATTCTTCATAGGCCTAGTCATTGGGCATTCTGAAACAACATTTAAAATAGAAAAATACTTGGAAACACTCATTATTATGGTAAAAATTATGAGATTTGAAGCCATATCTATATGGGGGACTAAAATCTTGTATATTTTATTCTATTTCCAAAGCTAAACTATGAGTATTGTAAAGAGTATATGGATCAAACATGTTGAGTTACTTATAATTTTATTCTTAATAACCTAGGAAAAATTTAAGACCATCGTAGTAAGATTCATTTAGTGGATACAAATGAAGATACTTATGAATTTAGTTCAATACTCCACTATTTATATTCACTTTACTTGCATAAGATAAACCACATTTGATGTAGAATATTAGCTAATAATATGATAAAAAATATTTTAGAAACATATTATAGATAGATAAATATTTTCATCATGGCCATCCATCCTCAAGGATTGATACCTTCAAAGGTGGATATGTCAGTTCAAGGAACATGAATATCATAAATCCATTTAGCAAAATTAGAAGCACTTCCTTCTATGGAATCCAAATAAAAATTAAATCCTAGGTCATAAGCACAAAATATTGAAGGACTATGACCATGTGGTAGTTGTAGAAGAACACTAGTATTTGGTGCTTGATGATTGATTAGAGGTTACTATTTATTGGTTTGTTTTGAACCTTAGACAATATAAGGCATAGTGGTAGATATTTTTAGTATTTATTTGATGCTATAAAAGGGCATGGCTATGGAAGTAGTCAATTTGTCTTCATCACTCAAGGAATTGATAATGGAAGTAATATTTTGTTCTTGATTCGAAGAATATGTATGAAGACTAGAGTTAATAGTACTAGAAATAGGAATAACAATTGAAGGGATAGTGGATATTTTATTCCTTATAAAATAATTTAACCATGTTCTTGGTGTTACTATAGACTCTACTATTATTAAAAATAGATTATTTTATTTTTGAAATCTTTGCATCCCATTTTTTAGTATTACAATATAGCTTTGGTAATATATTGCTTTTCTATGTTAAATCATATTATTTATTTATATCATGACATTCTATATGTAGATATACATAGGAAAAGTGGATCTATAACATCAAATATTCGACCTTATTCTTAATTACATAAATAATCCTTGTATGACAAAGGTTCCCTCTAACAAGACCATAAACCCTATTTGAGATAAATCTAAATTGATTATCTACATTCTCTAATCTTGCAATCATGTTCATTCTATATATAGTCCCTTTTGACTTTGCTTGGTGGTTTTTTTATCCCTAGTGTCATGTGATCATATTTGATATTTTAAATAATATTTTCTAGCTTGTATGTATCATCTCCAAAAATACAATAATCCTACTCTTAAAGAAAAGAAAATTTACATAATGAAGAAGAATATTGGTGATTCAATATGAAATATTCTAGAACAAAGCACAACCTTATCTAGGTATTATGATAGAAAAATATTTCTTAATATTAATTCTCTCATTTATATTCTTTGTTGATTTGGTGTTAATTTATTTGTGTGTACTTTGATCATATAAAATATTCACTAACATATTTTTATCGACTAATTGATTCTTTCACCAAAATTATAATCATGTATTTATTAAATGGATAGGGTTTTTTCCATGGGTACAAACATGAAGAGATTATTTATAATGTAATGGTAATTTTCCATAGTCTATGATAGGACCATTATATAAATATTGACCTTACAATTTTATATAGGAAATAATCTAAACTATTACTCTTATAAGATTTTAAAGATATGGATTTATTGGTTGTAATGTCAAATATGAACGTGATTGTGCTTTATGCTCATAAATACATGTATAAAATACTAAGATTGCAAATAAAGTTCTGAAATACTCTAATCATAAAAATTGTTTCAAACCATGATGTCTTTTATCATTAATACAAATAAAAGTATTATTCAATGCTTAGATAACGGAGGTGGTATAAAAGTGGTGTTATAACTGGTGTAAAAGGAGGAATTTGTAAAGGTAATAGATTTGATGATAGAGATAGTAGGTTGGGTGTTAGTAAGGGATATGGGTTTTATAGGATAGTTGGAAGTAGTGCAACCAATGATATTGTTAAAGCATATGGACTAGGTCATAGAGTTGGAAAAAATATAGAATAAGGTGGTTGTCTTGGTGGTTATAAAGAAGGTAGAATGGACAAAAACAATAAATATATGCTATGATAAGTATTTATGTGGAATTAGTGGTTGTGTTAGAACACATAGGGGACTTAGTGTTCAAAGTTTAGTAGACGTAGAATGAGGTACATCTACATATGCTAATAGTGGTGTTTTAAGATGATGTAAAGAAGTAGGTTATATAACTAGTGGAGGATTTAGAGGGGAATGAGCATGTGTTGGTTGTACGTCTGAAGGGTGATTTAGTAGAGGCATAAGAGGATGAATTGAAGGATATTTAAATGATTTTGAGGTACCAAATATATTTTTGGTTGGTAAATTCAATGTATAATATAACATAAGGAGGGAACTTATTTATGTTGGTGTTATTACTATACTCTTGTCTTTGTTTCCAAAAGAACATGAATTTAGTATAGAGAAATATGTATCGTTCACCATTTATTTTTTACTTTTAATGTAATTAATAAGCATATTGAGCATTTTACAATTGAGTCTTGTATAGATATCATACCTTTGCTTCTTATGGGTTGTGAACCTAGGCATGAATATTATTATCTTCTAAGACTAGAAATACTTTTAAAGTTTACAATTGTTTGATATAATTAGAACATGTCATTAAATTTAGTGATTATAGTGTTATATTTTATTTTTACCCTACAGGATTATAAATATATAATATAATTTTAGGATCATGGATATAATTATATTTTATTGTGTTTTTTAAAATCCTAGGATGAAATGAAAGTAGAGTGATCAAATAAAACCATAATGATTAAAATAGAATGATAGAAGTTAATAGATACATGCTTTTGACTTGTGAAAGGATTTTTAAACAAATCATGGATTTACAATCACAACGAAAATTCAATACAATTTTACTACTTATTGCAAGTCTTGTTGAGTTTTTATAGTGTAGTTTGTGTTCCATGTAAAATCAATGGATAAATTGAAATAAGTTTTCAAGAAGAAAATGAAAAATTTCAAATAGATTTTTGCATGTATAAAAACACACACAAAATAAGTAAATAACATGTCTATATAATATACCATCTATGCTTTTTAAAATCTACCCTTCCATTTCTAGTAAGATAAAATAATATAGTATTTAAGTTAGAGATTTTAAATTTTTATTTTATTCTTCTTTCGATAACACTTTTCATATAATATTATGTTATGGGGCTACAAAGGGAGAATATGAGAGGTAGTGAATGAGGTGGCAATCAAGATCTATGATATAGGTAAAAATATATTAGAAGTGACGATAAAGAAGCTCAAAAACACTTATTTTGCCACTAATCAGTAAAATTACATTGGGTATAGAATTATTATTAATCATAGATTATTATGAGACTTGTTCTATTTTATTATATTATTTATTAAATATATTAACATCTAACACAAAGGATAATGAATGTAATTAGCCCATAAAATGTATTATAAAGTGTAATTAATTTTTTATTTACCCATAAAATACTTTTGCAAATTCTAACTATTACTTTGACTATGCTTTAGTTATTTGAAGGTCAATAATATAGCCCATTTAAATTCTTTGATTCTCTTATGATTATCCTTTGATTTCATGACTTAATTAACTATTTATTTAAATGCAAAGGCAATGTAACAAGTCCAAAAGTATATAAAAACAATAAACCATTATCTATATAGTCAATGCATGGATATTATATGATTTGATATGGATTAGTTACCTAGGACTTCGTACACATACAATGAGGATGTAGAGGGATGAATGGAAAAAAACTAAGTTTTATAGAAGAACTTGTAATTATTAATGATATTTTGATTATTTTAAATTACTAATGTTTAAAATATGTATATATTTGGAATGTTTGGTTTCAAACAATGATAATGGTCTTTATTAGCCTACGATATTAAGAATTTCTTATGGTGTGGCTAAAATTATAATGTATTATATATTCACAAAGAATTTGCACAAAAATTGAAGTGCATGTATTTATCAAAATATTTTTCCTAGCCAGCAAGACATCAAAATGTTCTAATCACAAAAGTATTAATAAAAAAAGAATACACTAAGAATTCACATATATAAGTTATTATTTGAATTAGACTAGACTTAATGACAAGAATTTGAAACTATGATAGGAAATTTAAGATTCAAATAAAATGGGAGATAATGGTGTACACCATACTTTGGAAACCATAGTTTGATTGGATAAACATATATTGGATAAATAACATCCTTCATCATGGTCACCTCATATAGATGATGGTTTCATAAATAGTATAAAAAAATTTAGTTTTTTTTTTTAATTTTAAAAATAGGTTATATTTATATAAGTTGTATAACAAAGTAAAATAAATTGGATAGGAAACAAGGGATAAAGAAAATACTCCTCGTAGATCAAAATTTACCCATAAAAATATTATATAGATGTGTTTGTTGAAAACATCACCTAAGACCATCATAATGTAGTTATCCATTCACATCAACATTACCATAGTCAAATTCCAATTTTTATTATTGATATGAATTCCATAGACCATCCATCTATTGATATGAATTTCGTAGACCATCCATCTATCCTCGTGCTATTTTGGAGTTATTATTGGCATCATGAAAATTTATGACATATCTATTGTTTTGTGGGATGTAGGCTTATTTTATCTTAATCTAAACATGCTCAATAAAATGTTTATGGCTATGTATGTTCTATTTTTAAAATCCACCCACCTTATCCACCTTGAGTTTACTACTACTAATTTTATATAATAGAGCAATAATATCTTGACAATAATTATTTTATTGAACTTAAGTCACTTGTTCCTCCTTCAATAATACCTTCTTATTGCTCATATTGATATCAATACATTCTTTCTTATTTTTTGGTAGATATATATGAAATTATAGCCACTAAAATAATCTAAAAATATTTGTTAAAGGGATCATCTATAGTATTAAAATTAGTTCATCTTAGAATTTAGAAAATTATTCATCATCTAGTTTGATTCATGTTATTAATATAAGATAAACAATATAAAACTACCTCATAAATGAAAGTTATTATTATCCCACTATATTTGAAGTAAAATTAATATATTTTTATATCTAAAAAATGAATTTATAGAATTACTCTAACTAATACATGTTCTAATTTGAATGTGCTTTCACTAGTATTGGAAATAAACTTCTCTTTATCCTAAAATACCTCTACTCTAAATCGTAGGTGTCAAATGAAGCAATTTGTAGAAACAACTTGAACATTTGGTATTAGGGATAAAAAATGATCCATTATGTAAATGTATATGCATATTTTATGGGTGTGCACCTTATAATGATATTATCTATATAATAAAATTTTCAATAATCCATTCCATCCCAAACAAGCCAACAAACATCTAGGTTATAAAATAAATACGTATTATTTTTCACCAAAAATTTACTTGCTTAATGCAGATTATACAACATTCCTTCAAGAGTACTTTCATTCACATGTAGGAAGCACAAATTTATTTATTATAATTTTTAATCTCATCCATGCAAATAAAAGTACACCATCACAAAATAAACACAATGGCTAAGGAAAACAATTATTTCAAGAGCCATGTTCATTTCTCTTTAATGTAAATGAACATATACAGTAAATAGTGAGTACTAATAAATCAACTATAGCGTTATGCATTTCATCAAGTTAACACAATTTTCTTTTTTTTCATCAAACAACTATAGAAACGAGTAAAAATACTATGCAATCATGTACAAAAAACATGAATAATGAAAATATTTACACAAAAATTCAAATATTTTACAAGCATTCATAAAATTGTAAAACAATATGACCTAGTAATTAGATGTATATTGAATCCCTACGAGCTCTTGGAGTGTTTTTTGCTACAATCATGGTTTGTGGAAAGAAAACACAACACTTTTCTCTCTTGTTTCATCCCTAAACTCCCAAGTCTTAGGTTCCCAAGCAACACAAAACTTCTAAATACATAATGATCAAGAAAACAAACCCAATAATCCTTCTTCTTCATCTGCAATCGAAACACAACATGCATGAAATAATAATGATCCCTCTCCCTCCACTCCCCTTATTTCCATTCCTAGAGTATGGAGGAGGTATTATTACTGATCATAACACAATAGGCACAATTCTATCTTAGATAACTCATCCTCATCCCTTTGATATTTGACCATAGTTTAAAAGCATATGATTTTAATACAATTATTCTACCATAATTTTAATTATTAATCCATATATGATTTGTAAGCTTTTTAAAATAAACATTATACAATTTCAAATTCATCACACTAATTTATGCCTTCAAATTTCATTCTTGTTGGCATCTTGAAGCCTTCATTTTCTAGAAGAATTTCGCTCCCATATCTTAACATTTTATTTGCCTTATGAGGTAGTCATTATTATTCGCTAACAACAAGCATACTTTAAATCAAGGCACTCACACAATGCAAATAATTCATTATACCCTATATGATATGTATCTTATGTGAGATTCCATGTACTCACAAATTGAATCATCACTTTCCTTTTATATTGTTTATCGATATTCTTCTACGCATGGAAGACATATACCTAGTCATTAATGCACAACAACCATAAATAGTACAACATTATATAAAAGGTAAGTATAAATCATCAATTCATCTTCTTAACAATGGTTTTACAAGGAGGGTTGTTACATCCTCCCCTAGTACATTCAAACACAATCCTTGTGTTTTATTACATATTTAAACAAGTCATAACATATAGATATACATTAAATAAAAGAAAATATAGAGCATCATTTTCATTAGTTGTTGATCCCTTGGTTGGCTCTATCTCTCCTTTGAGGGAGTGTTGGGTGGCTGCATTTCTTGGGTTGTTTACTAGATTCGAGGACTTTGTTGGATCGTGCAACATTTCTTCTAGGTTTTATAGTTTCATGTTTTTTATAGATTTCCAAGTAGAGGAAGGGGCCATCTACCAACCCAAACTCGTTGGGATGAGCTTGGTATGGTTTTTGGTTATGAAAATTTTATGTTGTTATATTTCTTGACTTTAGATCTAATGAATTGGATGCTCTAGTTAGATGGTTCTTAGATGGATCTTTTGCTAGGGTTCTCTACCAGTAGTGTGTCTATGGTTGGTTTGTACCACTTTATTTTAGGTTTGGTAATTTCTTGTTGTATAAGGTTGTTCCAAGGAGATAGGGCCAAATACCGACCCAAATCAGTTGGGGTGAAATTGGGTTGTTATGCTACGATGGCTTTCAGCTTTTGACCCCATGTCTTTGGTGTGTTTCCAAGATTCGATAGTTTACGAAGATCTATTTTTCCAATTACAACAGCGATGGTGTGTTTGATCCTAGGGTTCTAAGGCTTATTTTTTTGGGATGTTACCCTTCTCCCTCTCAAGTGTGGTGCAAAACATTGTTATCTCCTTTTTCTTGTACGTAAGATTGGTTGTTCTTGTTTTGTGGATCTTGCTTTGATTTAGGTGGGTCATAGTTTTTTACTTTATCTATCGAACCATTGCAAGTGTAAGCATCCTATCCTTCGTTAGACAGAGTTATCTGCTCCTAATTTTAGTTTTATCCCATTAGACCTGTGTGATGTTGATTCCCATATAGGATGTTCGGTTCATATTCTATAGGTATTTATTGTTGTACTTTATGTAGGAGGGTTGGTGGTTAGTTTTTTTGACCTTTGCTTCTCTTTGGTGGGTTATTATTTTGGGTGTAAAATATATTTCTCTTATTGGAACTTGTTGTGGGGTAACCCTTTTGGAGCTTTTTATAATTGTTTTGGGATCCTCTCAAATCCCTTAGGTTCAAGGATCCTTAAAACCCCTTCTTTACCTAATATAAATAAATAAACTATATGATCTTTATTTTTAATTATAATTTAATACTTAATATATATATATAGTTTAGAATAATTAAAAATATTTATATATCTAAAAAAATAAAAGAAGTATTTTTATTTTTATTTAAGGTATAATGATTCTCTTTTTGATAACTTAGTCACATGGAGCTATATAACTTATTTTGTGCCACCTAGATTTGAAATGTGATGTGAAATACTACACCCAAATGTATCAATCCTCAAACCATAGCTTGGTTGGCTTAAAAATAATTATTTTTTTGTTTTAAACCCTTAAAAAGAGATGTTGCATAAGAATAAATAATTAAAGAGAATACAAAATATCAACATAATCACATGGATCTATATAACTTATTTGGTGCCACCTAGACTTGAAATGTTATATAAAATACCTCACAAATGTCTCAATTGTGGAACATTAGCTCCGTTAGCTTTATATATATATATATATATATATATAAAAAAAAAATATATTTAAAGCCTTAAAAGGAGATGTTACATAAGAATAAATAATTAAAAACAATGAAAAAATAACTTTAATGTTATAAATCTTATCTAACCCTATTATCCATACAAAATTATTTTTCATCATATAAATTTTTAAAAATAATATATTTTATATATGCTTTAAAATAATTTGGAAAAAGAATACTCCTTATGCTTCCAAAGGTTCAAAAGGAAAGAATATTATGTCTTTTGGTTCGGTGGTTGGTGGTTCTAATGTTGCTTGTTTGATTGAGAATTGTCATTCTCCTCCTCCTAAGTCCCTCCTTGTGGTGGAAATTTGGAGATTGTGTTGGCAGGGGACTCTATTGAATTGGGAAAGGAGATTCCTTTGTCAAAATCTTTTCAAGACTAGGAATGCTTCGAGGCAAAAGAGGCTCCTATTCAAAAAACTCCTTTGAATGTGGCTTCTTCCATTGCTTCGAAATCCTCTCCTATTGGGAGTATTCCGGAGTCGGCCGGGTCTCCTAAGCATGTTATTGAAAAGGGTTCTCCTGGATCAAAATCAAGAAGCCTTCGTAAGAGGCCTGTGGATGTTGGTTTTTCTAAGAAGGTTGGTATGCCACCTTCTAAGTCTAGTAGGAAGAGGTCCACCGATGTGGCATTGGCAGATGGTGGTCAAGCCCGTCTTATTGTTGAAGGTGATAATGGTGAAAACAACTCAGATTGGACGGATACATTTCCCCACAAGCTGGAGGAATTGGTAAGAAATGTTACTTTTAACTGGCCATGAATATTTACTCATTGAATGTTACGGGGCTTAATAGTGCCTCCAAAAATTGTCTTCTTGCATCCTTACATAAGGAAGAACTCCCTAATATTTTATGTATACAAGAGTCAAAACGTGAGACTTCGACTTGGGATGTCTCGCATAAATTAGTTTGGAAAGATGTCGATTTTATGGCTTTGAAAGCAGTTGGTTTTGTAGGAGGTCTCCTCTTTTTTTGGGATGTGTCCAAGTTTGATGGGCATGTTATTTTGTCATCTAGTAGAATTACAAATATTCTTTTTTGGTGCAAATCCTCTCACAGACATTGGGTGATGTCAAATATCGATGCGCCTAATTACTATTATGATAGATACAAATTTTGCTTACTCTTGTTGGATATGATGACTTATTTTTTGTATGAGTCTTGGCTAGTGGTGGGAGATTTCAATTCTCCTATTTTCCCTTCTAAAAAGTGGGGAGGCAATACCATGGATGATATAAGAATTTCAAATTTTCATGATTTCATAAATCAAGTTGTTTTTTGTGACATTGACCTCACGACTATGAATTTTACATAGAGTAATTTGAGAACAATTAGTGGTATTATCTTAAGAATATTGGACAGAATGTTATATTCACATTATTCTGTAGACTTATTCAGGGATGCCTCCTTACATGCTTTTCCTTGTATTGGATCGGATCATAATCCTTTTTGGCTTGTTGTTCCTAAGGGACTTCCTTTTCTTCCTCGACCATTCTGATTTGAAGTGATGTGGTGTTCCCATCTATAATTTGAAGCTAGAGTGTTAGAATGGTGGCGGGAGCCTGATCCTAGTGCTGGTATTTACAAATTGCTTTTTAAACTGAGAAAAAATATAGAAAATATTAAGTTATGGAACAAATTCTCTTTTCAAAACTTGTTTCAGGAAAAATAAAGGATAGTCTCTCATGTCTTCCATTGAATCGAAGATTGAATGTCAAGGTATCTATGAGGATTCAATATTTGAGGAGAGGTAGGTTCTATGTGCTATTCATGACCTGCAAGAAAAAGAGGAACTTTTTTGGAAATAAAATTACAGGGAGTTGTGGCTAAAAGGAGACATGAATACGTGTTATTTTCATTTGTATACTCTTTGACGCAGAGCCCAGAACAAAATTAATGAGATTTATAAGTCTTATGGAGGTAGATATTCAGATATTTTTGAAATTAGACAAGAGGCAGTTGATTTTTTTAATTCGTTGTTGTGTTCTCTACCCCCCATGATCAGGTGGCTGAGGTTAAAATGTTGGAGGTTATTCCCTATCTAGTCACGAGTGAAATGAATGATTTCCTTCTTGCCCATCTCTTAGATGATAAAATTATTTATGCTACTAAGTATTTGGGCCCATTAAAGGCCCCTAGTCCTTATGGTTTTCCATATGTTATCTTCCATAAATACTAGCACATTTGTGGAAAGGATGTGTGTGAGGCCATTGGACATTTCCAAATCCTAGAAGATTTTTCCTAGGGTGTTAAATTCTACCTCTCTAGCTTTGATCCCCAAGAAGGAGTCTTCGTCTTCGTTCAATGACATTAGGCCTATTATTTTGTGCAACACTATTTATAAAATCTCCTCCAAGGCTATGGTAAACAGACTAAAACCTATGTTGTCATCCATTATTGATGATACTCAGAGCGACTTTGTCCCAAGAAGACAGATTTTGGACGAAGCGATTGTTATCTATGTTCTTTCTAAAACTTGATGTTAATAAGGCTTATGATAGGGTTTCTTGGACCTTTTTATTTTTGGTCCTTAGGAATTTTGGCTTTAGCGATGCATGGATTATTTTAATAGAGGCTGCTATTTCATCTGCTTTGTTTTTTATCCTAATAAATGGGTCCCCGACCATTTTTTCAAGTCACAAAGAGGATTACACGAGGTGACACAATTTATCCTTTTCTCTTCATCATTATGACGGAGGCTATCAGACGTGCCATCAAGGTGATATTTGGTCATCATTATGACCAAATACCAATTGACAAATTTTATTTCCGATCCTCTCTCATTAGATGGTTCTACTTTCTTGAAAAGCATTAGAAAACACAGGTATTTCATCAAATTAAATTGTTCATGGGTGGTTGGAAATGGCAAATCAATTTTATTCTGGGATGATCAATGGCTTAGGGATCAGGAATTGGTGAAGTACGAATGCTACGGTGAAATATGTGCGCTTTCTAAAGAAGCTAGTTTTGTTAGAGTGGAGGATTTAATTCTTTTCCAAGTTAATCAAAGGACCTGGTAGATGGACCCTCCCTTTATTCAAATGAGTCAAAATCATAGGGATTTGAGTTCTATTTTGGAGGAGCTCTGCCATTATCTGCTTATTCTATTTTATGCCCTCAAGGAAATTATGCTTGGCAATGGAATAAAATCTAGGTGAATCATCTGATGCCCCAAATCAATATTTTTTTCTCGCTTGCTGTCCAAAATAAAATTTTAACGATTGACAATATTTTTAAATCGGTATTCCACACGATCAATCATTTTTTTTTATGTAAACAATAATGGGAATCTATTACTCATGTGCTTCTCAGATGCAAGGTATTTTATAAAATATTATATATATATACCTTCATCATATGGGGTTATCTTGGGTGCTTTCCAATTCGATCATTGATTTGTTCAATTAGTGGTCGTCTCCTTTTCGGTATCCTAATATGAAATATTTTTGGAATTTTTTATTGCATTATATTTTATAGAGAGTGTGGAAGGAAGGAAATTCCAGAGTGTTTAAAAACATTGAGGAAGACTTGAATCATATTTGCTATAGAATTCTTTGGAAGGTTAAGGAGAACGTTACTACTCCTCTAAAGGAGACCCTCCCTTCGATTCCAAAGGACCATCTTGACTATTCCATGGAGTTCAATTTGGGATTTTGTCCATATCTTAGACCTTCCCCATCAACCAATATTTGTAATTCCATTAAGTGGTCCCTACCCCTCCTAGGTGGCTAAAGCTAATTTCGACGGTGCATCGAAGGGAAATCCTGGTAGAGTTGGTTTGGGTGGTCTTATTAGAGATCATCTTGGTGAAATTATTTTGGCCTTCTCTGAACATTTAGGTATGTAGTCTGAGTGTAGAGCTGCCTATAAGGGTATTTTTTTATTAAAGAATTTGAGAGGTTGTAGGGTTATCATTGAAGGCGATTCATTGAATGTTGTGAATTTTTTGAATGGTATGTTTTGTTTGGGATGGCATATTTCTAATATCATTTATGAAGCCAAGGCCCACCTTTCTTCGTTTGATGAATTTTCCATTTTCCATGTGTACCAGGAAGGTAATGCGATGACAAATTTTTTGGCTAATTTGGTCGTTGGCAGTCAGAGGTTTAAAATTTGGCACTCAAATTTTTTGGTGGAATTGGTCAATCTAGTTAATGATGATAAGCCACCAAGTTGATTGATATTGTTAGGGGTCTCTACTGGAGGTATGTCATTCATTGAATATATAGGGTGAGAAGATCGAAGGTGCGGTCTGTGGGTTGTCGTTGCTTTGTTTTGTGGCCTCTCTTCTCTTACTGGTTTTCAACTTTCTAACGAGTGCCTTGGATGGGGATGTTTAGTGGCCTCATTTAATGTTGCTTTAATGGGGGAGATACTCTATTCAAATTTCAAATACTATCCCATTCTTAATCCTATGAATATTTGGTGGTTGGTCCTATATGCTATGATGATCACTTCCATTTATGATGTTGGGTGGCAGAAGTGGTGTAGCTTGCTGAAAGGTCCCATTTGGAGGGGTTGCTTTTTAAATTCTTATTTCTCTTTCTATGTTCTAGGATCATTGGAGATTGGATTTCTTCAGGTGATGTGATGATGATGGTTGTTCAGGGTGCTTTGGGGGAATTTAGTCCTTCATGTGTTATACAGAGCCAAGGTTATGGAATGTGTGTTCGGATTGTCCATGTCAAATGGTTTTATGGGCCCCCTCCTAGGTTTTTTCTACCCATGCGCTTCTCAGATTTAGGGATTGATGATCTGCCTTTTGGAACGTTTGAAAGTATGGGTTCGAGGTTTGGTAATCAACACCACCTTTTTGAATTGGGTGCCTCTTGGTCTATGTTGTATGATGGTTCCTTCATAATTATTATTGTTGGTGATTCTCCCAAGCTCGAACGGAGGTGGTGATTGGGAACTTTATTAATGACCAGACTTGTCATTATTTTGCTCACATCTCTCCCTCTTTTTCTTCGGGATATGACAACTGGTCTCTATGGTGCTGCCTATTATTTCATTCACTATTGGGTTCTATTTTATTCTAAGTGGAGCCCTCTCTTACCTTCGGGTTGGTTCTCAGTTGGTATTTTGCGGACTGCCCCCTACGAAATCGTATTTCTAAGGGGTTTCACGAGTTCCTCTCCTTTTATTTTCTAGTTTACGTTGTTTTTATTCCACCTCTTAGTGATATTTTCCCTGGTTTTCTTGTGCTTATGTTTTCGAGTATGGCCCCCGTGAGGAGCTTTCCTCACCTCCTTGGTGCCATGGACCTCTCGCTTTCTATCAAGGAGTGGATTTTTGCTTTGAGGCCCCTTCTCGATACTTGTTGTGGTTACGTTTACGGGCCTATTTTGTCCTTCCTTTCTGTTGGGAGGTTGTTTTCTATTTCAAGGTTCCAGTACTTAAGCGCTATTCTTCATTGCATTGTTTATTGTTGGCAATTGTTGGTCCTTGCTATTCTCTTGTTTAGGGTTTCTCCTATGTGGTCTATTGTCTGTGGGAGTTGGTTAATCATGGGAAAAGCCAAGACCTACCCTGCTAAGAATAAGTTGAGCAAATATCATTTTGAACCTTCATATATTACATTTTATGATGAGGTTAAGTCCATTTTAGTGGAAGGTGGTCTTCTGAATTGCATTTCTAAGTTTCACATTAATAACCCCTCCCTCACTAACTGC
The DNA here is from genome assembly GCA_028583015.1 of Wollemia nobilis. Lineage (NCBI taxonomy): Eukaryota > Viridiplantae > Streptophyta > Pinopsida > Araucariales > Araucariaceae > Wollemia > Wollemia nobilis. The sequence continues at coordinate 3,233,522 of JAQPPZ010016612.1, forward strand.
CTAGTTTCTTCTTGGAATGAGGGTTGGGTTAGGGTTGGCTCTTGGTCATTCCTTATTTCAGTGGATCTTATCAATAGAACGACTGGTTTGGCTTTGGATGGTGCCTCTCATAATCATGAAAGGCATTCTTTGTTGCAAGAAATCTCTCTATTTCTGGACAAGGAGGAGTTTTTACCGTGGATCCAGAATGGTTTTAGTGTTGTGGCTTTACCCCCTCCTTGGAATCGAGTGGTTCGAGTGATCATGGACTATTTTACCCTAGATCCCTCTTATGAAATCCTAAGGATATTTCATGCAATATTTTTTAATCATATATGATGCAAATTTTGCATGAACATTCCTTTATTTCTTTTTATTCTATGCAAAAATATTTATTTATGTCCGGACTGGCCATGGTCAATTTCCTATTCATCAAGGTTTGGTGTTGTTGGTCTTCGAACAAGTGGCTTTGGAAAGCGGCTTTGATGCTAACATTGTGTTAAAGTCTATTGCAGATCCTTCTGGTCAGTTGGTTCATGGCCCTAAGCAGAGTGTTGTTTCCCCCTCCTTGGAGGGTGGTTCTCGGTTTACTTCTAGATCAAACTCTGACGAGAGTTTGGACTCTCTCTCCTTCTCTTTTGGTGTCGAACCGGAGAGGATTTCTAAAAAGATTCAAATTTCTTCAAAAGGGGTGTGGGGTGGCGACCCAAAGGTGAAAGAGGTTCTTTCCTCGGGCCCCAATGCTAATGCTATTGTTGATTTGGCTCCCAAGGAGAGCATGGCTGATCTTGGTGGTTCTATTCTGGTTTCGGAGGGTTCTTCTGTAGTAAATCGTTGTCTGTCAAAGTAACTTCGAAGAAATTTGGTGGAGGAGGACTCTCCTTTAGTGAAGGCTTCTTCTGATATGGATATTCTCCCATAGGATTTTCCCTGAGAAAAGTTTATGGAGGAAATTATTTCTCTGAGAGAGTCAGAATCTTATAAATATGTAGTTCTCAAAGACTTATTGCTTATTGATGTTAATTAGCATATAATTTAGAGCACGCTATAACTTGCCCTTCATTTAACAGAGAATGTTTCTAGTCTAGCGGCCAATGTATATCAAGGTGTGCATAAGTTACGGTAGAACCTCCTCAGTTCTCTCTTATTTTTTGCCTTTTGGTCTAGTTTTCTCCTTTTTTTTAGTTTGCCTTTGGTTTTTCCATGCTTGTTGGGTTTTCACCCATTTGTTTTCTCCTTGTAGTGGTTGTGGGATCCTGTTAAAACCCTCTGCTTTTAATAGTACACAAAAAAAAAATTATAAATATTATAATTAATTTTAATATTATTAACTTTATGGAATATTTTTGTCCATGTGATAATATTTTTATTAGATACATTTTAGGTATTTTTACATACATTTTTATAAATTAAAAATTATAAAATTAATCTTAAAATACTTTTAAAAACAATTGCCTAATATGTCCACCCAACTTATTAATGGTCACTTTATGGATGATCCTTTTCTCACTATCAACTAATTGGTTTACATATTTTCATGGTATTGGATTTAAAGGGTTGACCATCTAGAGTTCTTAGGAATCTTGTTTGCTTTTGATAGCTCACCCTTTGAACAATGTTAGTATGTCATTGAAAAAATTTAAAGGAAGATTTCTTGTTGGGCCTTGTGTCCCCTTTCTCACAAATATTCTTGTTGTCACCCATGTTTATTACTCCTCATGTTGGGACCCTTCTAATAATTCTTATGATAAGTTGGGCAGACTCCTTAGGGATTTTATTTGGACCAAGAAAAATAATTCACATATTTTTCATCGAGTTACTTGGGATATTTGTTACACGCCTATAGATAAGTGTGGGATGAGCATCATTGGCATTTATAGGTAAATCATTTCTCTATGCGCTAAGTGGGTGGTTAAAGCTATTGAAGGCCCTAAATATTGGAAGGTTTTGATTCATGATTGTATTTCATCAAGGCTACCTTATGCGCACAAATATTGGTCTAATATTGGCCTCCATACTCTCGTCATTACTTTTACTCTAGTTAATATGAAGCGTTCCTTTGTTGTTAAAAATATTTGATGAGCTTTGGAAACCTCATATTTGTTGGATTAGTGATGTTTTTCATAATGGTCGTTCATTTAATTCTTATAATGTCTAGTGGTCTCCTATTTTGTCTAACTCTTCAATTTTTGTTACTGATATGCAAGGGATTAAAGCTTCAAGGTTGTTTCACAAGGGCATCTGCTATCTTAATAATTTAGTACACTCTTGAGTCTAATTTAGATCTCCATTCTATTATTAATATTCAAGAGCTCATACATGATATCATGTTTCATAAGCTCGGTCTTCAACCACCAAGTTCCTAGTGGAGGGATTGGTATTGGAATGTGGGTACTCCTTTAAATAACTAGTCTTCTTCCTTGCTTTATCACCTTATTATTCATGTTTTCCCTAGTGTTGATAAACTTAATAAGATATGGTATAATAACTCTACCTTGTATACTTGGATTGCTCATCTAAACCATATATGATAGTCTAACCTTGAACCCAAGATTACATTTTTTCTCTAGTATCTTATTTATCATGATATCTCCATGGAAGAGAGAATTAAGGTTGGTCTTCCTAATATCAAGTGTCCTACTTGTGGTCATTTTGATACTTTCAAACATCTATTTTGGTTTTGCCCTCATGCTTAGTCTACTTGGTCCTAGATTCACTCATTGTTCAAGCCTTGTCATCATATTTTTCATATGGTAGATGATATTTTTTGGAGATAATAGTTTTTGGCCTACCTAAATTGTTGCTCTGTGGAATTTGTTTTGTGCTATTGTTTTATTTCAACTTTGGAAAGCTGCGAAATCTTGTTTAATTTTGGTACAAGTCTCTGTACACTATCAATGTGGCTTCACCTAACCTCCCTGCACCTTAAGGTCCCTTTGTTTTTTGAAGCATCGATATAGTAGATTGATGGAATGACATTATCCAACATCGAGTTGTTTTTTCAGTGCCCACAGTAGGGCTTGGTCTCCACTTGAAGTGGCTCCCTTTATTTAGTTATTCTATTTATTCACCCTTTTAAGGGCTGGCTTTATTTTTGGCTTCCAGCATTGTCTTTTGTTTTTTGCCTGGGGGGTTGTCTTTACGATGTTAATTATTTGGGTGACCTTTTCCAACTCCCTTTTTATTATAACCTCTCTTATTTTTTATTAAATATAATTATTGATTCCAATAAAAAATATTGACTTTGTCGAAACGTCTTTTAACCTTGTGATATTTTTAATTTTTATATGTCGTGGTAGTGGTGGAAAATGGATTCTCCTTACATGAAATGTCCCCTTGATGTTACTCATTGGATTGTTATCGTAATTAGATTTTGAAATTTTTAAATGTTTTTTTTTTCTACTGTGGAAAACATCCCAAAAGAGATGCAACTTTCGGGTAAGACCCAAGGAGGCAGGGGTATCCATTCCACCAAAAACTCCCAAGACTCGGACTTGGCCTACCACCTTTGACATACTCAAGGATTAAACAAACACATAAAACCAATTTAAAAATAAGTAAATAACAACAAAAATAATAAAATAAAATAAAAAACATGCTCCTTGAGTGTGCCAAAAACAAAAGCACAACCAAACACGCACAATAAAAAAAATAAACCACAACACAAACCACATAGAAAATACAAGAACCACATAAAAAAACACAAACAAGACAAAAACAATTGAACAATATAAAGACATAACCCAAAAAAGAAAACATGAAAAATAAACACAACCAAAAACTAAAAAATAAAAATAAAAATAAAAATAAAAAACAACCAACAACAGATAATAAACAAGAACAAAAAACATAGAAGACACTCACACATAAAAACACGAATTAACACAAACAAAGAGAAACCCAATAACAAGAACGAAAAAAACACAAGAACAATAACAAAAAACATAGAAACAAAAAAAAACACAAAATAAAAAAAACACATGAACAACAAAAAACAATGCAAAGAACACAAAAAAAAAAACAAAACAAAAGAACCCACCCACCTTAAAAAACTAAACAAAAAAAATAAAAAAAAAAAAGAAAAAAAAATTGAACATAACAAAGACCTATCTAGACCAGAAGACTAATAAGGCAAGAATCAACAGAGGAAACAAAATAAAGAATAGAATGAGCTAGGGAACTAAAAAAACTGAATGGAACAAAAGAGAAGCAAAAAAAAAAAAAAAGAAACTAGGTACCTTCAGATATGGAGCCATCCAAATAAATGATAGAAAAAAGAGCTTCCCTAATTTTAGAAGCCCACCATATAGGAGGGTGACCATAACAAGTAAGATCACCTTTGTCCAAAGCCCAATTAGCTAAAGCATCGACACTCTTGTTTTGATCTCTGACCACATGATTGTAATCAACTTTCAAAAATCCTATCTGGATTAATTGAATCTTCTCAATAATTCTTTTTATTCTCCAATCCACCTTATGATTCTTAGGAGTCTTCAAGAGATTAATCATATGTTGAGAATTAGACTCAACTAACACATTTTCCCATCCAACCTTAGTAGCCACCTGAAGGCCTTTGAGGATACCATACCCCTCAACAAGGTTATTGGAAAGAATACTCAAATTCTTAGCAAAAGTAAAAACCATGGAGCCATCTGAAAGTCTACCAATTCCTCCCACACTGGCTTTTCCAAGGTTCCCTCTAGAGGCTCCATCAGGATTGACTTTTCCAAAATCCTTAGGAGGAGGTTGCCAATTTCTAGTCCTATCCATCTTACTAATATTCACATTCCCTTTAAGATGGTTGTCCTTAGAAGATTTAATCTTCAATATTTGCATCACTTGATCTCATATTTTGTGGGATTTTTGGGGTGATTAAGGAGTTGATGGACTGATTCAACTAAGTTGGCTATCGTCATTTGTCAAATATAGTGAATATCCTTCCTATCTTGATTAAAAATTAAGTTTTTTCTTTCATTCAAAATATTCCAAAGAAGAATGGTAGAACCCATCCAAACTAACTGCCTAATAAAATGATCAACACCCTCTTGATTAGGCCAATCCCTACAAAGTTGTTCAAAGGTAAAAATATTGGACCACTGTAAGCCAAGTAAAGTGGACATTCTCCTCCAAAGCTCAGAGGCTAAAGGACACTCAATAAAAATATGGTTGAGAGTTTCTACATTCTCTTCACACATTTCACATCTAAAAGGGTCATGAAAACCATGCTTCATAAGTTGCTCACTAGTAAGCACCCTACAATGAAATAAAATCCAATTAAAGAACCTCACCTTTGAGCCCACAATCGAGAAAAGATGCCAGAAGAATGGTTGGTATTATTATGGCATAAGGTCAAATAACCTTGAGCAACTGAATACTCACCCTTAGTAGTGTTGTTCCATCCAAAAAAATCTTTTTCATGGGACCAAGAGAGGGATCTCATATGAAGGATGCCTTGGATATCTTGTCTTTACCTTTCTGGGATTTGAATAGGTCAGTCCTTAATAGGGATCCAATATCTACCAAACTTTGAATTACCAGTATGGTACCGACAACAATCAACTACCTTTATCCAATTAGCTCGGTGAAGCTCCTTCATCCAAGGCCTCCAATCGGGAAATTGAGTTATCAAATGCATGTGACCATCCCAAGAATCTATCCAAAAATTTACCTGTTGACCATTATGAATGATCCAAAATAATTTGTTCTTTATCAAATCCTCACCAATATTAAGAACTACTAAAATGGGAGAACCTTTTGTAGGAAGTTGATAGCGAACAAGGTCTTCAGGACTTTTGTTCTCAACATATTTGGCACCGAGATTATTGGCCCAAAGAGCATTGGGGTTATGCAACATCCTCCAATATAATTTAGTAGCTAGAGCTTTGTTTTTATTAATAGAAGACCGAAAACCTAACCTCCCTTCATTCTTAGGAAGACATAAAGTATCCCATTTCACCCAGGCCCATTTTTTTTTCTCCTTAGTACCACTCCAAAGGAAACGATGATTGATTTGATCCAATTCTCGAAGAACAGCCTTTGGGATATTCAAAATGGAAGAAACATAAATAGGAATAGCTTGAAGGACTGATTTTACCAAGGTGATTCTACCCCAGAAGAAAGCCACCTATTGGTCCACTTTCTAATTTTCTTCTTGACTTTGTCCAACAACCAATTCCAATCTTTGTTTTTCTTTAGTTGAATATTTATAGGAATACCTAGAGTATGTAATTCATTGATTTAAAGGATTATTGAATAAGTAGATAAGCATGGTCTTTCATCAGTAGAGTATGTAATTCATTGATTTAAAGGATTATTGAATAAGTAGATAAGCATCGGTGATTGCTGATTGCAGGGTTGAAGAGTGAGGTGGTAAGTTGCTATGGATGGCAGATGGGAGTGCAAACATTATAGCAGGGCCACTCCCCGCGACAAGAACGTTTGAAGCCCAGGGTTATGTGGGTAATGAGCCTCGCAAGGTGTGGTTTAACTACATCCTGGGGGCTACGTATGGGAAATCCAGCACTTATAACTGACTTGTGTGTGGAGATGAGTCGGAGATTCCGCAGCCAATAATGGAGGAGAGAAGGCGAGTGATAGACGAGGAGTGCGTTAACTTGAAGTGTGAAACCGAAGATGTGCTGCTGATTGACAACTTACATGTCATGCATGCGCGCATGCCTTCCTTACCTCCTCGTCGTGTCTTGGTCGCTCTCTGGAAGTGACGCTTCCGTAATTTCTCAGCATTCATCACATCAAGTCGTAACATGCTCCGTTGTCCTATTCATAGGATGAAGTTTCCTTCGAATATTGTGCTGCTCCTGTCCACTACAAGAGTCGATTCGTGCGCGTTGTCTTGTATATATTTATTCAAGTCAAAACCCATGAAATAGTAGCTCTAATCTTAGTGGTACAGAGATACCCGCTGTGTCTAAAATCAAGAAACAATAATTAGAACGAAAAAAATCCACATTTATACGTCGAACAGTGAATGGTGGCTAAAAATCAATCTCGAAAAGGGTTTTATCATACAATGCCACATCAATAATATTATTAACAAAATAATAATAATTTTCAATCGAATTACAACTGATCTAAGGTTGAATAATTGTTATGAAGTTTTATTATTAAATATCACAGTAAAACTATTTTTACATGTTGTAAAATGACCCATAAGGAAATATAAAAATTAATAGAATACAAGGTATGTTAGAACCTAGAACAAAGATTGATATTATATTATTCAGTATTAGTTATTCCCTTTACAGGCATTCCTATGCTCTAATACACTTCTACAACTAAAACACTGCTTTGGATAGAATATCTATTGTCTACTTTGTTCAAGGTAAATAGACGAGATCAAGCATCTCATGAACATGAATGCATAAAAAACAGTGCATCCAAATATTGATGTGCTTTATCTATGAAGAAAGACGGGTCTATGGATATGCTTGATCTAACTCTCATTATGATAGTAATAAATGATGTTTACGAGTATTCAATTGTTCTAATATCATCAAGCAAAGATATTTCTTAGCCTCATTTACAGCCCAATACTTAACTCTGTAGAACACAAGGATATTGTTGACTATCAATGAAAACACCAAGAAATTGATCCAAAACCAATATACAAATTAAATCTACTGATCAAAATTCATTAGTTAATGCTAAATGTATTGTTGACTAAATGTATTGTTTTTTTTTTTGGTTCATTACATGGAAGCTCCAAATGATATACCTCTTCATAAATATGATGAACCATATTGTAGGGTCCATAAAATCAAGGAACCAACTTCTAACTAGAATTGATCTTCAAGGACAATTGCTTGTGGTGTTGTAGGCATAAAATACCATATCTCCTATTACACATTATCATTAAAAATTATGTAACTTCTATTTTTGTTTCATGTATTTTTTGGCCTAGGTCAAATTATATTTAAGAAATTACAACACTAGTCATTGTTGGTATAACAAATAATCTACTAGAAAACCTTGGATAATATTGGAAAATAGTCTCCTATAAATGGAGGTTTTTTATGATACAATACTTCAAATAGAGACATCTTGAAGGATGAATGGTAAGAAGTATTATACCACCATTCTACTTATAAGACCCACTAAACCAAGTAATACTACTTATCATGAGTCAAACAATAAATGTATATACCCAAAAATTTATTAATAATCTCTATTTAACCTTACAGTTGACGGTGGTAACAAGAGGGTATACTCAATGTTTCACCACTAAGATAAAATAATTATTTCTAGAAGTTAGGAGTGAATATAGGATCACAATCACTCACAACGATTTTGGGTTTTCCATGTAATTTAAAAATATAATAAAGAATAACTTGGACACCTTATTTGTGGAAAGAGATATTACAATGCTTAGAAATGAGCATACTTGGAAAGTTGACCTAGTACCGTAAGGAATACCATTTTACCATCTAATTTGGGAAGGCCTTGATTGAAATCCATGGATATGTGCTCTCGTTGGTGGTTAGGGGTAGGCAAGGATTGTAACAACCTAGAGTATTTAACTATTTTTCCTTTGTTATATTGGTACAACCAGGACTCAAATAAATAGCTAAACAGGCTAAAACCACTAGACTAGAATGACACCCAAAAAAGACAACAAGAACAAACCACATTAAGTATGTACATCTTTGTGGATCAACTCCCGCAGGAATTGAGAGTCCCCAAATGGGAGACTCTCCCAATTATCGATACTCCAAGGATCTAGTAGCTTAGAAGCCATTTTGGCCAGGTAATCAGCAACCACATTCCATTCCATTGAAATGTGCACAAGTGATATAAATTTGAACTCTTCACTCATTCTGAGAATCTAAATGGCTATAGAGGCCAACTACCAATTAAATTCCTCCACCCTTTTACTATTTAAAATATTAACCATAATTTGGGATTCAGACTTGCAGATAATCGTATGCCAGCCAAGAGAAAACCACCTATGCAAAAGGCCTCAAGAATTGCAACAACTTCCATAAAATTGTTGGAGTGAACACCTTTATAAATGGAAAAGAAAAAACTGACACCACCAGTAGAATATCTCCCAACACCGATAGTGTCAGCATGTCCAGGATTACCCCTGGATGACCCATCAGTATTAATTTTTAAAACTCCTCTAGGGGGTGGCCTCAACCTACCACCTCTCCTAACCTTCTTGTTGAGCTAAGGAACCCTACTAGGGCTAGAAGAGTACACACCATCCCCAAAGAGACCAATGGCTTGTTGTACCTTCTCCTCCCTAGAATCCAAAAGAGGGTCCACATCACATTTGCTATGGATGGTTTCCTGAACCATATGAAGGATCCTTTGCCAGATCTGTTGAACAACCAAATAACTGCCCTGAAATATGCATCGATTCCTTTAGAGCCAAAATTTCCAGATGATGCAAGAAGGGCCCAAATTCCAAGACACCCGAAGGAAGGGGGCCTTGGCCGGAGGTCTGCCTAGACTACTCCAAAACTCCACTAGGGACATCACATGAAAACATGGATGGTTCTAGGTGCTCCACCAATGGTGCCAAATGTCTCTGGTAAAGGAGCATTGGAAAAATAAATGAGAAGAGTCATCCTCATTCTTACTACAAAGGACACAAAAAGAGGGATCCTAAAATCTCCTCTTTCTCACATTATCTCAAGTGAGGCATTTATTACGATCTACAAACCAGAGAAAGAAGTTACATTTTGGCCAGGCAAATTTGTTCCACATCTTTTTCCACCAAGTGGCAGGAAGACTCCCATACTTTTGCTTATTAAGAACTTGATAACCATAGGCTACAGAGTAGGTTCCCTTAGGATCAGGATTCTAGGCTAGAATATATTTACCCCTCAATGAAGAATAAGGCCTCCTCATAAGAATAAGATCAAGCACCTCTTTGTCCTTGGTCAGTCCCCCATGGGGCCATTCTTATGGATCTTTCCACCTATACATCTCCATATTTCCAAAAGACTATATTTTTTTAAAGTCCTCCACATGATACCAGCCTGCTTCCAAGAAAAATATTCTTAGCGAACGTAACCTAGGATATTGATTCAAGATAGGAGGGTGGCCATCCCAAGAATCCTCCTAAAAAATAGCATTTGATCCCTGATTGCAAATATAGAACAAACCCTGCTTGATTAAATTAGCTCCATTTTTTTAGAGTGCCCTAGATAATTGAACCTTTCCCAACCAAGATGACTCTAGGGATATTAGCCTCATAAATACATCTCAAGTATTTAAAAGATAATATTTTAGCCCAAATATGATCTTGAGAGGTACACCATATCCAGTAAAGTTTTGCATCCAAATCCTACCCAAAAATAGTTGTTTGTCACAACCCAAGGCCTCCCTCTTACACTGACGTACATATAGAATCCCAACTAACAAAAATCTATTTAGATTTATCATGTTTTCCATACCATAAAAACTATATTGATAAAGCATCCATGTCCTTGATGAAGTGAGAGGGATCTATTTGTACAAAACATCTATAAATGGGTAAAGCTTGAACAACATATTTTAAAAGCAACACTCTACCTACAGTGGATAGCCATCTTAAAGTCTAGTGATTCACCTTCCTTCTAAACTTATCAAGCATAGACTACCAAGAAGATCTAGGTAGAGGATGAGATGAAATTGGAATACCAAGATAAATGAAAGGGGGAGTCCCAACCTAGAATCTTATAATGCGAGGAATCTTGGATTGAATAAGAGGAGGGGTATTGAAGAATAAAATAGAAGACTTGTCCTCATTAATCAACTTTATAGAAGCACCAATATATAGGTCAAGAGACTGTCTAATATTTCCAGCTTCCCTGATAGTGGCAACTCCCAACAAAGCATTATTATCAAAAAATTGAAGGTGGAAAAGAGGTGACAAACTACTATCCCACTTCTACACCTGAATGAGACCCTATATGACTTGAGACTTGAGCAATCTTCCCAACCCTTTCACCATAATGATAAATAAATAAGGAGATAAAGGATATCCTTGCCTCAATCACCTTGAGGCCTCAAACAACTATGATGGCTCATTATTAACAAGAAAAGATAATGAGGAAGAAGAAACACATCTCATCACCCATCTAATCCATTCCTCCTCAAATCCAAAAGTAGTAAGAACTTTTTTAAGAAAGGAAGAAACGACCATCTGACCTGATCATAGGCGTTGGCCATGTCCAACTTAATGAACATAGTTTTATCCTTCGAATTTTCCATCGAGTGAATAGCTTCTGTATCAATAACAACCCCATCTAAAAAATTTTGGCCAGTAACAAACCCTCCTTACTTCTAAGAGATGATTTTTCTCAACCATATATTCAGCCTATCAGCAATAATTTTTGTGATGATCTTATACACAACATTGTAAGGAGCAATAGTCCTGAACATATCCAAGGAATTTGCTCCCTCTTTTTTGGGTATAAGCACCACAAAGGTAGCATTTAGGGCCCTTATTATCTATTTATTCTTTTTGGACTCATTGACAACCTCCAAAAGATAAAATTTGATTAAATCCCAAAACTCTTGATAAAACTCAATCGATAATCCATCTAGACCTGGGGCTTTTCCTTTTTTCATATTGAATACAACATTTTGCAACTCCTCAAGGGAAATTGGACCAATCAAGTGCTCATTCATCTCTCTAGAAACAATCGTTGGAATACAATTTACAATAAGATTTTCATTCTCATCATCTGATAGGGAGTCCTCCTTGAAGAGAGAGGAAAAATACCTCTTAGTATCTTCTTACCCGAAAGAAGAGAGTAGGGCACCCTAAGAATTCACAAGAGAGGTAATCAGGTTACCATTACGGTGAGCCTTAACTGAGTTATAAAATAAGGCTATGTTAATATCCCCTTCCTGAAGCCACTCAATCTTTTTGTTTCCAAAAAATTTCTTCCCTTAGTTCCCATTCAGTAAGGTCTTTTGCAGCCTCAAATTCCTCAACAAGAAACTCCTTCGTGAATCCCTAATCTCTAATATTCCTTGAAGCTTATTCCATCCTCCTAAGAGCTACCATATTAGCCAATGAAAGGTTCCCAAAATTCTGTCTATTCTATCTCTTCAATTTATGTTTTATAGATTGTAGTTGTTTCATAAAGGAATACATAGCGGTGCCATGAGGAGTTTTGCCAGTGGTCTACAAGCCTCGCATGAAATCATGAAGCTTAGGATCACGAAGCCACATAAGTTGAAACTTAAAGGAGGGATTCCTTTTTAGCCCTAAATCCAAAGGAGAGAGTTTGATAGGCCAATGATCAGATCCCCTACCCTCCAAAATCACATAACTAGCACTTTTTTTATTACCCATCCAATAACTGGATATCAACCATCATATTCTTCATTTTTTTCTTGTACTTAATAATAAAATCATAGCTTGAGTACTTTGTTATCCATTTATTCTATTTATGATATTGGAGGTGTTTGTATAAGAAATTATTAATGCTACTATAGTCAAGGTTGATGATAAAGTAATACCCCAAAAAATAAGTCCTCCATTTATCTATGGTATGTAAAACAACTAATATCTCATTCTCAAAGGTGGACCATCCCTAGTTCTTGCTCAAAGGCTAATGTGTCACCATACTGTATCAAAATAAGTCCAATACCTATGCCACAATCATCACACTCAACAATAAAATGTTAAGTAAAATTAGAGATGGCCAAAATAATATTGGTATACATATATTCTTTGAGAGCTTGAAAGGATTGAGATGCAACATAAAAAATGCATCCTTTGGAATGAAACCATTGAGAGGAGTAGCAATTTTGTATAGTTGTGAATATTTTTTTTGTAGTAGCCTATGAGTCCTAAAAATACTTGAAGTTGTTTAAGAAATTTAGGTAAGGTCCACTCTTGCATAGCTTTGATATTTTTAGTATCTACCCTGAATCCTTACTAAGATACTATATATCCTAAGTATTCTAATTCTTCAGCCTCAAAGGAATATTTTGACCATTTTACAAGAAGCTTTTCCCTTTATAATAAGTAAAAAACTTTATCTGTATGATACTGTAAATTTATATATCATCATTGAAAACAAAAATAATCTTGTCAAGGAAAGTATGAAAGATAGATTTAATGATACTTTGGAAAGTGGAAGGAACATTAATGCGATTAAAAGGTATAACTAGGAATTCATAATGACATTCATGTATACAAAAATTAGTCTTAGGGACATCCTCCCCTCTAACCCAAATTTGATGAAACCTAGAGTTCAAGTCTAATTTTATTAGATATCTAGAACCATGAAATTAATTTATTAAGAAATATATAATAGGGATAGTAAACTTATCTTCAATAGTGATCGTGTTGAGAGGATGAAAATTAGGACACATGCACTATGAGTCATCCTTGCATTGTACAATCATCACTCAAGTGGACTACGGACTAATACTTGGTTGAATTATTCCTTGCTCTAATATTTCTTCAACTAACTTATCAATTTATAACTTTTAGAGCTAGGTATATTGATAAGTATGCACATTAAGAGGTCAAATTCCTAGAATGAAGTGGATGGTATGAAGATGTACATTCTTAGAAGGAAGACATATGGGCTCATTAAATACCATAGCTAGAAGAAATAATTCCAAAGAATGAAACTCCATATAATTGAATTTGGAAAATAATCCACAACGACCTCTCTTGAATATATTGAATTAAAGTACTCATATACAATCCCAATAATTTTTTTGTCTTACTATATATAAATTTATATGTGCTACCTAAATAAATAAATATATTGACATGTTGTCATCAAATAAATCCTTGTACCCTAATAGTATGGTTATCTTGGATGCTTATAAGAGTATTAGTTGAGACATCCATGGTATCATCATAATTTTTTTCTTCATATAATTCTATTGGTTATGCCTATTGTAGTAAATATTCATCTTGATACATTATTGTGTCTTCACCTTTAACTTGAAAGTTATGATATTCTTCATAGGCCTAGTCATTTGGCATTTTGAAACATCATTTAAAATAGAAAAATACTTGGGAACACTCATTATTATGGTAAAAATGATGAGAGTTGAAGCCATATCTATATGGGGGACTAAAATCTTGTAGATTTTATTCTATTTCCAAAGCTAAACTATGAGTATTGTAAAGAGTATATAGATCAAACATGTTGAGTTACTTATAATTTTATTCTTAAGAACCTAGCAAAAGTTTAAGACCATCATAGTAAGATTCATTTAGTGGATACAAGTGAAGATACTTATGAATTTAGATTAGTACTCCACTATTTCTATTCGCTTTACTTGCATAAGATAAACCACATTTGATGTAGAATATTAGTTGTAAAATATTCAAGGAAGTTCTTTGATGTAGAATATTAGCTAATAATATGATAAAAAATATTTTAGAAACATATTATAGATAGATAAATATTTTCATCATGGCCATCCATCCTCAAGGATTGATACCTTCAAAGGTGGATATGTCGTTTTAAGGAACATGAATATCATAAATCCATTTAGAAAAATTAGAAGCACTTCCTTCTATGGAATCCAAATAAAAATTAAATCCTAGGTCATAAGCACAAAATATTGAAGGACTATGACCATGTGGTAGTTGTATAAGAACACTAGTATTTGGTGCTTGATGATTGATCAGATGATGCCGGAGCATCCGGAGACAGTAAAGCAACCTTGCATCTTACAAGTTTATTTTTTAAGTTATTTGCATTTTGATCGATTAATTTCAGTGTTGAGGAAGGTTCTGTGGGGCAATTCCTGGTTGGAGGAAGTTTTAAGGCAAAAGGGAGAGGGGTCACGAAATCGCGACATGTCACGAAATCGCGACCCCAAAAGTTGCAGTGTATTGTTTGGCGGGTTTCGTCACGATATCGCGACCGTTTTGCAAGGCAGTGGAGAGGAGTGTAAGTTGTCACAATATCGCGACATCGCGATATAGCGACAGTTTTGCAATGTAGTTTGGGGAGGCTTCAGACATCGCGATATCGCGACGGTCTTCAAAACAGAGGCGAAATGAGAAGAGGGGGTCACGAAATCGTGACTTGTCACGATTTTGCGACCCCAAAGGGCTCGACGTAGAGGAGGCACTTCTGGTCGTGATATCGCGACAGGTCACGATTTCGTGACCTGTCACGATATCGCGGCCAACCAAAGGCCGACACGTGGCGCAACATTGGACAGCCATGGAAGTTGAGGAAAATAAAGAGCAAGGTAAGACCCGAAAGGGGAATAGTGGATGGTCGAGCAAGGCCAAATTTGACACGTGGATAGCCACGTGTAGCTTGAAAATTGTGAAGGACACGTGTTTGAAATATTTTACATCCAGGAGGAGGCATGGCAAGTTTTGCACGCGGGAGCATACGTGTACTAAAGCAAAAATGAAGACCACATATAGGGATTTAAAATCAACAGCCGCGTGCATTAAAGGGG
The DNA here is from genome assembly GCA_028583015.1 of Wollemia nobilis. NCBI lineage: Eukaryota > Viridiplantae > Streptophyta > Pinopsida > Araucariales > Araucariaceae > Wollemia > Wollemia nobilis. Next base: position 3,248,915 of record JAQPPZ010016612.1, read on the forward strand.
GAGAACCACCTCATGAAGGTCTTTTTGAAAAAAAAAAAAAAAAAACTTCTGTTGCAGGGCACGACCGGTATGGAGGAGACGGCAGCGCAGAGGACAGTCTGACCGGAGCGGCGGTGCAGGTCAAGGAGGCCATTAATACAAGCTCAGGGATAGATCGGGCAGAGATTGTCATTAATGACAAAATTTTGAAAACCCGGGAAGGAGGGAAATTCAAACTGGAAATCTTGTTTGGTGGGAGCATTGATTGCCGGGAGGACCGGGACCTCGTTAAAGACCCGAATTTTTGTATTAGTGCGGACGGTGGACCGAAGAACGGGGGAGGAACAGAGTGGAGAAAATACCAGAAAATCTCTGGTTAATGTACGCCTGTCAGCTGTTGTAGTTTGGGAATGCATGTAACTATTTTCCGAAAGATTAATGAAAAGTTGAATTTGTAAGAGTTTGGTTCTCCGGTCCCCGTCATCAGAGGTTACTATTTATTGGTTTGTTTTGAACCTTAGACAATATAAAGCATAGTGGTAGATCTTTTTAGTATTTATTTGATGCTATGAAATGGCATGGCTATGGAAGTAGTCAATTTGTCTTCATCACTAAAGGAATTGATAATGGAAGTAATTGTTTGTTCTTGATTCGAAGACTAGAGTTAATAGTACTAGAAATAGGAATACCAATTGAAGGGATAGTGGATAGTTTATTCCTCATAAAATAATTTAAGCATGTTCTTGGTGTTACTATAGACTCTACTATTATTAAAAATAGATTATTTTATTTTTGAAATATTTGCATCCCATTTTTTAGTATTACAATATAGCTTTGGTAATATATTGTTTTTCTATGTTAAATCATATTATTTATTTATATCACAGCATTCTATATGTAGATATACATAGGAAAAGTGGATCTATAATTTCATCAAATATTCGACCTTATTCTTAATTACATAAATAATCCTTTTATGAAAAAGGTTCCCTCTAACAAGACCATAAACCCTATTTGAGATAAATCTAAATTGATTATCTACATTCTCTAATCTTGCAATCATGTTCATTCTATATATAGTCCCTTTTGACTTTGCTTGGTGGTTTGTTTATTCCCTAGTGTCATGTGATCATATTTGATATTTTAAATAATATTTTCTAGCGTGTATGTATCATCTCCAAAAATACAATAATCATACTCTTAAAGAAAAGAACATTTAGATAATGAAGAAGAATATTGGTGATTCAATATGAAATTTTCTATAACAAAGCATAACCTTATCTAGGTATGATGATATAAAAATATTTCTTAATATTAATTCTCTCATTTATATTCTTTGTTGATTTGGTGTTAATTTATTTGTGTGTACTTTGATCATATAAAATATTCACTAACATATTTTTATCGACTAATTGATGCTTTCACCAAAATTATAATCATGTATTTATTAAATGGATAGGGTTTTTTCCATGGGTACAAACATTAAGAGGTTATTTATAATGTAATGGTAATTTTCCATAGTCTATGATAGGACCATTATATAAATATTGACCTTACAATTTTATATAGGAAATAATCTAAACTATTACTCTTATAAGATTTTAAAGATATGGATTTATTGGTTGTAATGTCAAATATGAACGTGATTGTGCTTTATGCTCATAAGTACATGTATAAAATACTAAGATTGAAAATAAAGTTATGAAATACTCTAATCATAAAAATTGTTTCAAACCATGATGTATTTTATCATTAATACAAATAAAAGTATTATTCAATGCTTAGATAATGGAGGTGGTATAAAAGTGGTGTTATAAGTGGTGTAAGTGGAGGAAATTGTAAAGGTAATAGATTTGGTGATAGAGATAGTAGGTTGGATGTTAGTAAGGGATATGGGTTTTATAGGATAGTTGGAAGTAGCGCAACCAATGATATTGTTAAAGTAGATGGACTAGGTCATAGAGTTGGAAAAAATATAGATTAAGGTGGTTGTCTTGGTGGTTATAAAGAAGGTAGAATGGAGGAAAATAATAAATATATGCTATGAGAAGTATTTATGTGGAATTAGTGGTTGTGTTAGAACACATAGGGGACTTAGTGTTCAAAGTGGAGTAGACATAGAATGAGGTACATCTACATATGCTAATAGTGGTGTTTTAAAATGATGTAAAGAAGAAGTAGGTTATATAACTAGTGGAGGATTTAGAGGGGAGTGTGCATGTGTTGGTTGTACATCTGAAGGGTGATTTAGTAGAGGCATAATAGGATGACTTGAAGGATATTTAAATGATTTGGAGTTACCAAATATATTTTTGATGGGAAAATTCAATGTATAATATAATTTAAGGAGGGAACTTATTTATGTTATTGTTATTACTATACTCTTGTCTTTGTTTCCAAAAGAACATGAATTTCGTATAGAGAAATATGTATCCTTCACATTTTATTTTTTACTTTCAATGTAATTAATAAGCATATTGAGCATTTTACAATTGAGTCTTGTATAGATATCATAACTTTGCTTCTTATGGATTGTGAACCTAGGCATAAAAATTATTATCTTCTAAGACTAGAAATACTTTAAAGTTTACAATTGTTTGATATAATTAGAACATGTCATAAAATGTAGTGATTATAGTGTTATATTTTATTTTTACCGTACAGGATTATAAATATATAATATAATTTTAGGATCATGGATATAATTATATTTTATTGTGTTTTTTAAAATCCTAGGATGAAATGAAAGTAGAGTGATCAAATAAAGCCATAATGATTAAAATTGAATGATAGAAGTTAATAGATATATTCTTTTGACTTGTGAAAGGATTTTAAAACTAATCATGGATTTACAATCACAATGAAAATTCAATACAATTTTGCTACTTATTGTAAGTCTTGTTGAGTTTTTATAGTGTAGTTTGTGTTCCATGTAAAATCAATGGATAAATTGAAATAAGTTTTCAAGAAGAAAATGAAAAATTCCAAATAGATTTTTGCATGTATAAAACCACACACAAAATAAGTAAATAACATGTCTATATAATATACCATCTATGATTTTTAAAAATTACCCTTCCATTTCTAGTAAGATAAAATAATATAGTATTTAAGTTAGAGATTTTAAATTTTTATTTTATTATTCTTTCAATATCACTTTTTCATATAATATTATGTTATGGGGCTACAAAGGGAGAATATGAGAGGTAGTGAAGGAGGTGGCAATCAAGAGCTATGAGATAGGTAAGAATATATTAGAAGTGATGATAATGAAGCTCAAAAACACTTATTTTACCACTAATCAGTAAAATTACATTGGGTATAGAATTATTATTAATCATAGATTATTATAAGACTTTTTCTATTTTATTATATTATTTATTAAATATATTAACATCTAACACAAAGGATAATGAATGTAATTAGCCCATAAAATGTATTATAAAGTGTAATTAATTATTTATTTACCCATAAAAAACTTTTGCAAAATATAATTATTACTTTGACTATGCTTTAGTTATTTGAAAGTCAATAATATAGCCCATTTAAATTCTTTGATTCTCTTATGATTATCATTTGATTTCATGACTTAATTAACTATTGATTTACATGCAAAGGCAATGTAACAAGTCCAAAAGTATATAAAAACAATAAACCATTATATATATAGTCAATGCATGGATATTATATGATTTGATATGGATTAGTTACCTAGGACTTCATACACATACAATGAGGATGTAGAGGGATGAAAGGAAAAAAACTAATTTTTGTAGAAGAACTTGTAATTATTAATGATATTTTGACTATTTTAAATTAGTAATGTTTAAAATATGTATATATTTGGAAGGTTTGGTTTCAAACAATGATAATGGTCTTTATTATCCTACGATATTAAGAATTTCTTATGGTGTGGCTAAAATTAGAATGTATTATATATATTCACAAAGAATTTGCACAAAAACTGAAGTGCATGTATTTATCAAAATATTTTTCCTAGCCAGGAAGACATCAAAATGTTCTAATCACAAAAGTATTAATAAAAAAAAAAATACACTAAGAATTCACATACATAAGTTATTATTTGAACTAGACTAGACTTAATGACAAGAATTTGAAACTATGATAGGAAATTTAAGAATCAAATCAAATGGGAGATAATGGTGTACACCATACTTTGGAAACCATAGTTTGATTGGATAAACATATATTGGATAAATAACATCCTTCATCATGGTCACCTCATATAGATGATGGTTTCATAAATAGTATACAAAATTTTAGTTTTTTTTTATAATTTTAAAAATAGGTTATATTTATAGAAGTTGTATAACAATGTAAAATGAGTTGGATAGGAAACAATGGATAAATAAAATACTCCTCGTAGATCAAAATTTACCCATAAAAATATTATATAGATGTGTTTGTTGAAAACATCACCTAAGACCATCATAATGTAGTTATCCATTCACATCAACATTACCATAGTCAAATTCCAATTTTTATTATTGATATGAATTCCGTAGACCATCTATCTATTGATATGAATTCCGTAGACCATCCATCTATCCTCGTGCTATTTTGGAGTTATTATTGGCATCATGAAAATTTATGACATATCTATTGTTTTGTGGGGTGTAGGCTTATTTTCTTTTAATCTAAACATGCTCAATAAAATGTTTATGGCTATGTATGTTCTATTTTTAAAATCCACCCACCTTATCCACCTTGAGTTTACTACTAGTAATTTTATTTAATAGAGCAATAATAGCTTGAGAATAATTATTTTATTGAACTTAAGTCACTTGTTCCTCCTTCAATAATATCTTCTTATTGCTTATATTGATATTGGTACATTCTCTCTTATTTTTTGGTAGATATATATGAAATTATAGCCACTAAAATAATCTAAAAATATTTGTTAAAGGGATCATCTATAGGATTAAAATTAGTTCATCTTAGAAGTTAGAAAATTATTCATCATCTAGTTTGATTCATGTTATTAATATAAGATAACAAATATAAAACTACCTCATAAATGAAAGTTATTATTATCCCACTATATTTGAAGTAAAATTAATATATTTTTATATCTAAAAAATGAATTTATAGAATTACTCTAACTAATACATGTTCTAATTTGAATGTGCTTTCACTAGTATTGGAAATAAACTTCTCTTTATCCTAAAATACCTCTACTCTAAATCGTAGGTGTCAAATGAAGCAATTTGTAGAAACAACTTGAACATTTGGTGTTAGGGATAAAAAATGATCCATTATGTAAATGTATATGCATATATTATGGGTGTGCACCTTATCATGATATTATCTATCTAATCAAATTTTCAATAATCCATTCCATCCCAAACAAGCCAACAAACATCTAGGTTATAAAATAAATACGTATTATTTTTCACCAAAAATTTACTTGCTTAATGCATATTATACAACATTCCTTCTAGAGTACTTTCATTCACTTGTAGGAAGCACAAATTTCTTTATTATAATTTTTAATCTCATCCATGCAAATAAAAGTACACCATCACAAAATAAACACAATGGCTAAGGAAAACAATTATTTCAAAAGCCATGTTCATTTCTCTTTAATGTAAATGAACATATACAGTAAATAGTGAGTACTAATAAATCAACTGTAGCATTATGCATTTCATCAAGTTAACACAATTTTTTTTTTTTTTCATGAATCAACTATAGAAACGAGTAAAAATACTATGCAATCATGTACAACAAACATGAATAATGAAAATATTTACACAAAAATTCAAATATTTTACAAGCATTCATAAAATTGTAAAACAATATGACCTAGTATTTAGATGTATATTGAATCCCTACGAGCTCCTGGAGTGTTTTTTGCTACAAACATGGTTTGTGGAAAGGAAACACAACACTTTTCTCTCTTGTTTCATCCCTAAAATCCTAAGTCTTAGGTTCCCATGCAACACAAAACTTCTAAATACATAATGATCAAGAAAACAAACCCAATAATCCTTATTCTTCATGTACAATCGAAACACAACATGCATGAAGTAATAATGATTCCTCTCTCTCCACTCCCCTTATTTCCATTCTTAGAGTATGGAGGAGGTATTATTACTGATCATAACACAATAGGCACAATTATAGCTTAGATAACTCATCGTCATCCCATTGATATTTTACCATAGTTTAAAAGCATATGATTTTTTTACAATTCTTCTACCATAATTTTAATTATTAATTCATATATAATTTGTAATATTTTTAAAATAAACATTAAAAATATAAAATTCATCACACTAATTTATGCCTTCAAATTTCATTCTTGCTAGCATATTGAAGCATTCATTTTCTAGAAGAATTTGGCTCCCATATCTTAACATTTTATTTACGTTATGAGGTATTCATTATTATTGGATAACAACAAGCATACTTAAAATTTAGGCACTCACACAATGCAAATAATTCATTATACCCTATATGATATGTAGCTTATGTGAGATTCCATGTACTTACAAATTGAATCATTACTTTTCTCTTATATTGTTTATCGATATTCTTCTATGCGTGGAAGACATATACCTAGTCATTAATGCACAACAACCATAAATAGTACCGCATTATATAAAAGGTAAGTATAAATCATCAATTCATATTCTTAACAATGGTTTTACAAGGAGGGTTGTTAAATCCTCCCCCACTACATTCAAACACAATCCTTGTGTTTTATTACATATTTAAACCAGTCATAACATATACATATACATTAAATAAAAGAAAAGATAGAGCATCATTTTCATTAGTTGTTGATCCCTTGGTTGGCTCTATCTCTCCTTTGAGGGAGTTTTGGGTTGCTGCATTTCTTGGGTTGTTTACTAGATTCGAGGACTTGGTTGGATTGTGTAGCATTTCTTCTAGGATTTATAGTTTCATGTTTTTTATAGATTTACAAGTAGAGGAAGGGGCCATCTACCAACCCAAACTCGTTAGGATGAGCTTGGTACGGTGTTTGGTTAATAAAATTTTATGTTGTTATATTTCTTGACTTTAGATCTGATGAATTGGATGCTCTAGTTAGATGGTTCTTAGATGAATCTGTTGCTAGGGTTCTCTACCAGTAGTGTGTCTATGGTTGGTTTGTACCACTTTATTTTGGGTTTGGTAATTACTTGTTGTATATTGTTGTTCCAAGGAGATAGGGCCAAATACCGACCCAAATTAGTTGGGGTGAAATTGGGTTGTTATGCTACGATGACTTTCAGCTTTTGACCCCATGTCTTTGGTGTGTTTCCAAGCTTCGATAGTTTACGAAGATCTATTTCTCAAGTTACAACAGTGGTGGTGTGTTTGATCCTAGGTTTCTAAGGCTTATTTTTTTGGGATGTTACCCTTCTCCCTATGAAGTGTAGTGTAAAATGTTGTTATCTCCTTTTTATTGTACCTAAGATTGGTTGTTCTTCTTTTGTGGATCTCGCTTTGATTTAGGTGGCTGATAGTTTTTTACTTTATCTATCGAACCATTGCAAGTGTAAGCATCCTATCCTTTGTTAGACAGAGTTATCTGCTCATAATTTTAGTTTTATCCCATTAGACCTGTGTGATGTTGTTTCCCATATAGGATGTTCAGTTCATATTCTCTAGGTCTTTATTGTTGTAATTTACGTAGGAGGGTTGGTGGTTAGTTTTTTTGAACTTTGCTTTGCTTTGGTGGGTTATTGTTTTGGGTGTAAAATATATTTCTCTTATTGGAACTTGTTGTTGGGTAACCCTTTTGGAGCTTGTTATAATTTTTGTGGGATCCTCTCAAAACCCTTAGGTTCAAGGATCCTTAAAACCCCTTCTTTACCTAATAAAAAAAAATTAACTATATGCTCTTTATTTTTAATTATAATTTAATACTTTTTATATATAGTTTAGAATAATTAAAAATATTTATATATCTAAAAAAATAAAAGAAGTATTTTTATTTTTATTTAAGGTATAATGATTCTATTTTTGATAACTTAGTCACATGGAGCTATATAACTTATTTGGTGCCACCTATATTTGAAATGTGATGTGAAATACTACACCCAAATGTATCAATCCTCAAACCATAGCTTCGTTGGCTTAAAAATAATTATTTTTTGTTTTAAACCCTTAAAAAGAGATGTTGCATAAGAATAAATAATTAAAGAGAATGCAAATATCAGCATAATCACATGGATCTATATAACTTATTTGGTGCCACCTAGAATTGAAATGTTATATAAAATACCTCACAAATGTCTCAATTGTGGAACATTAGCTCCATTAGCTTAATATATATATATATATATAAAGCCTTAAAAGGGTATGTTACATAAGAATAAATAATTAAAAACAATGAAAAAATAACTTTAATGTTATAAATCTTATCTAACCCTATTATCCATACAAAATTATTTTTCATCATATAAATTTTCAAAATAATATATTTTATATATGCTTTAAAATACTTTGGAAAAAGAAGACTCCTTATGCTTCCTAAGGTTCAAAAGGAAAGAATATTATGTCTTTTGGTTCGGCAGTTGGTGGTTCTAATGTTGCTTCTTTGATTGATAATTGTCATTCTCCTCCTCCTAAGTCCCTCCTTGTGGTGGAAATTTGGAGATTGTGTTGGCAGGGACTCTATTGAATTGGGAAAGGAGATTCCTCTGTTAAAATCTTTTCAGGACCAGGAATGCTTCGAGGCAAAAGAGGCTCCTATTCAAAAAACTCCTTTGAAGTTGGCTTATCCCATTGCTTCGAAATCCTCTCCTATTGGGAGTATTCCAGAGTCAGCCGGGTCTCCTAAGCATGTTATTGAAAAGGGTTCTCTGGGATCAAAATCAAGAAGCCTTCATAAGAGGTCTGTGGATGTTGGTTTTTCTAAGAAGGTTGGTACGCTGCCTTCTAAGTCCAGTAGGAATAGGTCCATCGATGTGGTGTTGGTAGATGGTGGTCAAGCCCGTATTATTTCTGAAGGTGATAATGGTGAAAACAACTCAGATTAGACGGATACATTTCACCACAAGCTGGAGGAATTAGTAAGAAATGTTCCTTTTAACTGGCCCTGAATATTTACTCGTTGAATGTTACGGGGCTTAATAGTGCCTCCAAAAATTTTCTTCTTGCATCCTTACATAAGGAGGAACTCCTTGATATTTTATGTGTATAAGAGTCGAAACGTGAGACTTCGACTTGGGATGTCTCCAATAAATTAGTTTGGAAAGATGTTGATTTTATGGCTTTGAAAGTAGTTGGTTTTGCAGGAGGTCTCCTCTTTTTTTGGGATGTTTCCAAGTTTGAGGGGCATGTTAGTTTATCATATATTAGAATTATAAATATATTTTTTTGGTGCAAATCCTCTCATAGACATTGGGTGATGTCAAATATCGATGCACCTAATTACTATTCTGATAGACGTAGATTTTGGTTACTCTTGTTGGATATGATGGATTCTTTTTTGTATGAGACTTGGCTAGTGGTGGGAGATTTCAATTCTCCTCTTTTCCATTATAAAAAGTGGGGAGTCAATACCGTGGATGATATAAGCATTTCAAATTTTCATGATTTCATAAATCAAGTTGTTCTTCATGACATTGACCTCACGGGTGTGAAGTTTACGTAGAGTAATTGGAGAATAGGTAATGGTCTTATATTAAGAAGATTGGATAGAATGTTAGCTTCACATTCTTCTATAGACTTATTCAGGGATGCCTCCTTACTTGCTCTTCCTTGTATTGGATCGGATCATAATCCTTTGTGGCTTGTTGTTCTTGAGGGACTTCATTTTCTTCCTCGACCATTCTGATTTGAAGTGATGTGGTGTTCCCATATATAATTCAAAGCTAGAGTGTTAGAATGGTGGCAGGAGCCTGATCCTGGTGCTGGTATTTACAAATTGCTTTTTAAACTAAGAAAAATTAGAGAAAATATTAAGTTATGGAACAAATTCTCTTTTCGAATCTTATTTCATGAAAAATAAAAGATAGTCTCTCATGTATTCCATTGAAACGAATATTGAAGGTTAGGGTATCTATGAGGATTTACTCTCTGAGGAGAGGTAGGTTCTATGTGCTATTCATGACCTGCAAGCAAAAGAGGAACTTTTCTGGAAACAAAATTACAGGGAGTTGTGGATAAAAGGAGACATGAATACATGATATTTTCATTTGTATACTCTTTGACGCAAAGCCCAGAACAAAATTAATGAGATTGATAAGTCTTATGGAGGTATATATTCAGATATTTTTTAAATTAGGCAAGAGACGGTGGATTTTTTTAATTTGTTGTTGTTTTCTCTGCCCCCCATGATCAGGTGGATGAGGTTAAAATGTTGGAGGTTATTCCCTATCTAGTCACGAGTGAAATGAATGATTTCCTTCTTGCCCAGCTCTTAGATGATAAAATTATTTATGCTACTAAGTATTTGGGCTCATTAAAGGCCCATGGTCCTGTTGGTTTTTTGTATGTTTTCTTCCATAAATACTAGCACATTTGTGGAAAGGATGTGTGTGATGCCATTAGACATTTCCAAATCCTAGAAGACTTTTCCTAGGGTGTTAAATTCTACCTCTCTAGCTTTGATCCCCAAGAAGGAGTCTTCATCTTCGTTCAATGACATTAGTCCTATTAGTTTGTGCAACACTATTTATAAAATATCCTCTAAGGCTATGGTAAACAGACTAAAACATATTTTGTCATCCATTACTGATGATACTCAGAGTGACTTTGTCCCAGGAAGACAAATTTTGGGTGGGGTGATTTTTATCTATGAGCTTATTCATTTGGCTCAAAAAAGCGGTCAGGCGGTGTTCTTTCTAAAACTAGATGTTAATAATGCTTATGATAGGGTTTCTTGGACCTTTTATTTTTGGTCCTTAGGAATTTTGGCTTCAGCGATGCATGGATTATTTTAATAGAGGCTGCTATTTCATCTGCTTTGTTTTTTATCCTAATAAATGGGTCCCCGACCAGTTTTTCAACCCGCAAAGAGGATTACGCTAGGGTGACCCAATTTATCCTTTTATCTTCATCATTATGACAAAGGCTCTTAGACGTGCCATCAATGCGATATTTGGTCATCATTATGACCAAATACCAATTCACAAATTTTATTTCCGATCCTCTCTCATTAGATGGTTCTGCTTTCTTGAAAAGCATAAGAAAAAATAGGTATTTTATCAAATTAAACTGTTCATGGGTGGTTGGAAATGGCAAATCAATTTTATTTTGGGATGATCAATGGCTTAGGGATCGGCCATTGGTGGAGGATCAATGCTACGGTGAAATATGTGCGCTTTCTAAAGAAGCTAGTTTTGAGTTCTAATTTGGAGGAGCTCCACCATTATCTGCTTATTCTATTTTATGGCCTCAAGGAAATGATGCTTGGCCATGGAATAAAATCTAGGTGAATCATCTGACACCCAAAATCAATGTTTTTTTCTCGCTTGCCATCCAAAATAAAATTCTAACGATTGATAATATTTTTAAATGGGTATTCCACTTGATCAATCGTTGTTTTTTATGTAAACAATAATGGGAATTTGTTACTCATTTGCTTCTTAGATGCAGGGTATTTTATAAAATATTATATATATGCCTTCATCATATGGGGTTATCTTGGGTGCTTTCCAATTCGATCATTGATTTGTTCAATTAGTGGTCGTGTCCTTTTCGATCTCCTAATATGAAATTTTTTTGGAATTTTTTATTACTTCATATTTTATAGGGAGTGTGGAAGGAAGGAAATTCCAGAGTGTCTAAAAAAATTGAGGGAGACTTGAATCATATTTGCTATAGAATTCTTTGGAAGGTTAAGGAGAACGTTACTACTGCTCTAAAGGAGACCCTCCCTTCGATTCCAAAGGACCATCTTGACTATTCCATGGAGTTGAATTTGGGATTTTGTCCATACCTTAGACCTCCCCCGTCACCTAATATTCATAATTCCATTAAGTGGTCCCTACCCCTCCTAGGTGGCTAAAGCTAAATTTCTACGGTGCATCGAAGGAAAATCCTAGTAGAGTTGGTGCGGGTGGTCTTATTAGAGATCATCTTGGTGAAATTATTTTGGCCTTCTCTGAACATTTAGGTATGTAGTCCTCCCATTTTGTTGAGTGTAGAGCTGCTTATAAGGGTATTTTTTTATTAAAGAATTTGAGAGGTTGTAGGGTTATCATTGAAGGTGATTCATTGAATGTTGTGAATTTGTTGAATGGTATGTTTTGTTTGGGATGGCATCTTTCTAATATCATTTATGAATCCAAGGCCCACCTTTCTTCGTTCGATGAATTTTACATTTTCCATGTGTACCGGGAAGGTAATGCGATGACAAATTTTTTGGCTACCTTGGTCGTTGGCAGTCAGAGGTTTAAGATTTGGCACTCAGATTTTTTGGTGGAATTGGTCAATCTAGTTAATGATGATAAGACACCAAGTTGATTGATATTGATAGGGGTCTCTACTAGAGGTATGGCATTCATTGAATATATAGGGTGAGAAGATCGAAGGTGCAGTTTGTGGGTTGTCATTGCTTTGTTTTATGGCCTCTCTTCTCTTACTGGTTTTCAAATTTTAAATTCAAATTTCTAATGAGTGCCTTGGATGGGGATGTTTAGTGGCCTAATTTAATTTTGCTTTAATGGGGGAGATATTCAATTCAAATTTCAAATACTATCCCATTCTTAATCCTATGAAGATTTGGTGGTTGGTCCTATATGCTATGATGATCACCTCCATTTATGATGTTAGGTGGTAGAAGTGGTGTATCCTCCTGAAATGTCCCATTTGGAGGGGTGCTTTTTAAATTCTTATTTCTCTTTACTCTGTTCTAGGATCGTTGGAGATTGGATTTCTTTGGGTGATGTGATGATGATGGTTTTTTAGGGTGCTTTGGGGGAATTTAGTCCTTCATGTGTTATACAAAGCCAAGGTTAGACGGTTTTATGGGCCTCCTCCTAGGTGTTTTATGCCCATGCACTTCTTAGATTTAGGGATTTATGATGTACCTTTTGGAACATTTGAAAGTATGGGTTCGAGGTTTGGTAATGAACACCCCCTTTTTGAATTGGGTACCTCTTGCTTTACGTTGTATGATGGTTCCTTCCTAATTATTATTGTTGGTGATTCTCCCAAGCTCGAATGGAGGTGGTGATTGGGAACTTTATTACTGACTAGACTTGCCATTATTTTGCTCACATCTATCCCTCTTTTTCTTTAGGATATGACAACTGGTCTCTATGGTGCTGCCTATTATTTCGTTCACTATTGGGTTCTATTTTATTCTAAGTGGAGCCCTCTCTTACCTTCGGGTTGGTTCTCAGTTGGTATTTTGTGGACTGGCCCCCTATGGGATCGTATTTCTAAGGGGTGTCACGAGTTCCTCTCCTTTTATTTTCTAGTTTACATTGTTTTTATTCTGCCTCTTAGTGAGATTTTCCCTGGTTTTCTTGTGCTTATGTTTTCGAGTATGGCCCCCATGAGGAGCTTTCCTCACCTCCTTGGTGCCATGGACGTCTCACTTTCTATCAAGGAGTGGATTTTTGCTTTGAGGCCCCTTTCTGATACTTGTTGTGGTTACGTTTATGGGCCTATTTTGTCCTTCCTTTCTGTTGGGGGGTTGTTTTCTATTTTAAGGTTCCAGTACTTAAGCGATATTCTTCATTGCATTTTTTATTGTTGGCAATTGTTGGTCCTTGTTATTCTCTTGTTTAGGGTTTCTCCTATGTGGTCTGTTGTCTGTGGGAGTTGGTTAATCATGGGAAAATCCAAGACCTACCTTGCTAAGAATAAGTTGAGCAAATATCATTTGGAACCTTCATCTATTGCTTTTTATGATGAGGTTAAGTCCATTTTAGTGGAAGGTGGTCTTATGAATTGCATTTCTAAGTTTCATGTTCATAACCCCTCCCTCACTAACTACCTGGTTTCTTCTTGGAATGAGGGTTGGGTCAGGTTTGGCTCTTGGTCATTCCTTATTTTAGTGGATCTTATCAGCAAAATGACTGGTTTGGCTTTGGATGGTGCCTCTCATAATCGTGAAAGACATTATTTGTTGCAATAAATCTCTCTATTTCTAGACAAGGAGGAGTTTTTGCCATGGATCCAGAATGGTTTTAGTGCTATGGCTTTACCCCCTCCTTGGAACCGAGTGGTTCGGGTGATCATGGACTATTTTACCCTGGATCCCTCTTATGAAATCCTAAGGAGTTTTCATGCAATGTTTTTGAATCATCTCAGATGCAAAGTTTGCATGAACATTCCTTTATTTATTTTTCATTCCATGCAAAAATATTTCCTTAATGTCCAGACTGGCCATGGTCAATTTCCTATTCATCAAGGTTTGGTGTTGTTGGTATTTGAACAAGTGGCTTTGGAAAGCGACTTTGATGCTAACATTGTGTTAAAGTCTATTGCAGATCCTTCTGGTCAGTTGGTTTGTGGCCCTAAGTGGAGTGTTGTTTCCCCCTCCTTGGAGGGTGGTTCTCGGTTTGCTTCTAGATCAAACTCTGACGAGATTTTGGACTCTCTCTCCTTCTCTTTTGGTGTCGGACCGAAGAGGATTTCTAAAAATATTCAAATTTCTTCGAAAGGGGTGTGGGGTGGCGACCCAAAGGTGAAAGAGGTTCTTTCCTCAGGCCCCAATGCTAATGCTATTGTTGATTTGGCTCCCAAGGAGAGCATGGCTGATCTTGGTGGTTTTGTTCCGCTATTAGAGGGTTATTCTGTAGTAGATCGTCATCTATTGAAGCGGCTTTAGAGAAATTTGGTGGAGGAGGACTCTCCTTTAGTGAAGGCTTCTTCTGATATGGATATTCTCGCATAGGATTTTCCTCGAGAAAATTTTATGGAGGAAATTATTTCTCCGAGAGAGTCGGAATCTTCTAAATATGTAGTTCTCAAAGACTTATTTCTTATTGATGTTAATCAGCATACAATTTAAAGCATGCTAAAACTTGCCCTTCATTTAACAGAGAATTTTTCTAGTCTGGCAGTCAATGTCTCTCAAGGTGTGCATAAGTTAGGGTAGAACCTCCTCAGTTCTCTCTTCTTTTTGCCTTTTGGTCTGGTTTCCTCCTTTTTCTGGTTTGCCTTTGGTTTTTCCATGCTTGTTGGGTTTTCACCCATTTTTTTTCTCCTTGTAGTGGTTGTGGGATCCTGTTAAAACCCTCTACTTTTAATAGTACCAAAAAAAAAATTATAAATATTATAATTAATTTTAATATTATTAACTTTATGGAATATTTTTGTCCATGTGAAAATATTTTTATTAGATACATTTTAGGTATTTTTACATACATTTTTATCAATTAAAAATTGTAAAATTAATCTTAAAATACTTTTAAAAACAATTGCCTAATATGTCCACCCAACTTATTAATGGCCACTTTACAGATGATCCTTTTCTCACTATCAAATAATTGGTTTACATATTTCATGGTATTGGATTTAAAGAGGTGAGCGTCTAGAGTTTTTAGGAATCTCGTTTGCTTTTGATAACTCACCCTTTGGACAATGTTAGTATGTCATTGAAAAAATTTAAAGGAAGATTTCTTTTTGGGCCTTGTGTCCCCTTTCTCACAAATATTCTTATTGTCACCCATGTTTATTACTCCTCATGTTGGGCCCCTTCTAATAATTCTTATGATAAGTTGGGCAGACTCCTTAGGGATTTTATTTGGATCAAGTGAAAGAATTCAGAAAGTTTTCATCGAGTTGCTTGGGATATTTGTTACATGCCTATAGATAAGTGTGGGATGAGCATCATTGGCATTTATAGGTAAATCATTTCTCTATGCGCTAAGTGGGTTGTTAAAGCTATTGAAGGCCCTATATATTGGAAGGTTTTGATTCATGATTGTATTTCATCAAGGCTACCTTATGTGCACAAATATTGGGCTAATATTGGCCTCCATACTCTCATAATTACTTTTACTCTAGTTAATATGAAGGGTTCCTTTATTGTTTAAAATATCTGATGAGCTTTGGAAACCTCATATTTGTTGTATTAGTGATGGTTTTCATAATGTTCGTTCATTTAATTCTTAGAATGTCTAGTGGTCTCCTATTTTGTCTAACTCTTCAATTTTTGTTACTGATATGCAAGGGATTAAAGCTTTGAGGTTGTTTCACAAGGGCATATGCTATCTTAATGATTTAGTACACTCTTGAGTCTAGATTCCTTGGCCAAATCTCATATTAAAATTTAATATTTAGAATTTAGATATCTATTCTATTATTAAGATTCAAGAGCTCATATATGATATCATGTTTCATAAGCTCGGTCTTCAACCACCAAGTTCCTAGTGGAGGGATTGGTATTGGAATGTGGGTACTCCTTTAAATAACTACTCTTCTTCCTTGCTTTATCACCTTATTATTCATGTTTTCCCTAGTTTTGATAAACTTAATAAGATATGGTATAATCACTCTACCTTCTGTAGACACCAAAACAACACCAATCCGATTATGTGACTGCAAACACTGATCTCTTCGACAAACACAGCCCCCAGGGCAGCCCTCAGAGGTTAAACAGTGGTCTTAACCACTTTCATAGCAATTTTGTAAGGTCAAGAAGCAATTTGGCACACTTTGACACTTTGCCCAGTATTCGTCTCACCCAGGGACAAATTCAAAATAGAATCCGTCCCACCCCAGGACGAATTTTGAATTCATCCCTGGGTGGGACGAATTCTAAGCTTAACGGGCAAAAATGCAAATGGTGCCAGGTGGCAGCCCAAAATAGTCAGTTAAGGACTCCTGCCTTGCACGCGTGTGTAGGTGGACGGAGGGGCTGTTAGAAGAATGTCACAAAAGGCATTTATCAAAGCTCAAGTCAATGGAGGACTCCCCTCCCTCATGGGAAGACAAGAGTGCCACATGGCGCCTATGGCCAACACATGGCATTTGTGCTTCCCTCCCAAAAGAGACCCCATGGGTCTATAAAAGGTGGGACTTTTCTCACCCAAAACAGACGAGAGTTGAAGGAGTTTTCAAGCAACGAAGTGCTGCCGAGTTGAAGACCCACTTGCATCCCTTTTGGTTCACCTTCCCACATCCACCAATCTCTTTTGCAAGGGAGGTTGTTGGGTGGCATTTGGAAGCTCAAATATGACCCAAATCCAACACATGGACACCTGAACCAACCAATTCGCCGACCCCCCAATCCTAAGAGGTTTTGGGCCCATCCTTGGTGGATTGGCTCCAAAATCAAGTGCCAACGGTGGGAGGCCCACTTGGGCACCCCCGCACCTCCCAAGTCCTATTTTTAGTTTTTGAGCATTTTAGATTACTTTTCAAATTGCATTTTGTGTTATTAGGTTTGATTAACCCATAGCTGCAATTTTGTAACTTTTGGTCAAATTCTAGTATGTTTTGTGTTGCTTTGTCGTTTCGCTGACTTGCAGGTGTCGAGGTCAAATTCCCGAGGGTGGAGGCCAAATTGGGATAATCCGACCATCTGGGTCATCCCAAAATGGCCCCAATTACATAACCCCCTTGTTTACAGGCATTTTGCAGGTCTCGAGATCCGACATTGGAGCAACAGCAGGTCAGTTTCTTCAACACAGAAGAATTCGTCCTACCCAGGGATGAATTGCAGTCAGAATTCGTCCTACCCAGGGATGAACTCGATTTGAAGGTATATTGGCCAGATGTCTCAGTGGCAGTGGCCTTCTCGTAACTTTTTTTATCTTCTGTCAAGTTTTGAACCCATTTGGACTCACTGTAATTACTGTTTCAGGCAAATATTTACATGCATATTTCGTTAGTTTTAGAGAGCAAACGCTTTTCATTTGCAGCAGGTGCTACTGACATCTTGGTTGTTTTTTTGTTCGTAGGAGAAGCAGCAGAGGTGAAGAACTCATCGACATCAACGACAGCATCATCTTGGCCCGCCCATTGCAATCGTGGGCACGTGGAAAGAGGAATCATTCAGTGATTGTAATCAAACTCTATTTGCGCTCCTAGACCCTGAAAAGGGAGGAGACGTCGTTGTAACAGAGACCAAGGGATATTAATGAAAGGCTTGTGTTTTCTCTATTTGATTGTGTCTCTTCCAATGTGTTTCTTTTCCATTTCATGCAATTTACATTTCTAGGACTTAAGCGTACTTGATTTTGAATGCAATCGCACTTGGTGTTTCCTTTTCCCGGAATCTCGTGCTTTCAAGTGGCGACCACAAAAGCACGAGATTTCGGGCAAAGGAAACACCAAGTGTGATTGCATTCAAAATCAAGTACGCTTAAGTCCTAGAAATGTAAATTGCATGAAAATGAAAAGAAACACATTGGAAGAGACACAATCAAATAGAGAAAACACAGCCCTTTCATTAATATCCCTTGGTCTCTGTTACAATGACGTCTCCTCCCTTTTCAGGGGCTAGGAGCGCAAATAGAGTTTTATTACAATCACCGAATGATCTTCCTCTTTCCGCGTGCCCACGATTGCAATGGGCGGGCCAAGATGATGTCGTCGCTGATGTCGATGAGTTCTTCACCTCCGCTGCTTCTCCTGCGAACAAAGAAACAACCAAGATGTCAGTAGCACCTGCCGCAAATGAAAAGCGTTTGCTCTCTAAAACTAACGAAATATGCATGTAAATATTTGCCTGAAACAAGAATTACAGTGAGTCCAAATGGCTTCAAAACTTGACAGAAGATAAGAAAAGTTACCATAAGGCCACTGCCACTGAGACAGCTGGCAAATCTACCTTCAACTGGAATTCGTCCCTGGGCAGGACGAATTCTGACCGCAATTCGTCCCCGGGTGGGACGAATTCTTCCGTGTTGAAGAAACCGACCCGTCGCTGCTCCAATGTCGGATCCCGAGACCTGCAAAACGCCTGCAAACAAGGGGGGTTATGTAATTGGGGCCATTTTGGGATGACCCAGATGGTCGGATTCTCCCAATTTGGCCTCCACCCTCGGGAATTTGACCTCGACACCTGCAAGTCAACGAAACGACAAAGCAACACAAAACATACTAGAATCTGACCAAAAGTTACAAAATTGCAGCTATGGGTTAATCAAACCTAATAACACAAAATGCAATCTGAAAAGTAATCTAAAATGCTCAAAAACTAAAAATAGGACTTGGGAGGTGCGGGGGTGCCCAAGTGGGCCTCCCACCGTTGGCACTTGATTTTGGAGCCAATCCACCAGGGATGGGCCCAAAACCTCTTAGGATTGGGGGGTCGGCGAATTGGTTGGTTCAGGTGTCCATGTGTTGGATTTGGGTCAGGTTCGAGCTTCCAAAGGCCACCCAACAACCTCCCTTGCAAAAGATATTGGTGGATGTGGGAAGGTGAACCAAAAGGGATGCAAGTGGGTCTTCAACTCGGCAAACACTTCGTTGCTTGAAAACTCCTTCAACCTCTCTGTTTTGGGTGAGAAAAGTCCCACCTTTTATAGACCCATGGGGTCTCTTTTGGGAGGGAAGCACAAATGCCATGTGTTGGCCATAGGCGCCATGTGGCAGTCTTGTCTTCCCATGAGGGAGGGGAGTCCTCCATTGACTTGAGCTTTGATAAATGCCTTTTGTGACAGCTCTTCTAACGGCCCCTCTCGTCCACCTACACACGCGTGCAAGGCAGAGTCCTTAATCGATCGTTCCGGGCTGCCACTTGGCACCATTTGCCTTTTTGCCCGTTAAGCTTAGAATTCGTCCCACCCAGTGGACGGATTCATAATTCGTCCCGGGGTGGGACGGATTCTATTTTGAATTCGTCCCCGGGTGAGACGAATACTCGGGCAAAGTGTCCAAGTGTGCCAAATTGCTTCTTGACCTTACAAAATTGCTATGAAAGTGGTTAAGACCACTGTTTAACCTCTGAGGGCTGCCCTGGGGGCTGTGTTTGTCAAAGCGATCGCTGTTTGCAATCACATAATCGGATTGGTGCTGTTTTGGTGTCTACAGATGCCCCTTTTTGGGAAGCGCTACGGGTGACGCAGTGCTGAGCAAAAATAGATAACCAAAGCACTAATGATTAGGGTTTCTTGGTAACCTAACCAACTTTTGATGCCCCAAGTATGGAAAGGGCATGCATTCTTGAATCCTTGCTTCGACGAGCTAAGGAATTTGATTTCAAGTATTAACCTATTTTGGTGAGGTGTGACTTGAACTTAGACATTGATCAGTCATGAACAAGTGAAGGGCATTTTTATCCTCAGGGGGAACCTTGTGTTCATGATTCACGAAATGCCAAGTGTTTGATTGATTTGATTGTTGCTTGTTTACTACCCCAAGCAGGAGCGTGATTGTCTTTGTCAATGATTCTTTGAATGCATGTCGTTTTCCTTAATTGGGTGTGTGATTGTTGGTTGGTGACTAAGTGTGACTACCCCCTCAAGCGACGAATCGATGAGGGAATGACCTTCGTGAGAGAAGCGACGAGTCGCTTGACCCAAGATGACTTGTGCAGGTGTGCCTTAAAGGGTTTACCGTTAAGCGTGTGCAATTTTTCCAACATTTGGACCTGTTTTTGGTGGGTGTTAACCCTTTTGGTGATGCCGTAATGAGGTGAAATCATCGAAAATCCAACTTCCCGTGGAGCGGTCCGGCTATTGTAGCCTTCTTGGGGAAGTAGGAGAGCGATAATTTGGACCTCGACATCGATTTTCTTTGCCTAGAGGTTAAGTGCAAGAGCACTTATGTCCGGCAATGTTTTTGCTGTGTTTTTGTTGAATTTTGTACTGTTTTTGAGTGGGCTTTGGCCCTTTTGGTGATGTCGTTTGGGGATGAAATTGTCTAAAATCCGTCTTCCCTTGGAGCGGTCCGGCTATGGTAGCCTTCTTAGGGAGTATGATAGTGACAATTTGTGACTCCAATGTCGATTTTGTATGCCCTTGTTGTCAGGTGCAGTAGCAATCCTGTCGGGCAATTTTATTGTCTGTTTTTAGTGCATTTTTAGTCATTTTTGTTGATTTTTTTTTGTGCTGGCCTGAATTCGTCCCTGGGTGGGACGAATTCCAGCTGGAGAATTCGTCCCTGGGTGGGACGAGCGCTGATCAGAGCGCTCGTCCCGACCAAGGATGAATTCCAAGTGCAAAAGGCCTATTTAATGGCCAAAACTTGATTTTGGGCTCATTTGTGTCATTTTTTTCTTGCGATTTTGGAGCTCCGGGAGGAGGAGGTAATTCGCGAAGTGAAGCACTTGCTGGAATTCTCTCTGCCATCATGAGTGCACAAACTGGTTCGAGCGGCGGAGCCGAGGCGAGACCTGTAAGTGACCCTAGGGTTTATTTTGCTTTAATTTAATGCATTGTTTTTGTGTTGACGCTTTTCAAAACTTTAATATATATTTTTTTTTTGTGATGTTTTTGTTTATCAGTTAAGGTTAGAAACCCTAGAACTGAAAATTTGATCTGTTATATTTTTTTTTTTTGCTTGCAGGTTGTTAGGAGCCGGTACCGTGTACCCGCTGCATTTACTGAGGCGCGGTTGGCATTGACCGATGATGACTGGGAATGGCTTGATGCCCTTGGGCTCAAGCTAGTGGCTCGACTGGAGCCTGTGGTTTCGGATCAGGCCTATCTGATGGCCCTGATCAAGCTTTGGGATCCGTGGACCAATACTTTCCATCTCCCGATAGGGGAGATGACTGTGACTCTTGAGGACGTCTATCGGTTGCTTTGGATTCCGATAGATGGTCTGCCTATTAGGACATCTCCGTTTGATCAGCGGACTGCTATACTTACGAGATGTTTTGGGCATGGGGGGGAGCTGGGTGTAGCAGACCCAGTGGAGACAGCCGAGGCGGATTGCCAGGCTGGCGGGATTTTGGTTAGCTGGTGGAAGGAGAGGGGGGTGTTAGGAGTGAGGCACGCATTCTTGATGGGCCTCATTTCTAACATTCTTCTCCCTGATTCGTCAGGTGCGAGGTTCCCGTGGAACCTGTTGGATTTGGTGTGGCAGTTGGCAGAGTGCCCGATAGAGGCACCGTTGATTCTGAGATGGGGACAGACTTTGTTGGCACAGCTTTACGGGGAGCTGTACGGGGTCCGCTGTCGACAACGAAAGGGTGTCAGTTGCAGTTTTTTGTCGTAGTGCTGGGGTTGGCAGCACATAGCTATTGAGAGGCCTACCGGGTTACCGTGGACGACTCGAGCGGTGATGGAGGATGAGGAGATTGGTTATGCAGCTTTGTGGCGATGGTCTACGGAGCAGGGGCAGAGTCGGCGATGGGCAGGTGTCGTTGAGCACTACATTGATGCCTTTTCTCGGCTCACTCCAGGGGAGGTGTTTTGGCATCCCTATCGGGACTGTCCAACCTGGCCTGAGGCTGGAGAGTGGCTCCGATGGGTACGGAGGGAGCGATGGTTGACTGGGCGGCACGGGATGGAGCATGAGTTCTTTCCGTACCGCCGGGTTACACGATAGTTTGGGGTGCGCCAGGGGTTGCCTGGTGAGCCCGTAGGCTATCGACGTCGTGGAGATGAGAGGGATCTGGAGCCACCGGTCACCGTGCCATTGGGCGAGGAGTCGGATGCGGTGATTGAGGTCCCGGATGTGGATGACGTCGGTACTACCACTGAGTATGACTCGTGGTGGGTATTGCGGCGCTGGAGAGGAGAGGGTCCACTGGGAGGCACGAAGGCGGTAGTGGAGGATGCTGAGGCGGCAGGGGGTGATTGGGGGGGGCCGTTGGATGATGCAGACATGGTGGATGTGGGAGATGAGGATGTGGACTTGGGTGTTCCTGAGCAGTCGGACATGCAGGATGTGGAGGAGCAGTTGGAGCCTGAGCAGGCTACTGTCCCCGCGAGTCCTATGCGTCCGACAGATACAGAGGAGGTGGGGTCGGATGTAGGCGATGAGGTTGCATGACTTACAGAGCTGCTACGGATGCGGGATCTGGAGAGGGATCTTCTACGGGCTCAGTTGGCAGAGCGGGATAGAGTTTTGGCGCAGCGCGATGATGCATTGTCTATCTATCATCGACGAGAGGTAGAGTGGTGTCTGTACCGGATAGACTTGGAGAGGGAGGTCATCCGCCTTGGCGGGCGGCTCCCTGAGCCTTCGATCAGTAGATCTTCTCGACGGACGAGGGATAGTTTGACTGAGCAATCAACATCATCTCGTCGCAGGCGGTTAGATGAGGGGGGTGGTAGTAGGCATGATGCGGGGGCTAGCAGTAGCCGCCCTGCAGGGTCCCGTCGGACCCACACCACGGGGGGTAGTTCCCGTCGCACCGATCCTGTGTGATCATGGTGGTCGATGCCTTAGGTTGGGTTTTTGGATATGCTTGCGGGGTCTGAGGACCGGTTTTGTAGCCTACGGGCATCTTTTTGACGATATATATATATATATATATATACCGGTTTTATTTTTGGTTTTGTACATGTGATGATGTGATTTTTTTTTGTTATGCATGTTTATTTATTTTGATGAATGCAGATGTTATGATAAATGTATATGTTTTTGATGTCTATGTGATATGCAAATTGAAATGGATGAATGATATTTGTGGTGATTGCACTGTAGGCTGTTTAAGAAGCTCTTTATTTACCTGGTTTTTTCTGTTTTTGTATTTTTTGATGGTATCATAAGGATGATAAGTAGCGCAGATGGTTTTGGGATGAATGTATGATTTTCTGAGATTCAGACAGTTTTATCTCACTATCCATGACTGTACTTTATCTTACAAGACTTTTGAACAAGGTATGAATCGGACCTATTTTTGACCGAGTTATTTAACATCCCTGTGTGTGCAATTGAGTTCATTTAGTGGTATTTGTTAGGATACCGCTAGTGCCAGATGGGCTTTCAACCGAACTCGTACTGAGGATCACCTAATTAGCTCCACGAATTCCTTTGTTGTATGTACTAAGATTAATCTGCGTTGTAATCAGGATGCCATAAGCTAGCTCATCCACATGCAAACATTGATCTGTACGCAAGTTAATGTGACAGATATATCGTCATGCGGGAGGTTTACTTCTGTTATCGATAGGCTATCAACCAAATTGGTACAAAAGCTTGCCTTATGACCTATAGAATGCTGAGAGTTCCAGGGATTCAAGGTCAACTCCCTTCTTTTCTTCAATTGTATTGGGATACTTGCTCATTGTAGTGATGAGATCACTGTTTATTTTGATTTGTTTTTTTTTTTTTGAGCAAGGGATTGGGGATATGGAGTGACGAAAATCACTATTGTTTGTGCCTTTTGATGTGTGCACTATAGTTTGTCAAATTTGGAGTTTTGACATTTTGCAAATTTTTGTGTTTTGCAACTGTTGAGAACTTTAGGGATTCTTAGGGAATTGGGTAGGGAGGATGCTTGTCCTTTTGCCAACTCTCAACATTCTAGGGGTCATTCGCACAGGGGGATGAGCAAGATAACCGTTTCGCTTGTGGTGACCTAGATTATTTTGTAGGTTTCGTCTTTCGTTCACACAATTTGGGAATTTTAGTGTTTTGATTTGTGTTGGGATGTTACGTAACAAGGTGTATTTCAAGTATGACTCTACCTTCGTAAAATCTGTTCGACTTGGTACACTACATGGCTAAAGAGGAAAATGATGACCGAATCACCGAAACTCTTGGTACATTCCCGGACCACTGACTGTAGTGTGGTAAAAGTTATGCTTGGTGTTTTTGTTGTTTTTGATGAATTCGAGTATGCCTAGAATTGAGATGCAAATCTTTGTTGTTTTTGATGATTTTTGTTGTTTTGTTTTTGTTGAATTTCTTGATTTTTTTTGACCAAACGATTGCGATAATCGTTGGAGCTTTTTGGGTTGACCAAGAGATTGCGATAATCCTTGGAGCTTTTTGTATTGACCAAGAGATTGCGATAATCCTTGGAGCTTTTTGGTGACCAAGAGATTGCGATAATCCTTGGAGCTTTTAGGTTGACCAAGAGATTGCGATAATCCTTGGAGCTTTTTGGATTGACCAAGAGATTGCGATAATCCTTGGAGCTTTTTGGATTGACCAAGAGATTGCGATAATCCTTGGAGCTTTTTTTTTTTTTTTTTTGGTATATGGCTTTCTTAGATATGAAATGGTCGCAAATGACTGATATTCAAGGGTTCTGTTTCCTTGATACCGTCAAGAGAAGCTAGCCTGTACGTTCCCGGTCCTATTTTGCTATCAATGACATAAGGACCTAGCCAATTTGCCACGAATTTGTCTCTCATATGGGACGGCAAATTAGAGTTTTGTTGGTTTTCCTTCAGAACCAAATCACCAACCCGAAAGTCTCTTAGGTGAACTTTCATGTTGTAAGCTCTCTTAAGCCGCTCTTGATAGATACGTAAGTGCTCGAGAGCATTAACGCGTCTTTCGTCAAGCAACGTAAGTTGGTCTAACCGGTCCTGCCGTGCAGTGTCATCATCGATGAATTCTTGCATTGATATGCGGAGGGAAGGAATTTCCAACTCGAGAGGCATTACTACCTCTGAGCCATACACTAGTGAAAACGGAGTTGCCCCAGTGGGCGTCCGAATGCTAGTGCGATAAGCCCAAAGGGCAAGTGGGATTTGTATGTGCCAATCCTTATGACTGTCTACGACGATCTTTTTAAGGATGGCGACTAGCATTTTGTTTGACGCCTCTGCTTGCCCATTTGCTTGCGGATAATAGGGTGTTGAAAAGCTGTGCTGAATTTTGTACTTTGTGGTTAAAGCACGCACGTCTTTGTTCTTGAATGATGGCCCATTATCCGAGATTATTTTGGATGGAATACCAAAATGACATATGATGTAATGCAAAATGAACTCCGTAATGCGGGGTCCTGTCGTAGAGGTTAACGAAATTGCTTCCACCCATTTGGTAAAATATTCTGTGGCCGTTATGATAAATGTGTGACGGCCTGACGATGCAGGGGAGATCTTTCCGATTAGATCGAGGCCCCACTGCAAAAATGGCCAAGCAGACTGGACTGTCTGTAGGGCCTGGGAAGGTGCGTGCATTAAATTGGCATGATGTTGACATTTTACGCACCTCTTGACATACGCGCAACAATCTCGCTCTAAAGATGGCCAATAATAGCCCATGCAAAGAATGCGCTTTGCAATGGCCATACCACTGAAGTGGCCGCCACATGTACCGTCATGCGCTTGGGTGACTGCCCAAGTGGACTCTTGCTGGTCCAAGCAACGAAGAAGAATTCCGTCGTAGTTGCGACGATACAAAATGTCTCCTATCAAGACATATTTTGCCGCTTTCTGTTTGAATGTTCGTTTTGCGGCGTGCGTCAATCCAAAGGGTAGATTACCTAACTTGAGGTAGTCTCTTATGGGTAAATACCATCTCGTTGATCGGATACCTCGACAGCTTTGAATAGCCAATCCCTTTTGGAGTTCTTCCCTAACAAATATTGATTGGGATAGAACTTGTAAGAATAGCGTTGTGTTGCTATTAATGGGAGTGGGGGAGAACAAAGACCCCAGTTGGCATGTTTCAAATAGTCTCGGATTCGAAAGAACTTATCCGAAGATGGTTCGATCTGGATCATGTGGATTCCTGGCGTCAAGTCTGAGCTTGCGCGCTCCATCGCGGGTTGCGATAAGGTTTTGACCTGAATGGTTGTTATATCACCGGAAAGGTCTTACGGGATTAGTGACCCTAAGGAGGCCATTGTGTCCGCAAAATGGTTCGATGATCGAGGGAGTGCCTCGATGTCATACCACTCAAGTTTTGCCAGGAATTTATCCACGAGGGCTTTATAGGCTTTTAGGACTGGGCATTTGCATTGATATACCCCTTTGACTTGATTGACGATTAACAGTGAATCACCAAAGATGTTCAGTATTTTGATGTTCATGGCGATTGTTGTCTGAAGACCTAGGAGCAAGGCTTCATATTCTGCATTGTTGTTGGTGCACTGGAAGTTTAATTTAAATGACAAGGGCATTGGAGCGCCCTGCGGTGTGAAGAATACAATTCCTGCGCCACCACCTTGCTCGCATTTAGAACCATCAAAAAATAAGGTTATGTCGGCCTGAGACTCAAGCTCTTCAGAATCTGGTGATTCTGAGACATGGAAGACCTCATCATCGGGTAGTTCTATGACTAGAGGCTGATCGTCTTCAAGAGGAGCCTCTGCTAGTTGATCGGCTATGACTTGTCATTTTATAGATTTTTGCCCAATAAACTCAATGTCAAATTCCATCAACAACATGATCCATTTCGCTGTGCGACTACTATGATAAGTATGACTCATCATGTATCGCAATGGATTCTCCTTAGACACAACATACGTCGTGTTGCTCAGCATGTAATGGCGTAGCCTCTTGGTAGCAAACACCACTGCCAAGCAGAGTTTCTCAACGTATGCATAGTTAAGTTCGTAACTGACCAGGGTGTGGCTAAGATAGTAAGTAGCCTGTTCTTTGTGAAGTTCATTCTTCTGGGCTAGCATTGCGCCCAGTGCCACCTCAGTAGCTGAGATGTATAAGTAGAACGGCACACCTGGTCTAGGCGGTGCCAATACTGGTGGCGAAGCCAAGTATTGTTTGATTTCGTCAAAGGCTGATCGACACTCGTCATCCCAATGAAATGTGACCCCCTTGTGCAATAATTTGTTCATTGGTCGGCATTTGTCAGATAATTGCGCTATGAAGCGTTTAATCGACGCGACCTTTCCTTGCAAACTTTGAGCTGCTTGATAGTGGTTGGGGGAGCCATTTCAAGGATTGCCTTGACTTTGTTTGGGTCCACTTTGATGCCTCTCTTGGAGACTATAAAACCCAAGAGTTTTCCAGATGTGACGTCGAACACGCACTTCTTGGGATTCAGTCTGACCTTATGCTCTATGAGGCGATCGAGAATCTTGCTTAAGTCACCGAGATGATCTGAGCGCAAGAGAGACTTGGCTAACAAATCATCCATGTAATCTTCCAAAGTTTTGTGCATGTAATCATGGAAGATATAAGTCATAGCACGTTGGTATGTAGCGCCAGTGTTTTTAAGGCCAAAAGGCATGACCTTATAACAAAATGTCCCCCAAGGCGTTGTGAATGCCATTTTGAGTTGGTCTTCAGGATTGATACGAATTTGATTGTATCCTGAGAAACCATCCATTAGGGAGAGCATTTCGTGACCTGCTGTAGCGTCTACCAATGTGTCGATGCTTGGCAAGGGGAAATCATCCTTAGGACTCGCTTTGTTTAGGTCTCGAAAGTCGGTGCATATGCGAATCCTCCCGTCGGGCTTCTTGACGGGAACCATGTTGGACAACCATGGCGGATAATCCATGCAGATGACAAATTGTGCATCCAACAGCTTTTGCAATTTGTCTTTGACCATCAAGGCTACTGTTGGGTGCATATTTCTTAGTTTTTGCTTTACAGGCTTGATTTTCGGATCAAGCGTTAAATTGTGCATGACTAGCTGTGGGTCTAGTCCTGGCATATCTTTGTACGACCATGCAAAAACCTCCTTCTTTTCTTTAAGAAGGGCAATGTAATCGGCTTGCTCCTCGGGGGAAAGGCTTACCCCCAACTTGAGAATCCATGGATTCATTGGATCTGTGCCGATGTCTACGTCAGTCGTCTCTTCGACTGACATGTGGGATCCGTCCTCCAACTGATGTGGAGTTGGGATTAAATGGATATCATCAGCTGAGTTAAGATCTACGTTTGGAACCTCGGGTCCCTCTTCAGCTTGAAAAATATCTTGAGTTGTCCTTGGGGTAAAATGAAGCATTTCACCGAAAGGCCAGTACTCTGATGGTGACAATGGTGAATTGACGCGATCCCAGTCGATGGCATCCATGTCTAGATGCAATGACCGTGATGGATCGGTCGGATTGCGGATGGGTGTGGTCAAATCAATGGAGATCATGTGGATGGAATGAATTTGGTCTCCGTAACCACGGGTGTGATGACTTGATTCTTTTAGATGTTCCCTATACTTTGGATCTGGCTCTACGAGAACAGGCACGAATGGATCCTCTCTAGGTGCAAATTCATCTCTATGTGTGAAAAGGAAGGCGGGGTCTTCCCTTGGCACTGCTGTCATGATGGGATCTCGAGGTGGACGATGCTCATCTTGAATTTTGAGCCATAGGCCTAACACTTGGTCCCACCTCGCTGGGTCTACGTGCCATTCATGTCCTAACCGTATACCCATTTGTCCCATTAGATCTTCATGAGTTAGAGCGCGGTGATGTCGTCACGCATGTCTGAGATAGTCCATTTCAGTTTCGTCTTCTGAATCGCTTTCATAGATCCAAAATTGTTCATCCTCTTCAGCATCTCGTTGCTTGCGACATTGAGGACTCTTCCTATTCCAGTGAATTAATCTGGTCCCATTGCGGTTGTTCCACTCTTAGTGGAGGGACCTGATTCTTTTGAGACTGTGTTATTTCATCTGGAACCTCTAAGGGGAACAGTTTCAAAAAAATGTCTGGCAGCCGTTGATGTTTTCTTTGAGGATTGCTCTCTGAACTTCCACCTCTCTCTAGCAAAGGAGAGGGATTATTGTTGTTTCCAGGGGTGTTTGTAGACCATGGGAGATAATCCCCTAATGTGTATTATGTGTTTGGATTGGCGTACGGGTCTTGTGCCAATCCCCCCTTGTTGCCTATTTCTAGGCCTTGCATATTTTCAACCAAGATGTCTAATGGCAGGGGATGGTTGAACCCTACCCCTGACTTGTCATATGGCATCTGATATCTTGGTTGGCAAAGGATCCGCATCCCTTGCTCATATCTACCTAGCCCATACCCATGCCAATTGCATTGTTCGAGATATTTTAGGGAAAATTTTGGGTTCGACAGATAATTGATGTTTTCGACAAAAGGCTCTTCATCTGTTTCCTTTTGTTCGCATGGTTCAGAACCATGATCAAGGCCCCCATACACAAAATTCGTTTGGTTCGGTGGGTAGCCTAGAGGGACGATTGTTCCAATGGGAAGGCGAGGTCTTCCCATGTCTTGTTCCACCATGGGGTTGTTACCACAACATTTTGCACTAAGTATTCCCCCAGGCCTCGTACTCGGCCATTTCAACAGTGATTGTTGATGATTGGGTGGGAGGAAACGGTAGTCCTTCCTGAGTCCATTCCATGTTTGGTTGTTCAGGAATCTTGGTTTCCGTTGCGTTGGGCGCTTCCTCTGTTGTTATTGCTAAAATTGTGGGCAACTTCTCTTCTAGAGGCTTAACCTCTTCCATGATTTGCTTTCCCTTGTCCTTCTGTTGGGCCACGATAGGTGGCGTTGATGATGAAGGAGTAGGTGATGAAGTCTCACCTGGTTGGGATTTTGCCTTGTTGGCCACTAGTGGTACTTGCGGTATCGGACCCTGTTTAGATGGATTTAATTGAAAATCCAAATGTGTTGATGGGAGGGTCGATTGAGGTATGAATTGTACCGCATTGCAATACTTGAAGGGCTCTAAGTCCATTGGGACTACATGTATTTGCCCTTCATAGGCATACTTCAAGCACTCGTGTGCGATCGAGGGGACACACTTCATGTCCCTGATCCAAGGCCGCCCTAGCAGTATATTATAAGCCATTTCGCCTTCCTAGCACATGGCACAAGTGTGGGTATTGACTTTTGTCCTACCTCGTATAGGCAAAACAACCGTGCCGACTGTCGAGAAAATTGCATCGTTAAAAGCTCACAGTGTGTACGTGGAAGCGGTGATGTGAGAGGTCGGCGCTTTAAATGTTTCAACGCTGCAGTGGTTATAATGTTACTGGACGAGCCAATATCTATCAGTACTCTCTTGTACAGGATCCCGTTGACCCGCGCGATAACGTGCAGGGGTGGATCCGGCATGTCATTTGATATCATTTTGACCTCGTCTTCTCTGAATTTGATGACAGGCTCTGTACATTGTTTCACATGTCCCACGAAGGCATTGAAAGAATTTGCTTCGTGGGGTTGTACTTCAATGGATTTTAAAATGTCCATAAGATCTTCTCTATGGGGAGCTGATTGTTGAATAAGCTCGTAGATGGACAGCCTAGCCGACGTGGTCCGCAAACTCTACGTGAGTTTGGTTCATATCGTGACCTCAGGTCTAGGCGGAGGTAACTACGTTGGGCGTTGTTGAGGCTGCGATGTCGACGGAACTTCCCTCGTAGCTACCTCGGGGGCAACTGTTGGGTATTTTCTATTCCTTGTTACAATGCTAATCATTCCCACAAATCCTTACGCGGGAAGATCTTGTCACACCTCGTTAATCTGGAGCGGTTTTGTCTGTGCCTCGTGGGCAGGCAAGGGGTCCTTGAATACCCCCATTTGTTGGTTGTTTGGTGCGATGGGGTTGTCCACGACCAATGTTCGGTTGTCGATCAAATCTTGGACTAGTTCTTTGAATTTCTAGCACCCATTTAGGTCATGTCCTCTGCGCCTATGGAATCTGCAATACAATTCCTCCCTATACCCCCTAGGCTTGGGAATGTTAGGGTCAAAATTTTGGATTTCTGGCAGAGTAACTAAATTTGCCGCTGACAAGCGGTCAAATAAGGAGTCCCTAGACTTCGCATACGGAGTGAATTGTCGCCTAGGGCGACGCTACTAATACTGCTCCTGTATTTTGTTATCTCTTTTGTAAGCAGGAGGCACTGCCTGGTAGTTAGCCTTTTGAGGCTGCGTTTCTTGCACAGGCGCGGGAACATTTATCACAACTTGGTTGACTGCAGCGTGTTGTGGTTGCGTTGTCCCGGCTTTTAGTGGTTTTATTCCACTCTTTCTTCTTAGGCTTGGCAATTGCACCTTCGCCTATCTTAATCTCTTCTATGACTCTGGCTTGCGCCAAAGCTTCTTCTAAGTTGTCGTATTATCGCAGTAACAATAGACCAGAGATTGATTTTAAGCAACTTTTTACGAACATTTGCGTGAGGTCCGACATGGGAGGACGGTAGGGTAACTTAGAAAGCAAAGCTCTCCATCGGTTCCCGTATGCTGCCATTGTTTCCTCCTCAAATTGTTTAAGGCTAGCAAGATCACTAAGTGATGCCTTCTTCCTTGTGTTGAAGGCGAAACATTCAAGAAACGCATCTACTAGCTGATCTAAGCTGCTTATGTTGTGTTTGGGAAGTTGTGTGAACCAATATGAGGTAGGGCCTACGAATGTGGTTATGAATGTTCTAAGCAATAATGTGTCATTATCTTGGATGCCGAAGCATTGGCTTAGAAATCGTGTAACGTGTTCCTGTGCGTCCTCTTCACCTTTAAAAATTGCCAATTGAGGCAACTTGAAGTGTTTGGGGTAAAGAGGTGTAGGCACTGAGGGATGCACCAGATTATTGTGGAGTAGATGTAATGTGGGTTTTTTATGCCCAGCAGCTTTTGTCTCCACAGACTCCAAACGCTCCAATAGCGCTTGGTATGCATCGGAAGATTTTATTTCTTCCTCTCTTGTTCGCTCTTGTTGCAAGTTACGATAAACTGGAGGCCTATGGAGGGGTGGACGAATGGCATCCTTCTTGCCTTGAGTTATGCACCGTGGTCGCCACTGAAAGCATGAGATTTTGGGCAAAGGAAACACCAAGTGCGATTGCATTCAAAATCAAGTACGCTTAAGTCCTAGAAATGTAAATTGCATGAAATGGAAAAGAAACACATTGGAAGAGACACAATCAAATAGAGAAAACACAGCCCTTTCATTAATATCCATTGGTCTCTATTACAATGACGTCTCCTCCATTTTTAGGGGCTAGGAGCACAAATAGAGTTTGATTACAATCACTGAATGATTCCTCTTTCCACGTGCACACGATTGCAATGGGTGGGCCAAGATGATGCCGTCGCTGATGTCGATGAGTTCTTCACCTCTGCTTCTTCTCCTGTGAACAAAGAAACAACCAAGATGTCAGTAGCACCTACTACAAATGAAAAGCGTTTGCTCTCTAAAACTAACAAAATATGCATGTAAATATTTGCCTGAAACAGTAATTACAGTGAGTCCAAATGGCTTCAAAACTTGACAGAAGATAAAAAAATTTACCAGAAGGCCACTGCCACTGAGACAGCTTGCCAATCTACCTTCAACCGGAATTTGTCCCCGGGCGGGACAAATCTCGACCGCAATTCGTCCCTGGGTAGGACGAATTCTTCTGTGTTGAAGAAATCGACCTGCTGCTGCTCCAATGTTGGATCCCGAGACCTGCAAAACACCTGCAAACAAGGGGGTTATGTAATTGGGGCCATTTTGGGATGACCCAGATGGTCGGATTATCCCAATTTGGCCTCCACACTCAGGAATTTGACCTCGACACCTTCAAGTCAACGAAACGACAAAGCAACACAAAACATACTAGAATCTGACCAAAAGTTACAAAATTGCAGCTATGGGTTAATCAAACCTAATAACACAAAATGCAATTTGAAAAGTAATCTAAAATGCTCAAAAACTAAAAATAGGACTTGGGAGGTGCGGGGGTGCCCAAGTGGGCCTCCCACCGTTGGCACTTGATTTTGGAGCCAATCCACTAGGGATGGGCCCAAAACCTCTTAGGATGGGGGGTCAGCGAATTGGTTGGTTCAGGTGTCCATGTGTTGGATTTGGGTCAGGTTCGAGCTTCCAAAGGCCACCCAACAACCTCCCTTGCAAAAGAGATTGGTGGATGTGGGAAGGTGAACCAAAAGGGATGCAAGTGGGTCTTCAACTCGACAGCACTTCGTTGCTTGAAAACTCCTTCAACCTGTCTATTTTGGGTGAGAAAAGTCCCACCTTTTATATACCCATGGGGTCTCTTTTGGGAGGGAAGCACAAATGCCATGTTTTGGCCATAGGCGCCATGTGGCAGTCTTGTCTTCCCATGAGGGAGGGGAGTCCTCCATTGACTTGAGCTTTGATAAATGCCTTTTGTGACAGTCTTCTAACGGCCCCTCTGTCCACCTACACACGCATGCAAGGCAGGAGTCCTTAACTGACTGTTCTGGGCTGCCACCTGACACCATTTGCCTTTTTGCCCGTTAAGCTTAGAATTCGTCCCACCCAGGGACGGATTCAAAATTCGTCCTGGGGTGGGACGGATTCTATTTTGAATTCGTCCCTGGGTGAGACGAATATTGTGCAAAGTGTCCAAGTGTGCCAAATTGCTTCTTGACCTTACAAAATTGCTATGAAAGTGGTTAAGACCACTTTTTAACCTCTGAGGGCTGCCCTGGGGGCTATGTTTGTCGAAGCGATCAGTGTTTGCAATCACATAATCGGATTGGTGCTGTTTTGGTGTCTACACCTCCTATACTTGGATTGCTCATCTAAACCATATATGATAGTCTAACCTTGAACCAAAGATTACCTTTTTTCTTTGGTCTCTTATTTATCATGATATCTCCATGGAAGAGAGAATTAGGGTTGGTATTCCTAATTCCAAGTGTCCTACTTGTGGTCATTTTGATACTTTCAAACATCTATTTTGGTTTTGCCCTCGTGCTTAGTCTACTTGGTCCTAGATTCACTCATTATTCAAGCCTTGTCATCATATTTTTCGTATGGTAGATGATATTTTTTTGGAGATAATAGTTTCTGGCCTACCTAAATTGTTGCTCTTTGGAATTTGTTCTATGCTATTGTTTTATTTCAACTTTGGAAATCTAGGAAATCTTGTTAAATTTTGGTACAAGTCTCTATACAATATCAATGTGGCTTCACCTAACCTCCCTGCACCTTAAGGTCCCTTTGTTTTTTAAAGCATCATTATAGTAGGTTGATGGAATGACATTATCCAACATCAATTTTTTCTGTCAGTGCCCACAGTAGGGCTTGGTCTCCACTTGAAGTGGCTCCCTTTATTTAGTTATTCTATTTATTCACCCTTTTAAGGGCTGCCTTTATTTTTTGCTTCCAACATTGTCTTTTGTTTTTTTCCTAGTGGATTGTCTTTACAATGTTAATTATTTGGGTGACCTCTTCCAACTCCATTTTTATTATAACCTCTCTTATTTTTTATTAAATATAATTATTGATTCCAATAAAAAAATATTGACTTTGTCGAAACCTCTTTTGACCTCGTGATATTTTTAATTTTTATGTGTCGCGGTAGTGGTGGAAAATGGATTTTCCTTACGTGAAATATCCCCTTGATGTTACTCATTGGGTCGTTATCGTAATTAGATTTAGAAATTTTTAATTTTTTTTTTTTTTTTATGGAAAAAATCCCAAAAGAGATGCCACTTTCGGGTAAGACCCAAGGAGGCAGAGGTATCCATTCCACCATAAATGCCCAAGACTCGGACCTAGCCTACCACCTTTGACATACTCAAGGATTAAACAAACACATAAAACCAATTTAAAAATAAGTAAATAACAACAAAAATAATAAAATAAAATAAAAAACATGCCCCTTGAGTGTGTCAAAAACAAAAGCACAACCAAACATGCACAATAAAAAAATAAACCACAACACAAACCACATAGAAAATACAAGAACCACGTGAAAAAACACAAACAAGACAAAAACAACAGAACACTATAAAGACATAACCCAAAAAAGAAAACATGAAAAATAAACACAACCAAAACAAAAAAAATAAAAATAAAAATAAAAATAAAAAACAACCAACAACAGAAAATAAATAAAAACAAAAAACATAGAAAACACTCACACATAAAAACACGAATTAACACAAACAAAGTGAAACCCAATAACAAGAATGAAAAAGACACAAGAACAATAACAAAAAACATAGAAACAAAAAAAAAAAACACAAAACAAAAAAAACACATGAACAACAAAAAACAATGCAAAGAACACAAAAGCAAAACAAAACAAAAGAACCCACCCACCTTAAAAAACTAAACAAAAAAATAAAAAATAAAAAAGAAAAAAAATTGAACATAACAAAGACCTATCTAGACCAGAAGACTAATAAGGCAAGAATCAACAGAGGAAACAAAATAAAGAATAGAATGATCTAGGGAACTAAAAAAACTGAATGGAACGAAAGAGAAGCAAAAAAAAAAGCTAGGTACATTTAGATATGGAACCATCCAAAGAAATGATAGAAAAAAGAGCATCCCTAATTTTAGAAGCCCACCATATAGGAGGTTGACCATAACAAGTAAGATCACCTTTGTCCAAAGCCCAATTAGCTAAAGCATCAGCACTCTTGTTTTGATCTTTGACCACATGATTGTAATCAACTTTCAAAAATCCCATCTGGATTAATTGAATCTTCTCAATAATTATCTTTATCCTCCAATCCACCTTATGATTCTTAGAAGGAGTCTTCAAGAGATTAATCATATGTTGAGAATTAGACTCAACTAACACCTTTTCCCATCCAACCTTAGTAGCCTCCTGAAGGCCTTTGAGGATACCATACCCCTCAACAAGGTTATTGGAAAGAATACCCAAATTCTTAGAAAAAGTAAAAACCATGGAGCCATCTGAAAGTCTACCAATTCCTCCCACATCGGCTTTTCCAAGGTTCCCTCTAGAGGCTCCATCAGGATTGACTTTTCCAAAATCCTAAGGAGGAGGTTGCCAATTTCTAGTCCTATCCATCTTACTAATACTCACATTCCCTTTAAGATGGTTGTCCTTAGAATATTTGCATCACTTGATCTCATATTTGGTGGGATTTTTGAGGGTCATTAAGGAGTTGATGGACTGATTAAACTAAGTTGGCTATCGTATTTTATCAAATATAATGAATATCCTTCCTATCTTGATTAAAAATTTAGTTTTTCCTTTCATTCAAAATATTCCAAAGAAGAATGGTAGAACCCATCCAAACTAACTGCCTAATAAAATGATCAACACCCTCTTGATTAGGCCAATCCCTCCAAAATTGTTCAAAGGTAAAAATATTGGACCATTGTAAGCCAAGTAAAGTGGCCATTATCCTCCAAAGCTCAGAGGCTAAAGTACACTCAATAAAAATATGGTTGAGATTTTCTACATTCTCTTCACACATTTCACATCTAAAAGGGCCATGAAAACCATGCTTCATAAGTTGCTCACCAGTAAGCACCCTACAATGAAATAAAATCCAATTAAAGAACCTCACCTTTGAGACCATAATCAGGAAAATATGTCAGAACAATGGTTGGTATTATTATGGCATAAGGTCAAATAACCTTGAGCAACTGAATAATCACCCTTAGTAGTGTTTTTCCATCCAAAAAAATATTTTTCATGGGACCAAGAGAGGGATCTCATATGAAGGATGCCTTGGATATCTTGTCTTTACCTTTCTGGGATTTGAATAGGTCAGTCCTTAATAGGGATCCAATATCTACCAAAATTTGAATTACCAATATGGTACTGACAATAATTAACTACCTTTATCCAATTAGCTCGGTGAAGCTCCTTCATCCAAGGCCTCCAATCAGGAAATTGAGTTATCAAATGCATGTGACCATCCCAATAATCTATCCAAAAATTTATCTATTGACCATTATGAATGATCCAAAATAATTTTTTCTTTATCAAATCCTCACCAATATTAAGAACTACTAAAATGGGAGAACCTTTGGTAGGATGTTGATAGCAAACAAGGTCTTTAGGACTTTTGTTCTCAACATATTTGGCACCGAGATTATTGGCCCAAAGAGCAATGGGGTTATGCAACATCCTCCAATATAATTTAGTAGCTAGAGCTTTGTTGTTATTAATAGAAGACCGAAAACCTAACCCCCCTTCATTCTTAGGAAGACATAAAGTATCCCATTTCACCCAGGCCCATTTTCTTTTCTCCTTAGTACCACTCCAAAGGAAACGATGACTGATTTGATCCAATTCTCGAAGAACAACCTTTGGGAGATTCAGAACGGAAGAAACATAAATAGGAATAGTTGGAAGGAATGATTTTACCAAGGTGATTCTTACCCCAGAAAAAAGCCACCTGTTGGTCCACTTTTTAATTTTCTTCTTGACTTTGTCCAACAACCAATTCCAATCTTTGTTTTTCTTCTGTTGAATATTTATAGGAATACCTAGAGTATGTAATTCATTGATTTAAAGGATTATTGAATAAATAGATAAACATGGTCTTTCATCAGTAGAGTATGTAATTTATTGATTTAAAGGATTATTGAATAAGTAGATAAGCATCGATGATTGTTGATTGCAGGGTTGAAGAGTGAGGTGGTAAGTTGCTATGGATGGATGGGAGTGCAAACATTATAGTAGGGCCACTCCCCATGACAAGAACATTTCAAGCCTAGGGTTATGTGGGTAATGAGCCTCGCAAGGTGTGGTTTAACTACATCCTAGGGGCTACATATGGGAAATCCAGCACTTATAACAGACTTGTGTGTGGAGATGGGTCAGATATTCCACATCTAATAATGGAGGAGAGTAGGAGAGTGATAGACGAGGAGTGCGTTAACTTGAAGTGGGAAACTAGAGATGTGCTACTGATTGACAACTTACATGTCATGCATGCGCGTATGCCTTCCTTACCTCCTCGTTGTGTCTTGGTTGCTCTCTATAAGTGACGCTTCTATAATTTCTCAGCATTCATCACATCAAGTCGTAACATGCTCTATTGTCCTATTAATAGGATGAAGTTTCCTTCAAATATTGTGCTGCTCCTATCCACTACAAGAGTCAATTCATGCGCATTGTCTTGTATATATTTATTCAAGTCAAAACCCATGAAATATGTAGCTCTAATATTAGTGGTACAGAGATACCCGTTGTGTCTAAAATCAAGAAACAATAATTAGAACAAAAAAGATCCACATTTATACGTTGAATAGTGAATGGTGGCTAAAAATCAATCTCGAAAAGGGTTTTATCATACAATGCCACATCAATAATATTATTAACAAAATAATAATCATTTTCAATCGAATTACAAGTGCTTCGGGAAGTCCTACATCTTCGGTTGCTCCAGAACTCCAAAATCCTCCCCCATAAAATCATCCACCTCTACAATATCCACATCCTCCAGCAAAACCCCAAACCCTCACCTGGTGCATCTACACCCTTATCACCTACTGTTGTTACCTCTACACATCCTAGTGGTCCCTCTCCATGCCCCTCTCTAGCCACCATCGAACCAAAATGCTACCAATATGGTAGTTGCCCTCTACCCTCTCCATAGGGCTATCCACAACCACCTCCTCCCCGTGACCAAAGCAGTGTGTCAGCACTGTTGTTTGTTGATCCCACAACATCATCTTGATCGGTAATACATCTATTGAAATCTAAAAAATTTGATAGATGTCCTCCAAGGTTACTGTCATCTCCTCTGTTGGGAGATGGAAGGTGTTGGTCCGGGGATCCCACAAGTTGATCAGGGCCATTAGATAGGCCCGATCCTCAACCATAGGCTCTAGCCGAGTCACCTGCTTGAGCCCAAGGGCATCAATCCACTCCCAGTTAGCCAAATTCAGTGCCTCCCATGCTTTAGTAAAAATAGTAGGCTCACGGTATCGGCTCTTCACAACCTGCAAAAGGAAACAAAACAAAAACATTAAAAACATGAAAAATTGTACAACAAAAACATGAATATACAACAATAATGTACAGCTCAAAACAGACAAATAACGAGCGACAAAATTCACAAAAATCAAAATAAAATAAATGATTTTTTAGTTCTCAGGGGTTTTTAACTCCAAGTCTAAACTGATAAATGAAAAACAAAAAAAAATCAAATATAAATTTTTAGTTCCTAAGGGTTTTAGATCTTACGGTCAACTGATGAATTAAAAACAAAAATACAAAAACATTCAAAAACACAGTTTGTCAGTCATAGGGTTTTTTTATTCTATGTCTGCACCGATAAATGAAAAAAAAAATCGAATATAATTTTTCAGTTCCTAGGGTTTTTACAATCTTACGGTCAACTGATAAATTAAAAACAAAAATACAAAAATTCAAAAAAAAAACTGTTTGTCAGTCCTAGGGTTTTTAACTCTAAGTCTAAACTGATAAATTAAAAACAAACAAAAATACAAAAAAATGCAAAAACACTGTTTGTCAGTCCTAGGGTTTTTAACTCTAAGTTTAACTGATAAATTAAACAAAAAAAAAATTCAAAAAATGGTTTGTTAGTACCTAGGGTTTCACTCTAAAGGTCAACTGATAAATTAAAAACACACACAAAAACAACAACAAACAACTAGGGTTGAGCTATGTTTTTACGCTCAGTTTTACCCTATGTTTCTAACCTAAGTTTTGATCTTTGTTAAATTAGGGTTAAGTGAAGTTTTTAAGTTACGTTTTAAACTATGATTTTTTAAAGCTAAGTTTTAAACTCACTTTTGATCTTTGATTAACTAGGGTTTTTACCTAAGTTTTCATGAAGCCATACAACAAACATTCACAAATAACAACACACCTCTAATTAGGGTTTTTTTCTTTTTAATTTGAAAAACAAACTACCAAAGAAAACAAAAACAAATACATTGCCATTTTTTAAACTGTAACGTAAACTAGCAATAAAGGCAACAGGGCACTTACTGGTCTCGCTTCGGCTCTGCCACTCGATCCGGTTCATGCACTCATGGTAGTAGGAAAAATTTGGCAGTGCTTCACTTCGTAGAATCAACCTCCTCCTCCTTAGAGCTCCAAATCGCTAGAAAATTTGAATGCAAATGA
Organism: Wollemia nobilis; assembly: GCA_028583015.1. Taxonomy (NCBI): domain Eukaryota; kingdom Viridiplantae; phylum Streptophyta; class Pinopsida; order Araucariales; family Araucariaceae; genus Wollemia; species Wollemia nobilis. The sequence continues at coordinate 3,289,361 of JAQPPZ010016612.1, forward strand.
GCCCAAACCCTAGTTTTGGCCTTTAAATAGCCTTTTAGGACTGTAATTGTTCCTCCTTGGGATGAGCACTCTGGTTAGCACTCGTTCCACACTAGGATGACTACCAACATGGTATTCGCCCCACCCAAGGATGATTACAGAGCAAAAATTTCAAAAATCAACAAAACTGCACAAAAATATCACCAAAACAAGAAATAAACTTATCCGAGGAGAGTGCTTTTGCACTTGACATTCTGAGTATGCAAAACCAACGTTGGATTCACAAATTATCACTATCCTACTCCCTAAGAAGGCTACCATATCCGGAACGCTCCATGGGAAGACAATTTTTTGCCAATTTTAGCTCCAAAACACATCACAAAAAGGGTTAGCACCCACCAAAAATGGGTCTAAATGTCAGAAAACTGCACACATTCAATGATAAACATCTGAAGGCACCCTTACACAAGTCATCTTGGGTCAAGTGACTCATCACTTTTCTCATGCATGTCATTCTCTCATCAATTCATCACTTGAGGGAGTAGTCACACTTAGTCACCAATCAACAAATACACACCCAATCATAGAAATGGCATGCATTCAAAGAATCATTGACAAAGATAATCACGCCCCTGCTTGGGGTGGTAGACAAGCAATAATCACAAGCTGATCAAACACTTGGTATTCATGAATCATGAACTCAAGGTTCCCACAGACAAAAGGTTGCACCCTTTGCCTATTCATGACCGATCAATGTCAAGATCAAGTAACACCTCACCAAAAAATGTTAACACTTGAATTGAGTTCCTTCACTCGTCAGAAGTAAGGATTCAATAATGCATACCCTTTCCATACTTGGGGCATCAAAAGTTGGTTAGGTTACTAAGAAACCCTAATCATTAGTGCTTTGGTTATCTATTTTTTGCTTAGCACTACGCCACGCATAGCACATCCCAAAAAGGGGTATATGTAGACACCAAAACAACACCTATATGATTATGTGACTGCAAACACTGATCACATTGACACACACAACCCCAAGGGCAGCCCCCAGAGGTTAAACAATGGTCCTAACCACTCTCATAGTAGTTTTGGAAGGTCAAGAGTCAATTTGGTACCTTCAGGCACTTTGCTCCATACTTTTTCCACCCTGGGACGATTACAAAATGGTATTCACCTCACCTTGGGATGATTAGTAGTATTCGCTCTAGGGTGGGGCGAATAGAAGGTTTGACGGGCATAAAGTCAAATCTTGACAAATGGTAGCTCAGATCCACCACTTAACTCTTCCTTCATTGCATGGGAGTGTGAGTGAGCATTTTTGAGCATTAGAGGCAGTTACAAGGTCAGTCATAGAGCCCCTAATCAAGGAGGAATCTTCTCCCCCTGGGAAGGCATGATTGCCAAGTGGCACCTTTGCATGCTCATCCAAACGGACCGTCAGGTCTATAAAATGGTGAGTCTTATCACCCCAAAAATATACATAGAAGGAGCATTTTGAGCAACGAAGTGCTATCATTTTACTTCCACACACACACCTTTTTGATTTGTGCCTTTCACATCCTTGATCTCTTTTGGAAATGAGGTCATAGGGTGGTTATTGGAAGCATAAATCCAAAACCAAAACCTAACATTTAGCCACAATATCCTACCAAATTTTTTGATAATACCCCACAAGAGGTTTCGGACCCATCCCAAGTGGATTGGTGCCTAAATCTGGCCCCAAACGACGAGCGTCCTGCCCCCGGGTGCCCCCCACACTATTGCAGTCCTAATCGCCCCGCCCTAGAGCGATTAGAAATCTATGGCATATTTCCTTTCTATTATTTTTGCATTTTATTATATGCTTCTTAGATAGGTTGTCATTCAAATTTCACATCGTTTTGAGCATTTTTTATCATGTTTCTATTATTTCTCGCCTTTACTAACATGCAGGTAGCATCATCAAATTATCAGTGATAGAGGCAAAATTGGAAATATCTGACCTTCTGGGTCTTCCAAAAATACCCCCAATTAGCTAACCCCCAACTTTATAGGTGATTTGGAGCTTCCTGAATGTGACATTTGGGACAGTGTTTTTTGACGCTTTGTTGCAGGTCTATTTTTCCCGCCCCGGAGCGAATACAAATTTGTGGTGAATTTTATGACTATTTCATTTGCAATGTTTTCCTTGTGATGTTTTGATGCCCCTGTCAAATTTTTAGTTCATTTGGATCTATTTTAGTTATCGTTTTATTTATATCTTGCATGCACTAATTGAAGGCATGGGGATTGCATGTTTTATTTTATCTACAGGTTCTACTGACTATTTTTTGTTTCCTTGAATGTAGGATCTGGACATTGGAGTAGCAACAAGGATTCAAGACTCATCAATGCAAGCGGTGGCAATGTTTGGTCCGCCCATTTTACATGTGGGCACGCGAAAGAAGGAATAGCATCCATGGGTGTAACAAGAACATTTTTTAATGCTCCTAGCCCCTAAAAAGGGAGGAGATGAATTGTAACCAAGTTTTGAAGCGTATTAATAAAATGGCTATCTTTCGTATTGGATTTTTATTTGGTTTCGATTCGTTCATGCCTCTTTCCTTTCATGCACTTTCAATTCATAGGATTTAGCATTATTCTTTGTTTCATTTGCATTGCATCTTGGATTTTCCTTTTTTTTTTTCGTATCCTCGTGCTTTCACCATCATAGTAAGATTAATTTAATGGATATAAGTGAAGAGACTTGTGAATTTAGATCAATACTCCACTATTTCTATTCACTTTACTTGCATAAGATAAACCACATTTTATGTAAAATATTCAAGGAAGTTCTTTGAAGTCAGGACATAAACGAGAATCCCCATGTTAGCATACTTACCACAAAAAGCATTAGTGACATTTGATTTCCAGCTTAGAAGCTAATAATATGATAAAAAATATTTTAGAAACATATTATAGATGGATAAATATTTTCATCGTGGCCATCCATCCTCAAGGATTGATACCTTCAAAGGTGGGTATGTCGATTCAAGGAACATGAATATCATAAATCCATTTAGAAAAATTAGAAGCACTTCCTACTATGGAATCCAAATAAAAATCAAATCCTAGGTCATAAGAACCAAATATTGAAGGACTATGACCATGTGGTAGTTGTAGAAGAACAGTAGTATTTTGTGCTTGATGATTGATAAGAGGTTACTATTTGTTGGTTTGTTTTGAACCTTAGAAAAGATAAGGCATAGTGGTTGATATTTGTAGTATTTATTTGATGTTATCAAAGGGCATGGCTATGGAAGTAGTCAATTGGTCTTCATCACTCAAGGAATTGATAATGTAAGTAATTGTTTGTTCTTGATTCGAATAATATGTATGAAGACTAGAGTTAATAGTACTAGAAATAGGAATACCAATTGAAGGGATAGTGGATAGTTTATTCCTTATAAAATTATTTAAGCATGTTCTTGGTGCTACTCTAGACTCTACTATTCTTAAAAATAGATTATTTTATTTTTGAAATCTTTGCATTCCAGGTCCGAGGTGTAGATCAATTGGTTCATCCAAACCCCATAAGGGGGGTGGGGGCCTAAGGTTTAAATATTGGGTCTCACCAGACTGAACGCTTGTCCCTTTCTTGGTGCTTTTACTGACGTAAAAGGTTTAAAATTATTGTGGCATGGTAGTTATAGGGGTGGACTGCATGAATATCTATGTGGTGGCTTCTGGTATGGACAACGCAGAATACTGTAGTGGCCATAAAAATATGGACAGCCTGCCTGGATTCATGGAGGCTACCAATTCCACCATGTAAATTCAAAATAAAAAAAACTTTGCATTCCATTTTTTAGTATTACAATATAGCTTTGGTAATAGATTATTTTTCTATGTTAAATCATATTATTTATTTATATCATGACATTCTATATGTAGATATACATAGGAAAAGTGGATATAGAATTTCATAAAATATGCGACCTTATTCTTAATTACATAAATAATCCTTGCATGACATAGGTTCCCTCTAACAAGACCATAAACCCTATTTGAGATAAATCTAACTTGATTACCTACATTCTCTAATCTTGCAATCATGTTCATTCTATATATAGTCCCTTTTGACTTTGCTTGGTGGTTTGGTTGTTCCCTAGTGTCATGTGAGCATATATTATATGGTGATTATTGCATGGGATCTATTTGATATTTTAAATAATGTGTTCTAGCTTGTATGTATCATTTGCAAAAATACAATAATCCTAGTCTTAATGAAAAGAATATTTAGATAATGAAGAAGAATATTGGTGATTCAATATGAAATATTCTAGAACAAAGCATAACCTTATCTAGGTATGATGATAGAAAAATACTTCCTAATGTTAATTCTCTCATTTATATTCTTTGTTGATTTGGTTTTAATTTATTTGTGTGTACTTTGATCATATAAAATATTCACTAACATATTTTTGTATCGACTAATTTATGCTTTCACCAAAATTATAATCATGTATTTATTAAATAGATAGGGTTTTTTCCATGGGTACAAACATTAAGAGGTTATTTATAATGTAATGGTAATTTTCCATAGTCTATGATAGGACCATTATATAAATAATGACATTACAATTTTATATAGGAAATAATCTAAACTATTACTCTTAAACAATTTTAAAGATATGGATTTATCGGTTGTAATGTCAAATATGAATTTGATTGTGCTTTATGCTCATAAATACATGTATAAAATACTAAGATTGCAAATACAGTTATGAAATACTCTAATCATAAAAATTATTTCAAACCATGATGTCTTTTATAATTAATACAAATAAAAGTATCATTCAATGCTTAGATAATGGAGGTGGTACAGAAGTGGTGTTATAAGTGGTGTAAGTGGAGTAATTTGTAAAGGTAATAGATTTGGTGATAGAGATAGTACGTTGGTGTTAGTAAGGGATATGGATTTTATGGGATAGTTGGAAGTAGTGCAACCAATGATATTGTTATAGCAGATGGACTAGGTCATAGAGTTGGAAAACATATAGATTAAGGTGGTTGTCTTGGTGGTTATAAAGAAGGTAGAATGAATGGAAGCAATAAATATATGTTATGAGTAGTATTTATGTGGAATTACTGGTTGTGTTACTACACATAGGGGACTTAGCATTCAAAGTGGAGTAGATGTAGAATGAGGTACATCTACATATGGTAATAGTGGTGTTTTAAGATGATGTAAAGAAGAAGTAGGTTATAGAACTAGTGGAGGATTTAGAGGGGAATGTGCATGTGTTGGTTGTACATTTGAAGGATGATTTATTCGAGGCATAAGAGGATGACTTGAACGATATTTACATGATTTGGAGGTACCAAATATGTTTTTGGTGGGGAAATTAAATGTATAATATAACATAAGGAAGTAACTTATTTATGTTGGTGTTATTATTATACTCTTGTCTTTATTTCCAAAATAACATGAATTTAGTGTAGGGAAATATGTATCCCTAACCATTTATTTTTTACTTTCAATGTAATTAATAAGCATATTGAGCATTTTACAATTGATTCTTGTATAGATATCATGCCTTTGGTTCTTATGGGTTATGAACCTAGGCATGAAAATGTTTATCTTCTAAGACTAGAAATCCTTTTAAAGTTTACAATTGTTGGATATAATTAGAACATGTCGTTAAATGTAGTAATTCTAGTGTTATATTATAATTTTACGAATATAAATATATAATAAAATATTAGGCTCATGGATATAATTATATTTTATTGTGTTTTTTTAAATCCTAGGATGAAATGAAAGTTGAGTGATCAAATAAAACCATAATGATTAATATAGAATTATAGAAGTTAATAGATACATGCTTTTGACTTGTGGAAGGATTTTTAAACTAAGCATGGATTTACAATCACAATGAAAATTCAATACAATTTTCCTACTCATTGTAAATCTTATTGAGTTTTTATAGTGTAGTTCGTGTTCCATGTAAAATCAATGGATAAATTAAAATAAGTTTTCAAGAAGAAAATGAAAAATTCCAAATAGAGTTTTGCATGTATAAAACCACACACAAAATACGTAAATAACATGTCTATATAATATACCATCTAGGATTTTTACAAATTACCCTTCCATTTCTAGTAAGATAAAATAATATAGTATTTAAGTTAAGATTTTAAATTTTTATTTTATTCTTCTTTGAATATCACTTTTTTATATAATATTATGTTATGGGGCTAGAAAGGGAGAATATGAGAGGTAGTGAATGAGGTGGTAATCAAGAGCTATGAGATAGGTAAGAATATATTAGAAGTGACGATAATGGAGCTCAAAAATACTTATTTTACCACTAATCGTGATCCTCCTAAGGAGGGGTTGATAACTAGAATAATTAAAATTACATTGGGTATAGAATTATTATTAATCATAGATTATTATAAAACTTGTTCCATTTTATTATATTATTTATTAAATATATTAACATCTAACACAAAGGATAATGAATGTAATTAGCCCATAAAATGTATTATAAAGTGTAATTAATTATTTATTTACCCTTAAAATAATTTTGCAAATTCTAATTATTAATTTGACTATGCTTTAGTTATTTGAAGGAAATTCTTTGATTCTCTTATGATTATCCTTTGATTTCATGACTTAATTAACTATTGATTTACATGCAAAGGCAATGTAACAAGTCCAAAAGTATATAAAAACAATAAACCATTATCTATATAATCAATGGATGGATATTATATGATTTGATATGGATTAGTTACCTAGGACTTTGTACACATATAATGAGGATGTAGAGGGATGAAAGGAAAAAACTAAGTTTTATAGAAGAACTTGTAATTATTAGTGATATTTTGGTTATTTGAAATTACAAATGTTTATAATATGTATATATTTGGAAGATTTGGTTTCAAATAATGATAACGGTATTTATTAGACTACGATATTAAGAATTTCTTATGGTTAGGCTAAAATTAGAATGTATTATATATATTCACAAAGCATTTGCACAAAAACTGAAGTGCATGTATTTATCAAAATATTTTGCCTAGCAAGCAAGACATAAAAATGTTCTAATCACAAAAGTATTAATAAAAAAAGAATACACTAAGAATTCACATACATAGGTTACTATTTGAACTTGACTAGACTTAATGACAAGAATTTGAAACTATGATAGGAAATTTAAGATTCAAATCAAATGGGATATAATGGTGTACACCATACTTTGGAAACCGTAGTTTGATTGGATAAATAACATATTTCATCATGGTCACCTCATATAGATGATGGTTTCATAAATAGTACAAATAATTTTAGTTTTTTTTTTTTTTAAATAGATTATATTATAGAAGTTGTATAACAAAGTAAAATGAGTTGGATAGAAAACAAGGGAGAAAGAAAATACTTCTCCTAGATAAAAAATTTCCCATAAAAATATTATATAGATGTTTTTGTTGAAAACATCACCTAAGACCACCATAATGTAGTTATCCATACACATCAACATTACCATAGTCAAATTCCAATTTTTATTATTGATATGAATTTCATAGACCATCCATCTATCCTCATGCTATTTTGAATTTATTATTGGCATCTTGAAAATTTATGACATATCTATTGTTTTGTGGGGTGGAGGCTTATTTTCTCTTAATCTAAACATGCTCAATAAAATGTTTATGGCTATGTATGTTCTATTTTTAAAAACCACCCACCTTGGCCACCTTGATTTTACTAGTAGTAATGTTATATAATAGAGCAAAAATAGCTTGAGAACAATCCTTTTATTGAACTTAAGTCACTTGTTCCTCCTTCAATGATATCTTCTTATTGCTCATATTGATATCAATACATTCTTTGTTATTTATTGGTAGATATAGATGAAATTATAGCCACTAAAATAATCTAAATTAATTTTTTAAAGGGATCATCTATAGGATTAAAAGTATTTCATCTTAGAAGTTAGAAAATTATTCATCATCTAGTTTGATTCATCTAATTAATATAAGATAACCAATATAAAACTACCTCATAAATAAAAGTTATTATTATCCCACTATATTTGAAGTAAAATTAATATATTTTTATATATCTAAAAAATGAATTTATAGAATTACTGTAACTAATACATGTTCAAATTTGAATGTGCTTTCACTAGTGCTGACAATAAACTTCTCTTTATCTTGAAATACCTCTACTCTAAATCGTAGGTGTCAAATGGAGCAATTTGCAGAAACAACTTGAACATTTAGTATTATGGATAAAAAATGATCTATTATGCAAATTTATATGCATCTATTATGGTTATGCACATTATCATGATCTTATATATCTAACTGAATTTTCAACAATCCATTCCATCCCAAACAAGCCAACAAACATCTAGGTTATAAAACAAAGACATATTATTTTTCACCAAAAATTTACTTGCTTAAATATAAATCTACAATTTTTCTTTTTCAACATGCAGATTATACAACATTCCTTCTAGAGTACTTTCATTCACATGTAGGAAGAACAATTTTTTTTATTATAATTTTTAATCTCATCCATGCAAATAAAACTACACCATCACAAAACAAACACAATGGTGAAGGAAAATAATTATTTCAAGAGCCATGTTAATTTCTCTTTAATGTAAATGAACATATACAATAAATAGTCAGTACTAATAAATCAACTGTAGCATTATGCATTTCATCAAGTTAACTTAATTTTCTTCTTGTTCATCAAGAAACTATAGAAACGAGTAAAAATACCATGCAATCATGTACAAAAAACATGAATAATGAAAATATTTACACAAAAATTCAAATATTTTACAAGCATTCATAAACTTGTAAAACAATATGACGTAGTATTTAGATGTATATCGAATACCTACGAGCTCTTAGAGTGTTTTTGGATACAAACATGGTTTGTGGAAATAAAACACAACACTTTTCTCTCTTGTTTCACCCCTGAAATCCTAAGTCTCAAGTTCCCAAGCAACACAAAACTTCTAAATACATAATGATCAAGAAAACAAACCCAATAATCCTTCTTCTTCGTGTACAATCGAAACACAACATGCATGAAGTAATAATGATCCATCTCCCTCCACTCCCCTTATTTCCATTCCTAGAGTATAGAGGGGGTATTATTACTAATCATAACACAATAGGCACAATTCTAGCTTAGATAATTGATCCTCATCCCATTGATATTTGACCATGGTTTAAAAGCATATGATTTTTATACAATTCTTCTACCATAATTTTAATTATTAATTCATATATAATTTGTAAGCTTTTTAAAATAAACATTATACAATTTAAAATTCATCACACTAATTTATGCCTTCAAATTTCATTCTTGCTGGCATCTTGAAGCCTTCATTTTCTAGAAGAATTTGGCTCCCATATCTTAGCATTTTATTTGCCTTATGAGGTATTCATTATTATTCGCTAACAACAAGAATACTTTAAATTAAGGCACTCACACAATGCAAATAATTCATTATACCGTATATGATATGTAGCTTATATGAGATTCCATGTACTCACAAACCGAATCATCACTTTTATCTTACATTTTTTGTCGATATTCTTCTATACGTCGAAGACATATACCTAGTAATGCATTCACAACAACCATAAATAGTACCTCATTGTCAAAGGTAAGTATAAATCATCAATTCATCTTATTAACAATGGTTTTATAAGTAGGGTTGTTACATCCTCCCCCACTACATTCAAACACAATCCTTGTGTTTTATTACATATTTAAACAAGTCATAACATATACATATACATTAAAGAATCCATCAATATGCATGTATGTCCATACATAATTATTCAACAATTAAAACCTGTTTACATGATTTATTCTACATAGTGTTTCATTTTACATTCAAACATATATCCATACATGAACCATAGCATAATCATACATAACTCTATTCAGTAATCCAGATATACATCCATACATATTTACATATACATCATAAATTTACATTATAGTATTAAAATATTCAAGTTCACACAAATAAAAAAGAAACTATTTTTGGATATTAGCCACATTCACCCATCTGACATTTATATTTAAGTAGTGGTCCCATTGGACCTAGTATAGGTGGCAGAGCAATTTTGTAATCAATAAGACTTATTTTACCTATAATTTTCAAATGGACCCATAAATATAGGGTCAAGTTTAGAATATTTAATAGAACTCTTAGTAGACTTCAACATTAAGAAGACTTTGTCACCCATAGAGTATTACCTCAATGTTATTTTAAGGTTCGCATAGCTATTTTGGTGATATGTGGCCTCTTTTAGCTTTTATTGAATTCCTTTTAATTGATATTTCATTTATTTTATAGTATTTGGCTCGATCACTAACCAATATGATATATTATCCCAACAGAGTCCTACATCATTTTCCATATAAGGCTTCAAATGGTGCTATACCTAATGAAGCATGATAATTGTTATTGTATGCAAATTCAACTAGGTATAGATAATATTTCCATTTAATATGTTGGTCCATACAATATATTCTTAGCATATATTATAGTAATTGATTCACCCTCTTAGTCTATCCATCTATCTCAGGGTGATAAACCAAACTGAAATAAAATTTAGCACCCAATGCTTGATGCAAAGCTTACCAAAAACTTTGATGTAAAACCTAAAACTCTATTAGAGATTATAACTTCTAGAAATGCATGCAGTATCACGATATCCATGGTAAACTTACTTGCTATAACAAAAGCATCATCCTAAATATTTCTAGGTATGAAATGTGCAACTTTTGTTAACTTATCTACAACAACCAATGTTTGATCATGCATACTTTTTATGGTTGCTATTCATGTTTAGTTTCTCTATTGCGGTTCGTGACCACATTTTTTTGCTTGTAGGGGGTCTATTACACTCTCTTATGGGTTTGGCATTATCACTCTTATTTGGGGTAGAGAGCCGAATGCTGACCCTAACTTGTACGGGTGATCCTTGGTTGTAATGTAGTGGAAAATTCTAGTTGTTGATCCCTTGGTTGGCTCTACCTCTCCTTGGAGGGAGTGTTGGGTGGCTGCATTTCTTGGATTTTTTACTAGATTCGAGGACTTGGTCGAATTGTGCAACATTGCTTCTAGGTTTTATAGTTTCATGTTTTTAATAGATTTCTAGGGAGAGGAAGGGGCCATATACCAACCCAAACCCATTGGGATGAGCTTGGTATGGTTTTTGGTTACAAAAATTTAATGTTGTTATATTTCTTGACTTTAGATCTGATGAATTAGCTGCTCTAGTTAGATGGTTCTTAAATGGATCTGTTGCTAGGGTTCTCTAACAATAGTGGGTCTATGGTTGGTTTGTACTGCTTTCTTTGGGTTTGGTAATTTCTTTTTGTATCTGATTGTTCCAAGGAGATAAGGCAAAATACCAACCCAAATTAGTTGGGGTGAAATTGGTTTGTTATGCTATGATGGTTTTCAGCTTTTGATCCCATGTCTCTGGTGTGTTTCCTAGCTTCGATAGTTTACGAAGATCTATTTGTTCGGTTACAACACTGGTGGTGTGTTTGATACTAGGGTTCTAAGGATTATTTTTTTGGAATATTACCCTTCTTCCTCTCAGGTGTGGTGCAGAATGTTGCTATCTCATTTTTCTTGTACCTAAGATTAGTTGTTCTTGTTTTGTGGACCTTACTTTGATTTAAGTGGCTAATTTTTTTTTACTTTATCTATCGAACCATTGCAAGTGTAAGCGTCCTATCCTTCGTTGGACAGAGTTATTTGATCCTAATTTTAGTTTTATCCCATTAGACATGTGTGGTGTTGTTTCCCATATAGGATATTTAGTTCATATTATCTAGGTATTTATTGTTGTACTTTACGTAGGAGGGTTGGTGGTTGGTTTATTTGACCTTTGCTTCTCTTTGGTGGGTTATTGTTTTGGGTGTAAAATATATTTCTCCTATTATAACTTGTTTTTGGATAACCCTTTTGGAGACTTTTGTAATTGTTGTGGGATCCTCTCAAAACCCTAAGGTTCAAGGATCCTTAAAATCCCTACTTTACGTAATAAAAAAATTACCTATATGCTCTTTATTTTTAATTATAGTTTAATAATTTTTATATATAGTTTACAACAATTAAAAATATTTATATATCTAAAAAAATAAAATAAGTATTTTTATTTTTATTTAAGGGATGATGATTCTCTTTTTGATAACTTAGTCACATGGAGCTATATATATATATATAAGCCTTAAAAGGAGATGTTACATAAGAATAAATAATTAAAAACAATGAAAAAATAGCTTTATGTTATAAATATTATCTAACCCTATTATCTATCTAAAATTATTTTTCATCATATAAATTTTGAAAAATAATATATTTTATATATCCTTTAAAATAATTTGGAAAAATAAGACTCCTTATGCTTCCCAAGGTTCGAAAGGAAAGAAGATTATGTCTTCTGGTCCGAAGGTTGGTGGTTCTAATGTTGCTTCTTTGATTGAGAATTGTCATTCTCCTCCTCCTAAGTCCCCTCCTTGTGGGGGAAATTTGGATATTGTGTTGGCAGGGGACTCTGTTGAATTGGGGAAGGAGATTCCTCTATCAAACTCTTTTCAGGGCCTAGAATGCTTCGAGGTAGAGGAGGCTCCTATTCAGAAAACTCCTTTGAAGGTGGCTTCTCCCATTGCTTCAGAATCCTCTCGGGTCTCCTAAGCATGTTATTGAAAAGGGTTCTTCGGGGCCAAAAACAAGAAGCCTTCGTAAGAGACCTGTGGATGTCGGTTTTCCTAAGAAGGTTGGTAGGCCACCTTCTAATTTCGGTAGGAAGAGGTCCACCGATGTGGCATTGGCAGATGGTGGTCAAGCCCATATTATTGCTAAAGGTGATAATGGTGAAAAACAACTCAGATTGGAGGGATACATTTCCCCACAAGCTGGGGGAATTGGTAAGAAACTTTCCTTTTAACTGGCCATGAATATTTTCTCATGGAATGTTAGGGGGCTTAATAGTGCCTCCAAAAAATGTCTTCTTGCATCCTTACATAAGGAGAAACTCCCTGATATTTTATGTATACAAGAGTCGAAACTCGAGGCTTCGACTTGGGATGTCACCCATAAGTTAGTTTGGAAAGATGTCGATTTTATGGCTTCAAAAGTGGTTGGTTCTACAGGAGGTCTCCTCTTTTTTTGGGACGCGTCCAAGTTTGAGGGCCATGTTATTTTGTCATCCAGTAGAATTATCAATATTCTTTTTTGGTGCAAATCCTCTCGCAGACGTTGGGTGATGTCAAATATCTATGCGCCTAATTCCTATTCTGATAGACACAGATTTTGGTCACTCCTATTGGATATGAGGGCTTCTTTTCTGCATGAGTCTTGGCTAGTGGTGGGAGATTTCAATTCTCCTATTTTCCCTTCTGAAAAGTGGGGAGGCAATACCATGGATGATAGAAGCATTTTAGATTTTCATGATTTCATAAATCAAGTTGTTCTTCATGACATTGACCTCACGGGTGTGAAGTTTACGTGGAGTAATCGAAGGATAGGTAATGGTCTTATCTTGAGCAGATTGGACAAAATGTTAGCTTCACATTCTTCTGTAGACTTATTCGGGGATGCCTCCTTACATGCTCTTCCTCGTATTGGATCGGATCATAATCCTTTGTGGCTTGTTCTTCCTGAGGGGCTTCCTTTTCTTCCTCGATCATTCCGATTTGAAGTGATGTGGTGTTCCCATCCAAAATTTGAAGCTAGAGTGTTAGAATGGTGGTGGGAGCCCGCTCCTAGTGCTGGTATTTACAAATTGCTTTTTAAACTGAGAAAAATTAGAGAAAATCTTAAGTTATGGAACAAATTCTCTTTTCGAAACTTGTTTCGAGAAAAAGAAAGGCTAAAGTCTCTCATGTCTTCCATTGAATCGAATATTGAAGGTCAGGGTCTCTCTGAGGATTTACTCTCTGAGGAGAGGTCGGTTCTATGTGCTATTCATGACCTGCAAGCAAAAGAGGAACTTTTCTGGAAATAGAAGTCTAGGGAGTTGTGGCTCAAATAAGGAGACAGGAATACGTGATATTTTCATTCGTCTACTCTTTGACGTAGAGCCCAAAATAGAATTAATGAGATTGATAAGTCTGATGGAGGTAGATCTTTAGATATTTTGGAAATTAGGCAAGAGGTGGTGGATTTTTTCAGTTCGTTGTTGTGTTCTTTGCCCCCCCGTGATCAGGTGGCCGAGGTTAAAATGTTGGAGGCCATTCCCTATCTGGTCATGAGTGAAATGAATGATTCCCTTCTTGCCCAACTCTCAGACGATGAAATTCTTTCTGCTACTAAGTCTTTGGGCCCGTTAAATGCCCCTGGTCCTAATGGTTTTCCGCATGTTTTCTTCCAAAAATACTGGCACATTTGTGGGAAGGATGTGTGTGAGGCCATTAGACATATCCAATCCTCGAAGACTTTTCCTAGGGCGTTGAATTCTACCTTTCTGGCTTTGATCCCCAAGAAGGAGTCTTCGTCTTCATTCAATGACTTTAGGCCTATTAGTCTGTGCAACACTATTTATAAAATCTTCTCTAAGGCTATGGTAAATAGACTAAAACCTATTTTGTCATCCATTATTGATGCTACTCAGAGCGGCTTTGTCCCGGGAAGACAGATTTTGGATGGGGCGATTGTTATCCATGAGCTTCTTCATTCGGCTTAAAAAGCGGTCGGGCGGTGTTCTTTCTCAAATTGGATGTTAATAAGGCTTATGATAGGGTTTCTTGGCCCTTTTTATTTTTGGTCCTCAGGAAGTTTGGCTTCAGCGATGCATGGATTAGTTTAATGGAGGCCGCTATTTCATCTGCTTGGTTTTCGGTCCTGATAAATGGGTCCCCGACTGGTTTTTTCAACTCGCAAAGAGGATTATGCCAGGGTGACCCAATTTCTCCTTTTCTCTTCATCATTATGGAGGCTCTCGGACGTGCCATCAAGATGAGAAGTGTGGAGTTTGGTGTTAGGCCGGCTTTGTAGATCCCCCCTATTTTGCACCAACAATTTGTTGATGACACGATGATTTCCTGCCTGGCATCTATTTTCCATGCTAGAGACATTAAAAGCATTTTGGATTGCTATGGGAGAGCGTCTGGTCAGTTGATCAACTTCCTCAAAAGTAGCATTTTCTTCACTAATACTCCTGAAATTCACCAAAATAGGATTGCCTCCTTATTGGGTTGTCGAATTGTTTCTCTCCCAGTTACGTATTTGGGTCTACCCTTGTTTACTGGGCATTTGAAAACTGAATTATGGAATCCGGTTGTGGAAAGGGTCCAAAAGAAGCTTTCTTCATGGAAGGGTGCTCTATTAAGTCAGGTTGGTAAAGTTACTCTCATTCAGAGCACTCTTCAAAGCATTTCGATCTATTTTATGTCCATTTTTAATGTTCCTGCTAAAGTAGCGGCGAAGTTTGATAGTATTTGTAAGGCTTTCTTATGGGCGGGTCCGGAGCTAAAAGGTAAGATTCATCTCTGTTCCTGGGAACAAGTTTGTCTCCGAAAAAAATATGGGGGTCTCAATTTGAAGAATGCCTCACTTATGAACAGGGCCCTGGTATCTAAACAAGCATGGAGAGTCGCTTCCGGGGTGGATAGTCTTTGGTGTCGTATTTTGGCCACCAAATACCAATTCACAAATTTTCTTTCCGATCCTCTCTCATTAGATGGTTCTGCTTTCTGGAAAAGCATTAGCAAACATAGGGAGTTCATCAAATTAAACAGTTCATGGGTGGTTGGAAATGGCAGATCAGTTTTATTCTGGGATGATCAATGGCTTAGGGATCGGCCGTTGGTGGAGGATCAATGTTACGGTGAAATATGTGTGCTTTCTAAAGAATCTGGTTTTGTTAGAGTGGAGGATTTCATTATTTTCCAAGACAATCGAAGGACCTGGTTGATGGACCCTCCGTTTATTCAAACGAGTCAGAATCACAGGGATTGGAGTTCTATTCTGGAGGAGCTCCATCGCTATGTGCTATGTAGAGAGGAAAGGGAAGATAGGTTGGTCTAGAACAATGATAGTGAGGGCAATTTTACTGTGAGATCTGCTTATTCTATTTTATGCCCTCAAGGAAATGACGCTTGGCCATGGAATAAAATCTGGGTGAAGCATCTGATGCCCAAAATCAATATTTTTTTCTGGCTTGCTGTCCAAAATAAAATTTTAACGATTGACAATCTTCTTAAATGGGGATTCCACTTGATCAATCATTGTTTTTTATGTAAACAAGAATGGGAATATGTTACTCATTTGCTTCTCAGATGTAGGGTGTTTCAGAAAATGTTATATCTATGCCTTCATCATATGGGGTTATCTTGGGTGCTTCCCAATTCGATCATTGATTTGTTCAATCAGTGGTCATCTCCTTTTCGGTCTCCTCATATGAAATGTTTTTGGAATTTTTTATTGCCTCATATTTTATGGGGAGTGTGGAAGGAACGAAATGCCAGAGTGTTTAAAAACGTTGAGGGAGACCTGAATCATATTTGCTATAGAATTCTTTGGAAGGTTAAGGAGAACGTTACTGCTGCTCTAAAGGAGACCCTCCCTTCGATTCCAAAGGACCATCCTGACTATTTTGTGGAGTTGAATTTGGGATTTTGTCCAGACCTGAGACCTCCCTCGGTGCCCAATATTCGTAATTCCATTAAGTGGTCCCCACCCCCTCCTGGGTGGCTAAAGCTGAATTTCGACGGTGCATCGAAGGGAAATCCTGGCAGAGCCGATGCGGGTGGTCTTATTAGAGATCATCTTGGTGAAATTATTTTGGCCTTCTCTGAAGACTTAGGCATGCAGTCCTCCCATTTTGCTGAGTGTAGAGCTGCCTATAAGGGTATTTTTTTATTAAAGGATTTGGGAGGTCGTAGGGTTATCATTGAAGGAGATTCGTTGAATGTTGTGAATTTGTTGAAGGGTGTGTGTTGTTCGGGATGGCATCTTTCTAATCTCATTGATGAAGCCAAGGCCCACCTTTCTTCGTTCGATGAATTTTCCATTTGCCATGTGTACCGGGAAGGTAACGCGATGGCAAATTTTTTGGCTAACTTGGTCATTGGTAGTCAGGGGTTTAAGATTTGGCGCTCGGATTTTTTGGTGGAATTGGTCAATCTAGTTAATGATGATAAGCCACCAAGTTGATTGCTATTGTCAGGGGTCTCTGTTGGAGGTATGGCATTCATTGAAGATATCGGGTGAGAAGATCGAAGGTGCGGTCTGTGGGCTGTCGTTGCTTTGTTTTATGGCCTCTCTTCTCTTACTGGTTTTCAAATTTCAAATTCAAATTTCTAATGAGTGCCTTGGATGGGGATGTTTAGTGGCCTCATTTAATGCTGCTTTAATGGGGGAGATATTCGATTCAAATTTCAAATATTGTCCCATTCTTAATCCTGTGAAGATTTGGTGGTTGGTCCTATACGTTGTGATGATCACTTCCATTTATGATGTTAGGTGGCAGAAGTGGTGTAGCCTACTGAAAGGTCCCATATGGAGGGGTTGCTTTTTAAATTCTTGTTCCTCTTCACTCTGTTCTTGGCTCGTTGGAGATTGGAGTTCTTCGGGTGATGTGCTGATGATGGTTGTTCAGGGTACTTTGGGGGAATTTAGTCCTTCCTATGTCAGACGGAGCCAAGGTTATGGAATGTGTGTTTGGATTGTCCATGTCAGATGGTTTTATGGGCCCCCTCTTAGGTGTTTTCTGCCCATGCACTTCTCAGATTTAGGGATTGATGATCTGCCTTCTGGAACATTCGAAAGTATGGGTTCGAGGTTTGGTAATCAACACCCCCTTTTTGAATTGGGTGCCTCGTGGTCTGCATTGTATGATGGTTCCTTCCTCATTATTGTTGTTGGTGATTCTCCCGAGCTCGAACGGAGGTGGCGATTGGAAACATTCTTAATGACCAGACTTGTCTTTATTTTGCTCACATCTATCCCTCTTTTTCTTTGGGATATGACAACTGGTCTCTATGGTGCTGCCTATTGTTTCGTTCACTATTGGGTTCTATTTTCTTCTAAGTGGAGTCCTCTCTTGGTGCCATGGACGTCTTGCTTTATCACCTTATTAGTCATGTTTTCCCTAGTATTGATAAACTTAATAAGAGATGGTAGAATCACTTTACCTCCTATACTTTGATTGCTCATCTAAACCATATATGACAGTCTAACCTTAACCCAAGATTACCTTTTTTCTCTGGTCTCTTATTTATCATGATCTCCCCATGGGAGAGAGACTTAGGGTTGGTATTCCTAATCCCAAGTGTCCAACTTGTGGTTATTTTGAGACTTTCAAACATCTATTTTGGTTTTGCCCTCATGCTTAGTCTACTTGGTCCTAGATTCACTCGTTGTTCAAGCCCTCTCATCCTATTTTTTAGATGGTAGATGATATTTTTTTGGAGATAATAGTTGTTGGCCTACCTATATTATTGATCTGTGGAATTTATTATGTGCTATTGTTTTATTTCAACTTTGGAAAGCTAGGAATGCTACTGTGTATTCTAGAGGTTCAATTTTTAGTCAGTTTTCCTTGCATGAAAATATTATAATATTTTCTAATATTACTATTAAGCTCCATTCATAGGCTTCTAGTTGATTCTTAAGTTGGTGCATTTGATAAATCTTGTTAAATTATGGCACAAGTCTCTGTACACTATCAATGTGGCATCACCTAACCTCTCTGCATCTTAAGGTCCCTTTGTTTTCTTGAAGTCTCGATATAGTAGGTTGATGGAATGACATTATCCAACATCAAGTTGTTATGTCAATGCCCATAGTAGGGCTTGGTCTCCACTTGAAGTGGCTCTCTTTATTTAGTTATTTTGTTTATTCACCCTTTTAAGAGTTGGCTTTATTTTTGGCTTCCATCATTGTCTTTTTTTTTACATGAAGGATTGTCTCTACGATGTTAATTGTTTGGGTGACCTTTTCCAACTCCCTTTTTATTATAACCTCTCTTCTTTTTTATTAAATATAATTATTTATTCCAATAAAAAATATTGACATTGTTGAAACCTCTTTTGACCTCGTGATATTTTTAATTTTTATGTGTCACAGTGAAATGTCCCTTTGATGTTACTCATTGGATTGTTATCGTAATTAGATTTAGAAATTTTTAAATGAAAATTTAAAATCACATTAATGCAATTATATATATATTATATGTTAAAATTTTATTAATGTTAAAATTTTATTCCTCATTATATTTCTTCCATTAATTTCTATTGTCATCTAATAGACATAAATTATTTATCTTTTATTCATTAGGGTTATAGTGGATTGGTAAGTGTTGATCTGCTCAGGTACTTATTAAAAAGATATCCACGTTCAAACTTCAGGGGTAACCTGTTTGCAAAGGTAGTAGTTTGATTTGAATTCACTATATCGGATCACAGATCACAATAATGAAAAGAAATAAATTTGGTGGGAACAGCCCCTATAATTTAAATTTAAATCCTTCACTTTTTAGTTACAGACTAACTTTACTATACTATGTAACCAAAACAAAATTTGTTTGCATCAGAAACCAAAATCCATATATATTTTTTTGTTTCATTCGTACTATACACTAGTTACCTTATGGAACACGATGTTGAATATATATGTATGTCCCTTCACATTTGAAAATGACAAATCTCAAAATATATAGTCCTTGGTAATAATCGGTATTTCAAATACGTGGAATAATTCAGCCTACGGTTGAGTTGTGGAATGCCGTGGAAAGCATGTTCACGGAAGCTAAAATTTGTATTTAAAAACCTCATTGCAGGACGTTTTACGATAAAATATTTACGTTAGCAACTGGAAATAAATGGCTGCTTGTCTGCTAGGAAATCCAAAGCACCATATCACAAAGAGAAAAATGATGTGTTGGTCGGCAAATTCGTAAACGATATCACAAAGAGAAAAATGATGTGTTGGTCGGCAAATTCGTAAACAACAATGGAATCAAAAGGCAAGTTGTCCCTGAATAACCTTGCGTGAGATGGGCCATTGAAGAGGGAGCCTTTGGCACATCTCGGTCACCGTTTGCACAAGTTTTTATGTTTAGGTTGTCATTTCAACTCTGCAACAGTTACCATTACGTAAAAAAGAATGCCAAATCCAAATTGACATAGTTTCAGCATTAAATTGTCAAATGTCACCGAAGAAAAAACAATATTTTTTCATTGAAAACCACGCTGCCCGGAAGGTGCCGGCTGCTCCATGTGTAGGCAAATCGAGCCTTGTGACACTAGGATTCAACAGCCCAATTGCATGGGATCAACGGAACAGGTTAAAACCGTTGAAAGAGTCAGGTATTAGGTGCAGCTTGCATGGAATATATGTTTCTCGTATATTGAATTAACGACTACAAACCATGAATTTAGACCTAACCCACCAGACATATCAGGCCCATTAGTCATCGTTAAAAATTTCAAAGCCTACGCTTGTCTTTGACATGGAAACGAAGTTTTTGTAGCAGTCTGCTATGTTCGTTATAAAAGGCATGCGTCTTGGGAAATGGTTCACATATTTTCGGTATTAAACATTTGTAGCGTAGTGTAGATCAGATCTCAGCAAGAAAGAAAGAAAAATGGTGAATTTCTCTGAAGGTAAGATTGGAGAACAAAAGTTCCAAAACGGTCATCCGTTTCCCCAAGTTGTTTTCCCCGCCTATGATAATCAAAGAGAAGGGATGGATGGCGTGATAAAGTCCATAAGAGGGGAGGAAAAAGCATGGATTCAACGTGAATTGCACGAATGCGGAGCTCTTCTCTTTAGAGGATTCGGCATAAAGACATCAGCTGACTTCAATGCGTTTGTGGAAGCTCTCGACTGGGAAGAACAACCTTACAAAGGCCCCGCTCCACGAAAAAACGTTGTGGGGAGAGTGTGGTCTGCAAACGAAGCTCCTCTCGATCAACACATCTTTTTCCATCATGAGATGGCCCTGGTAATAATATAATTTTGCTATTATTTTAGCCGTAAGCGAGTCTATCCGTCTGTATGCGAAATCGAACGACATGAAATTGAATTTGATTAAGCTTCGCTTTTGTGATACGTTTGTGCGTACAGACGAATGAATTCTTCTGCGAAGTTGCACCGCCAGAGGGAGGGGAGACAGCGATTGTGAGGAGCGACATAGTAGCTCGTCACATGGCAAATATGTTCCCGACGCTTGTCCAACAACTTGATAGAAAAGGAATACTTACTAGCACTATCCTTCCAAAGGAAGACAATCTCGGCTATTTCCTTGGTAAAAGTTGGCAATCCCATTTACAAACCAGTGATCCCGAAGAAGCCCAAATAAAGTAAGCATGGTCTTTCATCAGTAGAGTATGTAATTCATTGACTTAAAGGATTATTGAATAAGTAGATAAGCATCGGTGATTGCTTATTGCAGGGTTGAAGAGGGAGGTGGTAAGTTGCTATGGATGGCAGATGGGAGTGCAAACATTATAGCAGGGCCACCCCCCGCGACAAGAACGTTTGAAGCCAAGGGTTATGTGGGTAATGAGCCTGGCAAGGTGTGGTTTAACTACATCCCGGGGGCTACGTATGGGAAATCCAACACTTATAACAGACTTGTGTGTGGAGATGGGTCGGAGATTCCGCAGCCAATAATGGAGGAGAGCAGGAGAGTGATAGACGAGGAGTGCGTTAACTTGAAGTGGGAAACCGGAGATGTGCTGCTGATTGACAACTTACATGTCATGCATGCCCGCAGGCCTTCCTTACCTCCTCGTCGTGTCTTGGTCGCTCTCTGCAAGTGACGCTTCCGTAATTTCTCAGGATTCATCACATCAAGTCGTAAACATGTTCCGTTGTCATGTTCTTCATCTAAGAAGCTCTTTTAAGTGTCCTTTTCATAGGATGAAGTTCCCTTCGAATATTGTGCTGCTCCTGTCCACTACAAGAGTCGATTCGTGCGCGTTGTCTTGTATATATTTATTCAAGTCAAAACCCATGAAATACGTAACTCTAATCTTAGTGGTACAGAGATACCCGCTGTGTCTAAAATCAAGAAACAATAATTAGAACGAAAAAAATCCACATTTATACGTCGAACAGTGAATGGTGGCTAAAAATCAATCTCGAAAAGGGTTTTACCCTACAATGCCACATCAATAATATTATTAACAAAATAATAATCATTTTCAATCAAATTACAAATGATCTAAGGTTTGAATAATTGTTATTAAGTTTTATTATTAAATATCACAGTAAAACTATTTTTACAAGGTGCAAAATGACCCATCAGGAAATACAAAAATTAACAGAATACAAGGTATGTTACAACCTTGAACAAAGATTGATATTATATTAGTAAGGCATTCCTATGCTCTAATACACTTCTACAACTAAAACATTGTTTTGGATAGAATATCTATTGTCTACTTTGTTCAAGGTAAATAGACAAGATCAAGCATCTCATGAACATGAATGGATAAAAAACAGTGCATCCAAACCGTGATGTGCTTTATCTATGAAGAAAGACGAGCCTATGGATATGCTTGATCTAACTCTCATTATGATAGCAAAAGATCAATCAATGATGTTTAAGAGTATTCAATTGTTCTAATATCATCAAGCAAAGATATTTCTTAGCCTCATTTACAGCCCAATACTTAACTCTGTAAAACACAAGGATATTGTTGACTATCAATGAAAACACCAAGAAATTGATCCAAAACCAATATACAAAGTAAAGCTACTTATCAAAATTCATTAGTTAATACTAAATGTATTGTTAATATTAACTAGTGACTTTTAATAACTAGCTTTATTTTATTATTAATATTATTTGATGTCCAATGATAGTTTTTATATTGTATTATGTTTATATGTGTTTTCATTTTTAGGTAATATGTTGATTTTATTTATTTGTAAAGTATAATGAAATTTTACATTATAGGGTTAAGGGCTTGTTGACATTAATTTTTAGCTACCCTTCAGAGTTAGATATGTGCATGTGGATTCTTTTCGTTCTAATTATTGTTTCTTAATTTTAAATAAATTTAAGGCTTACAAAGTAACACAAGCACCTAAGAATATAGGATAATCTAAACTAGTAAAATGTTATGTATTACCTATACTCTAAATCATGTTCAGTCCTATGGATAAAGTAGGGGTTTTAGAGGAGTAAGCTAATCCAATAAATACCATGAACCACTTTCCATTAAAAATAATCATTCTAATCATACAAGTAAGCATGGATACTATAGAAAATTACATATTGAAAGCTCAATGATCCGTTGACAAAATATTAGTAGGTGACATTGTCATAATGGAAGAGATGCTTACCCTCAAGATATAGGTGAAAAACAAGGGTAGAATGATATTATTTGTAGAATTAAACCATACTATTGCATCCTTCTCTACCGCTTCTTATCTTTCTTCATATACAACGAGCAAGACACATTAGCCTCCTCTAATTTTTTTAATAGGCAAAAATGGCCATGTCAAACAACTACCTAATGATGGTTGACAAGAATACAATGTACAACATGCAAAAAATAGAAATTATCATAGCATTGGAGTAGGTTAAAACCATGATGCGTCAAAGTGTGAAGTGAATAAGGGGTAAAAGGTATAGTTAGAATCCTTGGAAAAATAGAGAGATAATCAGAAGTAGCAGGTAAAATGGTAGTGATATATTCTAGCTGAAGAAACCTAAAAAAAATCTAAAATTGGTGACTGATTTTGTCAATTTCAAAGTATTAACAACAAACATCATCAATAGCAAATGATATTGAGAGAGTCAACAATTTTTGGATCATTGGTAATTTTATAACATCCAAGTACTGAAGCAATAAAATAAAACAAAAGAAATATTCAAGTTAGGTAACCAATGATCTACCAAAATTATGAAGTCAACATAGTGATCTATTAGAATCCAATAAATTATTGGAATTATGACTGATAAAGAGGATCAAAGAACGAAAGACATAATTTTATCATCTACTTTATTATATAACGATGAAACATTATACTCAACCTAATGTTAGAATTTCTTAATAGATATGCAAAGCATTAAGATATGAAGAGAAGAGTAGAATTGATTAATCTATTCCAAGGATCAACTCTATATAAATAGTAGAGTTGATCATTGAGAACTGTTGGATTACAAAAAATCATCAAAATTTATGAAGACACCACTGAGAGTTCTCCTAACACATGGAGGATTGGAAACTCAAGCATTCTCTTAAAATAATATTGTCTTATTCTAACACCCCCCTTAAGTGATACTAGGGGTAAATCGTACAAAAATGTCTTTGCAACAAGGCCTATTGAGGTACTCATGTACAAAGTCTTCTGTTTGAAGATATGGTAAAACCCAATGGGAAAAAACCATCAATAAAGAGGAAGTTAGAGGCTTGTATTCGTATGGCAAAGATTGTACTCTTTATGTAATAAAGAAATATGAGTCCCGACAACTTGGCCTAATTAGGTACTCATTTACATAATATAGTTGGTGAAAAAACCCCTATGGGGAAAAACCAACTATGAGAGGCATGTCTTCGTATGGTGAAGATTATCCTCTTAATACAAGAAAGAAATATGAGTCTCGACAATTTGGCCTGATTAGGTACTCATTTACATAATATTATTGGTGAAAAAACCCTGTGGGGAAAAACAAACAATTAGAGGTATGTCTTCATATGGTGAAGATTGTTCTATTATTATAAGAAATAAATATGAGTTTCGAAAACTTTGGCCTGATTAGGTACTCATATACAATAAATAGTTGGTGAAAAAACCCCTGTGGGGAAAAACCAACTCTTAGAAGAAGAAGAAGTTATGGGGGTATTTTCCTTTTTTCTGAATTTGTATTTAGAAGAAGTTGAGGCTACTAAGGATTTAGAAGAAGAATAATAAGAAGATATTTCATATCTAGCAAGCTTAGTTTATTCCCTAGTTAATATATCACAAAATGCTTCTAAAGAAGGTATTTTAAATGTTGCACCCAGAGCATATTTGGTAGATATAATGGTGGTAGAAAATATTTGAAAAACAACATTTAGCTTAGAAAGGATTAGATAAATGCATTCCTCTTCAGTCTTAGTCTTCCCACTTCCTTTGTATTGAGTGAGGATTTCTTTGAACTTAGTGAGGAAGTCAATAATATTGCTAAAATATTCAGGAGATAGACATGTGAGTTCGGCTTCTAATTGTATTGATCTCATATTATCTACTTTCCCAAACAAAGTCTTCAGTTTCTCTTAGCTTTCATAAGGATTTTTGCAATCTGTAATATGAAACCACAAACTTTCATGAACATTAGAGCTTATAATACCCATATTTTTGTGTATTTTTCCTTTATAAACAAAGATTTCATATTCTTTATAAAATTATGGTTGTTTTTATTCTAGCAAATGAGTAAGAACTTTTTGAAAGATAAGATTTAAAATTTTTGGTTTACAATTGTGAAATTTATGAGGGGTGAGAGGTTCTATTGAATTTATCATTTTAACATAGGAAAAATACTAAAGTTATATTTTACCAATATACTTTTACCAATATATCCCCCCTTAGAACATCAATTAATTGATTAATGCAATTGGAATAAAGATATGAAGCTTTTCAATATTTAGGACTTAAAACACCCTCCCTAACGAGAGGGAAACTATACATATAATGATATTTTTTATATTGTTTGCTTGAGATTGCCAAATCATTTTTATTCCTCACTATACCCGCCTTACTTGAGATAAAATGTAAGCAGAGAGAAGAATTAGAAGGGTTTTGGATTGAATGCAGGGAATCAATATGTTTAATTAGTGTATCTCAATAGTCACCCTTACGAGAGGGAAATTATAAGTTAGAGAGATATCCAAAGAAATAGATGATGAAAAATATCTTCCATACTGTTATACCAAGTACCTAAAAAACTTGTCCTTATGTGAGGTAAATTATATGTTTTTAAGGGTAATGATACATGGAACGTAGGAAAAATATATTTTGAGAAAAGAATATTGTTTTTAAACTTGTAAACCAAATATAACTATCAAAATTTCTTATTTAAAAGGTTTATATTTAAAATATACTTATTTTAAAATAATATTTTATGAAATGCTCTTTCTTTGAAAATAACGAAGGTTTATAAAAGGCAAAGATAAATATAGACAAATATATATATATATATATATGCTATTTTTCTTTTTAAATATGGGCCTTACAAAAAATGAGATTAATATTAAATTATATGTATATTAAAGTATATTTAAAGAAAATAACTTTAAGCATTGATTAAGATAGACATAAAAGGATAGTAACATTTAAATATAGCCCCCCCCTTAAATCAAGCAAATGAAATTTTGTGATCTTCACTATGAAATATAAATTTTTTGATAGTATAATTACTTGAAAGAAAGTAAAATCATAGAAGAATATTGAAAAAAGATATCACACCCCCCTCTTTAAATTGATGGACCAATTGAGTGCAGAAATATGCACTTACCCCCCCCCAAAAAAAAATAAATTAGAAAAAGATTAAAATTTCATGTCACAAAAGGCTCGAAGACAAATGATGTCCTTCGAAACAAAGGAAAGCAAAATAACCTAATTAAAAATAAAATATAGGGAAAATAAAGAAATTATACATAGACCGCAAGAGAAGAGAATGAATTTCAAAAAAATACATAGACGTTCCTTTCGAAGGCTTAAAAAAATATATAATTTTGAAACGGAAGAAGGGGCAGCGCCTTTCAACGATCGAAAGGAGAGAAGTCACCAGATGTGAAATGGATGTTTTGAGAACTCAACTATCTAAAACGAAATGAAGATAAGCTTTGAAGTTTAGATGGAGATGCGGATAACCTCTATGTCGAGAAGAGACCCTTGAGGGCATATGAAACACAGGCACTAAGTGGAGGTGAACTTGAGCTTTTATTTCTTGATCCTGCAAATACATAAAAGGAAGGGATGATTCTATAGGACCAAGTTATGAAAAAATGAATGAACGCTCCTGCAAGACCATGTTATGAAGAAAAAACCAGTGAACGCTCCTACAATACCATGTTATGAGAAAAATAGTGAACGCTCCTGCAAGACCACGTTAGAAAAAATAACCAAAGTTTTGCAAAATTGTTTCCTGCAATACCACATTATGAGAAAAAAATAATGAACACCCCTACAAGACCACGGTAAATAACCAGATAAAGCTCTTGCAAGACTACATTATGAGAAAGATGATTTTTGCAAAAAACTTGTTATATATTTAAAACAAAATCTATAATAGTTCCAGCTTGTAAAATAAGTGAACTTGAAAGGCAGATTTTACTTTGAAAAAAGAAACAGGAAAAGTTATTTATAAGCACCGGGTTGAAAGATCTTCAGAGAAGAGAAATCAATATTTGGAGATTCTACTAGGATCATCTGAGTGCCAACATGCCAGGTACAATAAATCATCCAAGATATCATGGGTGCCAAAAGTTTTGAGTGCCAAGGGACATTTGGAGAGAGGATCTCTACAAAATACAAGCATTGGGAGAGCTAATAGGAATAAAATGATCCATGAAATTAATCCACGAGCACTAATAAAGGATCACTTGAGTCTCTGAATAACGAAATCTCCCACTATAATAGAGAAAAGAAAACACGTTTTAAGATGAAACGGGTGTTTCTTATTACGCAACCCAAATATTTTAAAAGGAACTCTTACAAAATAAAACAACTATTAATTTTATGATAAGTAAAAGAATTTCCAATTTAAAAAAAAGGTGCTAAAAGAATAATTCGAAGAGGGGGAGAAAAATAAAATAATAAGAACCCTCCTCTTAAAATGAGCTAAAATAGCCCATAGAATAGGGTAAACTTGTTTTGAAGCAAAGGAAAAGATTTTTAATATTTTAATATTTATTTATCTATCCTGATCTGGTACCATGTTAGAATTTCACAATAGATATGCAAAGCATTACAAGAGATGAAGACAATAGTAGAACTGATTGATCTATTCCAAGTATCAACTCTGTATAAATAGCAGAGTTGATCATTGAGAGCCGTTGGATTACAACAACTCATCATACCTGATGAAGACACCACTGAGAGTTCTCCTCACACATTGAGGAGCCTTGGGCTCATTATTAACATATTTTGGTCATTTTAATAAATACTGGAGCTATACATTCTAGTAGTAATCTTCAAACTTTGATTTATAAAACATTAGGATTACTCATTTTATAATATTATCCATTGATTTATCAAAATCCTCTTTGTATTTATTTTATAATATTTTACCTTGATTGTTCAAATCCCTTTTTTTATAAACATATTTGTAGTGATTCCCTTACATTTGTCTATTATTCATATTTTTTTTTTGCTAAATATATGCTTAAAATAAACATGTAATATGATTCTAACTACCATATAAATCTTCCTATATTTAGATCAAATCAACATTAACCCCAACCCTAATCACAAAGGCTAACTATTTAAACCTAGGGTTCAAAATAATAAAAATAAAGATATTTGAAATGGCTATATTGGAGCCATTACATTGCTCACATGCTCTAAAATATTTATCTTGAAAAGTAGAAAATAATAGAAAACACGCTCAAGATCCCTCATAGAATTCCCTTTGGAAGTTTTTTCCAATTGATAAGAAACTCCTAAATTTTTTAAGACCAAAGACGATGAATTTTAGATAAAAATACAAATCTAAAATGGATACTAACTCGACCTTTCTCATCAAGTATTAGAAGCTCTATTTGTGACTATATATTTTGGATTATAATATGTTTAAAATAATATACATCAAATATAATATAAATATGGTAATGTGGTGGAAGCTCCAAATTATATACCTCTTCACAAATATGATGAACCATCTTGTAGGGCCCATAAAATCAAGGAGTCAACTTCTAACTAGAATTGATCTTTAAGGACAATTGCTTGTAGTGATGTAGGCATAAAAGACCATATCTCCTATTAAAAATTATAATGTAAAATAGTGTAGTTTCTATTTTTGTTTCAAGTAGTTTTTTGCCTAGGTCAAATTATCTTTAAGAAATTACAACACTAATCATCTTTGTTATAACAAATTATGTACTAGAAAACCTTGGAGGATCATTGAAAATAGTCTCCTATAAATGGAGGTTTTTGACCACACAATACTTCAAGTAGAGACATCTTGACGGATGAATGGTAAGAAGTATTACACCACCATTCTACTTATGTGATCCATTAAACCAAGTGATACTACTTTTCATGAATAAAACAATAAAGGTATATACCCATAAATTTATTAATAATCTCTATTTAACCTTATAGTTGAGGGTAGCAAGAAGAGGGTATACTCAATGTGGAACCACTAAAACAAAATAATTATTTATAGAAGTTATTAGTGAATATAGGATCACAATCACTCACAATGATTTTGGGTTTGCCATGTAATTTACAAATATAATAAAAAATATCCAGGAAACCTTATTTGTGGAAAGAAATGTTGCAATGCTTAGAAATGAGCATACTTGGAAATTTGACCTTGTAACACAAGGAATACCATTTTACCCTCTAATTTATAAAGGCCTTGATTTAAATCCATAGATATGTGCTCCCTTTGGTGGTTAGGGATAGGCAAGTATTGTAACAACCTAGACGATTTAACTATTTTTCCTTTTTATATTGTTACAAACCACCCTTAGACATAAAAATATTAACATATAACTTTAGTCCTTTTAAAAAAAATATTTTTTTTACCCATTTGCATGCTTTCAATAATTTTGAATGTTCAGCCAAAGGAGATGCATGCAATTATTGGAGAGCCTTTAACTTAATAGGCAAAATTTGAGGAAGATAAATTCAATCATTTTTGTAAAGCACTCCACTAGAATATAAAAAATAAGGATGCATTGATGATCCTATCTTTTTTTAATCAATGATCTATGTAATATCTAAATTAGAAATCCAATATTCCTAAAGTTGATAAAGTCATTGTAGAAGACGACTAGATATGGCATTGTAGTTGCAAAATCCTTATATTTACATGATAATCAACCATAAGATTCTTCATTTATTTATTGTATTTAATGATAAAATCATAGCTCGAGGGCTTGGTTAGAAAATTATTATATTTAGGACATTGGAGGTGTTTGTATAAGAAATTTTTAAGGCTGCTATAGTCAAGGTTGATGATAAATCAATACCCCAAAACGTAAAACCTTCATTTATCTATGGCATGCAAAACAACTAATATTTCCTTCTCATAGGTCGACCCTCCCTATTTCTTTCTCAAAGTCTAATGTGTGACCATATTGCATCAAAATAAGTCCAAAACATATGCCACAAGGATCACACTCAATGATAAAATGTTAACCAAAATTAGAGGTGGACAAAATAAGATTGGTATACATGGATTATTTGAGGGACTGAAAGGATTGAGATGCAACATAGAAAATGCATCCTTTGGAATGATACCATTGAGAGGAGTAGCAATTTTTCATAGTTGTGAATAATGGTTTTTTGCAGTAGCCTATGAGTCCTAAAAATCATGAAGTTATTTAAGAAATCTATGTAAGATCCACTATTGCATAACTTTGATATTTTTAGAATCTACATTTAATAATTACTAAGATACCATATATAATAAGTGTTCTAATTCTTCAACCTAAAACGAATATTTTGACCATTTTACAAAAAAAAATCCCTTTTATAATAAGTAAATAACTTTATCTATATGATACTATAAATTTAGATATCATCATTGAAAACCAAAATAAAATTGTGAAGGAAAGGATGAAATATAGAGTTAATGAGACTTTGGAAAGTGGAAGGAGAATTAATGAGATTAAAAGGCATAACTAGAAATTCATAATGACATTCATGTATACAAAAATTAGTCTTAGGGATATCCTCTCCTATAATACCAATTTGATGAAACCTAGAGTGCAAGTCTAGTTTTATCAGATATCTAGCACCATGCAATTAATTCATTAAGTAATCTATAACAGAGATAGTAAAATTATCTTCAATGGTGATCATGTTGAGAGGATGAAAATTAGGACACATGAACTATGAGTCATCCTTACATTGTACAATCACCACTTAAGTGGACTACGGACTAATACTTGTGTGAATGATCCTTTCTCTAATATTTCTTAAACTAACTTATCAATTTCTAACTTTTAGAGCTAGGGATATTGATAAGCATGCATATTAAGAGGTCAAATTCCTAGTATTAAGTGTATGGTATGATGATGTGCATGCTTAGAAGGAAGACATATGGGCTCATTAAAGACCATAGCTAGAATAAATGACTCAAAATAATGAACCTCCATATAATTAAATTTGGAAAATAATCCATAACAACCTCTCTTAAGAATATTGAATTAAAGTACTGATATACAATCTCAATAACTTTCTTGTATTACTCTATATAAATTTATATGTGCTACATAAATCAATCAACATATTGGCTTGTTGTCATTAAATAAATTCTTGTACCCTGATAGTATGGTTATCTTGGATGCCTATAAGAGTATGATTTGAGAGAGCCATGGTATCATAATTATTTTTTTCTTCATATACTTCTATTGGTTATTTATATTGTAGTAAATATTCATCTTGATACATTATTGTGTCTTCACTTTTAAATTAAAAGTTATGATATTCTTCATAGGTTTGATCATTGGGGCTTCTAAAATAAGGTTTAAAATATAAAAATCCTTTGGAACACTCATTATTATAGTAAGGAAGATGAGAGTTGAAGCCATATCTATATGATAAAAATCTTGTAGGTTTTATTCTATTTCCAAAGATATACTATGAGCATTGTAAAGAGTATATAGATAAAACATGTTGACTTCCTTATAATTTTATTCTTAAGAACCTAGAAAAAATTTGAGACCATCATAGTAAGATTTATTTAGTGTATATAAGTGAAGATACTTGTGAATATAGAGCAATACTCCACTATTTCTATTTTCTTTACTTGCATAAGATAAACCAAATTTTATGTAGAATATCCTTTGTAAAATATTCAATCAAGTTCTTTGAAGTCAGGCCATAAAAGAGGATCCCCATGTTAGCATACTTACCACAACAACCATTAGTGATATTTGATTCCCAACTTAGAAGCTAATAATATGATAAAAATTATTTTAGAAACATATTATAGATGGAGAAATATTTTCATCATGGCCATCCATCAAAGGTGGGTATGTCGATTCAAGGAACATGAATATCATAAATCCATTTAGTAAAATTAGAAGCACTTCATGCTATGGAATCCAAATCAAAATCAAATCATAGGTCATAAGCACCAAATATTGAAGGACTATGACCAGGTGGTAGTTGTAGAATAATACTAGTATTTGGTGCTTGATGATTGATCATAGGTTACTATTTATTGGTTTGTTTTGAACCTTAGACAAGATAAGACATAGTGGTAGATATTTTTAGTATTTGTTTGATGTTATCAAATGGCATGGCTATGGAAGTAGTCAATTTGTCTTCATCACTCAAGGACCTGACAATGGAAGTAATTGTTTGTTCTTGATTCAAAGAATATGTATGAAGACTAGAGTCAATAGTAGTAGAAATAGGAATACCAATTGAAGGGATAGTGGATAGTTTATTCCTTCTAAAATACTTTAAGCATGTTCTTGGTGCTACCCTAGACTCTACTATTCTTACAAATAGATTATTTTATTTTTGAAATCTGTACATCACATTTCTTACTGTTACAATATAGCCTTGGTAATAGATTGTTTTTATATGTAAAATCATATTATTTATTTATATCATGACATTATATATAGATATACATAGTCAAAGTGGATCTAGAATTTCATAAAATATGCGACCTTGTTCTTCATTACATAAATAATCCTTGTATGACATAGGTTCCCTCTAACAAGACCACAAATCCTATTTGATATAAATCTAGATTGATTATCTACATTCTCTAATCTTGCAATCATGTTCATTCTATATATAGTCCCTTTTGACCTTTCTTGGTGGTTTCTTTATTCCCTAGTGTTATGTGAGAATATATTATATGGTGATTATTGCATGGGATCTATTTGATATTTTAAATAAAATTTTCCAATTTGTATGTATCATATCCAAAAGTACAATAATCCTACTATTAGAGAAAATAACATTTAGATAATCCCAACGGATTCCTGCATCATTTTCCATATAAGGCTCGATCACTAACCAATATGATAGATTATCCCAACAGAGTCCTACATCATTTTCCATATAAGGCTTCAAATTGTGCTATAACTAATGAAGCATGATAATTGTTATTGTATACGAATTCAACTAGGTATAGATAATATTTCCATTTAATATGTTGGTCCATACAATATATTCTTAGCATATATTATAGTAATTGATTCACCCTCTTAGTCTATCCATCTATCTCAGGGTGATAAACCAAACTAAAATAATGTTTAGCACCCAATGCTTGATGCAAAGCTTACCAAAATATTTGATGTAAAACCTGAAACTCTATTAAAGATTATAACTTCTAGAAATGCATGTCGTATCATGATATCCATGGTAAACTTACTTTCTATAACAAAAGCATCATCCTAAATATTTCCAAGTATGAAATGTGAAACTTTGGTTAACTTATGTATATTTTATGGTTGCTAGTCATGCTTAGTTTCTCTATTGCGGTTTGTGACCACAGTGTTTTGCTTGTAGGGGGTCTTGCTGGTATATTACACTCTCTTATGGGTTTTGCATTATCACTCTTATTTGGGGTAGAGAGTCAAATGCTGACCCAATCTTGTACGAGTGATCCTTGGTTATTGTAGTGTAGTGGAAAATTCTAGTTGTTGATCCATTGGTTGGCTCTAGCTCTCCTTGGAGGGAGTGTTGGGTGGCTACATTTCTTGGGTTGTTTTCTAGATTTGAGGACTTGGTCAGATTGTGCAACATTTCTTTTAGGTTTTATAGTTTCATGTTTTTTATAGATTTTTAGGGAGAGGAAGGCGCCATCTACCAATACAAACCCATTGGGATGAGCTTGGCATGGTGTTTGGTTACAAAAATTTAATGTTGTTATATTTCTTGACTTTAGATCTGATGAATTGGATGCTCTAGTTATATGGTGCTTAGATGGATCTGTTTCTAGGGTTCTCTACCAGTAGTGGGTCTATGGTTTTTTTGTACCGCTTTCTTTGGGTTTGGTAATTTCTTTTTGTATTTGGTTTTTCCAAGGAGATAAGACGAAATACCGACCCAAATTAGTTCGGGTGAAATTGGGTTGTTATGCTATGATGGTTTTCAGCTTTTGACCTCATGTCTCTGGTGTGTTTCCTAGCTTTGATATTTTACAAAAATCTATTTCTTTGGTTAAAACAGTGGTGGTGTGTTTGATACTACGGTTATAAGGCTTATTTTTTTGGAATCTTACCCTTCTCCCTCTCAGGTGTGGTGCGGAATGTTGCTATCTCCTTTTTCTTGTACCTAAGAGTGGTTGTTCTTGTTTTGTGGATCTTGCTTTGATTTAGGTGGCTCATAGTTTTTTACTTTATCTATCGAACCGTTGCAAGTGTAAGCATCCTATCCTTTGTTGGACGGAGTTATTTGCTCCTAATTTTAGTTTTATCCCATTAGACATGTGTGGTGTTCTTTCCCATATAGGACATTTAGTTCATATTCTCTAGGTATTTATTGTTGTACTTTATGTAGGAGGGTTGGTGGTTGGTTTATTTGACCTTTTCTTCTCTTTGGTGGGTTATTGTTTTGGGTGTAAAATATATTTCTCCTGTTAGAACTTGTTTTTGGGTAACCCTTTTGGAGCTGTTTGTAATTGTTGTGGGATCCTCTCAAAACCCTCAGGTTCAAGGATCCTTAAAATCCCTTCTTTACATAATCAAAAAAATTACCTTAATGCTCTTTATTTTTAATTATAATTTAATAATTTTTATATTTAGTTTAGAACAATTAAAAATATTTATATATCTAAAAAAATAAAATAAGTATTTTTATTTTTATTTAAGGGATGATTATTCTCTTTTTGATAACTTGGTGACATGGAGCTATCTATCTATCTATCTATCTATCTATCTATATATATATATATATATATATATATATATAAAAGCCTTAAAAGGAGATGTTACATAAGAATAAATAATTAAAAACAATGAAAAATAACTTTAATGTTATAAATATTATCTAACCCTATTATCCATCTAAAATAATTTTTCATCATATAAATTTTGAAAAATAATATATTTTATATATCCTTTAAAATAATTTGGAAAAAGAAGACTCCTTATGCTTCCCAAGGTTCGAAAGGAAAAAATATTATGTCTTTTGGTCCGGTGGTTGATGATTCTAATGTTGCTTATTTGATTGAGAATTGTCATTCTCCTCCTCCTAAGTCCCCTCCATGTGGTGGAAATTTGGATATTGTGTTAGCAGGGGACTTTGTTTAATTGGGGAAGGATATTCCTCTATCAAACTCTTTTCAGGGCCTAGAATGCTTCAAGGCAAAAGAGGCTCCTATTCAAAAAACTCCTTTGAAGGTGGCTTCTCCCATTGCTTCAGCATCCTCTCTGATTGGGCGTATTCCAGAGTCGATTGGGTCTCAAAAGCATGTTATTGAAAAGGGTTCTCCAGGATCAAAATAAAGAAACCTTTGTAAGAGACCTATGGATGTTGGTTTTCCTAAGAATGTTGGTAGGTTGCCTTCTAAGTTCGGTAGGAAGAGGTCCACCGATGTGGCATTGGTAGATGGTTTCCAAGCCCATCTTATTACTAAAGGTGATAATGGTGAAAAACAACTCAGATTGGAGGGAAACATTTCCCCATAAGCTAGGGGAATTGGTCAGAAAATTTTCTTTTAATTGGCCATGAATATTTACTCATTGAATGTTAGGGGGATTAATAGTGCCTCCAAAAAATTTCTTCTTGCATCCTTACATAAGGAGAAACTCCCTGATATTTTATGTATACAAGATTTGAAACTCGAGGCTTTGACTTGGGATGTCACTCATAAGTTAGTTTGGAAATATGTCGGTTTTATGGCTTCAGAAGTAGTTGGTTCTGCAAGAGGTCTCCTATTTTTTTGGGACACGTCCAAGTTTGAGGGCCATGTTATTTCGTCATCTAGTAGAATTATCAATATTATTTTTTGGTGCAAATCCTCTCGTAGATGTTGGGTGATGTCAAACATCTATGCACCTAATTACTATTCTGATAGACATAGATTTTGGTCACTCCTGTTGGACATGATGGGTTTTTTTCTGTATGAGTCTTGACTAGTGGTGTGAGATTTCAATTCTCCTCTTTCCCTTCTAAAAAATGAGGAGACAATACTGTGGATGATAGAAGCATTTCAGATTTTCATGATTTCATAAATCAAGTTGTTCTTTGTGACATTTACCTCACAGGTGTGAAGTTTACATGGAGTAATCAAAGAATAGGTAATGGTTTTATCTTGAGAAAATTGGACAAAATGTTAGATTAACATTCTTCTATAGACTTATTCGAGGGTGCCTCCTTACATGCTCTTCCTCGTATTGGATCGGATCATAATATGTATACACCAAAATAACACCAATCCAATTATGTGACTGCAAACACTGATTGCATTGACACACACAGCCCCCAAGGCAGCCCCCAGAGGTTAAACAGTGGTCCTAACCACTCTCATAGTAGTTTTGGAAGGTCAAGAGTCAATTTGGCACCTTCAGGAACTTTGCTCAATACTCGTTTCACCTAGGGACGATTTCAAACTGGGATTCGCCCCACCCAGGGATGAATAGCAGTATTCACTCTAGGGTGGGACGAATAGCAGGTTTGACAAGAAAAAAGTCAAATATTGACAAATGGTAGCTCAAATCCACCACTTAACACTTCCTTCATCACATGGGATTGTGGGTGAGCATTTTTTAGAATTAGAGGCAGTTGCAAGGGCAGTCATGAAGTCCCTAATCAGGGAGGAATCTCCTTCCCCCTAGGAAGGCATGATTGCCAAGTGGTGCCTCTGCATGCCCAATTCAAGAGACCTCTAGGTCTATAAATTGGTGATTTTCCTTACCCCAATATAGAGAGAAGGAGCATTTTTGAGAAACGAAGTGTTGTCGTTTTACTTCCTCATATGCCCTTGTTTGATTTGCACCTTTCACATCCTTGATCTCTTTTAGAGAGGAGGTCATTGGGTGACCATTGGAAGGTCAAATCTTGAGCCTAAAACCCGACATTTTGCCATAGCATACCACCCAATTTGCCAACAACACTTTACAAGATATTTTGGACCCATCCCAAGTGGATTGGTGCTGAAATCGAGCCCCAAATGGCAGGTGGTCTGCCTAGGGCGCCCCACCCCCCTGCACTACTGTAGATATAATCGTCCCATTTAGGAGCGAATAGGAATCTATGGCAGATTTTACTTCTGTCATTTTATTTTGCATTTCACCTTATGCCACTTAGATAGTTTGCAATTTCTATTTCATAACATTTTGAGCAAATCTTATCATGTTTCATCATTTTTTCGTCTTTACTAACTTGCAGAGGGCATCATCAAAATATCGGTGTTAGAGGCCAAATTGGGGAAATCTGACCATCTGGCTCATCCTAAAATACCCCCAATTAGCTAACCCCCACTTCTTTAGGATATTTGGAGTTGTCCAGATGTGACATTTTGAGCAGTGTTATCTAGCGTTTTGTTGTAGGTCTATTCGTCCCGCCCCGGAGTGAATTCAAATCTATGAGGAATTTCCTGACTATTTTATTTGTAGTGTTTCCTTTGTGAGGTCTTGATGCCCCTGTCAAATTTTTAGATCTTTTGGATATGTGTTAGTTATCATTTTATCTATTATTTGCATGCACTAATCGTAGGCTTGGGGATTGCATGTTTCATCTCATCTGCAGGTGCTACTGACCATTTCTTGTTTCCTCAAGCATAGGATCTAGATGTTAAAGGAGAAAAAAGGAGTCAAGACTCATCAACGCAAGTGGCGATGATGTTTTGGTCCACCCATATTACATGTGGGCATGCAAAAGAAGGATGGCTATCCATGGATGTAACCAAGAAACAAATTTAACGCTCCTCGCCCCTAAAAAGGGAGGAGGCAAATTGTAACCAAATTCTAAAACATATCAATAAAAGAAAGGGTTGTTTTTCGTATTAGCTTTTCATTTGAGTTTCAATTCATTTATGCTTTTCCCATTTCATGCATTTTCAATTTGTAGGACTTAGCGTTAAGTTTAGTTCCGTTTTGCATCGTACTTGGAGCTTTTTTTTTTTTTTTACGTATCCTTGTGCTTTCAGTGGCAATTATGGTGGGACACTGTCCTCTATTTTTTAGATCAAAAATCTGATCAAAACTTGCTTTTTTCTTGCAAGTATCATTTTTTTTTAACGCGGGACTGTTGTTCGTTCCAGTTTATGGAAAATACAAAGATGGAATTCATCTTACCCAGGGAGGAATGGGAATGCACCCCACCCTATGATGAATTTAGTTCTGTTATTCATCCTATCCAGGGATGAATAGCTCTCTATGTAGTTTCAGTATAGAAACTCAGAGCCAGCAGATTCGGGCAGAGAAGAGGTAAGGATTCTAAACTTTCCTTGTCATTTTTTGTTTTTAGCTTTTTTGTTTTTAGGTTACCTGCTTGCTTAGGGAAAGTTTTATTTTACTGCTTGCTTATTTCATTTTTGCAAAATAAAAATAACCCCACACATCACGTGGCAAATTAAACACCAAAGAGCTAGTCGTAAAACTCCAGCCCTTGATCAAGACCAATGGTGGATTTCATCACCACCTTGGCTTGAGTTTTTGCATCCATTACCCCAATTGCTACTGTTGCTAGACGTAAATCCTGATGAAATCTGATCGAGTGTAGCTGGGGTGATTCCTAGCACATGAGGATAAGTCTTCTATGGTAGGTGTCATAAATAGGGTGATTCCCCTTTTGTACCGCCTACGTTCCATGTACCATCTGCTCTCACATATCTATAGTTTCTCTCATTTAAGGGCGAGTATATAGAGAAGTTGGTATATCG
Source organism: Wollemia nobilis (assembly GCA_028583015.1). NCBI lineage: Eukaryota > Viridiplantae > Streptophyta > Pinopsida > Araucariales > Araucariaceae > Wollemia > Wollemia nobilis. The sequence goes on from JAQPPZ010016612.1 coordinate 3,328,337, forward strand.
GCCTGGCAATGGTATATCGAAGGGGCGACCATTTTTGGGAGTCATAAGAGCCATCATATTGCATTTAAACGTTATTTACAAAAACCTTCAAAAACAAAAAGAAAACAAAAACCAAAACACACTAAACCAGGTTTAAGACACACTTTTAATCTTTAAACGAGATAATTATTGCATTGTGTGTGTGCTATTTTTTGTTTAGTGTAGCATAAAAATCATAAAAAGAGATAAAAACCTACATCGCTTGTAGAAATACACCACCATGGTGTACACCCGTAACCAAGACCAATCAAGGGTGGAAGCTGCGAAGAGTGTACAAGGGGGCACAAGTCGCATCCGCTACAGCCCCAAGGACTTGGTCATTCCACCTTGGCGGTCTAACCCTAAAGTGAGTCCACACGTTCCATTTCAGAATGGGACTATAGAGGCACCACTTTGAGGGACACACCTGTTCGTCATAGCCCCTTTTAGGAGGAGTCCTTACATGTGGTGCTCAACATAGACAAGAAGGCTCCCTTAGAAGCTTGATATGAGTGGCCACCATGCGATGAAGCGCTAGAGCAGCATAGGGTCCGTGAGGAGAGGCCACATGATTATGGCATCCCTACTTTACCCCCCATCACTGTTAGAACCAATAGACAAAACCCAGAGCACAAGGCTCTCCAAACAGGGTGAGCCAACTCTGCTCACCTCTTTCATGCATATGAGAGGAAGCATGAGGAATACCATCACATTCTTCAGGAGCAATATACAATGTGAGAGCCATGCACTTCTAAATCTGCTATATACCATGATCACCTACTGAGGCTAGAGCCTTGGGTAAATGCCACCAACATCGATAGAGGGAAGTGACCTATTGAGATATCGGATCATCGTGACCAAGGTAAGTGCATAGGAGATGCATACAGGCCTCCTAGGCTCAATATGGTAGAACAAATCAACCTAGCAGTCGCTAGACATGCCACCCACCAAGAACAGATCACGTGGCTTCAGCAAGACCAATAGCAGCTAGAGCATCTATATCGCCTTAGCAAAAAGTGCATTTAGTGCTAAACAGATGAGCTACTCCATAACTCAATGCCTGAGAGGGTTTCGACCCCTTGCACCCAAATAGCGAAACCGTATGAGAGGTGCAACCCATTGGTGCGAGATAGGTCTCCATGACCTTACCAAGTGCTACCTCTGAGACCTCCTAGACCTGAGTAAGAGGCCACTCCTTGAAACAATTATGGGTACCCTCCATGGGGACCCACCCAGGGTCATAGGTCTCATCTAAAGACTCCTCAAGAAGCTTACGAGGAGTATGAGCAAGAAGGAGAGTAGGCCAAAATGCCCTACCAAGGTGGATGGGTTGCTATCCTGCCACCCCTCTATAGGCCTCAAGTCTTCCGCAACCCACAATAGGAGCAAACTAAAGAGGAAGAGATTAAATCTTCAGATGCATATAAAGCACTTCTAGAATATTTGGAGTCTATGGAAACCAAAACTTATGGGCCCCAAAAGCCCATGTTATGCCAACTCCATAGTCATCCTGTGCATCCGTCAGTGCCAGCACCCCCTTCCCCTGAACACTTTAAGCTACCTCATTTGGCAATCTTTAGAGGTGAGGAGGATGCCCAAGAGCATGTGACGAGATTCCTGAGCCAATGTTTTGACATTCAGGACAATGATGCTTTGTTATTAAGAAAATTTATAACCACATTCGTAGGCCCTACTTCGGATTGGTTTACTCAATTACCAAAGCAAAACATTAACAACATAGATCAGTTAGTGGATGCGTTCCTCGAATGCTTTGCCTTCAACACCAAGAAGAAGGCATCACTAAGTGACTTATCCAGCCTCAGGCAGTATGAGGAAGAAACCATGGCGGCCTATGGGAATCGATGGAGGACTTTGCTTTCAAAGCTACCATACCTCCCTCCTATGTATGACCTCACTCAAATGTTATCAAAGAGCTGATTGAGATCGATATATGTGCTATTGCAACTACAACAATATGCCAACTTAGAAGAAGCTCTGGTGCAAGCCAGGATCATTGAAGAGATCAAGATACAAGATGGCAAGATAGCCAAACCTAAGAAAAAAGAGTGGACTAAGAACACTAAAATAGGGACCACACAACAGAAACCCGCTACGGTCAATCAAGTTGCTATCAATGTCCCTAAGCCTGCACAAGCAACACAACCCCAAAAGGCTAACTATTAGGTGATGCCTCTTAACAACTATGATAGAGAAAATCAAATGCAAGAACAAAGTTAGCAGCGTCGGCCTAGGTGACAATACACACCCTACATAGAGTCCAGGGACTCCCTATTTTATCACTTGTTAGCAGAAAATTTGATCAACCTACCAGAGATTCAAACCATAGACCCCAATGCTCCCAAGCCTAAGGGGTACAAGGAGGACTTGTACTATAGGTTCCACAGATGGCAGGGACATGACCTAAATGCCTGTTGGAAGTTTAAGGGCTTAGTGCAATATCTAATTGATAATAAGACACTAACGGTGGATAATCTTGTGGCACCAAGCAATCAACAAATGGAGGTCTTTAAGGACCCCTTGCCTACTCATGCTCCATAGGAAAAGACCCTACAAGTTAATGAGGTCACATAGAACTGCCCCATGCAAGGGTATGTAGGGATGATCAGTATAGTGACTCAAAATAGGAGGTACCCGAGCACAAATGCTCCTACGACAGCTGCAGGAGAGGTGCCAACGATTTCACAACCGCAACATCACCTTGCACAACCTCCTCTGCCTAGACTAGTAGCCACACTTCAGACCAAACTCACTCAGAGTTTGAGGACCACCTAGGCTAGGCTCTCCATATATGAACTCATACAACAATCAACGCACCATCGAGAGGCTCTAATGGAGATATTGAAAGCCATCGAGTTGTAGCCCCATAAAACAAATTCTTTCAACAACTTCATGGGATATGTCAAACGATACACTGATCCAGTCATCAAATTTTGAGAAGATGAAGAGAAATCAATGGTTGATGACATGGCGGATCCACCCCTGCACGTTATCATGCGGGTCAATGGGATCCCATATAAGAGGGTGTTGATAGACACTGACTTGTCCAGTAATATCATCACAACCATGGCCCTAAAACATCTGAAGTTGCCCTCATCTCACATCATAGCTTCCACCTACACTCTGCGAGCATTCAATGATGCAATATGCTTGATAGTTGGCACAATAGTCCTACCCATCCAAGTGGGACAAAAGACTATACCCACATTGTGCCACATATTGGAAGGTGATATGGCCTACAATATCTTGTTGGGTTGGCCATGGATCATGGACATGAAGTGTGTCCCTTTGATAGCTCACTAGTGCTTAAAGTATACATTTGAATGGGAGGTGCATGTAGTCCCGGTAGACTTAGAACCCTTCAAGTATTGTAGTGCGGTGTAGTTGATGCCACAATCGACCCTCCCATCAATGCATTTGGATTTCCAATTGAATCCATCTAAGCAGGGTTTGATTCTACAGGCATCCCTATTAGCAAGTTCTTCAAAACCCTAGTTGGGTCCATATTCATCGTCTGGTCCACCAACGATGCCACCTATGGGGGCCAAATAGAAGGACAAAGGGAAGAAACCTTTGGAGGAGGTGCAACCTCTGTAAGAGACACTACCATCAATATCAACTATCTGAATGAAAGTTGAGACTCCTAGTTCACCCGACATAAAGTGGAATCAGGGAGAACTTTCGTTCCCTCCCCCTCAACCGCCAACAATCACCATTGAGATGGCCAATACGGGCCTGGGGGAGTATCTGGTGTAGAATATTGTAGCAACACCCGCACTGGAGTCCATGTAGGACATGGGGAGACCTCGCCTCCCCATCGACACTATTGTTCCCATAGGTTACCTGCCGAACCAGACAAACTTTGTGTATGGGGGCCTTGATCATGGCATTGCACCATGCACGCAAGAGGATGAATATGAAGAGCCTTTTTCTGAAAATGTCAACTATTTGTGTAAACTAAACTTTGCTCTAAGATACCTTGGCCAATGCGATTGGCATGGATATGGGTTAGGTAGATATGAGCAAGGGGTACGTGTTCTTTTCCAACCAAGATACCAAATGCCATATGATAAGTTAGGAGGAGGGTTCAACCACCCTTTGCCCTTGGACATCTTGGTGGAGAACATGCAAGGCCTAGGGATAGGCAACAAGATGGGTTTGGCATCAGATCCGTATGCCAACCCTAACATGACATATACATTGAGGGGTTATCTCCCATTAACGACAATCAACCTTGTTGACCCTTGCAATCCCTTCCCTTCGCTCGAGAGAGGAGAAAGCTCAAGGGCTCATTTTCAAGGATGGTTTGGAAAATGTCAAGAAGGGTCCTCAGAGGATGAGTCAGAGTATAACCCATTCAAATCAAATAGCGATCACTCACAAGTGATCCCCATGGATGATTATCAATAAAACCTCTTGACAATGATCCCTTTAGATGCTCCAATTGAGCAAGCGCCACTCCAATACAATCAAGCCCCACCACAAAGAGCGAAACAACCCCGATGGAGACACATCAATTTTCTTGAGCAAGATGAGCCTTTAATGCCGCAAGCAATTGTTAGAGCCAACAAAGGCCTTTGGATCTCTGATAATGATTATGAAGATGATACTGAGATGGCATATCTCAATCACATGTGATAGATGCAGCCACAATATCCTTTAGAGATCAATGACATATTTGAACAACTGAACATAGTGCCAGCACATGAGTGGTATGTAGACCCAGCACGGTGGGAACAAGTGTTGAATCCACCACTTTGGGCAGACGAAGGACACCTTCCACCCAGAGACCCTATAGCAACAATAGTGCCGAGGGCAGACCCTGTTCTCCTATCCATACATAGGGCCGATCCATTCGTGCCAATACCTCTAGAGCCAGATTCAAAGCACAGAGAACATCCAAAATGTTCGAGTCATGACACCCATGGTAATGGAGACCAAAATCATTTCATCAACATGATCTCCATTGATTTAACCGCCCCCATCCACAACACGGTCGATCTAGCATAGTCATTGAATCTAGACATAGATTCCATAGACTAGGATCGCATAAATTCACCTCCATCCCCATCAGAGTACTGGCCTTTAGGTGAGATGCTTCATCTCACCCTAGGGCAAACTCAGGATATCTTCCATGCTGAAGAGGAACCCGATGTTCCTAACAATGATTTAAACTTGGCAAATGATATCCACTTGATCCCAACTCCACACCAGTTGGAGGATGGATCCCACATGTCGATCGAGGAGATGACTGACGTAGACATTGGCTCGGATCTAATGAATCAATATATTATCAAGCTAGGGGTAATTTTATCCCCTGAAGAGCAAGCCAACTACATTGCCCTTCTCAAAGAGATGAAGGAAGTTTTTGCATGGTCGTACAAAGACATGCCGAGACTAGATCCATAGCTAGTCATCCATAACCTAACGCTTGATCCGATAGTCAAGCCAGTTAAGCAAAAAATACATAAGATGCACCCAACAGTGGCCTTAATGGTCAAAAATGAATTACAAAAGCTATTGGATGCACAGTTTGTCATCTGCATGGATTATCCGCCATGGCTGTCCAACATGGTGCCCGTCAAGAAGCCCGACGAGAGGATTCACATATGCACTGATTTTTGAGATATAAACAAAGTGAGTCCTAAGGATGATTTCCCCTTTCCAAGCATCAATGCATTGGTAGATGCTATAGCAGGTCACAAAATGCTTTCCCTCATGGATGGTTTCTCGGGATACAATCAGATTTGTATCAATCCCGAGGACCAACTAAAAACAGCATTCACAATGCCTTGGGGGACATTTTGTTATAAGGTCATGCCTTTTGGCATTAAAAAAATTGGCACCACTTACCAACGTGCCATGATGTACATCTTCCATGATTACATGAATAAAACTTTGGAATATTACATGGATGATTTGTTGGCCAAATCTCTTTTGCAGCCAGATCATCTCGATGACTTAAGCAAGATCCTCGATCGCCTCATGGAACATAAAGTTAGACTAAATCCCATGAAGTGTGTATTTGGTGTCACATCTGGAAAAATATTGGGTTTCATAGTCTCAAAGCAAGGCATCGAGGTGGACCCAAACAAAGTCAAGGCAATCCTTGAAATTCTTCCCCCAACTACCATCAAGCATCTCAAAAGCTTGCAAGGAAAGGTCACATCAATCAAGCGCTTCATAGCACAGCTATCTAACAAGTGCTGACCCATGAACAAATTATTGCATAAGGGGGTAGCATTTCACTGGGATGACGAGTTCCAGTCAGCCTTTGATGACATTAAACAATACTTGGCTTCATCGCCAGTATTGGCACCACCTAGACTAGGAATGTCGTTCTACTTATACATCTCAGCTACTGAGGTAGCATTGTGTGCCATGTTAGCCCAGAAAAATGAACTTCACAAAGAGTAGGCTACTTACTATCTTAGCCGCACCCTAGTCAGTTATGAACTTAACTATGCATACATTGAGAAACTCTGCTTGGTAGTGGTGTTTGCTACCAAAAAGCTACACCATTACATGCTGAGAAACAAGACATATGTTGTGTCTAAGGAGAATCCATTGTGGTACATGATGAGTCATACTTATCATAATAGCCGCACGGAAAAATGGATCATGTTGTTGATGGATTTTGACATAGAGTTCATTGGACAAAAATCCATAAAATGCCAAGTCATAGCCAATCAACTAGTAGAGGCTCCTCTCAAAGATGATCAACCTCTGACCATAGAACTACCCGATGATGGGGTCTTCCATGTCTCAGAATCACCAGATTCTAATGAGCCTGAGTCATAGGCCGACATAACCCTATTTTTTTATGGTTCTAAATGTGAGCAAGGTGGTGGCATGGGAATAGTATTCTTCACACCGCAGGGCACTCCAATGCCTCTGTCATTTAAATTAAATTTCCCATGCACCAACAAAAATGCAGAGTACGAAGCCTTGCTCATAGGTCTTCAAACAACAATCACCATGAACATCAAATGATTGAATATCTTTGGTGATTCGTTGTTAATCATCAACCAAGTCAAAGGGGTATTCCAATGCAAATGCCCAGTTCTACAGGCCTACAAAGCCCTTGTGGACAAATTCCTGGTAAATCTTGAATGGTACAACATCGAGGCACTCCCTCGGTCATCAAATTGTTTTGCGGATACTATGGCCTCCTTGGGATCCTTAATCCTGTAAGATATTTCTGGTGATATGACAACCATTCAAGTACAAACACTATCATAATCCATGATGGAGTGTACAAGTTCTGACTTAATGCCAGGAATCCACATGATCCAAATTGAACCACCTCAGGATAGGTTCTCTCGAATCCATGATTGTTTGAACCATGCCAACTGGGGGTCCTTGTTCTCCCCTACTCCCCTTAATAGCAACACAATGCTATTCTTACAAGTTCTTTCCTTCTCAACTTTTGCTAGGGATGAACTTCAAGAGGGATTGGCCATTCAGATAGTTGAGGTTTTAGATCAGCAGGATTGGTATTCACCCATAAGGGACTACCTCAAGTTAGGTAACCTCCCACTTGGATTGATGCATGCCATGAAACAAGCATTCAAACAAAAAGTGGCTAAACATGTCTTTTTAGGAGACATTTTGTACCGTCACAGCTATGAAGGAATCCTCCTCCATTGCTTAGACCAGTAGGAGTCCACTTGGGCAATCGCCCAAGCACATGATGGTACATGTGGTGGCCACTTCAGTGGTATGGCCATCGTAAAGTGCATTCTCCACATGGGCTATTATTGGCCATATTTAGAGTGATATTGTTGCACATATGTAAGGAAGTGTGTGAAATGTCAACACCATGCTAATTTGACACATGTACCTTCCCAGGCCTTGTAGCCGATTCAATCGAATTTGCTTTTTGCATAGTGGGGCTTAGATCTAATCGAAAAGATCTCCCCTGCATCGTCAAGTCATCACACGTTTATCATAACGACCATAGAGTACTTCACCAAGTGGGTGGAAGCGGTTTCGCTTACCTCTACTATAGGACCCCGCATTGTGGAGTTCATTTTACATAACATCATGTCATTTTGGTATTCCATCCAAAATAATCTTGGATAATGGGACGTCATTCAATAACAAAGATGTGCATGCTTTGACCATAAAGTACAAAATTCAGCACAGTTTTTCAACACCCTATTATTCGTAGGCAAATGGGCAAGTAGAGGCATCAAACAAAATGCTAGTTGCCATCCTCAAAAATATAGTCGCAAACAGTCATAAGGATTGGCACATTCAGATCCTACTTGCCTTGTGCGCCTATCGCACTAGCATTCAGACGCCCACTAGGGCAACTTCATTTTCACTCGTGTATGGATTCGAGGCAGTCATGCCTCTCGAGTTGGAAATTCCTTCCCTGCGCATATCAATGAAAGAGTTCATCGATGATGACACCATGCAATAGACCCGATTAGACCAGCTTACGTTGCTTAACAAATGACACATTAATGCTCTCGAGCATTTGCATATCTATCAACAACGACTTAAGAAATCATATAACATGAAAGTTCACCTAAGGGCCTTTCAAGTTGGTGACTTTGTCTTAAAAGAGAATCAACATAACTCTAGTTTGTCATCCCATATAAGGTACAAGTTCATGGCAAACTAGTTAGGTCCCTATGTAATTGATAGTAAAATAGGACCTGGAACATACCGGCTAGCCTCTCTTGACGGAATCAAGGAACTAGAACCCTTGAACATCAGTCATTTGTGGCCATTCCATATCTAGAGGAGCCACAGCCCAACCAAAAAGCTCCAAGGATTCCCATAATCGCTTGGTCAACCCAAAAATCTCCAAGGATTCCCATAATCGCTTGGTCAACCCAAAAATCTCCAAGGATTACCATAATCGTTTAGTCAACCCATAATGCTCCAAGGATTCCTACAATCACTTGGTCAATCACAAATGCTCCAAGGATTCCCACAATCGCTTGGTCAATCCCAAAATGCCCCAAAGGTGCCCATTATCCCTTTGGTCAAACCAAAAGCTCCAAGGGTTCCCACAATCACTTGGTCAAAAGTAAGAAAATTCAAAAGCAATAAAATCATCAAAAATAACAAAAATTTGCATCTCATTTCCATGCATGCTCAAAATCATCACAACAATAAAGAGCTCTTTTTGCATCTCACCTCCATACCCACAAAAAAAAAAAAATCAATCCCTCAAAAACACAATAATATATAATTGCATTAGGCATCACATCCATACATTGCATATTTGTGGTCATACAGGTCAAAGGCACCATAGACTGTAATTACTCCGCCAATCCATCTTGTTCCACATTTCTCCATTTTTGTAAACAATCCATCAAAAATAAACGCCATTCACATCATTTCACCATATCATAGTCAGTTGTCTTCTAATGTATCTAAATTTTTAATCATTCAGCTGTCATTAGCTTTCTAACCATGTACTGTACAAAGTCAGATAGATTTTACAAAGGTAGAGTTCTACTTGGATCACACCTTGTTACATAACATCCCAACACAAATTAAAACACATAAAAATTCCCAAGTTGTGTGAGTGAAATATGAACCCTACAAAGCAATCTAGGTCACCATAAGTGAAACGGTTATCTTGCTCATCCCCTTGTGCAAACGACCCCAAGAATGCTAAGATTTGGCAAAAGGACAAGCATCTTCCCTACCCAATTCCCCAAGAATCCCAAGTTCTCAAAAGTTGCAAACATCATAATATTTTGTAAAAGTCAAAACTCCACAAATTTGACATCACCACCAAAGTGCATACATCAAAATGCACATACAATAGTGATTCTCCTCACTCGAAATTCAAATCCCTTGCTCAAAATAAAAATAAAAAATAAACAGTGATTTTTATCACTACAAAAGAGCAAGTATCCCAATACAATTGAAGAAAAGAAGGGAGTCGAACTTGAATCCCTGGAACTCTCATAATTTTGACAGGTCATGAGGCAAACCTTAGTATTGGTTTTGTGGATAGCCTATCGGTCACTAGTGGTAAACCTCCCGCATGATGATATATCTATCATATTAAATTGTGTGCAGATCAATGTTTGCATGTGGATGAGCTAGCTTATGGTATCCTAGATAACACCATAGATTAATCTGACTAAATACAAAAAAGGAGTTAGTGGAGCTAATCAGGTGATCCTCAGTATAGGTTTGGTTGACAGCCTATCTGGCACTGGTGGTATCCTGAAAAACACCACATAAATGAAGTCAATTGCACACATAGGGATGTGAAATAACTTGGTCAAAAACAAGTCTGATTCATACCTTGTTACAAAGTCTCATAAGATAAAAGTACAGTATTGGCTAGATAGTTAAAACATCTGAGTCTCAGAAAACCTTAACTACATTCTAAACCAATTGTGCTATCTTTCATCCCCACATTGCCATCAAAAAATACAAAAAAATAGCCTGTATACATAAATAAAGTTAGGTCACACAGCAATCACCCAGCACAAAAAGCCATAAATTCTAAACAGTCTATGGTGCGACCGCAAAAAAATCACAAATTCAATTCATCCATTCTATTTGCATATCATATAAATTAAAAACATTTGCATTTCATCAAAATATATGAATCCATCAATATAAATTAACATGCATACATCCATGTTCATCAATCATCATGCATAACATCAAATCATGGCATGTGCACAAATAAAAGAAAGTCATTTGTATATATCATCAAAAATACCCATAGGCTACAATGAACCAGTCCTGTGACCCTGCAACAAAATCCAAATGCTCAAAAATCCCCAAAGCCTAAGGCATCGGCCACCATGATCATGCAGGATCGGTGCGACGGGAACTACCCCCTATGGTGTGGGTCCTATGGGACCCTTCAGGGCGGCTGCTGCTAGCCCCCGCATCACGCCTACTACCCCCTCCCTCATCCAATCACCTATGATGAGATGATGTTGACTGCTCAGCATCATTGCCCCTTGTTCGGTGCGAAGAGCCACCTCTAGAGGGCTTAGGTACCTGCCCCCCGAGGTGGATGATCTCTCCCTCCAAATCCATCCGATGCCGACACCACTCTACCTCCCACCGATGGTACATCGCTACTACATCATCGCACTATGCTAGCTACATCCGTAGGAGATCCCTCTCCTATGTAGCGTCGATATCCCCCTCCTTCCGATGGTGCACAACCCATGCATTCTCCCACTCTGCTAGTTGAGCCTACAATGAGATCCCTCTCCTATAGAGCCTCCCCTAGCTCCTCATATCACCTCCATAGTAGCCTCGCCAACCATGCATTCTTAGCATGCACCCCTGCCTCTATGTCCTCTGCCACTGCCTAGTGCATAGGCACATCTAGGACTGCAACATGCTTTGGCTTCCACTGCTCTGGGGAATCCTGCATATTTGACTGATCTGGAGCACAATCATCCACACCCACATCATCTACCTCCACCATGTCTGCATCCTCTAGCGGAGCACCCCAATAAACTCCTGGTGGCTCGTCACCCTCCCTGCCTGCTACTACTGCCTCCGTGCCTCCCAGTGGCCCCTCTCCCTGCCATCACCGTAGTATCCACCACTGGTCATACTGTGTGGTAGTCCCGATGTTGTCCACATCGAGGACATTAATCACCATGTCTGAATCCTCGCCAAGTGGCATGATAACTGGCTGGTCCAGAGTCCTCTTGTCCCCCCAACATCGATAGACCATGGGCTCACTAGGCAACCCTTGGTGCACCCCAAACTATCATGTCACTCGGATGTAAGGGAAGAACTCTTGCTTGGTCCCATGCCACCCAATCAGCCATCGCTCCCTACATACCTATCGGAACCACTCTCCAGCCTCAAGCTAGGTTGGACAATCCTGATAGGGGCATCAGAACACCTCCCCTAGAGCAAGCCAAGCAAAGGCATCGGGATAGTGCCCTACGACACCTGCCCACCGTCGATTCTATCCTTGCTCCTTAGACTATCGCCAAAGAGCTTTGTAACCTATATCCTTATCCACCATCTCTTCCTGAGTCATCCATGGTAACCCCACTGGCCTCTCCATTGCTATGTGCTTCCAAGCCCAGCTCTGCAACAGATAGTTGTAGCTAATCTCCTTCCACCTTTGACAACGGACCTCATACAACTCACCATAGAGTTGTGCTAGCAATGTCTGTCCCCACCTCATGATCAAAGGCTCATGTATCGAACACTCAACTAGCCTATAGACCACATCTAGTAGGTTCCATGGTAACCTCATGCTTGACGAGTCGGGTAGCAGCATGTTGGAAATGAGGCCCATCAGCAATGCGTGCCTCACTCCAAACACCCTCTTCTCAAACCACCATCATACCATAATACCGCCAATATGGCAGTCAACCTCTACCCTCTCCACTGGACTATCCACACCCACATCCACCCCATGCCCAAAGCAACGTGTCAACATTGATGTCTACTAGTCTCGTGGCATTGTCCTGATTGACAATCCATCTATCAAAATCCACAAAATTTGATAGACATCCTCTAATGTAACCGTCATCTCCCCTGTTGAGAGATGGAAGGTATTAGTCTGAGGATCCCAAAAATTGATCAGGGTCATCAGGTAGGCCCGATCCCCAACCATCGGCTCTAGCCGAGTCACCTGCTTGAGACCAAGGGCATCAAGCCACTCCCAGTCAGCCACAGCTAGCGCCTCCCGTGCTTCAGCAAAAATAGTAGGGACACAATACCAACTCTTCACAACCTGCAAAAGAAAACAACACAAAAACATTAAAAACTACATAAACAGTAATATACAGCACTACATCAAACAATGTACAGCTCAAAAAATAAAATAAAAAATAACGTCAATAAAATTAATTTGTCAGCCTAGGGTTTTTAACTCTAAATTGATAAATTAAACAAAAAAAACAATGTCAACAAACTTAGTTTGTCAGCCTAGGGTTTTTAACTCTAAATTGATAAGTTAAACAAAAAAACAAATTCAAAAATATAATTTGTCAACCTAGGGTTTTTAAAAAACTCTTAACTGATAAATTCAAAACAAACAAAAAAAAACAAATTCACAAAACAATTTTCAGTCCTAGGGTTTTAACTCCTAACTGATAAATTAAAAAAAACACAAACAAAAACAATAAAAAATGACTAAGGTTGAACGAAGTTTTTTTTAAAACTACGTTTTACGCTAAGTTTTTAACTTAGTTTTTAACCTAGAGTTTGATCTTTGTTAAACTAGGGTTAGCCTACGTTTTCATCTAAGTTTCGATTTTTGTTAGCCTAGGGTTTTCTTTTAGTTTACAAACAATGAACAACAAAATATGGTTTCCACTAGGATTTCAACCTAAGTTTTAATGAAGCCATACAACACAAAAATAACAACATCCATTTAACTAGGGTTTTCATTTTCATTTGAAAAACAAAAACAAAATACAAAAGAAACAAACCAAATAAACTTGCAGTTTTAAAACTGTAATGCAAAAAAAATAATAATAATAACGAGGAGGATCACTTACTGGTCTCGCTTCGGCTATGCCACTCGATCTGGTTCATGCACTCATGATTTTGGGAGAAATTCTACAGCACTTCGCTTCACAAAATTAACCTCCTCCTCCTCAGAGCTCCAATTCGCAAGGAAAAACGAAGACAAATGAGCCCAAAACTTAGTTTTGGCCCTTAAATAGACAGTTTAAGCTTGTAATCGTTCTTCCCTAGGATGATCACTCTGGTTAGCACTCGTACTACCTTGAGATGAATACTAAACTGGTATTCATCCCACCCAGGAATGAATTTAGGGCAAAAATTTCAAAAACATCAAAAACAATTGCACAAAAATGCATAAAAAAAAAAAAGCAATAAACTTGCCCAATAAGAGTTCTTTGGCACTTGATATTTCGGGTATGCAAAATAGACGTCGAGATTGCAAATCCTCACTATTCTACTCCCTAAGAAGGCTACGATAGCCATACCACTCTATGGGAGGACAAATTTTCAAGAATTTCATCCCCAAGCGGTGTTGCAAAACGAGTCCACACCCAACCAAAATAGCAATAACATTGCCGAATGAAGGTGCATTTGCACTGACAATCTTGGCATCCAAAACATATGTTGGGATGATTTATTAGCTTGTGATTATTACTTGTTTGCTTGGGGCAGCAAACAAGCAATAATCACAAGCTAATAAATCACTTGGCATTCATGAATCATGAACTCAAGGTTCCCATAGACAAAAGGTTGAGCCCTTTGCCTATTCATGATTGATCAATGTCCAAGCTCAAGTAACACCTCACCAAAAAAGGTTAACACTTGAATTGAGTTCCTTCGCTCGTCAGAAGCAAGGATTCAAGAATGCATGCCCCTTTCCATACTTGGGGCATCAAAAGTTGGTTAGATTACTAAGAAACCCTAATCATTAGTTCTTTGGTTATCTATTTTTTCTCGGCACTACGCCTTGCACAGCGCATCCCAAAAAGGGGTATCTGTAGACACCAAAACAACACCAATCCAATTATGTGACTACAAACACTAATTGCATTGATACACATAGCCCCTAGGGCAGCCCCCAGAGGTTAAACAGTGGTCCTAACAACTCTCACAGTAGTTTTCGAAGGTCAGGAGTCAATTTGGCACCTTCAGGAACTTTGATCAAAACTCATTTCACCCAGGGATAATTTCAAACTGGGATTTTCCCCACCTAGGGACGAATAGCAGTATTTGCTCTAGGGTGGGGCAAATAGTAGGTTTGACGGGAAAAAAGTCAAATCTTGACAAATGGTAGTTCAGATCCGCCACTTAACCCTTCCTTCATTGCATGGGAGTGTGGGTGAGCATTTTTGAGCATTAGAGGTAGTTGCAAGGGTAGTCATGAAGTCCCTAATCAGGGAGGAATATCCTTCCCCCTGGGAAGACACGATTGCCAAGTGGCGCCTCTGCATGCCTAATTCAAGAGACCTCCAGGTCTATAAATTGGTGAGTTTCCTCACCCTAATATAGAGAGAAGGAGCATGTTTGAGCAACGAAGTGCTGCCATTTTACTTCCACATACACCCTTGTTTGATTTGCGCCTTTCACATCCTTGATCTCTTTTATAGAGGAAGTCATTGGGTGACCATTAGAAGGTCAAATATTGAGCCTTGATCTCTCATGTATTCTATCGAATCGAATATTGAAGTTCAGGGTCTCTCTAAGGATTTCCTCTCCTAGGAGCGGTCGGTTCCATGTGCTATTCATGACCTACAAGTAAAAGAAGAACTTTTTTGGAAACAGAAGTCTAGGTAGTTGTGGATCAAATAAGGAGACAAGAATATGTGATATTTTCATTCATCTACACTTTGACATAGATCCTGGAACAAAATTAATGAGATTGATAAGTCTTATGGAGGTAGATCTTCAGATATTTTAGAAATTATGCAAGAGGTAGTGGATTTTTTTAATTCGTTGTTGTGTTCTTTGGCCCCCCGTGATCAGGTGGTCGAGGTTAAAATGGTGGAGGTCATTCCCTATCTAGTCACGAGTGAAATGAATGATTTCCTTCTTGTCCAAATCTTAGATGATGAAATTATTTTTGCTACTAAGTATTTGGGCCCATTAAAGGCCTCTGGTCCTGATGGTTTTTCGCTTGTTTTCTTCCAAAAATACAGGCACATTTGTGGGAAGGATGTGTGTGAGGCCATTAGACATTTCCAAATCCTCAAAGACTTTTCCTAGGGTGTTAAATTCTACCTTTCTAGCTTTAATACCCAAGAAGGAGTCTTATGGATGTGTGTGAGGCCAAGGTTATGGAATGTGTATTTGGATTGTCCATGTCAGACGGTTTTATGGGCCCACTCCTAGGTGTTTTATGCCCATGTACTTCTCAGATTTAGGGATTGATGATCTCCCTTTTGGAACGTTCAAAAGTATGGGTTCGAGGTTTGGTAATAAACACCCCCATTTTGAATTGGTTGCCTCATGGTCTACGTTGTATGATGGTTCCTTCCTCATTATTTTTGTTGGTGATTCTCCCGAGCTCGAACATAGGTGATGATTGGAAACATTCTTAATGACCAGACTTGTCATTATTTTGCTCACATCTATCCACATTTTTCTCCAAGATATGAAAACTAGTATCTCTGGTGTTGCTTATTGTTTTGTTCACTAGTGGGTTCTATTTTCTTCCAAGTGGAGTCCTCTCTTGGTGCCATGGACATCTTGCTTTCTGTCAAGGAGTGGATTTTTTCTTTGAGGCCCCTTCCCGATACTTGTTGTGGTTACGTTTACGGGCCTATTTTGTTCTTCCTTTCTATTGGGGAGTTGTTTTCTATTTTAAGGTTCCAGTACTTAAGCACTATTATGCACTGTATTGTTTATTGTTGGTAATTATTGGTCCTTGTTATTCTCTTATTTAGGGTTTCTCCTGTATGGTTTGTTGTCTGTGGGAGTTGGTTAATCATGGGAAAAGCCAAGACCTACCTTGCTAAGAATAAGTTGAGCAAATCTCATTTGGAACCTTCGTCTATTTCTTTTGATGATGAGGTTAAGTCCATTTTAGTGGAAGGTGGTCTTCTGAATTGCATTTCTAAGTTTCACGATCATAACCCCTCCCTCACTAACTGCTTCGTTTCTTCTTGGAATGAGGGTTGGGTCAGGGTTGGATCTTGGTCATTCCTTATTTCAATGGATCTTATCAGTAGAACTACTGGTTTGACTTTGGATAGTGTCTTTCATTATCATGAAAGGTATCCTTTTTTGTAAGAAATCTCTCTATTTTTTGATAAGGAGGAGTTTTTTCCATGGATCCAGAATGGTTTTAGTGCTTTGACTTTACCCTCTCCTTGGAACTGAGTGGTTCGAATGATAATGGATTACTCTTACAAAATACTAACGAGTTTTCATGCAATGTTTTTGAATCATCTTAGACGCAAAGTTTGCATGAACATTCCTTTATTTCTTTTTCATTCCATGCAAAAATATTTCCTTAATGTCCAGGCTGGTTGTGGTCAATTTCCTATTCATCAAGGTTTGGCATTGTTGGTCTTCGAACAAGTGGCTTTGGAAAGTGGATTTGATGCTAACGTTGTGTTAAAGTCTATTGTAGATCCTTCTGGTCAGTTGGTTTGTGGCCCTAAGAAGAGTGTTTTTTCCATCTCCTTGGAGGGTGGTTCTCATTTTTCTTCTAGATCAAACTCTAATGAGAGTTTAGAATATCTCTCCTTCTCTTTATGTGTCGTCCTGGAGAGTATTCTAAAAAGGCTCAAATTTCTTTGAAAGGAGCATGGGGTGGTGACCCACAGGTGAAAGAGGTTCTTTCCTCACGCTCCAATGCTAATGTTATTGTTGATTTGACTCCCAAGGATAGCACGGTTGATCTTGGTGGTTTTATTCCAATGTTGAAGGGTTCTTCTATAGTAGATCATCATTTGTAGAAGTGGCTTCAGAGCAATTTGGTGGAGGAGGACTCTCCTTTAGTGAAGGCTTCTTCTGATATGGATATTCTCCCATGGGATTTTCCCCGAGAAAAGTCTATGGAGGAAATTTTTCTAAAGATGTAGTTCTCAAAGACTTATTGCTTATTGATGTTAATCAACGTAAAATTTGGAGCACGCTAAAACTTGCCCTTGATTTAACGGAGAGATGTTTCTAGTCTGGCGGCCAATGTCTCTCAAGGTGTGCATAAGTTAGGGTAGAACCTCCTCAGTTCTCTCTTCTTTGCCACCTTTTGGTCTGCTTTCATCCTTTTTTATGGTTTGCCTTTAGTTTGTCCATGCTTGTTGGGTTTTCATCCATTTTTTTTCTCCTTATAGTGGTTTTGGGATCCCGTTAAAACCCTCTGCTTTCAATAGTACCCAAAAAAAAAAAATTATAAATATTATAATTAATTTTAATATTATTAACTTTATGGAATCTTTTTGTCCATGTGATAATATTTTTATTAGATACATTTTACGTATTTTTACATACATTTTTATCAATTAAAAATAGTAAAATTAATCTTAAAATAATTTTAAAAACAATTGCCTGATATGTCCACCCAACTTATTAATGTTCACTTTATAGATGATCATATTCTCACTATCAACAACTTGGTTTAGACATTTTTCATGGTATTGGCTTTAAAGGGGTGAGCGTCTGGAGTTCTTAGGAATCTTGTTTGCTTTTGATAGCTCACCCTTTGAACTTTGTTAGTATGTCATTGAAAAAATTTAAAAGAAAATTTCTTGTTGGGCCTTGTGTCCCCTTTCTCACAAATATTCTTGTTGCCACCCATGTTTATTACTCCTCATGTTGGGCCCCTTCTAATAATTCTTATAATAAGTTGGGCAGACTCCTTAGCAATTTTATTTGGACCAAGCAAGATAATTTGCATGCTTTTCATCGAGTTGCTTGGGATATTTGTTGCACGCCTACAGATAAGTGTGGGATGAGCATCATTGACATTTATAAGTAAATTATTTCTCTATGTGCTAAGTGGGTGGTTAAAGCTATTGAAGGCCCTAAAGATTTGAAGGTTTTGATTCATCATTGTATTTCATCAAGGCTACCTTATGCGCATAAATATTGGGCTAATATCGGCCTCCATACTCTCATCATTACTTTTACTCTAGTTAATATTAAGGGTTCCTTTGTTGTTAAAAATATCTGATGAGCTTTAGAAACCTCATACTTTTTGGATTGGTGATGGTTTTCATAATGTTATTTCATTTAATTCTTAGAATATCTAATGTTCTCCTATTTTTTCTAACTCTTCAATTTTTGTTACTAATATGCAAGGGATTAAAGCTTTGAGGTTGTTTCACAAGGGCATCTGCTATCTTAATGATTTATTACACTCTTGAGACTAGATTCCTTGGCCAAATATCAAATTAAAATTTAATATTTAGAATTTAGATCTCCATTATATTCTTAATATTCAAGAGCTCATACATGATATCATGTTTCATAAGCTGGATATTCAACCACCAAGTGCCTGGTGGAGGGATTGGTATTGGAATGTGGATACTACTTTAAATAACTGCTCTTCTTCCTTGCTTTATCACCTTATTAGTCATGTTTTCCCTAGTGTTGATAAACTTAATAAGAGATGGTAGAATTACTCTACCTCCTATACTTTGATTGCTCATCTAAACCATATATGATAGTCTAACCTTGAACCCAAGATTACCTTTTTTCTATGGTCTCTTATTTATCATGATCTCCCCATGGGAGAGAGACTTAGGGTTGGTCTTCCTAATCCCAAGTGTCCAACTTGTGGTTATTTTGAGACTTTCAAACATCTATTTTAGTTTTGCCCTCATGCTTAGTCTACTTGGTCCTAGATTCAGTCATTGTTCAAGCCCTCTCATCCTATTTTTTAGATGGTAGATGATATTTTTTTGGATATAATAGTTTTTGGCCTACCTATATTGTTGCTCAGTGGAATTTATTGTGTGCTATTGTTTTATTTCAACTTTGGAAAGCTAGGAATGCTATTGTCTATTCTAGAGGTTCAATTTTTAGTCAGTTTTCCTTGCATGAAAATATTATAATATTTTCTAATATTACTATTAATCTCTATTCATAGGCTTCTAGTTGATTCTTAAGTTGGTGCATTTGATAAATCTTGTTAAATTCTGGCACAAGTCTTTGTACACTATCAATGTGGCATCACCTAGCCTCTTTGCACCTTAAGGTCCCTTTGTTTTCTTGAAGCCTCGATATAGTAGGTTGATGGAATGACATTATCCAACATCAAGTTGTTCTGTCAGTGCCCACAGTAGGGCTTGGTCTCCACTTGAAGTGGCTCTCTTTATTTAGTTATTTTGTTTATTCACCATTTTAAGAGCTCGCTTTATTTTTGGCTTCCAACATTGTCTTTTTTTTTTTTGACATGAAGGATTGTCTTTACAATGTTAATTGTTTGGGTGACCTTTTCCAACTCCGTTTTTATTATAACCTCTCTTCTTTTTTATTAAATATAATTATTGATTCCAATAAAAAATATTGGCTTTCTCGAAACCTCTTTTGACCTCGTGATATTTTTAATTTTATGTGTCGCAGTAGTGGTGGAAAATGGATTCTCCTTAAATTTTATGTGTCGCGGTAGTGGTGGAAAATGGATTCTCCTTACGGGAAATGTCCCCTTGATGTTACTCATTGGATTGTTATCGTAATTAGATTTAAAAAATTTTAAAATCACATTAATGCAATTATATATTTTATGTAAAAATTTTATTAATGTTAAAATTTTATTCGCCATTATATTTCTTCCATTAATTTGTATTGTCATCTAATAGACATAAATTATTTATCTTTTATTCATTAGGGTTATAGTGGATTGGTAAGTGTTGATCTGTTTAGGTATTTATTAAAAAGATATCCACATTCAAACTTCAAGAGTAACCTTTTTGCAAAGGTAGTAGTTTGATTGGAATTCACTATATCGGATCACAGATCACAATAATGGAAGGAAATAAATTTAATGGGAACAGCCCCTATAATTTAAATTTAAATCCTTCACTTTTAGTTACCGACTAACTTTACTATGTAACCAAAACAAAATTTGTTTGCATCAGAACCAAAATACTTATATATTTTTTTTGTTTCATTCGTACTATACACTGGTTACCTTATGGAACACGATGTTGAATATATATGTATGTCCCTTCACATTTGAAAATGACAAATCTCAAAATATATAGTCCTTGGTAATAATCGGTATTTCAAATACGTGGAATAATTCAGCCTACCGTTGAGTTGTGGAATGCCGTGGAAAACATATTCACGGAAGCGAAAATTTGTGTTCAAAAACCTCATTGCAGGATGTTTTACGATAAAATATTTACGTTAGCAACTGGAAATAAATGGCTGCTTGTCTGCTAGGAAATCCAAAGCACGATATCACAAAGAGAAAAATGATGTGTTGGTCGGCAAATTCGTAAACAACAATGGAATCAAAAGGCAAGTTGTCCCTGAATAACCTTGCGTGAGATGGGCCATTGAACAGAGAGCCTTTGGCACATCTCCGTCACCGTTTGCACAAGTTTTTATGTTTTAGTTGTCATTTCAACTCTGCAACGGTTACCATTACGTAAAAAAGAATGCCAAATCCAAATTGACATAGTTTCAGCATTAAATTGTCAAATGTCACCGAAGAAAAAACAATACTTTTTCATTGAAAACCACGCTGCCCGGAAGGTGCCGGCTGCTCCTGGTGTAGGCAAATCGAGCCTTGTGACACTAGGATTCAACAGCCCAATTGCATGGGATCAACGGAACAGGTTAAAACCGTTGAAAGAGTCAGGTAGTAGGTGCAGCTTGCATGGAATATATGTTTCTCGTATATTGAATTAACGACTACAAACCATGAATTTAGACCTAACCCACCAGACATATCAGGCCCATTAGTCATCGTTAAAAATTTCAAAGCCTACGCTTGTCTTTGACATGGAAACGAAGTTTTTGTAGCAGTCTGCTATGTTCGTTATAAAAGGCATCCGTCTTGGGAAATGGTTCACATATTTTCGGTATTAAACATTTGTAGCGTAGTGCAGATCAGATCTCAGCAAGAAAGAAAAAAAAATGGTGAATTTCTCTGAAGGTAAGATTGGAGAACAAAAGTTCCAAGACGGTCATCCGTTTCCCCAAGTTGTTTTCCCCGCCTATGATAATCAAAGAGAAGGGATGGATGGCGTGATAAAGTCCATAAGAGGGGAGGAAAAAGCACGGATTCAACGTGAATTGCGCGAATTCGGAGCTGTTCTCTTTAGAGGATTCGGCATAAAGACATCAGCTGACTTCAATGCGTTTGTGGAAGCTCTCGACTGGGAAGAAAAACCTTACAAAGGCCCCGCTCCACGAAAAAACGTTGTGGGGAGAGTGTGGTCTGCAAACGAAGCTCCTCTCGATCAACACATATTTTTCCATCATGAGATGGCCCTGGTAATAATATAATTTTGTTATTATTTTAGCCGTAAGAGATGGCCCTGGTAATACAGACTTGTGTGTGGAGATGGGTCGGAGATTCCGCAGCCAATAATGGAGGAGAGCAGGAGAGTGATAGACGAGGAGTGCGTTAACTTGAAGTGGGAAACCGGAGATGTGCTGCTGATTGACAACTTACATGTCATGCATGCGCGCAGGCCTTCCTTACCTCCTCGTCGTGTCTTGGTCGCTCTCTGCAAGCGACGCTTCCGTAATTTCTCAGCATTCATCGCATCAAGTCGTAAACATGTTCCGTTGTCATGTTCTTCATCTAAGAAGCTCTTTTAAGTGTCCTTTTCATAGGATGAAGTTCCCTTCGAATATTGTGCTGCTCCTGTCCACTACAAGAGTCAATTCGTGCGCGTTGTCTTGTATATATTTATTCAAGTCAAAACCCATGAAATACGTAGCTCTAATCTTAGTGGTACAGAGATACCCGCTGTGTCTAAAATCAAGAAACAATAATTAGAACGAAAAAAATCCACATTTATACGTCGAACAGTGAATGGTGGCTAAAAATCAATCTCGAAAAGGGTTTTACCATACAATGCCACATCAATAATATTATTAACAAAATAATAATCATTTTCAATCAAATTACAAATGATCTAAGGTTTGAATAATTGTTATTAAGTTTTATTATTAAATATCACAGTAAAACTATTTTTACAAGGTGTAAAATGACCCATAAGGAAATACAAAAATTAACAGAATACAAGGTATGTTACAACCTTGAAGAAAGATTGATATTATATTATATTAGTCAGTATTAGTGATTTCCTTTGAAGGCATTCCTATGCTCTAATACACTTCTACAACTAAAACACTATTTTGGATAGAATATCTATTGTCTACTTTGTTCAAGGTAAATAGATAAGATCAAGCATCTCATGAACATGAATGGATAAAAAACAGTGCATCCAAACCGTGATGTGCTTTATCTATGAAGAAAGACGAGCCTATGGATATGCTTGATCTAACTCTCATTATGATAGTAAAAGATCAATAAATGATGTTTAAGAGTATTCAATTGTTCTAATATCATCAAGCAAAGATATTTCTTAGCCTCATTTACAGCCCAATACTTAACTCTGTAGAACACAAGGATATTGTTGACTATCAATGAAAACACCAAGAAATTGATCCAAAACCAATATACAAAGTAAAGCTACTTATCAAAATTCATTAGTTAATACTAAATGTATTGTTAATATTAACTAGTGACTTTTAATAACTAGCTTTATTTTATTATTAATATTATTTGATGTCCAATGATAGTTTTTATATTGTATTATGTTTATATGTGTTTTCATTTTTAGGTAATACGTTGATTTTATTTATTTGTAAAGTATAATGAAATTTTACATTATAGGGTTAAGGGCTTGTTGACATTAATTTTTAGCTACCCTTCAGAGTTAGATATGTGCATGTGAATTCTTTTCATTCTAATTATTGTTTCTTAATTTTAAATAAATTGAAGGCTTACAATGTAACACAAGCACCTAAGAATATAGGATAACCTAAACTAGTAAAAGGTTATGTATTACCTAAAATCTAAATCATGTTCAGTCCTATGGATAAAGTAGGGGTTTTAGAGGAGTAAGCTAATCCAATAAATACCATGAACCACTTTCCATTAAAAATAATCATTCTAATCATACAAGTAAGCATGGATACTATAGAAAATTACATATTGAAAGCTCAATGATCCATTGACAAAATCTTAGTAGGTGACATTGTCATAATGGAAGAGATGCTTACCCTCAAGATATAGGTGAAAAACAAGGGTAGAATGATATTATTTGTAGAAGTAAACCATACTATTGCATCCTTCTCTACCGCTTCTTGTCTTCCTTCATATACAACAAGCAAGACACATTAGCCTCCTCTAATTTTTTTAATAGGCAAAAATGGCCATGTCAAACAACTACCTAATGATGGTTGACAAGAATACAATGTACAACATGTAAAAAATAGAAATTATTGTAGCATTGGAGTAGGTCAAAACCATGATGCATCAAAGTGTGAAGTGAATAAGGGGTAAAAGGTATAGTTAGAATCCTTGGAAAAATAGAGAGATAATCAGAAGTAGCAGGTAAAAGGGTAGTGATATATTCTAGCTGAAGAAACCTAAAAAAAATCTAAAAGTGGTGATTGATTCTGTCAAATTCAAAGTATTAACAAAAAACATCATCAATAGCAAATGATATTGAGAGAGTCAACAATTTTTGGATCATTGGTAATTTTATAACATCCAAGTACTGAAGCAATAAAATAAAACAAAATAAATATTCAAGTTAGGTAACCAATGATCTACCAAAATTATGAAGTCAACATAGTGATCTATTAGAATCCAATAAATTATTGGAATTATGACTGACAAGGAGGATCAAAGAATGAAAGACATAATTTTATCATCTACTTTATTATGTAACAATGAAACATTATACTCAACCTAATGTTAGAATTTCATAATAGATATGCAAAGCATTACAAGAGATGAAGAGAAGAGTAGAACTGATTGATTTATTCCAAGGATCAACTCTGTATAAATAGTAGAGTTGATCATTGAGAACTGTTCGATTACAAAAACTCATCAAAATTTATGAAGACACGATTGAGAGTTCTCCTGACACATGGAGGATTGGAAACTCAAGTATTCTCTTAAGATAATATTCTCTTATTCTAACACCCCCCTTAAGTGATACTAGGGGTATATCGTACAAAAAAGTCTTGGCAACAAGGCCTATTGAGGTACTCATGTACAAAGTCTTCTTTTTGAAGATATGGTAAAACCCAATGGGAAAAAACCATCAATCAAGAGGAAGTTAGAGGCTTGTATTCGTATTGCAAAGATTTTCCTCTTTATGTAATAAAGAAATATGAGTCCCGACTACTTGGCCTGATTAGGTACTCATTTACATAATATAGTTGGTGAAAAAAACCCCTATGGTAAAAAACCAACTATGAGAGACATGTCTTCATATGGTGAAGATTATCGTCTTAATACGAGAAAGAAATATGAGTCTCGACAACTTGGCCTGATTAGGTACTCATTTACATAATATTGTTGGTGAAAAAACCCTATGGGGAAAAACAAACAATTAGAGGTATGTCTTCGAATGGTGAAGATTGTTCTATTATTACAAAAAATAAATATGAGTTTCAAAAAATTTGGCATGATTAGGTACTCATATACAATAAATAGTTGGTGAAAAAACCCCTGTGGGGAAAAACCAACTCTTAGAAGAAGAAGTTATGGGGGTATTTTCCTTTTTTCTAAATTTGTATTTAGAAGAAGTTGAGGCTATTAAGGATTTAGAAGAATAATAATAAGAAGAAGATATTTCATATCTAGCAAGCTTAGTTTATTCCCTAGTTAATCTATCACAAAATGCTTCTAATGAAGGGATTTTAGAGGTTGCACCCAGAGCATATTTGGTAGATATAATGGTGGTAGAAAATATTTGAAAAACAACATTTAGCTTATAAAGGTTTAGATAAATGCATTCCTCTTTAGTCTTAGTCTTCTAACTTCCTTTGTATTGAGTGAGGACTTCTTTGAACTTAGTGAGGAAGTCAATAATATTACTAAAATATTCAGGAGATAGAGATGTCAGTTTGGCTTCTAATTGTATTGATCTCATCTTATCTACTTTCCCAAACAAAGTCTTCAGTTTCTCCTAGCTTTCATAAGGAGTTTTACAATCTGTAATATGAAACCACAAACTTTCATGAACATTAGAGCTTATAATACCCATATTTTCATGCATTTTTTCCTTTATAAACAAATATTTTATATTCTTTATAAAATTATGGTTGTTTTTATTCTAGCAAATGAGTAAGACCTTTTTGAGAGATAAGATTTAAAATTTTAGGTTTACAATTGTGAAATTTATGAGGGGTGAGAGGTTCTATTGAATTTATCATTTTAACATAGGAAAAATATTGAAGTTATATTTTACCAATATATTTTTACCAATATATCCCCCATTAGAACATCAATTAATTGATTAATGCAATTGGAATAGAGATATGAAGCTTTTCAATATTTGGGACTTAAAATACCCTCCCTAACGAGAGGGAAACTATACGTATAATTATATTTTTAATATTTTTTGCTTGATATTGCAAATCATTTTTATTCCTCACTATACCTGCCCTTACTTGAGAGAAAATGTAAGCAGAGAGAAGAATTGGAAGGATTTTGGCTTGAATGCAGGGAATCAATCTGTTTAATTGGTGTATCTCAATACTTACCCTTACGAGATGGAAATTATAAGTTAGAGAGATATCCAAAGAAATAGATGATGAAAAATATCTTCCAAGTACCTAAAAAATTTGCCCTTATGTGAGGGAAATTATATGTTTTTAAGGGTAATGATACATGGAACGTAGGCAAAATATATTTTGATAAAAAAATATTGTTTTTTAACTTCTAAACCAAATATAACTATCAAAATTTTCTATTTAAAATGTTTATATTTAAAATATACTTCTTTTAAAATAATATTTTATGAAATGCTCTTTCTTTGAAAATAACAAAGTTTTATAAAAAGAAAATATTAATATAGACAAATATATATATGCTATTTTTCTTTTTAAATATGGGCCTTACAAAAAATGAGATTAATATTAAATTTTTGAATATCTTATCTACAAAATATTAAAGTATATTTAAATAAAATAACTTTAAGCATTGATTAAGATAAACATAAAAGGATAGTAACTTTTAAATATAGCCCCCCCTTAAATAAAGCAAATGAAATTTTGTGATCTTCACTATGAAATATAATTTTTTTGACCTTATAATTACTTGAAAGAAAGTAAAATCATAGAAGAATATTGACAAAAGATAGCACACCCCCTCCTTTAAATTGATGGACCAATTGAGTGCAGAAATATGCACTTACCCCCCCAAAAAAAAATTAATTAGAAAAAGGTTAAAATTTCATGTCACATAAGGCTCGAAGACAAATGATGTCCTTCGAAACAAAGGAAAGCAAAATAACCTAATTAAAAATAAAATATATGGAAATAAAGAAATTATACAAAGACCGCAAGAGAAGAGAATGAATTTCAAAAAAATACATAGACGTTCCTTTCGAAGGCTTGAAAAAAAATATAATTTTGAAACGGAAGAAGGGGCAGCGCCTTTCAACGATCGAAAGGAGAGAAGTCACCAGATGTGAAATGGATGTTTTGAGAGCTCAACTATCTAAAATGAAAAGAATATAAGCTTTGACGTTCAGATGGAGATGCAGAGAACCTCTATGTCGATAAGAGACCCTTTAGGGCATAAGAAACACAGGCACTAAGTGGAGGTGAACTTGAGCTTTTATTTCTTGATCCTGCAAATACATAAAAGGAAGGGATGATTCTATAAGACCAAGTTATGAAAAAATGAATGAACGCTCCTGCAAGACCATGTTATGAAGAAAAAACCAGTGAACGCTCCTACAATACCATGTTATGAGAAAAATAGTGAACGCTCCTGCAAGACCACGTTAGAAAAAATAACCAAAGTTTTGCAAAATTGTTTCCTGCAATACCACATTATGAGAAAAAAATAATGAACGCCCCTACAAGACCACGGTAAATAACCAGATAAAGCTCTTGCAAGACTACATTATGAGAAAGATGATTTTTGCAAAAAACTTGTTATATATTTAAAACAAAATCTATAATAGTTCCAGTTGTAAAATAAGTGAACTTGAAAGGCAGATTTTACTTTGAAAAAAGAAACAGGGAAAGTTATTTATAAGCACCGGGTTGAAAGAGCGTCAGAGAAGAGAAATCAATATTTGGAGATTCTATTAGGATCATCCGAGTGCCAACATGCCAGGTACAATAAATCATCCAAGATATCATGGGTGCCAAAAGTGTTGAGTGCCAAGGGACAGTTGGAGAGAGGATCTCTACAAAATGCAAGCATTGGGAGAGCTAACAGGAATAAAATGATCCATGAAATTAATCCACGAGCACCAATCAAGGATCACTTGAGTCTCTGAATAACGAAATCTCCCACTATAATAGAGAAAATACAACACGTTTTAAGATGAAACGGATGTTTCTTATTACGCAACCCAAATATTTTAAAAGGAACTCTTACATAATAAAACAACTATTAATTTTATGATAAGTAAAAGAATTTCCAATTTAAAAAAAAGGTGCTAAAAGAATAATTCGAAGAGGGGGAGAAAAATAAAATAATAAGAACCCTCCTCTTAAAATGGTCTAAAATAGCCCATAGAATAGGGTAAACTTGTTTTGAAGCAAAGGAAAAGATTTTTAATATTTTAATATTTCTTTATCTATCCTGATCTGGTACCATGTTAGAATTTCACAATAGATATGCAAAGCATTACAAGAGATGAAGACAATAGTAGAACTGATTGATCTATTCCAAGTATCAACTCTGTATAAATAGCAAAGTTGATCATTGAGAGCCGTTGGATTACAACAACTCATAATACCTGATGAAGACACCACTGAGAGTTCTCCTCACACATTGAGGAGCCTTGGGATCATTATTAACATATTTTTGTCATTTTAATAAATACTGGAGCTATACCTTCTAGTAGTAATCTTCAAACTTTGATTTATATAACATTAGGATTACTCATTTTATAATATTATCCATTGATTTATCAAAATCCTCTTTGTATTTATTTTATAATATTTTACCTTGATTGTTCAAATCCCTTTTTTTATAAACATATTTGTAGTGATTCCCTTACATTTGTCTATTATTCATATATTTTTTTGCTAAATATATGCTTAAAATAAACATGTAATATGATTCTAACTACCATATAAATCTTCCTATATTTAGATCAAATCAACATTAACCCCAACCCTAATCACAAAGGCTAACTATTTAAACCTAGGGTTCAAAATAATAAAAATAAAGATATTTGAAATGGCTATATTGGAGCCATTACATTGCTCACATGCTCTAAAATATTTATCCTAAACAATAGAAAATAATAGAAAACATGCTCAAGATCCCTCATAGAATTCACTTTGGAAGTTTTTTCCAATTGATAAGAAGCTCCTAAATTTTTCAAGACCAAAGATGATGAATTTTATATAAAAATACAACTCTAAAATGGATACTAACTCGTCCTTTCTCATCAAGTATTAGAAGCTCTATTTGTGACTATATATTTTGGATTATAATATTTAAAATAATATACATCAAATATAATATAAATATGGTAATGTCGTGGAAGCTCCAAATTATATACCTCTTCACAAATATGATGAACCATCTTGTAGGGACCATAAAATCAAGGAGCCAAATTCTAACTAGAATTGATCTTTAAGGACAATTGCTTGTAGTGATGTAGGCATAAAATACCATATCTCCTATTAAAAATTATAATTTAAAATGGTGTAGCTTCTATTTTGTTTTAAATAGATTTTTTCCTAGGTCAAAATATCTTTAATAAATTACAACAGTAGTCATTGTTGTTATAACAAATTATCTACTAGAAAACCTTGGAGGATCTTGGAAAATAGTCTCCTATAAATGGAGGTTTTTTACCACACAATACTTCAAGTAGAGACATCTTGAAGGATGAATGGTAAGAAATATTATACCACCATTCTACTTATGTGATCCACTAAACCAAGTGATACTACTTTTCATGAGTAAAACAATAAAGGTATATATACCCAAAAATTTATTAATAATCTCTATTTAACCTTACAGTTTATGGTGGCAAGAAGAGGGTATACTCAATGTGGCATCACTAGGATAAAATAATTATTTACATAAGTTATTAGTGAATATATGATCACAATCACTCACAATGATTTTGGGTTTGCCATGTAATTTACAAATATAATAAAAAACAGCATGGAAACCTTATTTATGGAAAGAGATGTTGCAATGCTTAGAAATGAGCATACTTGGAAAGATGACCTTGTACCAAAAGGAATACCATTTTACCCTCTAATTTAGAAAGGCCTTGATTTAAATCCATGGATATGTGCTCCCTTTGGTGGTTAGGGATAGGCAAGGATTGTAACAACCTAGAGGATTTAACTATTTTTCCTTTTTATATTGTTACAAACCATCCTTAGACATAAAAATATTAACATATAACTTTAGTCCTTTTCAAAAAAATATTTTTTTACCCATTTGCATGCTTTCAAGAATTTGGAATGTTCAGCCAAAGGAGATGCATGCAATTATTGGAGAGACTTTAACTTAATAGGCAAAAATTGAGGAATATAAATTCAATCATTTTTGTAAAGCACTCCACTAGAATATAAAAAATAAGGATGCATTCATGATCCTATATTTTTTTAATCAACGATCTATGTAATATCTAGATTAGAAATCCAATATTCCTAAAGTTGATAAAGTCATTGTAGAAGACGACTAGAGATGGCATTGAAGTTGCAAAATCGTTATATTTACATGATAATCAACCATAACATTCTTCATTTATTTCTTGTATTTAATGATAAAATCATAGCTCAAGGGCTTGCTTAAAAAATTATTATATTTAGGACGTTGGAGGTGTTTGTATAAGAAATTTTTAAGGCTACTATAATCAAGGTTGATGATAAAGCAATAACCCAACAAATAAGACTTTCATTTATCTATGGCATGTAAAACAACTAATATTTCCTTCTCATAGGTCGACCATGCCTATTTATTTCTCAAAGGCTAATGTGTGACCATCTTGCATCAAAATAAGTCCAAAACATATGCCACAAGCATCACACTCAATGATAAAATGTTAACCAAAATTAGAGGTGGCCAAAATAAGATTGGTCTACATGGATTATTTGAGGGCTTGAAAGGATTGAGATGCAGCATAAAAAATGCATCCTTTGGAATGAAACCATTGAGAGAAGTAGCAATTTTGCATAGTTGTGAATAATATTTTTTTGCAGTAGCCTATGAGTCCTAAAAATCATGAAGTTATTTAAGAAATCTATGTAAGATCCACTATTGCATAACTTTGATATTTTTAGAATCTACATTTAATACTTACTAAGATACTATATATCCTAAGTGTTCTAATTCTTAAGCCTAAAAGGAATATTTTGACCATTTTACAAAAACATTTCCCTTTTATAATAAGTAAATAACTTTATCTATATGATACTATAAATTTAGATATCATCATTGAAAACCAAAATAAAATTGTGAAGGAAAGGATGAAATATAGAGTTAATGAGACTTTGGAAAGTGGAAGGAGCATTAATGAGATTAAAAGGCATAACTAGGAATTCATAATGACATTCATGTATACAAAAACTTGTCTTGGGGATATCCTCTCCTCTAACCCCAATTTGATGAAACCTAGAGTGCAAGTCTAGTTTTATCAGCTATCTAGCGCCATGCAATTAATTCATTAAGTAATTTATAACAGAGATAGTAAAATTATCTTCAATAGTGATCATGTTGAGAGGATGAAAATCAGGACACATGAACTATGAGTCATCCTTACATTGTACAATCACCACTTAAGTGGACTATGGACTAATACTTGTTTGAATGATCCTTGCTCCAATATTTCTTAAACTAACTTATCAATTTCTAACTTTTAGAGCTAGGGATATTGATAAGCATGCACATTACGAGGTCAAATTCCTAGTATTAAGTGGATGGTATGATGATGTGCATGCTTAGAATAAAGACATACGGGCTCATTAAAGACCATAGCTAGAAGAAATGACTCAAAAGAAAGAACCTCCATATAATTAAATTTGGAAAATAATCCATAACAACCTCTCTTAAGCATATTGAATTAAAGTACTGATATACAATCTCAATAACTTTCTTGTCGTACTATATATAAATTTATATGTGCTACATAAATGAATCAACATATTGGCATGTTTTCATTAAATAAATTCTTGTACCCTGATAATATGGTTATCTTGGATTCCTATAAGAGTATTAGTTGAGAGAGCCATGGTATCATCATTATTTTTTTCTTCATATACTTCTATTGGTTATTTCTATTGTAGTAAATATTCATCTTGATACATTATTGTGTCTTCACTTTTAAATTAAAAGTTATGATATTCTTCATAGGCTTGATCATTGGGGCTTCTAAAATAAGGTTTAAAATAGAAAAATACTTTGGAACACTCATTATTATAGTAAGGAAGATGAGAGTTGAAGCCATATCTATATGGGGGACTAAAATCTTGTAGGTTTTATTCTATTTCCAAAGCTATACTGTGAGAATTGTAAAGAGTATATAGATAAAACATGTTGACTTCCTTATAATTTTATTCTTAAGAACCTATAAAAATTTTGAGACCATCATAGTAAGATTCATTTAGTGTATATAAGTGAATATACTTGTGAATTTAGAGCAATACTCCACTATTTATATTTTCTTTACTTGCATAAGATAAACCAAATTTTATGTAGAATATCCTTTGTAAAATATTCAATCAAGTTCTTTGAAGTCAAGCCATAAAATAGGATCCCCATGTTAGCATACTTACCACAACAACCATTAGTGATATTTGATTCCCAACATAGAAGCTAATAATATGATAAAAATTATTTTAGAAACATATTATAGATGGACAAATATTTTCATCATGGCCATCCATCAGAGGGTGGGTATGTCGATTCAAGGAACATGAATATCATAAATCCATTTAGCAAAATTAGAAGCACTTCATGCTATGGAATCCAAATCAAAATCAAATCAGAGGTCATAAGCACCAAATATTGAAGGACTACGACTAGGTGGTAGTTGTAGAAGAATACTAGTATTTGGTGCTTGATGATTGATCATAGGTTACTATTTATTGGTTTATTTTGAACCTTAGACAAGATAAGACATAGTGGTAGATATTTGTAGTATTTATTTGATGTTATCAAAGGGCGTGGCTAAGGAAGTAGTCAATTTGTATTCATCACTCAAGGAATTGACAATGGAAGTAATTGTTTGTTCTTGATTCGAAGAATATGTATGAAGACTAGAGTCAATAGTAATAGAAATAGGAATATGAATTGAAGGGATAGTGGATAGTTTATTCCTTCTAAAATACTTTAAGCATGTTCTTGGTGCTACCCTAGACTCTACTATTCTTACAAATAGATTATTTTATTTTTGAAATTTGTACATCCCATTTCTTACTATTACAATATAGCCTTGGTAATAGATTGTTTTTATATGTAAAATCATATTATTTATTTATATCAAGATATTATCTATAGATATACATAGTCAAAGTGGATCTATAATTTCATCAAATATGTGACCTTGTTCTTTATTACCTAATGTAGCATATAAGGCTTCAAATGGTGCTATACCTAATGAAGCATGATAATTGGTATATTATGTGAATTCAACTAGGTATAGATAATATTTCCATTTAATATGTTGGTCCATACAATATATTCTTAGCATATATTATAGTAATTGATTCACCCTCTTATTCTATCCATCTATCTCAGGGTGATAAACCAAAATGAAATAAAGTTTAGCACCCAATGCTTGCAAATCTTACCAAAAACTTTGATGTAAAACCTGAAACTCTATTAGAGATTATAACTCCTAGAAATGCATGTAGTATCATGATATCCATGGTAAATTTACTTGCTATAACAAAAGCATCATCCTAAATATTTCCAGGTATGAAATGTGCAACTTTGGTTAACATATCTACAACAACCAATGTTGGATCATGCATACTTTTTATAGTTTCTAGTCATTCTTAGTTTATCTATTGCAGTTTGTGACCACAATGTTTTGCTTGCAGGGGGTCTTACTGGTATATTACACTCTCTTATGGGTTTGGAATTATCACTCTTATTCAAGATAGAGAGTCGAGTGTTGACCCAAACTTGTACGAGTGATCCTTGGTTGTTGTAATGTAGTGGAAAATTCTAGTTGTTGATCCCTTGGTTGGCTCTAGCTCTCCTTGGAGGGAGTGTTGGGTGGCTACAATTCTTGGGTTGTTTACTAGATTCGAGGACTTGGTCGGATTGTGCAACATTTCTTCTAGGTTTTATAGTTTCATGTTTTTTATAGATTTTTAGGGACAGTAAGGGGCCATATACCAACCCAAACCCTTTGGGATGAGCTTGGCACGGTGTTTGGTTACAAAAATTTAATTTTGTTATATTTATTGACTTTAGATCTGATGAATTGGCTACTCTAATTAGATGGTTCTTAGATGTATCTGTTTCTACGGTTCTCTACTAGTAGTGGGTCTATGGTTGGTTTGTACCGCTTTCTTTGGATTTGGTAATTTATTTTTGTATCTGGTTGTTCCAAGGAGATAAGGTGAAATACCAACCCAAATTAGTTGGGGTGAAATTGGGTTGTTATGCTATGATGGTTTTCATCTGTTGACCCCATGTCTCTGGTGTATTTCCCATCTTCGATAGTTTACAAAGATCTATTTCTCTGGTTACAACAATGGTGGTGTGTTTGATACTAGGATTCTAAGGCTTATTTTTTGGGAATCTTATCCTTCCCCCTCTCAGGTGTGGTGCAGAATATTGCTATCTCATTTTTCTTGTACCTTAGATTGGTTGTTCTTGTTTTGTGGATCTTACTTTGATTTAGGTGGCTCATAGTTTTTTACTTTATCTATCGAACCATTGCAAGTGTAAGAATCCTATCCTTCGTTGGACAGAGTTATTTGCTCCTAATTTTAGTTTTATCCCATTAGACATGTGTGGTGTTGTTTCCCATATAGGAAATTTAGTTCATATTATCTAGGTATTTATTGTTGTACTTTACGTAGAAGGGTTGGTGGTTGGTTTATTTGAGCTTTGCTTCTCTTTGGTGGGTTATTGTTTTGGGTGTAAAATATATTTCTCCTGTTAGAACTTGTTGTTAGATAAACCTTTTGGATATTTTTGTAATTGTTGTGGGATCCTCTCAAAACCCTCAGGTTCAAGGATCCTTAAAATCCCTTCTTTACGTAATCAAAAAATTTACCTATATGCTCTTTATTTTTAATTATAATTTAATAATTTTTATATATAGTTTAGAACAATTAAAAATATTTATATATCTAAAAAAATAAAATAGGTATTTTTGTTTTTATTTAAGGGATGATGATTCTCTTTTTGATAACTTAGTCACATGGAGCTATATATAAGCCTTAAAAGTAGATGTTACATAAGAATAAATAATTAAAAACAATGAAAAAATAACTTTAATGTTATAAATCCTATCTAAACCTATTATCCATCTAAAATTATTTTTCATCATATAAATGTTGAAAAATAATATATTTTATATATCCTTTAAAATAATTTGGAAAAAGAAGACTCCTTGCTTCCCAAGGTTCGAAAGGAAAGAATATTATGTCTTCTGGTCTGGCGGTTGACGGTTCTAATGTTGCTTCTTTGATTGATAATTGTCATTCTCCTCCTCCTAAGTCCCCTCCTTGTGGTAGAAATTTGGAGATTGTGTTGGTAGGGGACTCTGTTTAATTGGGGAAGGAGATTCCTCTATCAAACTCTTTTCAGGGCCTAGAATGCTTCAAGGCAGAAGAGGCTCCTATTCAAAAAAATCCTTTGAAGGTGGCTTCTCCCATTGCTTTAGAATCCTCTCCGATTGGGCGTATTCTGAAGTCGATCAGGTCTCATAAGCATGTTATTGAAAAAAGGTTCTCCAAGATTAAAATAAAGAAGCCTTCGTAAGAGACCTGTGGATGTTGGTTTTCCTAAGAAGGTTGGTAGGTCACCTTCTAAGTCCGGTAGGAAGAGGTCCACCGATGTGGCATTGGCATTGTAGACACCAAAACAACACCAATCCGATTACGTGACTGCAAAACACTGATCGCTTTGACAAACACAGCCCCCAGGGCAGCCCTCAGAGGTCAAACAGTGGTCCTAACCACTTTCATAGCAATTTTGTAAGGTCAAAAGGGCAATTTGGCACATTTAGGCACTTTGCTCAGAATCTGTCTCACCCAGAGACGGATTCAAATCTGTCTCACCCAGAGACGAATTCAAAATTAGAATCTGTCTCACCCAGAGACGGATTCTGAATTCGTAACTGGTAGGGACGAATTCTGAGTTTAACGGGCAAAAGGAAGAATGGTGCCAAGTGGCAGCCCAGGACAGCCAGTTGATGACTCCTGCCCCGCACGCGTGTGTAGGTGGACAGAGGGGCCGTTAGAAGACTGTCACAAGGGGCAATTATGAAAGCCCAAGTCATGGAGGACTCCCCCTCCCTCATGGGAAGACAAGACTGCCACATGGCACCTATGACCAACACGTGGCACCTATGCTTCCCTCTCAAAAGAGACCCCATGGGTCTATAAAAGGTGGGACTTTTCTCACCCAAAATAGACAGGTTGAAGGAGATTTCAAGCAACGAAGTGCTGCCGAGTTGAAGACCCACTTGCATCCCTTTTGGTTCACCTTCCCGCATCCACCAATCTCTTTTGCAAGGGAGGTTGTTGGGTGGCTTTTGGAAGCTTGAACCTGACCCAAATCCAACACATGGACACCTGAACCAACCAATTCGCCGACCCCCCAATCCTAAGAGGTTTTGGGCCCATCCCTAGTGGATTGGCACCGGAATCAAGTGCCAACGGTGGGAGGCCCACTTGGGCACCCCCGCACTTTCTAAGTTTTAGAGCATTCTAGATTACTTTTTCAGGTTGCATTTTGTGTTATCATGTTTGGTTAACTCATAGCTGCAAGTTCATAACTTTTGATCGGATTCTAGTATGTTTTGTGTCGCTTTGTTGTTTCACTAACTTGCAGGTGGCGAGATCAAATTCCCGAGGGTAGAGGCCAAATTGGGAGAATCCGACCATCTGGGTCATCCCAAAATGGCCCCAATTACATAACCCCCTTGTTTGCAGGCATTTTGCAGGTCTCGGGAATCGACATTGGAGCAGCAGCAGGTCGGCTTCTTCAACACAGAAGAATTCGTCCCACCCAGGGACGAATTGCAGTCAGAATTCGTCCTGCCCAGGGACGAATTCCAGTTGAAGGTAGATTGGCCAGCTGTCTCAGTGGCAATGGCCTTCTGGTAACTTTTTCTGTCTTCTGTCAAGATTTCAAGCCATTTGGACTCACTGTATTTACTGTTTCAGGCAAATGTTTACATGCATATTTCGTTAATTTTAGAGAACGAACACTTTCCATTTGCGGTAGGTGCTACTGACATCTTGGTTGTTTCTTTGTTCGTAGGAGAAGCAGCAGAGGTGAAGAACTCATCGACATCAGCGGCGGCATCATCTTGGCCCGTCCATTTCAATCGTGGGCACGCGAAAAGAGGAACATTAAGTGATTGTAATCAAATTCTTTTAGCGCTCCTAGCCCCTGAAAAGGGAGGAGGCGTCATTGTAACAGAGATCAAGAAATTTTAATGAAAGGGCTGTGTTTTCTCCATTTGCTTGTATCTCATTTTAATGCGTCTTTTTCCTTTCATGCACTTTACATTTCTAGGACTTAAGCGCATTTGATTTTGGTTGCATCGCAATTAGTGTTTCCTTTGCCCGAAATCTCGTGCTTTCAGTGGCGATCACGGTGGGACCTGTCCCATATTTTTAAAATCATAGAAAACTGATCAAAGTTTTGTGTTTGTGCTTGACAGGTACATTTTTTTGTTGCAGACTGCTATTCGTCTCTGACTGTTACGAATTCTTAACTGCAATTCGTCTGACCCTGAGACGAATTCAAATTCGTCTCTGGGAGGGACGAATTCTGTTCTGCAATTCGTCTCCCAGAGGGACGAATTCCTGCCTGTGGATTTTTAGAGCAGAAATTCAGAAGCAACTGGAGCAGGCAGAGAAGAGGTAGGGATTTTTATAATCTCTGTTAAAATTTCTGTTTCTGTTTCTGTTTCTTTGACTGTTTTCATTTTATCCTGCATTACTTAGGGAAAGTCATTTATGCTTGTTTCATTTTCGTTAAATAAAATGAATCCCACACACTCCACGCAACAATTTTAAACCAAGGAGCTGGTCGTAAGACCCCAGCCCTTGAGCAAGACCAACGGTGGGTTCATCACCACCTTGGCTTAGCTTTGCATCCATTTCCCGATTGTCAACTGTTGTTAGGCGTAAATCCTGATGAAAGCCGACCGAGTGTCGCTGGGGTGATTCCCATGCGCGCGAGGATAAGTTTTCTATGGTAGGTGCCATTAACAGGACAATCCCCCTTTCGTACCACCTACGTACCACGTACCTTCTCCTCTCACGTACCTATAGTCTCCCTCTCGTAAGGGCGGGTATATAGAGAGGTTGGTATATCGGCCTGGTTGGTATATTGAAGGGGCGACCATTTTGGGAGTTATATGAGCCGTCATAATGCATTTAAACGATCTTCAAAACCTACAAAAACAAAACAAAACATCAAAATACACTAAACCAGTTTAGGACACACCAATAATCCTTAAAAGAGATAATCACGAATTGTGTATGCGTGTGTTTATTTCTGCTTAGTGTAGACAAAAAGAAAATCATCATAAAAAAAAAGATAAAAATCTATTTAGATAGCATAGAAGCACCGCAATGGTGTACACCCGCAGCCAAGCCCAATCAAGGGCAGAAGCTCCGGAAGGTACACAAGAAGCAGGCACGAATCACCTTCGCTTCAGTCTCGAGGATTTGGTCATACCGCCTTATCGGTCTAACCTACAAAAGAATCCAATTCAGAATCCTCGGTGGGGTATGCCTATTCAAAGCAGCCCCTTTCGAGAGGACGCCTTACATGTAGACCTTGAGGTAAACAGAGAATCGCCCTCTCAGGTTAGACATGAGTGGCCACGGTGCGACGAAGCGCTAGACAGGCACACCATCCATTTGGAGGGACAACGTGGATATGGTATCCCTTCTTTACCTCACATCAGAACAGAGAGACAAAATCTAGAGCGTAGGGTTCTTTACACAAAACGACCTAACTCCGCCTGCCCCCTTCACACCTATGAGAGGGAGCGCGAGGAAGATCATCGCATTCCTCAAAGACAACAACATACAATGCGGGAACCTTGCGCTTCCGCACCAGCTGGACATCATGATCACCCCTTGAGGCCAGAACCTCGAGTACAGGCCGCCTACCTCGACAGAGGGAAGCGACCCCTTGAAGTTGTAGATCATCAAAATCAAGGCAAACACATAGGAGGAACATTCGAACCTCCCGAGAAAAATAGGGTAGACCAAATTGACCCGATAGTCGCCCAACATGCCACCCGTCAAGCCCAAATCATGCGGCTTAAACAAAGTCATCAGGAGATAGAGTATCAACACCGCTTGGATAGAGAGCGCATGCAACGCGAAGCGGATGAGCTACGCTATAAACTACCTGAGAGGGAGCCAACCCCTCGCATCCAAAGGGCTGAACAGTATGAGAGGCATAATCCGTTGGTACAGGACAGGTCTCCACGACCTCGCCAAGCTTTGCCTCCAAGACCTCATGGATCCGAGAGGGAGGCAACTCCCCGAAACAATGATGGGTACCTTCAGCGAGGGCTTGATCAGGGTCATAGGTCTCGCCCAGAGACTCCTCAAGAATTTTACGAGGAGTATGAACCAGAAGAGGAATATGTTGAAACTCCCCATCAAGGCAGGAGGGATGCCATTCGGCCACCCCTCCATAGGCCTCCAGTTTATCATAACTTACAACGAGAGAGAACAAGAGAGGAAGAAATAAAATCTTCCGATGCATACCAAGCGCTATTGGAGCGTTTGGAGTCTGTGGAAACAAAAGCTGCTGGGCATCAAAAACCCACATTACGTCAACTCCACAGTAATCCGGTGCATCCCTCAGTGCCTACACCTCTTTACCCCGAGCACTTCAAGTTGCCTCAATTGGCAATCTTTAAAGGTGAAGAGGACGCACAAGAACACGTTACAAGATTTTTAAGCCAATGCTTCGGCATCCAAGATAATGACGCATTGTTGCTTAGAACATTCATAACCACATTCGTAGGCCCTGCCTCGGATTGGTTCACACAACTACCCAAACACAACATAAGCAACTTAGATCAATTAGTAGATGCGTTTCTTGAACGCTTTGCCTTCAACACAAGGAAGAAGGCATCACTGAGTGATCTGGCGAGCCTCAAACAATTTGAGGAGGAAACAATGGCAGCATATGGGAATCGATGGAGGGCTTTGCTTTCTAAGCTACCCTACCGTCCCCCTATGTCTGATCTCACGCAGATGTTCGCAAAAAGTTGCTTAAAATCAATCTCTGGTCTATTGTTGCTGCGGCAATACGACAGCTTAGAAGAAGCTTTGGCGCAAGCCAGAGTCATAGAAGAGATTAAAATAGGTGAAGGCGCAATCGCTAAGCCTAAAAAGAAAGAGTGGAATAAAACCACTAAAACCGGGACAACGCAACCACAACACGCTGCAGTCAACCAAGTTGCGATAAATGTTCCCGCGCCTGTGCAAGAAACGTAGCCCCAAAAGGCTAATTACCAGGCAGTGCCTCCTGCTTATGAAAGAGATAATAGAAGACAGGAGCAGAATTACCCGCGTCGCCCTAGACGACATTTCACCCCATATGCGGAGTCTAGGGATTCCTTATTTGACCGCTTGTCAGCGGCAAATTTAGTCACTCTGCCAGAAATTCAAACTATAGACCCTAACATTCCCAAGCCTAGGGGGTACAGAGAAGAATTGTATTGTAGATTCCATAGGCGCGGAGGACATGACTTGAATGGGTGCTGGAAATTCAAAGAACTAGTCCAGGATTTGATCGACAACAGAACATTGGTCGTGGACAACCCCATCGCACCAAACAACCAACAAATGGGGGTATTCAAGGACCCCTTGCCTGCCCACGAGGCACAGACTAAACCACTCCAGATTAACGAGGTGCGACAGGATCTTCCCATGCAGGGATTTGTGGGAATGATTAGCATAGTAACAAGGAATAGAAGGTACCCAGCAGTTGCCCCCGAGGTAGCTACGAGGGAAGTTCCGACAACATCACAGCCTCAACAACGCCCAACGCAGTTGCCTCCGCCTAGACCCGAGGTCACAATACGAACCAAACTCACGCAGAGTTTGCAGACCACATCGGCTAGGCTGTCCATTTACGAGCTTATTCAACAGTCAGCACCCCATAGGGAAGCTCTTATGGACATTTTAAAAGCCATTGAATTACAGCCCCACGAAGTAAATTCTTTCAACAACTTCGTAGGACATGTGAAACGATGTACGGAGCCGGTCATCACATTCAGAGAAGATGAGGTCAAAACGATATCGAATGACATGGCAGATCCACCCCTACACGTCATCGCGCGGGTCAATGGGATTCCGTACAAGAGAGTGCTGATAGATACTGGCTCGTCCAGTAACATCATTACCACTGTAGCCTTAAAACATTTGAAGCTGCCAGCCTCTCACATCACAGCCTCCACGTACACACTGCGAGCTTTTAACGATGCAATATGCTCGACAGTCGGCACAGTTGTTCTGCCTATCCAGGTAGGACAAAAGTCAATACCTACACTGTGCCATGTGCTGGAAGGCGAAATGGCTTATAATATACTGCTGGGGCGGCCTTGGATCAGGGACATGAAGTGTGTCCCTTCGATCGCCCACCAGTGCTTGAAGTATGCTTATGAAGGAGAGATCCATGTAGTCCCAATGGACTTAGAGCCCTTCAAGTATTGCAATGCAGTACAATTCATGCCTCAATCGACCCTCCCTTCAACACATTTGGATTTCCAGTTAAATCCATCTAAACAGGGTCCAATACCGTAGGCATCACTGGTGACCAACAAGGCAAAATCCCAGCCAGGTGAGACTTCATCACCTGCTCCTTCATCATCAACGCCACCTATCACGGCCCAACAGAAGGACAAGGGAAAATAGATCATGGAAGAGGTTAAGCCTCTAGAAGAGGGGTTGCCCACAGTTTCAACAATATCAACAGAGGAAACACCCAACACAACAGAAACCAAGACTCCTGAACCACCAAAAATGGAATGGACTCAGGAAGGACTACCGTTTCCTCCCACCCAATCATCAACAATCACTGTTGAAATGGCCAGTATGGGCTTGGGGGAGTACTTAGTGCAAAATGTTGTTGCAACCCCTACATTGGAGTCAGTACAGGACATGGGAAGACCTCGCCTTCCCATAGGGACAATTGTTCCTCTAGGCTACCCACCAAACCAGACAAATTTTGTGTATGGGGGCCTTGATCATGGTCTTGAAACATGCCAGCAAAAGGAAGCAGACGAGGAACCTTTTGTTGAAAACATCAACTATCTGTCAAACCCAGATTTTGCCCTAAAATATCTCGGCCAATGCAATTGGCATGGATACGGGCTAGGCAGATATGAGCAAGGGATGCGGGTCCTTTGCCAACCAAGATATCAGATGCCATATGACAAGTCAGGGGTAGGGTTCAACCATCCCCTGCCATTAGACATCTTGGTTGAAAATATGCAAGGCCTAGAAATAGGCAACAAGGGGGGATTGGCATTAGACCCTTATGCCAATCCAAATATAGAATACACATTGGGAGACTACCTCCCATGGTCAACAAACACCCCTGGAAATAGCAGTAATCCCTCTCCTTTGCTAGAGAGAGGCGAAAGTTCGGACAATGGTCCTCAAAGAGAAAACCAACGCCTGCTG
The DNA here is from genome assembly GCA_028583015.1 of Wollemia nobilis. Classification (NCBI taxonomy): domain Eukaryota; kingdom Viridiplantae; phylum Streptophyta; class Pinopsida; order Araucariales; family Araucariaceae; genus Wollemia; species Wollemia nobilis. The sequence goes on from JAQPPZ010016612.1 coordinate 3,370,844, forward strand.
GACATCTTTCTGAAGTTGTTCCCCTTAGAGATTCCAGATGAAACAACACAGCATCAAGAGAATCAGGTCCCTCCACCAAGAGTGGAACAACCACAATGGGACCAGATTAACTTACTGGAACAAGGAGGATCCTCAACGTCGCAATCAACGTTTCTGGAGAGGATGAACAATTTTGGATCTATGAAAGCGATTCAGAAGATGAGACTGAGATGGACTATCTCAGACATGCGCGAAGACATCACCGCGCTTTAACTCATGAAGATCTAATGGGACAGATGGGCATACTGCTGGGGCATGAATGGCAAGTAGACCCAGCAAGGTGGGACCAAGTGTTAGACCCATGGCTCCAAATTCAAGATGAGCATCGTCCACCTCGAGATCCCATCATGACAGCAGTGCCGAGGGAAGACCCCGCCCTCCTTTTCGCAAAATTTGCACCTAGGGAAGATCCATTCGTGCCCGTTCCCGTAGAGCCAGATCCAGAGTATAGGGAGAATCTAGAAGAATCAAGTAATCACACCCGCGGTTCTGGAGACCAAATTCATTCCATCCACATGATCTCCATTGATTTGACCGCACCCATCCGCAATCCGGCCGATCCATCGCGGTCATTGCATCTAGACATAGATGCCATCGACTGGGATCACGTCAATTCACCATTATCACCATCAGAGTACTGGCCTTTCGATGAAATACTTCATTTTACCCCAAGGACAACTCAGGATGTCTTTCAAGTTGAAGAGGGACCCGAGGTTCCAAACGTAGATCTAAACTCAGCTAATGATATCCATTTGATCCCAACTCCACATCAGTTAGAGGACGGATCCCACATGTCAGTCGAGGAGACGACTGACGTAGATATCGGCATAGATACAAAGAATCCACAAATTATCAAGCTGGGGGTAAGCTTATCCCCTGAAGAGCAAGCCGATTACATTGCCCTTCTCAAAGAGAAGAAGGAAGTTTTTGCATGGTCGTACAAGGATATGCCAGGACTAGACCCGCAACTAGTCACGCATAATTTAACGCTTGATCCGACAATCAAGCCTGTAAAGCAAAAACTACGCAAGATGCACCCAACAGTGGCCTTGATGGTCAAAGATGAATTACAAAAGCTGTTGGACGCACAATTTGTCATCTGCGTGGATTATCCGCCATGGTTGTCCAACATGGTTCCCGTCAAGAAGCCCGACGGGAGGATTCGCATATGCACCAATTTTTGAGACTTAAACAAAGCGAGTCCTAAGGATGATTTTCCCTTGCCGAGCATCGATGCGTTGGTAGACGCTACAGCAGGTCACGAAATGCTTTCCCTAATGGATGGTTTCTCAGGATACAATCAAATTCGTATCAATCCTGAGGACCAACTAAAAATGGCATTCACAATGCCTTGGGGGACATTTTGTTATAAGGTCATGCATTTTGGCCTTAAAAATGTTGGCGCTACATACCAACGTGCCATGACGTATATCTTCCACGATTACATGCACAAAACTTTGGAAGATTACATGGATGATTTGTTAGCCAAGTCTCTCTTGCGTTCAAATCACATCAATGACTTAAGCAAGATTCTCGATCGCCTCATAGAGCATAAGGTCAGACTGAACCCCAAGAAGTGCGTTTTTGGCGTCACATCTGGAAAACTCTTGGGTTTTATAGTCTCAAAGCGAGGCATCGAAGTGGACCCAAACAAAGTCAAGGCAATCCTTGAAATGGCTCCCCCAACCACTATCAAGCATCTTAGAAGTCTGCAAGGAAAGGTCGCGTCGATTAAACGCTTCATAGCACAATTATCTGACAAATGCCGACCCATGAACAAATTATTGCACAAGGGGGTCACATTTCATTGGGATGACGAGTGCCAGTCAGCCTTTGACGAAATCAAACAATACTTGGCTTCGCCACCAGTGTTGGCACCACCTAGACCAGGAGTGTCGTTCTACTTATACATCTCAGCTACTAAGGTGGCACTGGGCGCCATGCTAGCCCAGAAGAATGAACTCCACAAAGAATAGGCTACTTACTATCTTAGCCGCACCCTGGTCAGTTACGAACTTAACTATGCATACGTTGAGAAACTCTGCTTGGCAGTGGTGTTTGCTACCAAAAAGCTACGCCACTACATGCTCGAGCAACACTACGTATGTTGTGTCTAAGGAGAATCCATTGCGATACATGATGAGTCGTACTTATCATAGTAGTCGCACGGCGAAATGGATCATGTTGTTGACGGAATTTGACATTGAATTCATCGGACAAAAATCTATCAAAGGACAAGTCATAGCCGATCAACTAGCAGAGGCTCCTCTTGAAGACGATCAGCCTTTGGTAATAGAACTACCCGATGAGGGGGTCTTCCATGTCTCAGAATCGCCAGATTCTGATGAGCCTGAGTCACAGGCCGACATAACCCTGTTCTTCGATGGTTCTAAGTGTGAGCAAGGTGGTGGCGCAGGAATTGTATTCTTCACACCGTAGGGTGCTCCAATGCCCCTGTCATTTAAATTAAACTTCCAGTGCACCAACAATAATGCAGAATATGAAGCCTTGCTCCTAGGTCTTCAGACAGCAATCGCCATGAACATCAAAAGACTGAACATCTTTGGTGATTCGTTGTTAATCGTCAATCAAGTCAAAGGGGTATATCAATGCAAATGCCCAGTCTCGAAGGCCTACAAAGCCCTCGTGGACAAATTCCTGGCAAAACTTGAATGGTATGACATCGAGGCACTCCCTCGATCATCGAATCATTTTGCGGACACAATGGCCTCCCTGGGGTCACTAATTCCGCAAGACCTTTCGGGTGATATGACAACCATCCAAGTCAAAACCTTATCGCAATCCGCGATGGAGCGTGCAAGCCCAGACTTGATGCCAGGAATCCACATGATCCAGATCGAACCATCCTCGGATAAGTTCTTTCGAATCCGAGATCGTCTGAAACGTGCCAACTGGGGGTCCTTGTTTTCCCCTACTCCCATTAATAGCAACACAATGCTATTTTTACAAGTTTTATCCCAATCAGCATTTGTTAGGGAAGAACTTCAAAAGGGATTGGCGGTTCATACTGTCGAGGTTTCGATCAACGAGATCGGTATTTACCCATAAGAGATTACCTCAAATTAGGTAATCTTCCCTTTGGATTGACGCACGCCGCAAAACGAACATTCAAGCGAAGCGGCTAAGTATGTCTTGATAGGAGACATTTTGTATCGTCGAAGCTATGATGGAATTCTTCTTCGATGTTTGGACCAGCAAGAGTCTACTTGGGCAATCGCCCAAGCGCACGATGGTACATGTGGCGGCCACTTCAATGGTATGGCCATTGCAAAGCGCATTCTCCGCATAGGCTATTATTGGCCATCTTTAGAGCGAGATTGTTGCGAGTATGTCAAGAAGTGCGTGAAGTGTCAACATCATGCCAATTTGATGCACGTACCTTCCCAGGCCCTACAGACAGTCCATATGCTTGGCCATTTTTGCAGTGGGGCCTCGATCTAATCGGAAAGATCTCCCCTGCATCGTCAGGCCGTCACACGTTTATCATAACGGCCACAGAATATTTTACCAAATGGGTGGAAGCAATTCCGTTAACCTCAACGAAAGGACCCCGCATTGTGGAGTTCATCTTGCATAACATCATATGTCATTTTGGTATTCCATCCAAAATAATCTCAGATAATGGGCCATCATTCAAGAACAAAGATGTCATCGATAGCATAATAGGACCCAGGACATATCGGCTAGCTTCTCCTATGTATCAAGCAAGCAAACCCTTGAATAGCGAGGCATTCAACCATTCCACATCTAAGATCGCCTATCCTAAAAAAGCTCCAAGGATTATCGCAATCACTTGGTCACATCCAAATACTGCTCCTTTGGGCTTATCGCACTATCACTTGGACACCCAAAAAGCTCCGATTATCGCAATCACTTGGTCAAAACAAAATGCTCTCAAGGATTATCGCAATCACTTGGTCAATCCAAAATCTCCAAGGGTTATCGCAATCACTTGGTCAAAACAAAAAGCTCTAAGGATTATCGCAATCACTTGGTCAATCCAAAAGCTCCAACGATTATCGTAATCACTTGGTCAATCTAAAAAGCTCCAAGGATTATCGTAATCACTTGGTCACCACAAAAAGCTCCAAGGATTATCGCAATCACTTGGTCAAAGCAAAAATCTCCAAGGATTATCGCAATCACTTGGTCAATCCAAAAGCTCCAAGGATTATCACAATCACTTGGTCAAAACAAAAAGCTCCAAGGATTATCGCAATCACTTGGTCAATCCAAAAAGCTCCAAGGATTATCGCAATCACTAGGTCAATACAAAATCTCCAAGGATTATCGCAATCACTTGGTCAACCAAAAATCTCCAAGGATTATCACAATCACTTGGTCAAAACAAAAATCTCCAAGGATTATCGCAATCACTTGGTCAATCCAAAAGCTCCAAGGATTATCGCAATCACTTGGTCAAAACAAAAAGCTCCAAGGATTATCGCAATCACTTGGTCAATCCAAAAGCTCCAAGGATTATCGCAATCACTTGGTCAATCCAAAAGCTCCAAGGATTATCGCAATCACTTGGTCACCACAAAAAGCTCCAAGGATTATCGCAATCACTTGGTCAAAGCAAAAAGCTCCAAGGATTATCGCAATCACTTGGTCAATCCAAAAGCTCCAAGGATTATCGCAATCACTTGGTCAACAAAAAAGCTCCAAGGATTATCGCAATCACTTGGTCAACCAAAAAGCTCCAAGGATTATCACAATCACTTGGTCAACCAAAAAGCTCCAAGGATTATCGCAATCACTTGGTCACCAAAAAAAGCTCCAAGGATTATCACAATCACTTGGTCACCCAAAAAGCTCCAAGGATTATCGCAATCACTTGGTCAACCCAAAAAGCTCCAAGGATTATCGCAATCTCTTGGTCACCCAAAAAGCTCCAAGGATTATCGCAATCACTTGGTCAACCAAAAAGCTCCAAGGATTATCGCAATCTCTTGGTCACCCAAAAAGCTCCAAGGATTATCGCAATCACTTGGTCACCCAAAAAGCTCCAAGGATTATCGCAATCTCTTGGTCACACAAAAAGCTCCAAGGATTATCGCAATCTCTTGGTCACCCAAAAAGCTCCAAGGATTATCACAATTTCTTGGTCACCCAAAAAGCTCCAAGGATTTTCGCAATAACTTGGTCAAAACCTAAAAAGCTCCAAGGATTATCACAATCACTTGGTCACCAAAAAGCTCCAATGATGTCCACAACCACTTGGTCAAAAATCAAAAACAATCAAAAACAACAAAAATTTGCATCTCATTTCTAGGCATAATCAAATTCATCAATCGAAATCTCTTCTCACACCTCATATTCATATTCACAAAAATCAATCCATCAAAAATACAAAAATATGTAGCTGCATTAAGCATTGCATCCATACATTGCATATTTGTGGTCGTATAGGTCAAAGGCACCATAGGCTGAAATTGCTCTGATAGACCATCTTGTTCCACACTGTTCCATTTTACAAAAACAACAAAAACACCATGCATTGCTTTTTACCACACTACAGTCAGTGGTCTTTTAATGTATCAAAAGCTTTCGTGATTCAGTCATCATTTTTCTCTTTAGCCATGTAATGTATCAAGTTAGACAGATTTTACGAAGGTAGAGTCATACTTGAAATACACCTTGTTACGTAACATCCCAACACAAATTAAAACACATAAAACAATTCCCAAGTTGTGTGAACGAAAGATGAAACCTGCACAGTAATCTAGGTCACCATAAGCGAAACGGTTATCTTGCTCATCCCCCTGTGCGAATGACCCAAAGAATGCTGAGAGTTGGCAAAAGGACAAGCATCCTCCCTACCCAATTCCTTAAGAATCCCTAAATTCTCAATAGTTGCAAAACATCAAAAATTTGCAAAATGTCAAACACTCAAATATTTGACATCATACAGTGCACACATCAAATGGCACAAACGATAGTGATTTTCATCACTCCATATCCCCAATCCCTTGCTCAAAAGAAAAAAACAAATCAAAATAAACAGTGATCTCATCACTACAAACGAGCAAGTATCCCAATACAATTGAAGAAAAGAAGGGAGTCGACCTTGAATCCCTGGAACTCTCAGCATTCTATAGGTCATAAGGCAAGCTTCAGTACCAATTTGGTTGATAGCCTATCGGTAACAGAAGTAAACCTCCCGCATGACGATATATCTGTCACATTAACTTGCGTACAGATCAATGTTTGCATGTGGATGAGCTAGCTTATGGCATCCTGGATTACACCGCAGATTAATCTTAGTACATACAACAAAGGAATTCGTGGAGCTAATTAGGTGATCCTCGATACGAGTTCGGTTGAAAGCCCATCTGGCACTGGCGGTATCCTAACAAATACCACTAAATGAACTCAATTGCACACACGGGGATGTAAAATAACTCGGTCAAAAGCAAGTCCGATTCATACCTTGACCAAAAGTCTTGTAAGATAAAGTACAGTCATGGATAATGAGTTAAAACTTTCTGAATCTCAGAAAACCTTACATACATTCCTAAACCATCTGCGCTACTTATCATCCTTATAATACCATCAGAAAATACAAAAAATAGAAAACCACATATATCCATACAAGAGTCATACACCATAACAATAAAGAGCATCTTAAACAGCCTATGGTGCCATAACCAATCATCACAAAATTCCATTCATTCACTTTGCATATCACATAAAAAAATCAAAAACACTTGCACTCATCATAACATCTGAATCCATCAAAAAAAGATAATCATACATACATCCATAGTAATTAGCCATCACGCATAACAAAAAATCAAACATCACATGTACAAAACCAAATAAAACCGGTATATATATATATCACCAAAAATATGCCAGTAGGCTACAAAAATGGTCCTCAGACCCCGCAATCATACCCAAAAACCCAACCTAAGGCGTCCACCAACATGATCACGCAGGATCGGTGCGACGGGAACTACCCCCCGTGGTGTGGGTCCTATGGGACCCTGCAGGGCGACTACTGCCAACCCCCGCATCATGCCTACTACCACCTCCCTCATCTAACCGCCTACGACGAGATGATGCTGACTGCTCAGTCAGACTATCCCTCGTCCGCCGTGAAGATCCACTGACCGAAGGCTCAGGTAGCCGCCCACCAAGGCGGATGACCTCCCTCTCCAAGTCTATCCGGTGCAGACACCACTCTGCCTCTCGTCGATGATAGTAAGACAATGCATCATCGCGTTGTGCCAAAACTCTATCTCGCTCTGCTAGCTGGGCCCGCAGGAAATCCCTCTCCCGCAGTGCGTCCCCCAGCTCCCGCCTCGCATCCCCCAACTCCAGATCTCGTATCCGTAGCAGCTCTATCAGTCACGCAATTTCAGCACGTATCTCAGACTCCATCTCCTCTGTATCTGTCGGATGCACAGGACTCGCCGGAGCAGCACCCTGCTCGGGCTCCCACTGCTCCTCCACGTCCTGCATGTCCGGCTGATCCGGAACGCCCAAGTCTACAGCCTCATCACCCACATCAACCATGTCCGCGTCATCCAATGGAGCCCCCCAATCACCCCCTGCTGCCTCAGCATCCTCCACTACCGCCTCCGTGCCTCCCAGTGGCCCCTCTCCTCTCCATCGCCGTAAAACCCACCACGAGTCATACTCGGTGGTAGTCCCGACGTCATCCACGTCCGGGACACCAATCACTGCATCGGACTCCTCGCCCAATGGCACAGTGACCGGTGGCTCTAACCCCCTCTCATCTCCACGCCTCCGATAGACCACGGGCTCACTAGGCAACCCCTGGCGAACCCCGAACTATCGTGTAACCCGACCGTACGAAAAGAACTCATGCTCCGTCCCGTGCCGCCCAGTCAACCACCGCTCCCTGCGTACCCATCGGAGCCACTCTCCAGCCTCAGGCCAGGCTGGACAGTCCCGATAGGGATGCCAAAACACCTCCCCTGGAGTGAGCCGAGAAAAGGCCTCAGTGTAGTGCTCAACGGCACCTGCCCATCGCCGACTCTGCCCCTGCTCCGCAGACCGCCACCACAAAACTGCATAACCAATCTCCTCATCCTCCATCACCGCCCGAGTCATCCACGGTAACCCGGTAGGCCTCTCAACAGCTATGTGCTGCCAACCCCAGCACTGCAACAAAAAATTGCAACTGACACCCTTCCGCTGTCGACAGCGGACCCCATACAGCTCCCCGTAGAGCTGTGCCAACAAAGTTTGTCCCCATCTCAGAATCAACGGTGCCTCTATCGGGCACTCTACCAACTGCCACACCAAATCCAGCAGGTTCCACGGGAACCTCGCGCCTGACGAATCAGGGAGAAGAATGTTAGAAATGAGGCCCATCAAGAATGCGTGCCTCACTCCTAACACCCCCCTCTCCTGCCACCAGCTAACCAAAATCCCGCCAGCCTGGCAATCCACCTCGGCTATCTCCACTGGGTTTGCTACACCCAGCTGCCCCCCATGCCCAAAACATCTCGTAAGTATAGCAGTCCGCTGATCAAACGGCGATGTCCTAATAGGCAGACCATCTATCGAAATCCGAAGCAACCGATAGACGTCCTCAAGAGTCACAGTCATCTCCCCTGTCGGGAGATGGAAAGTATTGGTCCACGGATCCCAAAGCTTGATCAGGGCCGTCAGATAGGCCTGATCCGGGACCACGGGCTCCAGTCGAGCCACCTGCTTGAGCCCAAGGGCATCAAGCCATTCCCAGTCATCATCGGTCAATGCCAACCGCGCCTCAGTAAAAGCAGCGGGTACACGGTACCGGCTCCTAACAACCTGCAAAGCAAAAAAACAACACAAACACAAAAAAAATAACAAATCAAATTTTCAGTTCTAGGGTTTCTAACCTTAACTGTTAAACAAAAACATCACAAAAATTCAAAAAAAAAAAAAAATAAAATAAAATAAAATAAAACATGGACTCTTGGGGTTTACATTCAGTTTATCCTAAGGCTCAGTTAAACAAATAAAATATTTTACTTACGTTTTGAACTACGTTTAGTGTACACTAAATATCAGTTGTTCTAATCTAAGTTTAAAAGTTCAAATCTTAAAGTTTTGAAAAGCGTCAACACAAAAACAATTCATCAAATAAAAGCAAAAATAAACTCTAGGGACACTTACAGGTTTCGCTTCGGCTCCGCCGCTCGAACCAGTTTGTGCACTCATGATGGCAGAGAGAATTCCAGCAGCGCTTCGCTTCGCAGAATTACCTCCTCCTCCCAGAGCTCCAAAATCGCAAGAAAAAAATGACACAAATGAGCCCAAAATCAAGTTTTGGCCATTAAATAGGCCTTTTGCACTGGAATTCATCCTTGACTGGGATGAGCGCTCTGATTAGCGCTCGTCCCACCCAGGGACGAATTCTCCAGCTGGAATTCGTCCCACCCAGGGACGAATTCAGGCCAGCACTTCAAAAAAAATCAAAAAATGACTAAAAATGCACTAAAAATAGACAATAAAATTGCCCGACAGGAGTGATACTGCACCTGACAACAAGGGCATACAAAATAAACATTGGAGTCACAAATTGTCACTATCATACTCCCTAAGAAGGCTACCATAGCCGGACCGCTCCACGGAAGACGGATTTTCGACAATTGCATCTCCAAACGCGTCACAAAAAAACAACAAAAACAGTACAAAATTCAACAAAAACAAACGACAATAAACATTGCCGGACACAAGTGCTCTTGCACTTAACCTCTGGGCAAAGAAAATCGATGTCGGGGTTCAAATTATCGCTCTCCTACTTCCCCAAGAAGGCTATAATAGCCGGACCGCTCCACGGGAAGTTAGATTTTCGATGATTTCACCTCATTACGGCATCACCAAAAGGGTTAACACCCACCAAAAATAGGTCCAAATGTTGGAAAAATTGCACATGCTTAATGGTAAAACCTCTAAACGCACCCTTGCACAAGTTATCTTGGGTCAAGCGACTCGTCGCTTTGCTCAAGAAGGTCATTCCCTCATCGATTCGTCGCTTGAGGGGGTAGTCACACTTAGTCACCAATCAACAATCACACACCCAATTAAGGAAAACGACATGCATTCAAAGAATCATTGACAAAGACAATCACGCTCCTGCTTGGGGCAGTAAACAAGCAACAATCAAATCAATCAAACACTTGGCATTTCGTGAATCATGAACACAAGGTTCCCCTGAGGATAAAACGCCCTTCGCCTATTCATGACTGATCAATGTCTAAGTTCAAGTCACACCTCACCAAAACAGGTTAATACTTGAAATCAAATTCCTTAGCTCGTCAGAAGCAAGGATTCAAGAATGCATGCCCTTTCCATGCTTGGGGCATCAAAAGTTGGTTAGGTTACCAAGGAACCCTAATCATTAGTGCTTTGGTTATCTATTTTTGCTCAGCCATTGCGTCACCCGCAGCGCTTTCCAAAAAGGGGCATCTGTAGACACCAAAACAGCACCAATCCGATTACGTGACCGCAAACACTGATCGCTTTGACAAACACAGCCCCCGGGGTAGCCCTCAGAGGTCAAACAGTGGTCCTAACCACTTTCATAGCAATTTTGTAAGGTCAAAAGGGCAATTTGGCACATTTAAGCACTTTGCTCAGAATCTGTCTCACCCAGAGACGGATTCAAATCTGTCTCACCCAGAGACGAATTCAAAATTAGAATCTGTCTCACCCAGAGACGGATTCTGAATTCGTAACTGGTAGGGACGAATTCTGAGTTTAACGGGCAAAAGGAAGAATGGTGCCAAGTGGCAGCCCAGGACAGCCAGTTGATGACTCCTGCCTCGCACGCGTGTGTAGGTGGACAGAGGGGCCGTTAGAAGACTGTCACAAGGGGCAATTATGAAAGCCCAAGTCATGGAGGACTCCCCCTCCCTCATGGGAAGACAAGACTGCCACATGGCACCTATGACCAACACGTGGCGCCTATGCTTCCCTCTCAAAAGAGACCCCATGGGTCTATAAAAGGTGGGACTTTTCTCACCCAAAATAGAGAGGTTGAAGGAGATTTCAAGCAACGAAGTGCTACCGAGTTGAAGACCCACTTGCATCCCTTTTGGTTCACCTTCTCGCATCCACCAATATCTTTTGCAAGGGAGGTTGTTGGGTGGCTTTTGGAAGCTTGAACCTGACCCAAATCCAACACATGGACACCGGAACCAACCAATTCGCCGACCCCCCAATCCTAAGAGGTTTTGGGCCCATCCCTAGTGGATTGGCGCCGGAATCAAGTGCCAACGGTGGGAGGCCCACTTGGGCACCCCCGCACTTTCTAAGTTTTAGAGCATTCTAGATTACTTTTTAGGTTGCATTTTGTGTTATCATGTTTGGTTAACTCATAGCTGCAAGTTCATAACTTTTGATCAGATTCTAGTATGTTTTGTGTCGCTTTGTTGTTTCACTAACTTGCAGGTGGCGAGATCAAATTCCCGAGGGTAGAGGCCAAATTGGGAGAATCCGACCATCTGGGTCGTCCCAAAATGGCCCCAATTACATAACCCCTTTGTTTGCAGGCGTTTTGCGAGGTCTCGGGAATCGACATTGGAGCAGCAGAAGGTCGGCTTCTTCAACATAGAAGAATTCGTCCCACCCAGGGACGAATTGCAGTCAGAATTCGTCCTGCCCAGGGACGAATTCCAGTTGAAGGCAGATTGGCCAGCTGTCTCAGTGGCAATGGCCTTTCGGTAACTTTTTTGTCTTCTGTCAAGATTTCAAGCCATTTGGACTCACTGTATTTACTATTTTAGGCAAATGTTTACATGCATATTTCGTTAATTTTAGAGAACGAACACTTTCCATTTGCGGCAGGTGCTACTGACATCTTGGTTGTTTCTTTGTTCGCAGGAGAAGCAGCAGAGGTGAAGAACTCATCGACATCAGCGACGGCATCATCTTGGCCCGTCCATTTCAATCGTGGGCACGCGGAAAGAGGAACATTAAGTGATTGTAATCAAATTCTTTTAGCGCTCCTAGCCCCCGAAAAGGGAGGAGGCGTCATTGTAACAGAGATCAAGAAATTTTAATGAAAGGGCTGTGTTTTATCCATTTGCTTGTATCTCATTTTAATGCGTCTTTTTCCTTTCATGCACTTTACATTTCTAGGACTTAAGCGCATTTGATTTTGGTTGCATCGCAATTAGTGTTTCCTTTGCCCGAAATCTCGTGCTTTCAGTTAGGGTTGGGGGGTCGATGAATTGGTTGGTTCAGGTGTCCATGTGTTGGATTTGGGTCAGGTTCAAGCTTCCAAAAGCCACCCAACAACCTCCCTAAGAGGTTTTGGGCCCATCCCTAGTGAATTGGCATCGGAATCAAGTGCCAACGGTGGGAGGCCCACTTGGGCACCCCCGCACTTTCTAAGTTTTAGAGCATTCTAGATTACTTTTCAGGTTGCATTTTGTGTTATCATGTTTGGTTAACTCATAGCTACAATTTCATAACTTTTGATCAGATTCTAGTATGTTTTGTGTCGCTTTGTTGTTTCACTAACTTACAGGTGGTGATCTCAAATTCCTGAGGGTAGAGGCCAAATTGGGAGAATCCAACCATCTGGGTCATCCCAAAATGGCCCCAATTACATAACCCCCTTGTTTGCAGGCGTTTTGTAGGTATCAAGAATCGACATTGGAGCAGCAGCAGGTCGGCTTCTTCAACACAGAAGAATTCGTCCCACCTAGGGACGAATTGCAGTCAGAATTCGTCTTGCCCAGGGACGAATTCTAGTTGAAGGCATATTGGCCAGCTGTCTCAGTGGCAATGGCCTTCTGGTAACTTTTTTCAAGATTTCAAGCCATTTGGACTCACTCGTATTTACTGTTTCGTGCAAATTTTTACATGTATATTTCATTAATTTTAGAGAACGAACACTTTCCATTTGCGGCAGGTGCTACTGACATCTTGGTTGTTTCTTTGGTCGTAGGAGAAGTAGCAGAGGTGAAGAACTCATCGACATCAGCGACGGCATCATCTTGGCCAGTCCATTTCAATCGTGGGCACGTAGAAAGAGGAACATTAAGTGATTGTAATCAAATTCTTTTAGCGCTCCTAGCCCCTGAAAAGGGAGGAGGTGTCATTGTAACAGAGATCAAGAGATTTTAATGAAAGGGCTGTGTTTTCTCCATCTGCTTGTATCTCATTTACATGTGTCTCTTTCGTTTCATGCATTTTACATTTCTAGGACTTAAGCGCATTGAAATGGACGGTCCAAGATGATGTCGTCGCTGATGTCGATGAGTTCTTCACCTCTGCTACTTCTCCTGCGAGCAAAGAAACAACCAAGATGTCAGTAGAACCTGCCGCAAATGGAAAGTGTTCGTTCTCTAAAATTAACAAAATATGCATCTAAACATTTGCCCGAAACAAGAAATACAAGTGAGTCCAAATGGCTTGAAATCTTGACGTAAGACAGAAAAAGTTACCGAAGGCCATTGCCATCGAGACAGCCGGCCAATCTGCCTTCAATCGGAATTCGTCCCTAGGCGGGACGAATTCGACCGCAACTCGTCCCTGGGTGGGACGAATTCTTCCGTGTTGAAGAAGCCGACTCGCTGCTGCTCCAATGTCGATTCCCGAGACCTACAAAACGCCTGCAAACAAGGGGGTTATGTAATTGGGGCCATTTTGGGATGACCCAGATGGTCGGATTCTCCAAATTTGGCCTCTACCCTCAAGAATTTGATCTCGCCACCTGCAAGTTAGTGAAACAACAAAGTGACACAAAACATACTAGAATCTAATCAAAAGTTATGAACTTGCAGCTATGAGTTAACCAAACATGATAACACAAAATGCAACCTGAAAAGTAATCTAGAATGCTCTAAAACTTAGAAATTGTGGGGGTGCCCAAGTGGGCCTCCCACCGTTGGCATTTGATTCTAGCGTCAATCCACTAGGGATGGGCCCAAAACCTCTTAGGGTTGGGTGGTCGGCGAATTGGTTGGTTCAGGTGTCCATGTGTTGGATTTGGGTCAGGTTCAAGCTTCCAAAAGCCACCCAACAACCTCCCTTGCAAAAGAGATTGGTGGATGCGAGAAGGTGAACCAAAAGGGATGCAAGTGGGTCTTCAACTCGGTAGCACTTCGTTGCTTGAAATCTCCTTCAACCTGCCTCTCTTGGGTGAGAAAAGTCCCACCTTTTATAGACCCATGGGGTCTTTTTTTGAGAGGGAAACATAGGCGCCACGTGTTGGTCATAGGTGCCATGTGGCAGTCTTGTCTTCCCATGAGGGAGGGGGAGTCCTCCATGACTTGGGCTTTCATAATTGCCCCTTGTGATAGTCTTCTAACGGCCCCTCTGTCCACCTACACATGCGTGCGGGGCAGGAGTCATCAACTGGCTGTCCTGGGCTGCCACTTGGCACCATTCTTCCTTTTGCCCGTTAAACTCAGAATTTGTCCCTACCAGTTATGAATTCAGAATCCGTCTCTGGGTGAGACAGATTCTAATTTTGAATTCATCTCTGGGTGAGACAGATTTGAATCCGTCTCTGGGTGAGACAGATTTTGAGCAAAGTGCTTAAATGTGCCAAATTGCCCTTTTGACCTTACAAAATTGCTATGAAAGTGGTTAGGACCACTGTTTGACCTCTGAGGTCTGCCCTGGGGGCTGTGTTTGTCAAAGCGATCAGTGTTTGCAGTCACGTAATCGGATTGGTGTTGTTTTGGTGTCTACAGGCATATGGTGGCCAACCCCGTCTTATTGCTGAAGGTGATAATGGTGAAAAACAACTCATATTGGAGGGATAAATTTCCTCATAAGCTGGGGGAATTGGTCAAAAAAATTTCTTTTAACTGGCCATGAATATTTACTCATTGAATGTTAGGGGGCTTAATAGTGCCTCCAAAAAATGTCTTCTTGCATCATTACATAAAGAGAAACTCCCTGATATTTTATGTATACAAGAGTCAAAACTCGAGGCTTTGACTTGGGATGTCACCCATAAGTTAGTTTGGAAATATATCGGTTTTATGTGTTCGGAAGCAGTTGGTTCTGTAGGAGGTCTCCTATTTTTTTGGGACACGTCCAAGTTTGAGGGCCATGTTATTTCATCATCCAGTAGAATTATCAATATTCTTTTTTGGTGCAAATCCTGTCGCAGACATTGGGTGATGTCAAATATCTATGTGCTTAATTACAATTTTGATAGACGTAGATTTTGGTCACTCCTATTGGATATGATGGCTTCTTTTATGTATGAGTCTTGACTAGTGGTGGGAGATTTCAATTCTCCTCTTTCCCTTTTGAAAAGCGAGGGGACAATACTATGGATGATAGAAGCATTTCAGATTTTCATGATTTCATAAATCAAGTTGGTCTTCGTGACATTGACCACATGGTTGTGAAGTTTACATGGAGTAATCGAAGAATAGGTAATGGTATTATCTTGAGCAGATTGAACAAAATGTTAGATTCACATTCTTCTGTAGACTTATTCGGGTATGCCTCCCTACATGCTCTTCCTCATATTGGATTGGATCATAATCCTTTGTGGCTTGTTATTCCTGAGGGGATTCCTTTTCTTCCTCGACCATTCCGATTTGAAGTGATGTGGTGTTCCCATCCAAAATTCAAAGCTAGAGTGTTAGAATAGTGGTGGGAGCCCACTCTTGATGCTGGTATTTACAAATTGCTTTTTAAACAGAGAAAAACTAGAGAAAATATTAAGTTATGGAACAAATTCTCTTTTCGAAACTTGTTTCAAGAAAAAGAAAGGATAAAGTCTCTCATGTATTTTATTGAATCGAATATTAAATTTTAGGGTCTTTCTAAGGATTTACTCTCTGAGGAGCGGTCGGTTCCATGTGCTATTCATGACCTACAAGAAAAAGAGGAACTTTTTTGGAAACAGAAGTCCAGGTAGTTGTGGCTCAATTAAGGAGACAAGAATACGTGATATTTCCATTCGTCTACTCTTTGACGCAGATCCTAGAACAAAATTAATGAGATTGATAAGTCTTATGGAGGTAGATCTTTAGATATTTTAGAAATTAGGCAAGAGGTAGTGGATTTTTTCAATTCGTTGTTGTGTTCTTTGGCCCCCCATGATCAGGTGCTCAAGGTTAAAATGTTGGAGGTCATTCCCTGTCTAGTCACGAGTGAAATGAATGATTTCCTTCTTGTCCAGCTCTTAGATGATGAAATTATTTTTTCTACTCAGTATTTGGACCCGTTAAAGGCCCCTTTTCCTGATGGTTTTCTGCACATTTTTGGGAAGGATGTGTGTGAGGCCATTAGACATTTCCAAATCCTCGAAGACTTTTCCTAGGGCGTTATATTCTACCTTTCCGGCTTTAATACCCAAGAAGGAGTCTTCATCTTCATTCAATGACATTAGGCCTATTAGTCTGTGCAACACTATTTATAAAATCTTCTTTAAGGCTACATTAAATAGACTAAAACCTATTTTGTCATCCATTATTGATGATACTCAAAGCAGTTTTGTCCCGGGAAGACAAATTTTTGATGGGGCGATTGTTATCCATGAGCTTCTTCGTTTGGCTCAAAAAAGCGGTTGGGCAATATTCTTTCTTAAATTGGATGTTAATAAGGCTTATGTAGGGTTTTTTGGCCCTTTTTATTTTTGGTCCTCATGAAGTTTGGCTTCAGCGATGCATGGATTAGTTTAATAGAGGCCACTATTTCATCTGCTTGGTTTTTTGGTCCTGATAAATGGGTCCCTGATTAGTTTTTTCATCTCGCAAAGAGGATTATGCCAGGGTTACCCAAGGAGGGAGGCTCTCAAATGTGTCATCAAGGCGAGAAGTGTGGAGTTTAATGTTAGGTCGGCTTTGTAGATCCCCCCTATTTTCACCAATAATTTGCTGATGACACAATGATTTCCTGCCTGGCATCTATTTTCCATGCTAGAGATATTAGAAGCATTTTGGATTGCTATGGGAGAGTGTCTGGTCAGTTGATCAACTTCCTCAAAAGTAGCATTTTGTTCACTAATACTCCTGAAGTTTTCCAAAATAGCATTACCTCCTTATTGGGTTGTCGGATTGTTTCTCTCCTAGTTACGTATTTGGGTCTACCCTTGTTTTTTGGGCATTTGAAAACTGAATTATGGAATTCGGTTGTGGAAAGTGTCCAAAAGAAGCTTTCTTCGTGGAAGGGTGCTCTATTAAGTCAGGCTAGTAAATTTACTCTCATTCAAAGCACTCTCCAAAGCATTTCGATCTATTTTATGTCCATTTTTAATGTTCCTTCTAAAGTAGTGACGAAGTTTGATAGTATTTGTAAGGCTTTATTATGGGCAGATCCGGAGCTAAAAGGTAAGATTCATCTATGTTCTTGGGAACAAGTTTGTCTGTAGAAAAAATATGGGGGTCTCAATTTGAAGAATGCCTCACTTATGAACTGGGCCCTGGTATCTAAAAAAGCATGGAGAGTCACTTTCGGGGTGGATAGTCTTTGGTGTCGTATTTTGGCCACCAAATACTAAAACATAAATTTTCTTTTCGATACTCTCTCATTAGATGGTTCTACTTTCTGGAAAATTATTAGCAAACATAGCGAGTTCATAAAATTAGATACTTCATGGGTGGTTGGAAATGGAAGATCAATTTTATTCTAGGATGATCAATGGGTTAGGAATCGGCCATTGGTGGAGGATCAATGTTACGGTGAAATATGTGTGCTTTCTAAAGAATTTGGTTTTGTTAGAGTGGAGGATTTCATTATTTTCCAAGATAATCGAAGGACCTGGTTGATGGACCCTCCATTTATTCAAATGAGTTAGAATCACAAGGATTGGAGTTCTATTATGGAGGAGCTCCGCCACTATGTGCTATGTAGAGAGGAAAGGGGAGATAGGTTGGTCTGGAACAATGATAGTGAGGGAAATTTTATTGTGAGATCTGCTTATTCTATTTTATGCCCTCAAGGAAATGATGCTTGGCCATGGAATAAAATATAGGTAAAGCATCTGACGCCCAAAATTAATATTTTTTTTGGCTTGTTGACCAAAATAAAATTTTAATGATTGACAATTTTCTTAAATGAGGATTCCACTTGATCAATCGTTGTTTTTATGTAAATAGGAATGGGAATCCGTTACTCATTTGCTTCTTAGATGCAAGGTGTTTCAGAAAATGTTATATACATACCTTCATCATATGGGGTTATCTTGGGTGCTTTCCAATTTGATCATTGATTTGTTCAATAAGTCGTAGTCTCCTTTTCGGTCTCCTAATATGAAATGTTTTTGGTTTTTTTTATTGCCTCATATTTTATAGGGAGTTTGGAAGGAACGAAATGCTAGAGTGTTTAAAAATGTTGAGGGAGACCTGAATCATATTTGCTATAGAATTATTTGGAAGGTTAAGGAGAAAGTTATTGCTTATCTAAAGAAGACCCTCCCTTAAATTCTAAAGGACCATCCTAACTATTTTGTGGAGTTGAATTTGGGCTTTTGTCCATACCTGAGACCTCCCCCATCACCCAATATCCGTAATTCCATTAAGTGGTCCCAACCTCCTCCTAGGTGGCTAAAGCTGAACTTCGACGGTGCGTCAAAAGGAAATCTTGACAGAGTCGGTGTAGGTGGTCTTATTAGAGATCATCTTGGTGAAATTATTTTGGCGTTCTCTAAAGTTTTGGGTATGCAGTCCTCCCATTTTTTTGAGTGTAGAGCTGCCTATAAGGGTATTTTTTTATTAAAGGATTTGGGAGGTTGTAGGGTTATCATTGAAGGAGATTCATTGAATGTTGTGAATTTTCTGAAGGGTGTATGTTGTTAGGGATGGCGTCTTTATAATATCGTTGATGAAGCCAAGGCCCACCTTTCTTCTTTCGATGAATTTTCCATTTGCCATGTGTACCGAAAAGGTAATGTGGTGGTAAATTTTCTGGCTAACTTGGTCGTTGGCAGTCAAAGGTTTAAGATTTGGTGCTTGGATTTTTTGGCAGAATTGGTCAATCTAGTTAATAATGTTAAGCCACCAAGTTTATTTCTATTGTCATGGATATCTACTGGAATTATGGCATTCATTGAAGATATCTGGTGAGAAGATTGAAGGTGCAGTCTATGGGCTATCGTTGCTTTGTATTATGGCATCTCTTCTCTTTCTGGTTTTCAAATTTCAAATTCAAATTTCTAATGAGTGCTTTGGATGGGGATGTTTAGTGGCCTCATTTGATTATTTTTTAATGGAGGAGATATTCGATTCAAATTTCAAATATTGTCTCATTCTTAATCCTATGAATATTTGGTGGTTGGTCCTATACGCTGTGATGATCACTTCTATTTATGATGTTAGGTGGCAAAAGTGGTGTAGCCTGCTGAAAGGTCCCATCTGGAGGGGTTGCTTTTTAAATTCTTGTTCCTCTTCACTTTGTTCTAGGCTCATTGGAGATTGGAGTTCTTCGGGTGATGTGATGATGATGGTTTTTCAGGGTACTTTGGGGAAATTTAGTCCTTCTTGTGTCATACAGAGCCAAGGTTATGGAATGTGTATTTGGATTGTCCATGTTAGATGGTTTTATGGGCCCACTCCTAGGTGTTTTATGCCCATGCACTTCTCGGATTTAGGGATTGATGATCTCCCTTCTAGAACATTCGAAAGTATGGGTTCGAGGTTTGGTAATAAACATCCCCTTTTTGAATTGGTTGCCTCATGGTCTATGTTGTATGATGGTTCCTTCCTCATTATTTTTGTTGGTGATTCTCCTGAGCTCGAACGTAGGTGATGATTGGAAACTTTCTTAATGACCAGACTTGTCATTATTTTTCTCACATCTATCCACCTTTTTCTCCAAGATATGAAAACTGGTCTCTTTGGTGCTGCCTATTGTTTCATTCACTATTGGGTTCTATTTTCTTCTAAGTGGAGTCCTCTCTTGGTGCCATGGACATCTTGCTTTCTATCAAGGAGTGGATTTTTGCTTTGAGGCCCCTTCTTGATACTTGTTGTGGTTACGTTTATGGGCCTATTTTGTCCTTCCTTTCTGTTGGGGGGTTGTTTTCTATTTTAAGGTTCCAGTACTTAAGCGCTATTCTTCATTGCATTGTTTATTGTTGGTAATTATTGGTCCTTGCTATTCTCTTATTTAGGGTTTCTCCTGTGTGGTTTGTTGTCTGTGGGAGTTGGTTAATCATGGGAAAAGCAAAGACCTACCTTGCTAAGAATAAGTTGTGTAAATATCATTTGGAACCTTCGTCTATTTCTTTTGATGATGAGGTTAAGTCCATTTTAGTGGAAGGTGGTCTTCTAAATTGCATTTCTAAGTTTCATGGTCATAACCCCTCCCTCACTAACTGCCTGGTTTCTTCTTGGAATGAGGGTTGGGTTAGGGTTGGCTCTTGGTCATTCCTTATTTCAAGGATCTTATCAACAGAATGACTAGTTTGACTTTGGATAGTGTCTTTCATTATCATGAAAGGTATCCTTTTTTGTAAGAAATATCTCTATTTTTTGATAAGGAGGAGTTTTTGTCACAGATCCAAAATGGTTTTAGTGCTGTGGCTTTACCCCCTCCTTGGAACCGAGTTGTTCAGATGATCATGGATTACTCTTATGAAATCCTAAGGAGTTTTCATGCAATATTTTTGAATCATCTCAGATGCAAATTTTGCATGAACATTCCTTTATTTATTTTTCATTCCATGCAAAAATATTTCCTTAATGTCCAGGCTGGTTGTGGTCAATTTCCTATTCATCAAGGTTTGGCATTGTTGGTCTTCAAACAAGTGGCTTTGGAAAGCGGCTTTGATGCTAACATTGTGTTAAAGTCTATTGTAGATCCTTCTGGTCAGTTGGTTCGTGACCCTAAGCCGAGTATTTTTCCATATCCTTGGAGGGTGGTTCTCGGTTTGCTTCTAGATCAAACTCTAATGAGAGTTTGGACTCTCTCTCCTTCTATTTATATGTCGTCCTGGAGAGTATTCTAAAAAGATTCAAATTTATTTGAAAGGGGTGTGGGGTGGTGACCCAAAGGTGAAAGGTTCTTTCCTCGGGCCGCAATGCTAATGTTATTGTTGATTTGACTCCCAAGGAGAGCACAGTCGATCTTGATGGTTTTTTTCTAGTGCTGAATGGTTCTTCTATAGTAGATCATCATTTGTCAAAGTGGCTTCAGAGAAATTTGGTGGAGGAGGACTCTCCTTTAGTGAAGGCTTCTTCTGATATGGATATTCTCCCATGGGATTTTCCCCGAGAAAAGTCTATGGAGGAAATTCTTTCTCTGAGAGAGTCAAAATCTTCTAAAGATGTAGTTCTCAGAGACTTATTGCTTATTGATGTTAATCAACATAAAATTTGGAGCACGCTGAAACTTACCCTTGATTTAACAGAGAATGTTTCTAGTCTGGCGGCCAATGTCTCTCAAGGTGTGCATAAGTTAGGGTAGAACCTCCTTATTTCTCTCTTCCTTACCACATTTTGGTCTGCTTTCATCCTTTTTTCTGGTTTGCCTTTGGTTTGTCCATGAAATCACGAGGATACGGAAACAAGAAAGGAAAGACTCCAAGCATGATGCAAAAAATGAAACTAAACTTAACACTGAATCCTACGAATTAAAAAAGCATGGAATGGAGAAAGCATGAATTGAAACCAAAATGAAATAACAACCCTTCTCTTTTATTGATGTATTTCACAAAATGATTACAATTCGCATCCTCCATTTTTAGGGATGAGGAGCGTTAAATCCATCTCTTGGTTACATCCATGGATAGCCTTCCTTCTTCTGCGTGCCCACATGTAAGATGGGCGGACCAAAATTTCACCATTGCTTGTGTCTACGAATGTTGATTCCTGAATGCTCCTTCGATGTTTCGATCCTACGTTCAAAGAAACAAAGGATAATCAATAGCACCTGCAGATAAAAAAAAACATGCAATCCCCAAGCCTGCGATAAATAGATGAGAAAAATGAATTAAACTAAGACTAAAATGAATCCAAACATTCTAAAAATTTTATAGGGGCATCAAAACATCACCAAGAGGACACTGCAAAAATAATAGTCTAGAAATTCCTCGCCGATTTGAATTCTCTCCAGGGCAGGATGAATTCACCTACAACAAAACACCAAAAAGGTGTTGTCCCAAATGTTTGGCCTAAAGAGCTCCAAAAGACCTGCAAACTTGGGGTTAGCTAATTGAGGGCATTTTGGAAAGACCCAAATAGTCAAATTTTCCCAATTTGACCTCCGTAAATGGGAATCTGACGATGCTACCTGTAGGTTAGTAGAAGCGAGCAAAGATAGAAATATGGTCAAAATTGTTCAAAACGAGACGCAATTTAAATGAAAACCTATCTAAGCATCATAGAATAGAATGCAAAAAAAAAATGATATAAAATAGAATCTACCAAAAATTCCCAATCATTCCTAAAAGGGGATTATTAGGCCTGCAGTAGTGTGGGGGCGCCCAGGCGGGCTGCCCACCGTTTAGGGCTTGATTTCGGCACCAATCCACTTAGGATGGGTCCAAAATCTCTTTCAAGGTGTTTTCGATGAATTGGGTGGTATTATATGGCCAAATTTCAGGTTTTGGGCTCAATATTCAACCTTCCAATAGTCACCCAATGACCTCCTCTCTAAAAGAGATTAAGGATGTAGAAGGCGCAAATCGCACAAGGATGTATGGGAAAATAAAATGGCAGCACTTCATTGCTCAAAATTGCTCTTACTTTGTCTATCTTTGGGTGAGGAAACTCACTAATTTATAGATCTGGAGGTCTCTTGAAATGGGCATGCAGAGGTGCCACTTGGCAATCATGCCTTCCAAGGGGGAAGGATATTCCTCCCTGAATTGGGACTTCATGACTAACCTTGCAAATGCCTCTAACGCTCAAAAACACTCACCCATACTCCCATATGATGAAGGAAGCATTGAGTGGCAGATCTGAGCTGCCATTTTGTCGAGATTTGACTTTTTTCCTATCAAACCTGCAATTTGCCCCACCCTGGAGTGAATTCAGAATTTGTCCCTAGGTGAGGCGAATCCTAGTTTGAATTCATTCCAGGGTGGAACAAATATTGAGAAAAGTTCCTGAATGTGCCAAACTGATCTCTATACTTATAAAACTACTATGAGAGTGGTTAGGATATTGAGCAAAGTGCCTGAAGGTGCCAAACTGATCTCTGATCACCTTATTAGCTCCACTAACTCCTTTGTTGTGATTAGTTGGATTAATTTGTGGTGCTATTATAGGATACCATAATCTAGCTCATCCACATGCAAACATTGATCTACATGCAATTTAATGTGACAAATATATCGTTATGAGGGAGGTTTACCACCAGTGACCAATAGTCTATCAACCAAACCGGTACTAAGGTTTGCCTCATGACCTATCGAAATGCTGAGAGTTCCAGGGATTCAAGTTTGACTCCCTTCTTTTATTCAATTGTATTGGGATACTTGCTCTTTTGTAGTGATAAAAATCATTGTTTATTTTTGTAATATATTTTTCTTTGGAGCAAGGGATTAGGATATGGAGTGACGAGAATCACTATTGTATGTGCTTTTCTTGAGGTATGCACTTTGGTTGTGATGTCAAATTTTTTGGAGTTTTGACGTTTTGCAAATTGTTGATATTTTGCAACTTTTGAGAACTTGGGATTCTTGGGGAATTGGGTAGGGAGGATGCTTGTCCTTTTGCCAACTCTCAGCATTCTTGGGTTCATTCACATAGGGGGATGAACAAGATATATGTTTCACTTATGGTGACCTGGATTGCTTTGTAGGGTTCATATTTCGTTCACACAACTTGGGAATGTTTTATGTGTTTTAATTTGTGCTGGGATGCTACGTAACAAGGTGTGATCCAAGTATAATTCTACCTATGTAACATCTATCTGACTTGTTACAGTATGTGTCTAGATAGCTAATGACGACTAAATGACAAAAAATCTTGATACATTAGAAAAAATTGACTATTATGTGGAAGAATAACGTGAATGGGCGATGAACTATTGATAAAGCGATGAATGCGAAAGATGATGGTTTTTGCCAAGTAATGCCAGTCTATGGTGCTGCGACCTGTATGACCACAAATATGCACTGTATGGATGTGATGCTTAATGTAGCTATATATTTTTGTATGTTTTAGGGATTGATGTTTGTGAGTATGCATATGAGATGCAAAAGAAATTTGTACTGTTATGACGATGTTGCGTATGCATGGAAATGAGATGCAAATTTTTGTTATTTTTGATGATTTTATTGTTTTTAAATTTTTCTTGTTTTTGACCAAGCGATCAAGGAATCCTTGGAACTTTTGGGTTGACCAAGCGATTATGGGAATCCTTGGAGATTTTTGGTTGACCGAGCGATTATGGGAATGCTTGGAGCTTTTTGGGTTAACCAAGGGATTATGGAAATCCTTGGAGCTTTTTGGGTTGACCAAGGGATTATGGAAATCGTTGGAGCTTTTTGGGGTTGACCAAATGATTATGGGAATCCTTGGAGACTTTTGGGTTGACCAAGTGATTATGGGAATCCTTGGAGCTTTTTGGGGTTGACCAAGCGATTATGGTGAAAGCATGAGATTCAAGAAGTTTTGAAAGGAAAACTATTTCGATGCATTCAAAATCAAAACTAACGCTTAAGTCCTAAAAATGTGAAGTGCATTAAACGAAAGAGGCAAATTGATTGAAATGAGATACAAGAATTTAGAGAAATCACAACCCTTTTATTTAACTCTTTAACCTCGGTTACAAAATCGCCTCCTCCCTTTTTAGGGGTTAGGAGCGTTAAATAGATTTGGTTACAATCGTGATCAATAATCCCTCTTCCGCATGCCCACATTTGAAATGGGCGGGCCAAAGTGTTGCCATCGCTTATGCTGATGGATCCTCGCTTCTCGCTGCTCCTCCTACATTCAAAGAAACAACAAAGGCGTTAGTAGCACCTGCTGCAAATAGGAAAAGTTTGTTCCTTGAAATTAATAAAAGATGCATGTAAAAGATTATCGAAATCAGTGAATAAAATGAATCTAAATCACCTGTAAATCTGACAGAGACCAAAAGACATTAAAAAAGGGCCATCACCATAGAAACAGTCAACCAATCTACATTCAACTGAAATTCGTCCCTGGATAGGATGAATTCTGCTGTAATTCGTCCCCGGGTGGGACGAATTCTCCTATGATGAAAAGTCGAGGTGATGCCATCTAAATGTCGAACCTCGGGACCTCCAAAACACCTGCAAACAGAGGGGTTAAGTAATTGGGGCCATTTTGGGATGACCCAGATGGTCGGATTCTCCCAATTTGGCCTCTATCCATAGGAATTCGACGTCGCTACCTGTAAGTTAGTGAGGGCCACAAAATCGACAAAGCATAATAATATTTGATAAATGTCTTCTAAAATCCAGATTGTGAACTATCTAAACAGCATAGAATGTAATGTGAAATGAATAAATGACAGAAAGCAAATTAGAATGAAACTCAAAAGGTGTGGGGTGCCCGAGTGGGCCACCCACCGTTGGAACTTGATTTCGGCACCAATCCACTAGGGATGGGCCCAAAATCTCTTGGAATGTGGTGTCGGCAAATTGGTGGATTCAAGGTGGTCAAATGTTGGGTTTGGGTTCGGATCCACGCTTCCAAAATCCACCCAATAACCTCTCTTGCGAAAGAGATTAATGGATGTGAAAGGGTGAATCGAAAAAGGGTGCAATAGGGTGTTCAATTGGGCAGCACTTCGTTGCTTGAAAATGCCTCCAACTTGTCCCCCTTTGGGTGGGAAAGTCCACCATTTTATAGACCCAGGGGGTCTCTTTGGAGGGGCATGCAGGGATGCCATGTGGCGGCCATGCCTTCCCAAGAGGGAGGAGACTCCTCCCTGACTTGGGCTTCCATGACTGCCCTTGTGACATTCCTCTAACTACCAACCTACCCACCTACACGCGCATGCACGGCAGGAGGCAATAATTGACTGTCCTCGGCTGCCACTTGGCGGCATTCTTCTTTTTGCCCATTAAACCTGGAATTCATCCTGACCAAAGACGAATTTAGAATTCATCCCTGGGTGAGACGAATCCCAGTTAGAATTCGTCCCTGGGTGAGACGAATACTGAGCAAAGTGCCTGAATGTGCCAAATTGCCTTTTGACCTTACAAAATTGCTATAAAAGTGGTTAGGACCACCGTTTAACCTCTGAGGGCTGCCCCTGGGGCTGTGTGTGTCAAAGCGATCAGTGTTTGCAGTCACATAATCGGATTGGTGCCGTTTTGGTGTCTACAGATGCCCCTTTTTGGGATGCGCTATGCATGGCGCAACGTCGAGCAAAAATAGATAACCAAAGCACTAATGATTAGGGTTTCTTGGTAACCTAACCAACTTTTGATGCCCCAAGCATGGAAAGGGCATGCATTCTTGAATCCTTGCTTCTGACGAGCTAAGGAATTTGATTTCAAGTATTAACCTATTTTGGTGAGGTGTGACTTGAGCTTGGACATTGATCACTCATGAATAGGCAAAGGGCGCAACCTTTTGTCCACGGGGGGAAACCTTGTGTTCATGCTTCGGGAATGCCAAGTGTTTGATCAATTTGTGATTATTGCTTGTTTACTGCCCCAAGCAGGAGCGTGATTGTCTTTGTCAATGATTCTTTGAATGCATGTCATTGCTTTGATTGGGTGTGTGTTTGTTGATTGGTGACTAAGTGTGACTACCCCCTCAAGCGACGAATCGATGAGGGAATGACCTTCGTGAGAAAAGCGACGAGTCGCTTGACCCAAGATGACTTGTGCAAGGGTGCCTTTAGATGGTTTATCGTTAAGCATGTGCAATTTTTCCAACATTTAGACCTATTTTTGGTGGGTGTTAACCCTTTTTGTGACGCTGTTTGGAGCTGAAATTGGCAAAAATCCGTCTTCTCATGGAGCGGTCCGGCTAAGATAGCCTTCTTAGGGAGTAGGATAATGACAATTTGTGACCCCAACATCTATTTTGTATGCCCGGGATGTCAAGTGCAATAGCACTTTCATCGGGCAAATTTATTATCTATTTTTGTGCATTTTTGTCCAATTTTTGATGTTTTTGAAATTTCTGCCCTGAATTCGTCCCAGGGTGGGACGAATTCTAGCTTTAGAATTCGTCCCTGGGTGGGACGAGCGCTAACCAGAGTGCTCGTCCCAGGGAAGGACGAATTGCAGCTCAAAAGGCCTATTTAAGGGCCAAAACTTGAGTTTGGGCTCATTTGCATCTAATTTTTCTTGCGATTTGGAGCTCTGGGGAGGAGGAGGTTAATTCTGCGAAGCGAAGCGCTACCGGATTTTCCCTGCCATCATGAGTGCACAAACCGGGTCGAGCGGCGGAGCCGAAGCGAGACCAGTAAGTGCTCCCTAGAGTTTATTTTTGTTTAGAATTGCAATTGTTTTATTTGATTATTTTTGTAATGATGTTTTTCAAAATTTTAAAACTTAAACCCTGAAACTGAATTGAAGACAACTAAGACTTAGTGTACAACTAAACATAGCATAAAACCTGGGTAAAGAATTTTACAACTAAACCCTAGGATAACGGAACGTAAAACCCTAAGACGTAATTTTTGTGTTTTTGAATTTTTTATGCTGTTTTTAAATTAATCAGTTAAGATTAACAACCTTAAGACTGAAAAATTAATTTTGTTTCGTTTTATTTTTTGAAATTTATCAGTTAGGATTTAGGAACCCTTGAACTGAAAAATTGTTTGAATTTTGAATTTTTGTTTGTAAATTAATCAGTTAGGATTAGAAACCCTGAAACTAAAAATTTGATTTTTGTTTGAATTTTTGTGCTTGTTTTTGCTGACATTGGTAGGAAATATTGTATATGCATGTTATTGTTGTACAGTTCTTTTCCATGATTTTAATTAATTTTTTTTTTTGGTGTGTTTTCTTTTGCAGGTTGTTAGGAGCCGGTACCGTGTACCCACTGCTTTCACTGAGGCGCAGGGGGCGCTGACTGAGGTTGACTGGGAGTGGCTTGATGCCCTTGGGCTCAAGCAAGTGGCTCGACTAGAGCCTGTGGTCCCGGATCAGGCCTATCTGACGGCCCTGATCAAACTTTGGGATCCGTGGACCAACACCTTCCATCTCCCGATAGGGGAGATGACTGTGACTCTAGAGGATGTCTATCGGCTTCTTCATATTTCGATAGATGGACTGCCCATCAAGACATCGTCACGTGATCAGCAGACTACTGTATTGACGAGATGCTTCGGGCATGGGGAGCGGTTGGGCGTAGAGAGCCCAGTGGAGATGGCCGAGGTGGACTGCCAGGTTGGCAGGATTTTGGTTGGATGGTGGTAGGAGAGGGGGGTGTTAGGAGTGAGGCACGCATTCCTTATGGGCCTCATTTCTAACATGTTATTACCTGACTCGTCAAGCGTGAGGTTCCCATGGAACCTGCTGGATTTGGTGTGGCAGTTGGTAGAGTGCCCGATAGAGGCACCGCTGATCCTGAGATGGGGACAGACACTATTGGCATAGCTCTACGGGGAGCTATATGGGGTCCACTATCGACAGCGAAAGGGGGTCAGCTATAGTTATCTGTTGCAGTGCTGGGGTTGGCAGCACATAGCAGTTGAGAGGCCAACCGGGTTACCATGGACGACTCGAGCGGCAATGGAGGATAAGGAGATAGGTTATGCAGTTCTGTGGCGACGGTCCGGAGAGCAGGGGCAGAGTCGATGGTGGGCAGGTGTCGTAGGGCACTATGTTGATGCCTTCTCTCGGCTCACTCCAGGGGAGGTGGTTTGGCGCCCTTATCAGGACTTTCCAACCTAGTCGGAGGCTAGAGAGTGGCTTCGACGGGTACGCAGGGAGCGGTGGTTGATTGGGCAACACGGGACCGAGCATGAGTTCTTCTCATATAGCCAGGTTACACGATAGTTTGGGGTGCGCCAGGGGTTGCCTGGTGAGCCCATGGTCTATCGACGTCGGGGAGATGAGAGGACTCTAGATCGACCGGTCATCGCGCCATTGGGCGAGGATTCAGATGCGATGATCGACGTCCCGAACGTGGATGACGTTGGGACTACCACTGAGTATGACTCATGGTGGGTACTACGGTGATGGCGAGGAGAGGGGCCACTGGGAGGCACGGAGGTGGCAGCGGAGGGTGCTGAGGCACCAGGGGATGATTGGGGAGCTCCGTTGGAGGATGCGGACATGGTTGAGGTGGGGGGTGAGGATGTAGATTTGGGGGCTCCGGATCAGCCGGAGATGCAGGACATGGCGGAGCAGTGGGAGCCAGAGCAGGCTGCTGTTCCGGAGAGTCCCATGCCTTAGGTGAATATGGAGGAGATGGAGTCCGGGGTACGCACTGAGAATGCATGATTGGTGGAGCTGGTATGGATGTGGGATCAGGATCTGGGGGACGCATTGTGGGAGAGGGATCTCCTGCAAGCTTAGCTAGTAGAGTAGGATAGGGTTTTGGCATAGTGTGACGATGCAGTAGCTTACTACCATCGACGGGAGGCAAAGTGGTGCCGACACCAGCTAGATTTGGAGAGGGAGGTCATCCACCTCGGTGGGCGGCTACCTGAGCCATCGAGAGGTGGATCTTCACACCGAACGAGGGATAGTGCTACTGAGTAGTCAACATCATCTCGTCGTAGGCGATTGGATGAGGGAGGCGAAAGTAGGCATGATGTGGGGGCTAGCAGTAGCCATCCTGAGGGGTCCCATAGGACCCACACCATGGGGGGTAGTTCCCGTCGCACCGATCCTATGTGATCATGGTGGTCGACGCCTTAGGCTGGGTGGTTTTGTTATATGATTGCGGGGTCTGAGGACCAGTTTTGTAGCCTACGAGCATTTTTTTTTGACGATATATATATATATATATACCGGCTTTATTGTGGTTATGCACATGTGATGATTTGATCTTATGCATGTTTATTTATTTTGATGGATGCATATGTTATGATGAATGCAAATGTTTTTTATTTATATGTGATATGCAAAATGAAATGGATGAATGGGATTTGTGATGGTTGGTTATGGCACCATAGACTGTTTAGAACTCTATTATTTTTTTTTTAGGCGATTGCTGTGATGCATCACTTTGTATGTATACATGTGGTTTTTCTCTTTTTTTTGTATTTTCTGATGGTATTGCAAAGATGGAAAGTAGTGCAGTTGGTTTAGAAATGTAGCTAAGGTTTTTTGAGACTCAGACGGTTTTAACTCCCTAGCCATGACTGTACTTTGTCTTACAAGACTTTTGGACAAGGTATGAATCGAACTCGTTTTTGACCAAGCTATTTCACATCCTTGTGTGTGCAATTGAGTTCATTTATGTGGTATTTGTTAGGATACCGCCAGTGCCAGATGGGCTTTCAACCGAACCTGTACTGAGGATCACCTAACTAGCTCCACTAACTCCTTTGTTGTATTTAGTTAGATTAATCTACGGTGTTATCCAGGATACCATAAGCTAGCTCATCCTTATGCAAACATTGGTCTGCATATACGCAAAGTGAATGTGATAGACATATCATCATGCGGGTAGGATACCACCATTGCCAGATAGGCTGTCAACCAAACCTGTAATGAGGATCACCTAGATGGTTTTCGAATGCTGAGAATTCCAAAGATTCAAGTTCAGGTTATTTATTGGCTGAATGATTTGGGAGACTTTCTCGTCTATATAGTGATGCAAATCACTGTTTATTTTTCTATTTTTTTTTTTTTTGAGCAAGGATTTTGAATAGTGGTGATAACCACTGTTACTTGATTTTGTATTTTGAGCGATGTGAGTTTGAGCTTGTGAATGACTTTGATCCTCATGGCCTTGGGGATGACTACCCATCCTGGTTAGGGGCGGATAGTATGAATCCTTACGACATTGGGAACCAAGGGGATGATGGAGATTATGAAGTAAGGGTATTGATCTTTTAGGCCTTGGGGATGACTACCCATCCTGGTTAGGGGCGGATAGTACGAATCCTTACGACTTGGAGACCAAAGGTGAATGGAAAGTGTTAGGATGATGATTTATTGGAATTTTGTTCATGAATGGCATTGATCCTTTTAGGTCTTGGGGATGACTACCCATCCTTGGCAGGGACGTGTAGTACAAATCCTTACAACTTTGGGAACCAACTATGATTGGGATTTGGTAGTGGTAAAAACCACTGTATATTAAGGTGAATGAATAGGGAAGAGCTCGTCCTTTTATCAATTCTTAGCATTCTAGAACCATTCGCACAGGGGGATGAGCAAGATAACCGTTTCGCTTATGGTGACCTGGATTACTGTGCAGGTTTCATCTTTTGTTCACACAACTTGGGAATTTTTATGTGTTTTAATTTGTGTTGGGATGCTACGTAACAAGGCGTATTTCAAGTAGAACTCTACCTTCGTAAAATCTATCTGACTTGGTACATTACGTGGCTAGAGAGCAAAATGATGACTGAATTACGAAAACTCTTGATACATTATAAGACCACTGACTCTTAGTGTGGTAAAAAGCGATAAATGGCGTTTGTTTGCTATTTTGTAAAATGGAAAAGTGTGGAACAAGATGGACTTAGCAGAATAATTACAGTTTATGGTGCCTTTGACCTATACGACCACAAATATGCAATGTATGGGTGCGATGCTTAATGCAGCTACATTTTTTTTTTGTATTTTTGATGGATTGATTTTTGTGAATATGAAGATGAGATGTGAGAAGAGTTCTTATTGATGAATTTGAGCATGCCTAGAAATGAGATGCAAATTTTTGTTGTTTTTGATGATTTTTGTTGTTTTTGAATTTTCTTGATGGTGACCAAGGGATTTCGAGAATCCTTTGGGGCCTTTTTGGGGTGACCAAGCGATTGCGATAATCCTTGGAGCATTTTTGGGATTGACCAAGCGATTTTAGGGATCCTTGGAGCATTTTTGGGATTGACCAAGCGATTGCAATAATCCTTGGAGCATTTTGGGGTGACCAAGTGATTGCGATAATCCTTGGAGCATTTTTGAGATTGACCAAGCGATTGCAAGAATCCTTGGAGCATTTTTGGGATTGACCAAGCGATTGCAAGAATCCTTGGAGCATTTTGGGATTGACCAAGTGATTTTTAGGGATCCTTGGAGCATTTTTGGGATTGACCAAGCGATTTTAGAGAATCCTTGGAGCATTTTTGGGATTGACCAAGCGATTTTAGGGATCCTTGGAGCATTTTTGGGATATGGCTCTCTTAGATATGGAATGGGTGCAAATGACTGATGTTCAAGGGTTCTATTTCCTTGATTTCATCAAGAGAAGCTAGCCGGTATGTCCCGGGTCCTATTTTGCTATCAATGACATATGGACCTAACCAATTTGCCACAAATTTGTCCCTTAGGTGGGACGACAAACTAGAATTCTGTTGGTTTTCCTTCAAAACCAAATCACCAACCCGAAAGTCTCTCGAGGTGAACTTTCATGTTGTAAGCTTTCTTAAGTCGCTCTTGATAAATACGTAAATGCTCGAGAGCATTAACGCGTCGTTCGTCAAGCAATGTAAGCTGGTCTAACTGGGCCTGTAGTGCAGCATCATCATCGATGAACTCCTGCATTGATATGCATAGGGAAGGAATCTCCAACTCTAGAGGCATGACTACCTCAGAGCCATACATGAGCGAAAACGGAGTGGCCCCAGTGGGCGTCCGAATGCTAGTGCGATAGGCCCACAGGGCAAGTGGGATTTGGATGTGCCAATCCTTATGACTGTCTACGATCGTCTTTTTAAGGATGGCAACTAGCATTTTGTTTGACGCCTCTACTTGCCCATTCGCCTACGGATAATAGGGTGTCAAAAAATTGTGCTGAATTTTGTACTTTGTGGTCAAAGCACGCACGTATTTGTTCTTGAAAGGCATCCCATTATCCGAGACTATTTTGGATGGAATACCAAAATGACATATGATGTTATGCAAAATGAACTCCACAATGTGGGGTCCTATCATAGAGGTAAGCGAAATTGCTTCCACCCACTTGGTAAAATACTCTGTGGCCATTATGATAAACATGTGACGGCCTGACGATGTAGGGGAGATCTTTTCGATTAGATCGAAGCCCCACTACAAAAATGGCCAAGCAGACTGGACTGTTTGCAAGGCCTGGGAAGGTATGTGCATCAAATTGGCATGATGTTGACACTTCACGCACTTCTTGACATATGCGCAACAATCTCGCTCTAAAGATGGCCAATAATAGCCCATGCAAAGAATGCGCTTTGCGATGGCCATACCACTGAAGTGGCCACCACATGTACCATCGTGCGCTTGGGCGACTGCCCAAGTGGACTCTTGTTGGTCCAAGCAATGAAGGAGGATTCCTTCATAACTACGACGGTACAAAATGTCTCCTATCAAGACATACTTAGCCGCTTTCTTCTTGAATGCTCATTTTGTGGCATGCGTCAATCCAAGCGGGAGATTACCTAACTTGAGGTAGTCTCTAATGGGTAAATACCAGTCTTGTTGATCAGAAACCTCGAAAGTATGAACAACCAATCCCTCTTGAAGTTCATCCCTAGCGAACGCTGAATGGGATAGAACCTATAAGAATAGCATTGTGTTGCTATTAATGGGAGTAGGGGAGAACAAGGACCCCCAGTTGGCACGTTTCAGACGATCTTGGATTCGAGAGAACTTATCCGAGGATGGTTCAATCTAGATCATGTGGATTCTTGGCATCAAGTCTGAGCTTGCACGCTCCATCACGGATTGCGATAAGGTTTTGACTTGAATGGTTGTCATATCACCGAAAAGGTCTTGCAGGATTAGTGACCCCAAGGAGGCCATTGTGTCCACAAAATGATTCGATGACCGAGGGAGTGCCTCGATGTCATACCACTCAAGTTTTGCTAGGAATTTGTCCACAAGGGCTTTATAAGCCTATAGAACTGGGCATTTGCATTGATATACCCCTTTGACTTGATTGACAATTAACAGCGAATCACCAAAGATGTTCAGTCATTTGATGTTCATGGCGATTGTTGTCTGAAGACCTATGAGCAAGGCTTCATACTCGCATTATTGTTGGTGCATGGGAAGTTTAATTTAAATGACAGGGGCATTGGAGCACCCTACAGTGTGAAGAATACTATTCTCGTGCCACCACCTTGCTCACATTTAGAACCATAAAAAAATAGGGTTATGTTAGCCTGTGACTTAGGCTCATCAAGATCTGGAAATTCTGAGACATGGAAGACCCCATCATCGGGTAGTTCTATGACCAGAGGCTGATTGTCTTCAAGAGGAGCCTCTGCTAGTTGATCGGCTATGACTTGTCCTTTGATAGATTTCTATCCAATAAACTCTATGTCAAATTCTGTCAACAACATGATCCACTTCATCGTGCGACTACTATGATAAGTACGACTCATCATGTATCGCAATGGATTCTCCTTAGACACAACATACGTAGTGTTTCTCAGCATGTAGTGGCATAGCTTTTTGGTAGTAAACACAACTGCCAAGTAGATTTTCTCGACGTATGCATAGTAAAGTTCATAACTGACTAGGGTGCCGCTAAGATAGTAAGTAGCCTATTCCTTGTGAAGTTCATTCTTCTGGGCTAGCATGGCGCCCAGTGCCACCTCAATAGCTGAGATGTATAAGTAGAATGACACTCCTGGTCTAGGTGGTGCCAATACTGGCGATGAAGCCAAGTATTGTTTGATTTCATCAAAGGCTGACTGGCACTTGTCATCCCAGTGAAATGTAACCCCCTTGTGCAATAATTTGTTCATGGGTCAGCACTTGTCAGATAATTGTGCTATGAAACACTTAATTGATACGACTTTTCCCTGCAGACTTCTGAGCTGCTTGATGGTAGTTGGGGGAACCATTTCAAGGATTGCCTTGACTTTCTTTGGGTCCACCTCGATGCCTCGCTTTGAGACTATGAAACCCAAGAGTTTTCCAGATGTGACGCCAAATATGCACTTCTTGGGATTTAGTCTAACTTTATGCTCCATGAGGCGATCGAGGATCTTGCTTAAGTCATCGATATGATTTGAGCGCAATAGAGACTTGGCTAACAAATCATCCATGTAATCTTCCAAAGTTTTATGCATGTAGTCATGGAAGATGTACGTCATGGCATGTTGGTAGGTGGCACCAACATTTTTAAGGCCAAAAGGCATGACCTTATAACAAAATGTCCCCCAAGGCATTGTGAACGCCATTTTTAGTTGGTCTTCAGGATTGATACGAATCTGATTGTATCCTGAGAAACCATCCATGAGGGAGAGCATTTCATGACCTACTGTAGCGTCTACCAACACGTCGATGCTCGGCAAGGGGAAATCATCCTTAGGACTCGCTTTGTTTAGATCTCAAAAATTAGTGCATATGCGAATCCTCCCATCGAGCTTTTTGACGGGCACCATGTTGGACAGCCATGGTGGATAATCCATGCAGATGACAAACTGTGCATCCAAAAACTTTTGCAATTCATCTTTGACCATCAAGGCCACTGTTGGGTGCATCTTACGTAGTTTTTGCTTTACGGGCTTGATTGTCGGATCAAGCATTAAATTATGCGTGACTAGCTACGGGTCTAGTCCTGGCATATCCTTGTATGACCATGCAAAAACCTCCTTCTTCTCTTTGAGAAGGGCAATGTAGTCGGCTTGCTCTTTAGGGGATAAGCTTACCCCTAGCTTGATAATCTATGGATTCATTGGATCCAAGCCGATATCTACATCAGTCGTCTCCTCGATCGACATGTGGGATCCATCCTCCAACTGATGTGGAGTCGGGATCAAATGGATATCATTAGCTGAATTTAAATCTGCGTTGGGAACCTCGGGTTCCTCTTCAGCCTAAAAAATATCCTGAGTTGTCCTTGGGGTAAAATGA
Organism: Wollemia nobilis; assembly: GCA_028583015.1. Lineage (NCBI taxonomy): Eukaryota > Viridiplantae > Streptophyta > Pinopsida > Araucariales > Araucariaceae > Wollemia > Wollemia nobilis. The sequence continues at coordinate 3,406,683 of JAQPPZ010016612.1, forward strand.
GGCATCTTACCGAAAGGCCAGTACTCTGATGGTGAGAGAGGTGAATTGACGTGATCCTAGTCGATGGCATCTGTGTCTAGATGCAATGACCATGCTGGATCGACCGGATTGCGAATGGGTGCGGTCAAATCAATGGAGATCATGTGGATGGAATGAATTTGGTCTCCATTACCGTGGGTATGATAACTCGAACATTCTGGATGCTCCCTATACTCTGGATCTGGCTCTAGGGGAATGGGCACGAACGGATCGGCCCTATGTGCTAATAGGAGGATAGGGTCTTCCCTTGGCACTGATGTCATTATAGGGTCTTAGGGTGGATGGTGCTCATCATAAATTTGGAGCCATGGATCCAACACTTGGTCCCACCCCACTGGGTCTACATACCACTCATGCCCTGGTAGTATGCCCATCTATGCAAATAAGTCATCAATCCCTAAGGGACGTCGTTGTTGCACTTGTTGCCTTTGTTGCATCTGTCGCATGTGGTTGAGATAGGCCATCTCAGTCTCATCTTCTGAATCACTGTCGAAGATCCAAAAATGTTCATTTTCTTCCACAACTACTTGCGACGTTAAGGGTTCACCTTGTTCTAGCAAATTAATCTGGTCCCATTGCGGTTGTTCCACACTTGGTGGAGGGACCTGATTCTCTTGACACAGCACTGGCTCGACTGGAACCTCTAAAGGGAATAGTTTCAAAAAGATTTCTGGACATCGTTTATGTTCTCCTTGGGAATTAGTGTCCGAAATTTCACCTCTCTCTAGCAAAGGAGAGGGATTACTGATGTTACCAAGGGTGTTTGTTGACCATGGGAGGTAATCTCCCAATGTATATTCTGTATTTGGGTTGGCATAAGGATCTGATGCCAATCCACCCTTGTTGCCTATTCCTAGGCCTTGCATGTTTTCCACCAAGATGTCTAAGGGCAAGGGGTGGTTGAACCCTACTCCCGACTTATCATATGGCATTTGGTATCTTGGTTGGCAAAGGACACGCACCCCTTGCTCATACCTGCCTAGCCCATATCCATGCCAATTGCATTGGCCGAGATATCTCAGAGCGAAGTCCGGGTTTGACAGATAATTGACATTTTCAGCAAAAGGCTCTTCGTCTTCGTCCTTTTGCTTGCATGGTTCAGCACCATGATCAAGGCCCCCATACACAAAATTAGTCTGGTTTGGTGGGTAACCTAGAGGAACAACTGTCCCTATGGGAAGGCGAGGTCTCCCCATGTCCCGTACTGATTCTAATGTGGGCGTTGCCACAACATTCTGCACTAGATACTCCCCCAGTCCCGTACTGGCCATTTCAACAGTAATTGTTGATGCTTGGGAGGGAGGGAACGGGAGGCCTTCCTGAGTCCATTCCATGTTTGGTGGGTTAGGAGTCTCAGCTTTCGTTGTGCTAGGTATTTCTTCTGTTGAGACAGTTGATATTGTTGGCAACGCCTCTTCTAGGGGTTGAGCCTCTTCCAAGATCTGTTTTCCTTTGTCCTTCTGTTTAGCCATGACAGGTGGCATTGGTAGTGAAGGAGCAGATGATGAAGACTCACCTGGCTGGGATTTTGATGATTTGGTCACCAGTGGTGCCCGCGATATTGGACCCTGTTTAGATGGATTTAACTGGAAATCCAAATGCGTTGAAGGGAGGGTCGATTGAGGCATTAATTGCATCGCATTGCAATATTTGAAGGGTTCTAAGTCCATCGGGACTACATGTACTTCTCCTTCAAATGCATACTTTAGACACTGGTGAGTGATCGAAGGGACACACTTCATGTCCCTGATCCATGGCTGCCCTAGCAAGATGTTATATGCCATCTCGCCTTCCAAAACATGGCACAATGTAGGTATTGTCTTTTGTCCTACCTAGACAGCAGAACAATTATGCCGACTGTCGAGCATATTGCATCGTTGAATGCTCGTAGTGTGTATGTGGAAGCCGTGATATGAGAGGCTGGCAGCTTCAGATGTTTTAATGCTGCAGTGGTAATGATGTTACTGGATGAGCTAGTATCTACCAACACTCTCTTGTACGGGATCCCGTTGACCCGCGCGATAATGTGTAGGGGTGGATCTGCCATGTCATTCGATATTGTTTTAACTTCATCCTCTCTGAAGGTAATGACCGGCTCCGTACATTGTTTCACATGTCCCACGAAGTTATTGAAATAATTCGCTTCGTGAGGCTGTAACTCGATGGCTTTCAAAATTTCCATGAGAGCTTCCCTATGGGGTGTTGACTGTTGAATAAGCTCGTAAATGGAAAGCCTAGCTTCCCTACATGAGTTTGGTCCGTATCGTGACCTTAGGTCTAGGCAGAGGCAACTGCACAGGGCTTTGTTGAGGTTGCGACGTTGTTGGAACTTCTCTTGTAGCTGCCTCGGGGGCAACTCCTGGATACTTTTTGTTCCTGGTCACTATGCTGATCATTCCCACAAATCCTTGCATGGGGAGATTCTGTCGCACCTCATTGACTTGAAGAGGTTTTGCCTCGTGCCTCATGGGTAGGCAAAGGGTCCTTGAAAACCCCCATCTGTTGATTATTTGGCGCTATGGGGTTGTCCACTGCCAATGTTTTATTATCGATCAAATCTTGTATTAATCCCTTGAATTTCCAACATCCATTTAGGTCATGTCCCCTTCGCCTATGGAACCTACAATATAATTCCTCTCTGTATCCCTTAGGCTTGGGAGCATTAGGATCTATAGTTTGGATTTCTGGAAGGGTGATTAAATTTTCCACTGACAAGAAGTCAAATAGGGAGTCCCTGGACTCCGCATAAGGGGTGAATTGTCGCCTAGGGTGACGCTGCTGATTTTGCTCCTATTTTTTATTTTCTCTTTCATAAGTAGGAGGCACTGCCTGATAATTAGCCTTTTGGGGCTGTATTTCTTGCACAGGCTTGGGGACATTTATCACAACTTGATTAACCACAGCGGGTTGTGATTGTGTAGTCCCGGTCTTAGTGTTTTTGTTCCACTCTTTCTTTTTAGGCTTGGCGATTGCACCTTCCCCTATTTTGATCTCTTCTATAACTCTGGCTTGTGCCAAAGCTTCTTCTAGGCTGGCGTATTGCTACAACTTCCCAGAGATCGATTTCAAGAAAATTCGTGCAAACATCTGTGTGAGGTTAGACATAGGGGGAAGGTAGGGTAGCTTAGAAAGCAAAGCCCTCCATCGATTCTCGTATGCTACCATTGTCTCTTCCTCATATTGCCTGAGGCTGGCCAGATCACTCAATGATGCCTTCTTCTTGGTGTTGAAGGCAAAGCATTCAAGGAATGCATCTACTAATTGATCTAGGTTATTTATGTTGTGCTTCGATAACTGTGTGAACCAATCCGAGGCAGGGCCCACGAATGTGGTTATGAATGTCCTAAGCAACAATGCATCATTATCCTGAATGTCGAAGCATTGGCTCAAGAATCTTGTGACATGTTCTTGAGCATCCTCTTCACCTTTAAAGACTGCCAATTGAGGCAACTTGAAATGTTTGGGGTAAAGAGGTGTGGGCACTGAGGGATGCACTGGATGACTATGGAGTTGACGTAACATGGGCTTTTGATGCCCAGAAGCTTTGGTCTCCATAGACTTCAAATGCTCTAATAGGGCTTTTTATGCATCGAAAGATTTAATTTCTTCCTCTTTTGTTTGCTCTCGCTATGAGTGGTGGGAGACTGGAGGTCTATGTGGGGGTGGCCGAATGGCAGCCCTCCTACCTTGATAGGGCATTTCGGCCCATTCTATTTTTGGTTCATACTCCTCATAAACTTCTTGAGGAGTCTCTGGGCGAGACCTATGACCCTGAGTGAGTCCCCACTGAGGGTACCCATCATTGTTTCGGGGAGTGGCCTCCCTCTGGGGTCTATGAGGTCTCGAAGGCAAAGCTTGACGAGGTCACGGAGACCTGTCCTGCACCAAAGGGTTATGCCTCTCATATTGTTATACTTTTTGGGTGCAAGGGGTTGGACCCCCCTCTCAGGTAGTTTATAACGTAGCTCATCCACTTCGCGTTGCATGCGCTCTTTATTAAGGCGGTATAAGTGCTCTAACTCCTGATGACCTTGCTAAAGCCGCGTGATTCGGGCTTGGCGGGCGGCATGTCTGGCGACTGTCGGGTCAATTTGGTCTGCCATATTTTGCTCAAGAGGCTTGAATGTTTCTCCTATGTATTTTCCTCGGTCTTGATGATCTAAAATTTCAATGGGTCGCCTCCCTCTGTCAAGGTTGGCGGCATTTACTTGAGGCTCTGGCCTCGATGGGTGACCATGATATCTAGCAAGTGTGGAAATGCAAGGTTCCCGTGCTGTATGTTGTTCCCGAGGAATGCGATGGTCTTCCTCGTACTCCCTTTCATGGTTGTGAAAGGGGCGAGTGGAGTTAGCTCACCCTGTGTGGAGAGCCCTGCGATCTGGGTTTTGTCTTTCAGTTCTAATGGGAGGCAAAGGAGAGATGCCATATTCATGCTGTCTCTCCTCATGGACATTGTGCCTCTCTAGCACTTCATCGTGTTGTAGCCACTCATATCTAGCCTCAGAAGGTGGTTTTCTATTTACATCGAGTGCTACATGTAAATATTCTTCCCAAAAGGGGCTGTTTTGAATGGGCATACCCCACAAAGGGGGGTCCCAATAATTCCTTCTTGATGTGGCCTGATGTGGACTCTCTTGTAGGCCAGACCGCCAAGGCGGTATGGCCAAGTCCTCAAGGCTAAAGCAAAGGCGACCAACGCCCTCTCTTTGTGCACCTTCCATAGCATCTGCCCTTGATTGGGCTTGGCTATGGGTGTACACCATTGTGGTGCTCTTCTACTAGCTAAGCATATTTTTATCTCATTTATGATGATTTTTTTGTTACACTAAGCAGAAACGAACACACACATACACAAACAGTGATTATCTCTTTTAAAGATTTAATGGTGTGTCCTAAACTAGTTTAGTGCATTTTGATGTTTTGTTTTGTTTTTGAAAGTTTTGAAGAACATTTAAATGCAGAATGTTGGCTCATATGACTCCCATAAATGGTCGCCCCTTCAATATACCATTGCCCGACCGATATACCAACCTCTCTATATACCCACCCTTACGAGAGGGAAACTATAGGTACGTGAGAGCAGATGGTACATGGAACATAGGCGGTATGGAAGGGGGATTGTCCTGTTAATGACACCTACCATAGAAGACTTATCCTCGCACGCATGGGAATCACCCCAGTGACACTCGGTCAGCTTTTGTCAGGATTTATGCCTAACAACAGTGACAATCAGGGGAAATGGATGCAAAGTCAAGCCAAGGTGGTGATGAACCCATCGTTGGTCTTGCTCAAGGGCTGGGGTCTTACGACCAGCTCCTTGGTTAAAAACGTGCCACGTGATGTGTGTGTGGTTTATTTTACTTAAAATTGAAACATGCAAGCAACCACTATTTTCCCTAAGCACACAAGAATTGACAGAAAGTGAAAGCAAAAAATCAAAAAATGACAAAGACAACTTTGGAACCTTACCTCTTTTCTACCCAGACTTGCTATTTCTGATCTTCGGCTCTAAAAATTTATGGACAAAAATTCGTCCCTACCAGAGACGAATTACAGAACAGAATTCGTCCTAGTCTGAGACGAATTTGAATTCATCTCAGGGTCAGATGAATTACAGTAAAGTATTCATCACAGTCAAAGACGAATTACAGTCAAAAATTGAAAAATGGTACCTTTCAAGCACCAAACACAAAAATGGATCAGTTACTTGATCTTAAAAACCAGGGGATAGAGTCCCACCGTGATCGCCACTGAAAGCATGAGATTCTAGAAATTTTTGAAAGGAAAACTATTTCAATGCATTCAAAATCAAAACTAACACTTAAGTCCTAAAAATGTGAAGTGCATTAAACGAAAGAGGCAAATTGATTGAAATGAGATACAAGAATTTAGAGAAATCACAACCCTTTTATTTAACTCTTTAACCTCGGTTACAAAATTGCCTCCTCCATTTTTAGGGGTTAGGAGCATTAAATAGATTTGGTTACAATCGTGATCAATAATCCCTCTTCCGCATGCCCACATTTGAAATGGGTGGGACAAAGTGTTGCTACCACTTATGCTGATGGATCCTCGCTTCTCGCTGCTTATCCTATGTTCAAAGAAACAATGAAGGCGTTAGTAGCACCTGCTGCAAATAGGAAAAGTTTGTTCCTTGAAATTAATAAAAGATGCATGTAAAAGATTATCGAAATCAGTGAATAAAATGAATCTAAATCACCTACAAATCTGACAGAGACCAAAATACCTTACCAGAGGGCCACCGCCATCGAAACAGTCGACCAATATGCATTCAACTAGAATTCGTCCCTGGCTAGGATGAATTCTGTTGTAATTCGTCCCCGGGTGGGACGAATTCGCCTATGATGAAAAGCCGAAGTGATGCCATCTAAATGTCAAACCTTGGGACCTCCAAAACACCTACAAACAGAGGGGTTAAGTAATTGGGGCCATTTTGGGATGACCCAGATGGTCGGATTCTCCCAATTTGGCCTCTATCCATGAGAATTTGACGTCGCTACCTGCAAGTTAGTGAGGGCCACAAAATCGACAAAGCATAATAATATTTGATAAATGTCTTTTGAAATCCAGATTGTGAGCTATCTAAACAGCATAGAGTGTAATGTGAAATGAATAAATGATAGAAAGCAAATTAGAATGAAACTTAAAAGGTGCAGGGTGCCCGAGTGGGCCACCCACCGTTGGAACTTGATTTCGGTGCCAATCCACTAGGGAAGGGCCCAAAATCTCTTGGAATGTGGTGTCGGCAAATTGGTGGATTAAGGTGGTCAAATGTTGGGTTTGGGTTCGGATCCATGCTTCCAAAAGCCACCCAATAACCTCTCTTGTGAAAGATATTAATGGATGTGAAAGGGTGAATCGAAAAAGGGTGCAATAGGGTGTTCAATTGGGCAGCACTTCATTGCTTGAAAATGCCTCCCACTTGTCCCCCTTTGGGTGGGAAAGTCCACCATTTTATAGACCCAGGGGGTCTCTTTGGAGGGGCATGCAGGGATGCCATGTGGCAGCCATGCCTTCCCAAGAGGGAGGAGACTCCTCCCTGACTTGGGCTTCCATGACTGCCCTTGTGACAGTCCTCTAACTGCCAACCTACCCACCTACACGCGCATGCACGACAGGAGGCAATAATTGACTGTCTTTGGCTACCACTTGGCAGCATTCTTCTTTTTTGCCCGTTAAACCTAGAATTCATCCCGACCAAAGACAATTTTAGAATTCGTCCCTGGGTGAGACGAATCCCAGTTAGAATTCGTCCCTAGGTGAGATGAATACTGAGCAAAGTTCCTAAATGTGCCAAATTGCCTTTTGACCTTACAAAATAATTATAAAAGTGGTTAGGACCACTGTTTAACCTCTAATGGATGCCCTGGGGGCTGTGTGTGTCAAAGCAATCAATGTTTGCAGTCACATAATCGGATTGGTGCCATTTTGGTGTCTACATATGGAAATCCTTGGAGCTTTTTGGGGTTGACCAAGTGATTATGGAAATCCTTGGAGATTTTTGGGGTTGACCAAGAGATTATGGGAATCCTTGGAGCTTTTTGGGTTGGCTATGATTCCTTTAAATATGGAATGGCCACAAATGACTAATGTTCAAGGGTTCTAGTTCTTTGATTCCGTCAAGAGAGGCTATCGGTTATGTTCTAGGTCCTATTTTTCTATCAATTACATATGGACCTAACCAATTTGCCGTGAACTTGTCCCTTAGATGGGACAACAAACTAGAGTTCTATTGGTTTTCTTTTAAGACCAAGTCACCAATCCGAAAGTCCCTCAGGTGAACTTTCATGTTGTATGCTTTCTTAAGTCACTCTTAATAGATACGTAAATGCTCAAGAGCATTAATGCAGCATTCATCAAGCAACGTAAGGTGGTCTAACTGGGCCTGCCATGCAGTGTCATCATCAATGAGCTCTTGCATTGATATGCACAGGGAGGGAATCTCCAACTCGAGAGGCATGACTACCTCAAATCCATACATGAGCAAAAAAAAAGTTGCCCCAGTGGGCATCCAAATGCTAATGTGATAAGCCCACAGGGCAATTGGGATCTAAATGTGCCAATCCTTATGATTATCAATGACTATATTTTTGAGGATGGCGACTAGCATTTTGTTTGATGCTTCTGCTTGCCCATTTGCCTATGGATAATAGGGGGTCGAAAAACTGTGCTGAATTTTGTACTTTATGCTCAAAGCATGCACATATTTGTTTTTGAATGACGTCCCATTATCCGAGATTGTCTTCGATGGAATACCAAAATGACATATGATGTTATGCAAAAGGAACTCCACAATGCAGGGTCTAGTCATAGAGGTTAGCGAAACCACTTCCACCCACTTGGTAAAATACTCTGTGGCCATTATGATAAACATGTGATGACCGACCAACACAGGAGAGATATTTTCGATGAGATCTAAGCCCCACTATGAAAATGGCCAAGCCAATTAGATCGGCTGCAAGGCTTGGGAAGGTACATGTGTCAAATTAGCATGATGTTGACACTTCACGCACTTTCGCACATATGCACAACAATCTCACTCTAAACATGGCCAATAATAGCCCATGCAAAGAATGCACTTTGCAATGGCCATACCACTGAAGTGGCCACCGCATGTACCATCGTGTGCTTGGGCGATCGCCCAAGTGGACTCTTGCTGGTCCAAGCAACAAAGGATGATTCATTTGTAGCTACATCGGTACAAAATGTCTCCTAACAAGACATGCTTTGTCGCTTTCTACTTGAATGCACATTTTGCAGCATGCGTCAATCCAAGTGGGAGGTTACCTAACTTGAGGTAGTCCCTGATGGGTGCATATCAATCCTGCTGATCGAAAACCTTGATAGTCTAAACAATTGATCCCTCTTAAAGTTCATCCCTAGCAAAAGCTGATCAGGAGAGAGCTTGTAAGAATAGCGTGGTATTGCTATTAATGGGAGTAGGGGAGAATAAGGACCCCTAGTTGGTGTGATTCAAACGATCACGGATTCGAGAGAACCTATCCATGGATGGCTCAATATGGATAAAGTGGATCCCTGGTGTTAAATCAGAGCTTGCTCGCTCCATCACTGATTGCGATAATGTTTTGACTTGAATGGTTGTCATTTCATTAGAAATGTCTTGCGAGATTAAGGACCCTAAGGAGGCCATAGTATCTGCAAAATGATTCGATGATCGAGGGAGTGCCTCGATGTTGTACCATTCAAGCTTTGCCAAGAATTTGTTGACAAGGGCTTTGTAGGCCTGTAGAACTGGGCATTTGCATTGGAATACCCCTTTGACTTGGTTAATGATTAACAGCAAATCACCAAAGATATTCAATCATTTAATGTTCATGGTGATTTTTTTTGAAGACCTATGAGCAAGGCTTCATACTCTACATTATTATTGGTGCATGGGAAATTTAATTTAAATGACAGGGGCATTAGAGCGCCCTGTAGTGTGAAGAATACTATTCCCATGCCACCACCTTGCTCACATTTAGAACCATCAAAAAATAGGGTTATGTCAGCCTGTGACTCAGGCTCGTCAGAATATGATGATTCTGATACATGGAAGACCCCATCTTCAGGTAGTTCTATGACCAAAGGCTGATCGTCTTAGAGAGGAGCCTATGCTATTTGATTAGCTATGACCTTACCTTTTATGGATTTTTGTCCAATAAATTCTATGTCAAATTCCATCAACAACATGATCCATTTCGTCGTGCGACTACTATGATAAGTACAACTCATCATGTACCGCAATGGATTCTCCTTAGACACAACATACATCTTGTTGCTCAACATGTAATGGCACAACTTTTTGGTAGCAAACACCACTACCAAGCAGAGTTTTTCAACATATGCATAGTTAAGTTCATAGCTGACTAGGGTGCGAATAAGATAGTAAGTAGCCTGTTCTCTGTGAAGTTCGTTCTTCTGGGCTAACATGGCTCCCAGTGCCACCTCAGTAGCTGAGATGCATAAGTAGAATGACACTCCTGGTCTAGGTGGTGCCAATACTGGCAACGAAGCCAAGTATTGTTTGATGTCATCAAATGCTGACTGGCACTCGTCATCCTAGTGAAATGCTACCCCCGTATGCAACAACTTATTCATTGGTTAGCACTTGTTAGATAGCTGCACTATGAAGCGCTTGATCGACACGACCTTTCTCTATAGACTTTTGAGCTGCTTGATGGTAGTTGGGAGAAGCATTTCAAGGATTGCCTTGACTTTGTTTGGGTCCACCTCGATGCTACATTTTGAGACTATGAAACCCAAGAGCTTTCTAGATGTGATGAAAAAAATGCACTTCTTGGGATTCAGTTTGACTTTATGCTCCATGAGGCGATCGAGGATCTTGCTTGAGTCACTAAGATGATCTAGGCACAAAAGAGATTTGGCCAACAAATCATCCATGTAATCTTCCAAAGTCTTGTGCATGTAGTCATGGAAGATGTACGTCATGGCACGTTGGTAGGTGGCTCCAGCATTTTTAAGGCCAAAAGGCATGACCTTATAACAAAATTTTCCCCAAGGCGTTGTGAACGCCATTTTTAGCTGGTCCTCGGGATTGATACAAATATGATTGTATCCCGAGAAACCATCCATGAGGGAAAGCATTTCATGACCCGTTGTAGCATCTACCAATGTGTCGATGCTCAACAATGGAAAATCATCCTTAGGACTCGCTTTGTTTAGATCTCGAAAATCAGTGCATATGTGAATCCTCCCGTTAGGATTTTTGATGGGCACCATGTTGGACAGCCATGGCAAATAATCCATGTAGATGACAAACTATGCATCCAACAACTTTTGCAATTCATATTTGACCATCAAGGCCATTGTTGGGTGCATCTTACGTAGTTTTTTCTTAACTGGCTTGATTGTCGGATCAAGCGTTAGATTATGCATGACTAGCTATGGATCTATCCCCGACATGTCTCTGTATGACCATGCAAAAACCTCCTTCTTCTCTTTGAGAAGGGCAATGTAGTCGGCTTGCTCTTCGGGGGATAAAATTACCCCTAGCTTGATGATTTGCAGATTTATTGGATCTAAGCCGATGTCTACGTCAGTCATCTCCTCAACCGACATGTGGGATCCGTCTTCCAACTGATGTGGAGTTGGGATCAAGTGGATATCATTTGTTGAGTTTAGATCATCGTTAGGAACCTCGAGTCCCTATTTAGCATGGAAGATATCCTGAGTTGACCCAGGGGTAAAATGAAGCATCTCACCAAAAGGCCAATACTCGAATGGGGATCTAGGGGAATTGACATGATCCCAGTCGATGGCATCTATGTCTAGATACAATGACTATGCTGGATCGGCCAAATTATGGATGGGGGTGGTTAAATCAATGGAGATCATGTTGATGGAATGATTTTGGTCTCCATTACCATGGGTGTGGGCACTCGAACATCCTAGATGTTCTCTATGCACTGGATTTGGCTCTAGAGGGATGGGCACGAATGGATCGGCCCTATGTACGGATAAGAAGACAGGGTCTACCCTCGGCACTGATGGCACTATAGGGTCTCTAGGTGAAAGTACACTTTGTATGCCCAGAGTAGTGAGTTCAAAACTTGGTCCCATCGCGTTGGGTCTACATACCACTCATGCCTAAGCCTTATGTTTAATTGTTTGAACAAGTCGTTAATATCTAAAGGGTATTGATGCTACATATACCGCATGTGATTAAGATATGTCATTTATATTTCGTCTTCATAATCTAAAGGCCTTTATTGGCTTCGAATGCTTATAGCATTAAAGGCTCACCTTGCTTAAGAAAATTGATCTGGCCCCACCTAGGTTGTTCCGCTCTCTATGGGGGAACTTGATTTCCTTGGAGCAGCGCTTGCTCGATGGGAGCATCCAAGGGGAACATTGTCAAGAGGCTTTCTTTATAATCATCCATGGGGATCACCTGTGAGTGATTGCTATCTGATTCGAAGGGGTCCCATGGTGCTACCTCATATTCCAATTCATCTTCTAAGGACCCTTCCTGCCATTGTGTAGACCTTCCCTAAAAATGAGCTCTCAAGCTCTCTCCTCTCTCGAGCGAAGGGAAGGGATTGCTAGGGCCAATAAGGTTGATTGTCGTTAATGGGAGATAATACCTCAATGTATATGTGGTATTAGGGTTGGCATATGGATTTGATGCCAATACTCACTTGTTGCCTATCCTTAGGCATTGCATGTCCTCTACCAAGATGTCCAAGGGCAGGGGGTGGTTGAACCCTACTACAGACTTGTCATACGACATTTAGTATCTTGCTTGGCAAAGAACACGTACCCCCTGCTCATATCTGCCTAACCCATATTCGTGTCAATTGCATTGGCCAAGGTATCTCAGAGAAAAGTCTGGGTTAGACAAATAATTGACATTTTTAGCAAAAGGCTCTTCATCCTCGTCCTCTTGCATGCATGGTGCAATGCCATGATCAAGGCCCCCATACACAAAATTTGTCTGGTTCGGCAGGTAGCCTAGGGGAACAATAGTGCCAATGGGAATGCGAGGTATCCCCATGTCCTACATGGACTCTAGTGCAGGTGTTGCTACAATATTCCACACCAGATACTCCCCCAGGCCCGTATTGGCCATTTCAACATTGATTGTTGGCGGTTGAGGAGGAGGGAATGGAATTTCTCCTTGAGTCCACTCCATGTCGGGTGGACTAGGAGCCTCGACTTCCATTCGACTAGGCATTTACTCCATAGAGATAGTTGATACTGATGGCAGTGTCTCTTCCAAAGGTTTTGCCTCTACTAGGGGTTCCTTCCCTTTGTCCTTCTGTTTGGCCCCCAAAGATGGTGTCATTTGTGGAGGACCAGATGATGAAGACGAACCCATCTGGGGTTGTGAAGAACTTGCTAACAGGGATGCCTATGGAATCGGACCCTGTTTAGATGGATTTAACTAAAAGTCCAAATACGTCGATGGCAGGGTCGATTGCAGCATCAGCTACACCGCATTACAATATTTGAAGGGTTTTATGTCTGCTAGGACTATATACACCTCCCCTTCAAATGTGTACTTCAAGCATTGGTGAGCTATTGAAGGGACACACTTCATGTCCTTGATCCATGGCCGGCCCAACAAGATGTTGTAGGGCATCTCACCTTCCAAGGTGTGGCACAATGTGGGTATGGTCTTTTGTCCCACTTGGATTGGTAGGACTATTGTGTCAACTGTCGAGCAGATTGCATCATTGAATGCTCGCAGAGTGTAGGTGGAAGCTGTGATGTGAGATGTGGGCAACTTCAGATGCTTGAGAGCCACAGTTGTGATGATGTTGCTAGACAAGCCAGTGTCTATCAACACCCTCTTTTATGGGATCCTGTTGACCCACGTGATAACGTGCAAGGTTGGATTCACCATGTCATCAGTCACTGATCTCAATTCGTCTTCTCGAAATGTGATGATTGGCTCAATGCATCATTTTACATGCCCCACAAAGTTGTTGAAAGAATGTCTCGTGGGGCTGCAACTCGATGGCTTTAAAAATCTCCATTAGAGCTTCCTGATGGGGTATAGATTGTTGTATAAGCTCGTATATGGAGAGCCTAACTGATGTGGTCCTCAAACTCTGAGTGAGTTTTGTCCGAAGTGTGGCCATCGGCTTAGGCAAAGAAGGTTGTGCAAGGTGTTGTTGTGGTTGTGATGTTGCGGGCACCTCTCCTGCAGCTGTCACAGGAGCATTCATGCTCGGATACCTCCTATTCTGAGTCACTATACTTATCATCGCTACATACCCCTACATGGGGCGGTTCTATGTGACCTCGTTAACTTGTAGGGTCTTTGCCTATGGAGCATGAGTAGGCAAGGGGTCTTTGGAGACCTCCATTTGTTGATTGCTTGGTGCAACGAGATTATCCACCGCGAGTGTCTTGTTATCAATCAGGTCTTGCACCAAGCCCTTAAATTTCCAATAGGCATTTAGGTCATGTCCCTACCGCCTATGGAACCTATAGTACAAGTCCTCTCTATACCCCTTAGGCTTGGGTGTGTTGGGATCTATAGTCTGAATCTCTGGTAGGTTAATCAGGTTTGCCGCTAACAAGTGGTCAAACAAGAAGTCCCTAGACTCTGTGTAGGGTGTGAATTGTCACCTAGGGCAATGCTACTGATTCTGCTCTTGCCTATGATTTTCTCTATCATAGTTGTTGGGAGGCACTGCCTGATAATTAGCCTTTTGAGGCTGAGTTGCTTGCACAGGTTTAGGGACGTTGATTGCAACTTGGTTAACTGCAGTAGGTTTTTGTTGCGTGGTCCCAACTTTAGTGTTTTTAGTCCACTCTTTTTTCTTAGGCTTGGATATCTCACCATCCTATATTTTGATCTCTTCAATAATTCTAGCTTGTTCCAGAGCTTCTTCTAGGGTTGCATATTGCTATAGCTGCAATAGCATAGAGATCGATCTCAAACAACTTTTGGAGAACATCTAAGTGAGGTCGGACATAGGAGGGAGGTAGGGCAGCTTCGAGAGCAATGCCCTCCATCGATTCCTGTAGGCTGCCATGGTCTCCTCCTCATACTACCTGAGGCTAGCTAAGTCACTTAGTGATGTCTTCTTCTCAGTATTAAAGGCAAAGCGTTCGAGGAATGCATCCACTAACTGATCTAAGTTTTTAATGTTGAGCTTTGGTAATTGGGTAAACCAATCTGAGGCAGGGCCTACAAATGTGGTTATGAATGTTCTCTAACAAAGCAGCATTGTCCTGAATGCCGAAGCATTGGCTCAGGAACCTCGTCACATGCTCTTGGGAATCCTCCTCACCTCTAAAGGTTTCCAACTAAGGTAGCTTAAAGTGCTTAGGATAAAGAGGTGCTGACACTGACGGATGCACAATATGACTGTGGAGCTGACATAAAGTGGGCTTTTGGTTTCCACAGACTCTAGATGCTCTAGCAACGCTTTGTATGCATCGAAAGATTTAATCTCTTCATTTTTGGTTTGCTTCCATTATTGGTTATGGGAGACTTGAGGCCTCTGAAGGGGAGGCTGGATGGTGACTCCTTCACCTAGGTAGGGCATTTTGGCTTGCTCATCTTCTTGCTCATATTCCTCGTAAGCTTCTTGAGGAGTCTCTGGATGGGACCTATGACCCTGGGTGGGTCCGCGCGGAGGGTACTCGTCGTTGTTCCGAGGAGTGGCCTCTTGTTCAGGTCTAGGATGTCTTGAAGGCAACACTTGGTAAGGTCGCAGAGACCTATCTCGCACCAAGGGATTATGCCTCTCATATGGTTGCGCCCATTGGGTGCGAGGGGTCGGGACCCTTTCAGGCACTAGGTTATGTAGTAGCTCATCTGTTTAGCGCCTAATGCGCTCTTTGCTAAGGCGATATAAATGCTCTAGCTGTTGTTGATCTTGCTCAAGCTATGTGATCTACGCTTGGTGGGTGGCATGTTTGGCGACTGCCAGGTCGATTTGTTTTGCCATCTTGAGCCTAGGAGGCCTAGATGCCTCTCCTATGTACTTACCTCGGTCATAGTGATTCAAGATCTCAATAGGTCGCTTCCCTCTGTCGAGGTTGGCAGCATTTACCTGAGGCTCTGGCCTCAGTGGGTGATCATGGTATCTAGCTGGTGCAGAGGCACATGGCCCCCATGCTGTATCTTGCTCTTGAGGAATGTAATCATCTTGCTCGTGCTTCCTTTCATATGTGTGAAAGGGGTGGGTAGAGTTGGCTTGCCCAATTTGAAGAGCCTTATGCTCTGGATTTTGTCTATTGGTTCTAACAGTGATGGGGGGCAAAGGGGGGAGGCCATCATCATGTGGCCTCTCCTCATGGAAACTATGTCGCTCTAGCACTTCATTGCGTGGTGGCCACTCATATCGAGCTTCTAAGGGAGCTTTCTTGTCTATGTTGAGTGTCACGTGTAAGGACTCCTCCTGAAAGGGGCTATGATGAACGAGCATGTCCCTCAAAGGGGTGTCCCTATAGTTCCATCTTGACATGGACTGATGCGGACTCTCTTGCGGGTCAGGCCGCCAAGGCGGTATGACCAAGTCCTTGGTGCTGTAGCGGAGGTGACTTGTGCCCCCTTGTACACTTTTCGCAGCTTCCACTCTTGATTGGGCTTGGCTACATGTGTACACCATGGTGGTGCTTTCCTACAAGCTATGTAGATTTTTATCTCTTTTATGATTTTTTATGCTACACTAAACAAAAAAGGAGCACACACATACACAAATAGTGATTATCTCGTTTAAATATTGAGAGTGTGTCCTAAACCTGGTTTAGTGTGTTTTGATTTTTTTTTTTTTTGTTTTTGGTTTTGAAGGTTTTTAAAGAACATTTAAATGCAAAATGAAGGCTCTTATGACTCCCAAAATTGGTCGCCCCTTCAATATACCATTGCCAGGCCGATATACCAACCTCTCTATATACCCGCCCTTACGTGAGGGAAACTATAGGTACGTGAGAGCAGATGGAACGTGGAACGTAGGCCGATATACCAACCTCTCGGTCACCGTTTGCACAAGTTTTTATGTTTTAGTTGTCATTTCAATTCTGCAACGGTTACCATTACGTAAAAAAGAATGCCAAATCCAAATTGACATAGTTTCAGCATTAAATTGTCAAATGTCACCGAAGAAAAAAAAATATTTTTTCATTGAAAACCACGCTGCCCGGAAGGTGCCGGCTGCTCCATGTGTAGGCAAATCGAGCCTTGTGACACTAGGATTCAACAGCCCAATTGCATGGGATCAACGGAACAGGTTAAAACCGTTGAAAGAGTCAGGTAGTAGGTGCAGCTTGCATGGAATATATGTTTCTCGTATATTGAATTAACGACTACAAACCATGATTTTAGACCTAACCCACCAGACATATCAGGCCCATTAGTCATCGTTAAAAATTTCAAAGCCTACGCTTGTCTTTGACATGGAAACGAAGTTTTTGTAGCAGTCTGCTATGTTCGTTATAAAAGGCATGCGTCTTGGGAAATGGTTCACATATTTTCGGTATTAAACATTTGTAGCGTAGTGCAGATCAGATCTCAGCAAGAAAGAAAGAAAAATGGTGAATTTCACTGAAGGTAAGATTGGAGAACAAAAGTTCCAAGACGGTCATCCGTTTCCCCGCCTATGATAATCAAAGAGAAGGGATGGATGGCGTGATAAAGTCCATAAGAGGGGAGGAAAAAGCATGGATTCAAGGTGAATTGCACGAATGCGGAGCTCTTCTCTTTAGAGGATTCGGCATAAAGACATCAGCTGACTTCAATGCGTTTGTGGAAGCTCTCGACTGGGAAGAACAGCCTTACAAAGGCCCCGTTCCACGAAAAAACGTTGTGAGGAGAGTGTGGTCTGCAAACGAAGCTCCTCTCGATCAACACATCTTTTTCCATCATGAGATGGCCCTCGTAATAATATAATTTTGTTATTATTTTAGCCGTAAGCGAGTCTATCCGTCTGTATGCGAAATCGAACGACATGAAATTGAATTTGATTAAGCTTTGCTTTTGTGATACGTTTGTGCGTACAGACGAATGAATTTCCATCCAAAATATTATTCTTCTGCGAAGTTGCACCGCCAGAGGGAGGGGAGACGGCGATTGTGAGGAGCGACATAGTAGCTCGTCACATGGCAAATATGTTCCCAACGCTTGTCCAACAACTTGATAGAAAAGGAATACTTACTAGCACTATCCTTCCAAAGGAAGACAATCTCGGCTATTTCCTTGGTAAAAGTTGGCAATCCCATTTACAAACCAGTGATCCCGAAGAAGCCCAAAGAAAGTAAGCATGGTCTTTCATCAGTAGAGTATGTAATTCATTGATTTAAAGGATTATTGAATAAGTAGATAAGCATCGGTGATTGCTGATTGCAGGGTTGAAGAGGGAGGTGGTAAGTTGCTATGGATGGCAGATGGGAGTGCAAACATTATAGCAGGGCCACTCCCCGCGACAAGAACGTTTGAAGCCCAGGGTTATGTGGGCAATGAGCCTCGCAAGGTGTAGTTTAACTACATCCCGGGGGCTACGTATGGGAAATCCAGCACTTATAACAGACTTGTGTGTGGAGATGGGTCGGAGATTCCGCAGAGAATAATGGAGGAAAGCAGAAAAGTGATGGGCGAGGAGTGCGTAGACGTGAAGTGGGAAGCCGGAGATATCCTGGTGATTGACAACTTACACGTCATGCATGCGCGCAGGCCTTCCTTACCTCCTCGTCGTGTCTTGGTCGCTCTCTGCAAGTGACGCTTCCGTAATTTCTCAGCATTCATCACATCAAGTGGTAACATGTTCCGTTGTCATGTTCTTCATCTAAGAAGCTCTTTTATGTGTCCTTTTCATAGGATGAAGTTAATACTAAATGTATTGTTAATATTAACTAGTGACTTTTAATAACTAGCTTTATTTTATTATTAATATTGTTTGATGTCCAACGATAGTTTTTATATTGTATTATGTTTATATGTGTTTTCATTTTTAGGTAATATATTGATTTTATTTATTTGTAAAGTATAATGAAATTTTACATTATAGGGTTAAGGGCTTGTTGATATTAATTTTTAGCTACCCTTCACAGTTAGATATGTGCATGTGGATTCTTTTCATTCTAATTATTGTTTCTTAATTTTAAATAAATTGAAGGCTTACAAAGTAACACAAGCACCTAAGAATATAGGATAACCTAAAATAGTAAAAGGTTGTGTATTACCTAAACTCTAAATCATGTTCAGTCCTATGGATAAAGTAGGGGTTTAAGAGGAGTAAGCTAATCCAATAAATACCATGAACCAATTTCCATTAAAAATAATCATTCTAATCATACAAGTAAGCATGGAGACTATAGAAAATTACATATTGAAAGCTCAATGATCCGTTAACAAAATCTTAGTAGGCGACATTGTCATAATGGAAGAGATGCTTAACCTCAAAATATAGGTGAAAAAAATGGTAGAATGATATTATTTGTAGAAGTAAACCATACTATTACATCCTTCTCTACCGCTTCTTGTCTTTATTCATATACAACAAGCAAGACACATTAGCCTCCTCTAATTTTTTAATAGGCAAAAATGGCCATGTCAAACAACTACCTAATGATGGTTGACAAGAATACAATGTACAACATGTAAAAAATAGAAATTATCGTAGCATTGGAGTAGGTTAAAACCATGATGCATCAAAGTGCGAAGTGAATAAGGGGTAAAAGGTATAGTTAGAATCCTTGGAAAAATAGAGAGATAATCAGAAGTAGCAGGTAAAAGGGTAGTGATATATTCTAGCTGAAGAAACCTAAAAAAAATCTAAAAGTCATGACTGATTCTGTCAAATTCAAAGTATTAACAACAAACATCATCAATAGCAAATGATATTGAGAGAGTCAACAATTTTTGGATCATTGGTAATTTTATAACATCCAAGTACTGAAGCAATAAAAGAAAACAAAAGAAATATTCAAGTTAGGTAACCAATGATCTACCAAAATTATGAAGTCAAGATAGTGATCTATTAGAATCCAATAAATTATTGGAATTATGACTGACAAGGAGGATCAAAGAATCAAAGACATAATTTTATCATCTACTTTATTATGTAACAATGAAACATTATACTCAACCTAATGTTAGAATTTCACAATAGATATGCAAAGCATTACAAGAGATGAAGAGAAGAGTAGAACTGATTGATCTATTCCAAGGATCAACTCTGTATAAATAGTAGAGTTGATCATTGAGAACTATTGGATTACAAAAACTCATCAAAATTTATGAAGACACCACTGAGAGTTCTCCTGACACATGGAGGAGTGGAAACTCAAGTATTCTCTTAAGAGAATATTCTCTTATTCTAACACCCCCCCTTAAGTGATACTAGGGGTAAATCGTACAAATAAGTCCTGGAAACAAGGCCTATTGAGGTATTCATGTACAAAGACTTCTTTTTGAAGATATGGTAAAACCCAATGGGAACAAACCATCAATCAAGAGGAAGTTAGAGGCTTGTCTTCGTATGGCAAAGATTGTCCTCTTTATGTAATAAAGAAATATGAGTCCTAACAACTTGGCCTGATTAGGTACTCATTTACATAATATAGTTGGTGAAAAAAAACCTTGTGGGAAAAAACCAACTATGAGAGGCATGTCTTCGTATGGTGAATATTATCCTCTTGATACAAGAAATAAAGATGAGTCTCGACAACTTGGCCTGATTAGGTACTCATTTACGTAATATTGTTGGTGAAAAGTCCTTGTGGGGAAAAATAAACAATTAGAGGTATGTCTTCGTATGGTGAATATTGTTCTATTATTACAAGAAATAAATATGATTTTTGAAAAGTTTGTCCTGATTAGGTACTCATATACAATAAATAGTTGGTGCAAAAACCCCTGTGGGGAAAAACCAACTCTTAGAAGAAGAAGAAGTTATGGGGGTATTTTCCTTTCTTCTAAATTTTTATTTAGAAGAAGTTGAGGCTCCTAAGGCTTTAGAAGAAGAATAATAAGAAGATATTTCATATCTAGCAAGTTTAGTTTCTTCCCTAGTTAATCTATCACAAAATGCTTCTAAAGAAGGCATTTTAAAGGTTGCACCTAGAGCATATTTGGTAGATATAATGGTGATAGAAAATATTTGAAAAACAACATTTAGCTTAGAAAGGTTTAGATAAATGCATTCCTCTTCAGTATTACTCTTCCAACTTCCTTTGCATTCAGTGAGGACTTCTTTGAACTTAGTGAGGAAGTCAATAAGACTACTAAAATATTCAGGAGATAGAGATGTGAGTTCATCTTCTAATTGTATTGATCTTATCTTATCTACTTTCCCAAACAAAGTCTTCGGTTTCTCCTAGCTTTCATAAGGAGTTTTGCAATCTATAATATGAAACCACAAACTTTTATGAACATTAGAGCTTATAATACCCATATTTTCGTGCATTTTTCCTTTATAAACAAATATTTCATATTCTTTATAAAATTATGGTTGTTTTTCTTCTAGCAAATGAGTAAGACCTTTTTGAGAGATAAGATTTAAAATTTTAGGTTTACAATTGTGAAATTTATGAGGGGTGAGATGTTCTATTGAATTTATCATTTTAACATAGGAAAAAGATTGAAGTTATATTTTACCAATATATTTTTACCAATATATCCCCCCTTAGAACATCAACTAATTGATTAATGCAATTGGAAGAAAGATATGAAGCTTTTCAATATTTAGGACTTAAAATACCCTCCCTAATGAGAGGAAAACTATACGTATAATGAGATTTTTAATATTGTTTGCTTGAGATTGCCAAATCATTTTTATTCCTCACTATACCCGCCCTTACTTGAGGGAAAATGTAAGTAGAGAGAAGAATTGGAAGGGTTTTGGCTTGAATGTAGGGAATCAATCTGTTTAATTGGTGTATCTCAATACTCACCCTTACGAGAGGGAAACTATAAGTTAGAGAGATATCCAAAGAAATAGATGATGAAAAATATCTTCCATACTGTTATACCAAGTTCCTCAAAAACTTGCCCTTATGTGAGGGAAACTATAAGTTTTTAAGGGTAATGATACATGGAACGTAGGCAAAATATATTTTGAGAAAAAATTAGATTGTTTTTAAACTTGTAAACCAAATTTAACTATCAAAATTTTTTATTTAAAAGGTTTATATTTAAAATATACTTCTTTTAAAATACTCTTTTATGAAATGCTCTTTCTTTGAAAATAACAAAGGTTTATAAAAAGCAAAGATGAATATAGACAAATATATATATTCTATTTTTCTTTTTAAATATGGGCCTTACAAAAAATGAGATTAATATTAAATTATATGTATATTAAAGCATATTTAAAAAAAATAACTTTAAGCATTGATTAAGATAGACATAAAAGGATAGTAACTTTTAAATATAGGCCCCCCATTAAATCAAGAAAATGAAATTTTGTGATCTTCACTATGAAATATAATTTTTTTGACAGTATAATTACTTGAAATAAAGTAAAATCATAGAAGAAAATTGAAAAAATATAGGACACCCCCCCTATTTAAAGTGATGGACCAATAGAGTACAAAAATATGCACTTACCCCCCCCAAAAAAAATTAATTAGAAAAAGGTTAAAATTTCATCTCACGAAAGGCTCGAGGACAAATGATGTCCTTCGAAACTAAAGAAAGCAAAATAACCTAATTAAAAATAAAATATATGGAAAATAAAGAAATTATACATAGGCCGGTAGAGAAGAGAATGAATTTCAAAAAACTACATAGACGTTCCTTTCGAAGGCTTGCAAAAAAAATATAATTTCAAAATGGAAGAAGGGGTAGCGCCTTTCAACGATCGAAAGGAGAGAAGTCGTCAGATGCGAAATGGAGGTTTTGAGAACTCAACTATCTAAAACCAAAAGAAAAGAAGCTTTGACATTTGGATGGAGATGCGAAGACCATCTGTGCTGAGAAGAGACCCTTCAGGGCATAAGAAACACAGGCACTGAGTGGAGGTGAACTTGAGCTTTTATTTATTAATCCTACAAATACATAAAAGCAAGGGATGATTCTGCAAGACCACGTTATGAAAAAATGAGTGAACGCTCCTACAAGACCATGTTATGAAGAAAAAACCAGTGAACACTCCTACAATACCACGTTATGAGAAAAAATAGTGAATGCTCCTACAAGACCACGTTAGGAAAAATAACCAAAGATTTACAAAATTGTTTCTTGCAATACCACATTATGAGAAAAAATAGTGAACGACCCTACAAGACCACGGTAAATAACCAGAGAAAGCTCTTGCAAGACTACATTATGAGAAAGATGATTTTGCAAAAAACTTGTTATATATTTAAAACAAAATCTATAATAGTTCCAGTTGTAAAATAAGTGAACTTGAAAGGTAGATTTTACTTTGAAAAAAGAAACAGGAAAAGTTATTTATAAGCACCGGGTTGAAAGAGCATCGTAGAAGAGAAATCAATATTTGGAGATTCTACTAGGATCATCCGAGTTCCAACGTGCCAGGTAGAATAAATCATCCAAGATATCATGGGTGCCAAAAGTGTTGAATGCCAAGGTGAAGAACACAAGCTTATACTGAGAGGGGGGGATGAAAAGTATAAGACTACTTTTAACCTTTTCTTTCAAAGGAGCTTTCAAATCAATAAAATGCAGAATAAAGACAATAGTAATAACAGCAGTAAAAATAATACACAAAATATTCCACAAAGAGACACAACGATTTACGTGGTTCACCCAAGGTGGGCTACTCCATGGATACAAACTTTTCTTCTAAAAGTTATATCAAAGTCCTCTTGGAATCCTTCTCAATTACAATGTTTATGAGCCTCAGCTCAAAGGAGACACCTTCCCCTAATTCTGCTTTGGCTGGTGATCCTCTAGAAGACCTCTATCTCTTCTACCTTTAGCAAGTGGAACTCTATCCATAGAAGACACCTGTCTTCCCTGCTCTGGCTGGAGATCTCTGTCCTCAACTCTGTCATCGCAAAGCTAGTCCTCGAGTATGCACTAAACGTAGTCCTTCGGCCTAGCACATATGTCCTCTATATTTTGCTCTGGTCTGCACCAAACATAGTCCTTCGATATGGTAAAAGTATGTCCTCAAATTGCATCAATCTCTGTCCTCAATATGATCCTCAAAACTTGTTAAAAAATGGTTCACAAACTTTCAACATAGATTTCTTAATACTATCCAACTGTTCTCTCTGCTTTGTCACAACTGCACTTGGTCGTGAATGAATTTTGCATAGACTATACAAACACATCAACACTTGATCATAGTTCATCCTTCTAAACTATTCACAAATATAGCAGCATCTACTTCGTGCACTTTGCTTTCTTTACACATACTGCGTGAACACAGTCGCAATCATAGCTGCTCTTGATCAAATTCCAACCCATACACAGTCTTCGCAAACACTGCAGCATTCGATCGCATAGCAACTTATGTTCTTATGTGCAACCACAACAGCACCTTTGCACAGTCTGCTTCTCCTCGATCTAAATTCTTTCCACACTCTGCTTCTACGAAAGTTGCACTTTGAACGCACACTTCGATCGATTCGATACGACTGCTCTTTGTGCATAGCAGACTTCACTTACACAAAATCACACACACATTCAACACCTAAAACTTAAAAACAATCCTCCTTTTATAGCAATAATTCATGATTAAATTCATGATCGTAGTCGGTTGTATATCCTTAAAACAATCGTCATCTGCACAACCTTACACTTCGTCAACAAAGGTTAACTCCATTGGCATCAACCGCCTCTGCTGTTCTGTAGATTTTCTAGCGTGAAACTCAAACATGTCGTGATATCGCTACGCCTTTGTCTACCGTACACCTTGTATTACTTGCTGTCACAAAATCATGACACTACTACCTATCGTGCACCTTCTTTGGTTTGTTGTCGCAAAATTGTGACACTATAGCCTATCGTACACTTTCACTAGCTTGTTGATGCGAAATCGTGACACTACAGTCTACCTTACACCTTGCCTTAGCCTGTTGTCATGAAATTGTGACACTCCCTAACTTTGCTGATGTCATCATGATTCTTGTCATGAAATCATGACACTTTAGTCTACAAGGCCTTCCTCTCTGCTCTTGTCATGAAATTGTGACACATCTTCTTTTGCTGATGTCATCAGCAACTCTATCACGAAATAGTGACACTTCTTTCTTCTTCAACCTTTTCTCGGTTTGCACTAGTGAAAATGGAACATGTTGCGAAATCACGATGCTTTTGTTGCCTTAAGCTCTTTTTTGCCAACTGCTCGTGAAACTGGAACATGTCACGAAATCGTGATGCTTTCGCTGCCTTAAGCATTTTTCTGCCAACTGCTCGCAAAACTGGAACATGTCATGAAATCATGACACTTTCGCTGCCTTAAGCTCTTTTCTGCCAACTACTCGTGAAACTGGCACATGTCACAAAATCATGACACTTTCACCACCTACAAGCTGCCAACTCAAACTGTCGTGAAATCATGACACTTTCTGCATCTATACAACTTCATTGAAACTTGTCGTAAAATCGTGACACTTCCTGCAACTCAACTCTGCCAACTCAACTTGTCATGAAATCATGACACTTTTTGCATCCGTACAACTTCATTGAAACTTGTCATAAAATTGTGACACTTCCTACAACTCAACTCTGCCAACTCAACTTGTCGCAAAATCGTGACACTTCCTGCAACTCAACTCTGCCAACTCAACTTGTCGCAAAATTGCAACAGTTTTGCCTGAACTTTCTTTCTCCTCAAACATGTCACAAAATCATGATAGTTTTGCCTGCTTTGTCTCTGCCTTCCAACATGTTGCGAAATCATGACAGTTTTGCCAAAACTTTCTCTCTCCTAAAACATGTCACGAAATCACGACAGTTTTTCCAACCGCTTGCAAACTTTTTCTAACTTATCTTTTTCTTGATCTTTTGCAACTGGGCTACTCTGATTTTCTTGGAGACTTACTGACCAGCTGAAACCTTCATCAAAACACATACTTAGACATAAAAACAAATTGCTCCAATAACTCCTTGACATCAAATACAACAACTACCAAGAGCTCCTTTGACATCAATGACAACAACTATATTTGAGCAAAGGCAATGTACTCAAGGTACCTAAAATTGCCAACAATCTCCCCCTTTGTCATTGATGGCAACCCTTAACTAAAACCATATGTCAAGAGCCAAAACTAAACCAACTGATCCAACAACTAAGAATCTATAATTGAAGTTTTTGCTCCCCATGACTTGAAGCTCTTCTCTTCACTTGAAGCACTTCCCCTTACACATATCTCTCCCCCTTACTCAAATCTCTCCCCCTTTGTCATCAATGGCAAAGGGTCACCTTTGGGGTTTGGGACTAAGAATGAGTCTCTTAGCTTAGTCCCTCCCCCACCTTCTATTAAGGTGATTTAAAACAAGGTTGGGAGTGAAACTCCCATTAGACACTCATCATCATTAATGTCTACTATTTCTTTGTCGGGCCTTCTCTTGAATTATTTTTCCACATTGTTGTTCTTGTTACTGTTTTGATCCTCGGACCTGTTCATACTGCTGTTCCTGTTCCTTTCATCATTCCTGTTTTTCTCCATACCTTGATCCTTGAATCTGTTCATATCACTTTTCTTGTTTCTGTTGTCATTCCTGTTCTTATCCATGCTTTGATCCTTGGACTTGTTCATACTGCTGTTTCTATTCTTGTATCTCGAAAGATCAGCTCTACACTATCTAGCTAGGTGACCTTCATTTTTGCACTTATAGCAAGTAACAATATTATTTCTTTCAGGCATGGTTGTTCTTTGAATCCGCCTGTTTTGACTAACCCAGTTCCTGTTATTTGCCTTGCAAAAAATTGCCTTGTGCCCAAATTGTTGACAAGAGTAGCAATACCCTTGAAAGAAATTACGTCTCTTGAAACTGTTATTTACTTTCTTCACTTGAGTCATGCAATGTACAACCATGTGACCAAATCTGTGACATGCAAAACATGTGCCGTGAAATTTTCTTTTATTTGACTTCATGGGTCCCGAAAACTTCTTCTCAATCTGAATATCATTTTTTGTTTCTGCGTATCTATCACTTATGGACTCATGATCTGAAATACTTTCTTCAACAGAACTCTCTTTCTTTTGAAATCTCTTGCTAGATTCCCCAACCTGTTCCTTGTGCGGCTCAACAAAATCGAGACCTGTTTTATCTGTTGGTTTTCTTTGTCCTTTGATGAGAAATTTAAAATTCTTGGAGCTATCCTAAAATCTGTAGAGTTTATCTTTGTACTCTTTATTTTATTCTTTCAAAGAAGCCATTTCCTATTCTAACTCACTATACTCCAGAATTTTAGAATCCAACTCATTCTTGAGTTCTTGTGACTTAGCCATAGAGACTTCAAGATTTTCTATAAGTTCATCTCTCTCCATATAGCATTCATCTAATTTAATATTGAGTCTATCATTCTTCTTTCTTTCATTTTTCAAAACACTAAGAGCATTATTGAGTTCACATTCAAGATCCTCTATTTGATGGCACTTTGAATTATCACGACCTTTTTCAGATTTCTTATCACTAGAGATGCTACCTTTTTCAAAAACCATACATGCATCTTCATTGTAGTTTTCTGAAGCATCCTCATACATACTAGCAGCCAAATCATTATTTTTGCAATCATCCTCAAGGTGCCCAAAATTTCCACATCTAAAACATTTCATGATAATGAATTTATGTTTCGATTCTTCCTCTTTTTCTGAAATGAACAACATATCATTTTTGTCATCACTAGAAGAACTTTCACTATCACTGCTAGAACACTTACTTGCTTTGTCTAAGTAGAAGCTCTTCTTATTGTTGTGAGAATGACTCTTTCCATGATTGTTGTACTCATCTTTGCTTTTCTTGTGATTGTTGTACTCATATTTGCTCTTTTTGTAATACCTGTACTTTTTAGAATCCTTGCTCTTAACATCCTAAATATCTTCATCACTTTCATTTTTGGAAACAGTACAGTTAGTAGCATAATGACCAAATTTCCCACAATTGAAACATGTTATATTTTTCTTGCTTTTGTGATTTCTGGAAAGCTTGCCTTTCTTGTTGTAATATGCCTCTTCCTCACTAGAAGACTCATCACTTTCTTGAATATTTTTGCCTTTTGATTTCTTGGTAGCTTTGAAAGCTGCCTCTTTCTTTACATCAACTTTCACTTGAGTTCTCAACTCAAATACTGCAAGAATACTATGGAGCTTATCCTTTTTCAATTTATCTAAATCTTTAGCTTCCTCAATAGTAGAAATATTTTCACTAAATCTATTAGGAAGGGATATTAAAATCTTATCACACACATCATTTTCAGCAAGTTCAATACCTAAGTCTTTCATATAATTAACAACTTCATCCATCCGGAGCATGTAATCACTAATATTTTCATCATCATTCATATTGAGTTGTTCAAACATATCTTTAAAATGTCTCAACTTGGCCTTTCGAACATTTGCATCACCTGTATGAACAACCTGCAATTGTTTCCACATTTCACTAGCTGTCTTGCAGTGAATAACTTTGGTGAGATTTGCCTTTTGTAAACCCTTCAAGATTGCATTCATGGCTTTTGAGTTGCTGTGATGTAGAAGCCTGTCTTCTTTAGTGTAAGGACCATTTGTAGGAATGGTGTACCCATCTTCAATAACTTCCCATACCTCATTACCAAGTGCCATTAGATAGACTTTCATTCTTGCACTCCACAGGCCAAAATCTGATCCATCAAGAATAGGTGTTGCATTGCCACTTGAGTAGTCCATTGTGTTCTTTGCAAACTTTTCCTTCAAGCTATTAAAATTTTTGAAGGCACTGGCTCTGATACAAATTGAAGAACACAAGCTTATACTGAGAGGGGGGGGTGAAAAGTATAAGACTACTTTTAACCTTTTCTTTCAAAGCAGCTTTCAAAGCAATAAAATGTAGAATAAAGACAACAGTAATAATAGCAGTAAAAATAATACACAAAATATTCCACAAAGAGACAACGATTTACATGGTTCACCCAAGGTGGGCTACTCCACAGATAAAAACTTTTCTTCTAAAAGTTATATCAAAGTCCTCTGGGAATCCTTCCCGATTACAATGTTTATGAGCCTCAGCTCAAAGGAGACACCTTCCCCTAATTTTTCTTTGGCTGGTGATCCTCTAGAAGACCTCTATATCTTTTGCCTTTAGCAAGTGGAAATCTATCCACAGAAGACACCTGTCTTCCCTGCTCTGGCTAGAGATCTCTATCCTCAACTCTGTCACCGCAAAGCTAGTCCTCGAGTATGCACTAAACGCAGTCCTTCGACCTAGCACATATGTCCTCTATATTTTCCTCTAGTTTGCACCAAACATAGTCCTTCAGTCTGGTACAAGTTTGTCCTCAAATTGCATCAATATTTGTCCTCAATCTGATCCTCAAAACTGGTTCAAAATTTGTTCACAAACTTTCAACACAGCTTGCTTAATACTGTCCAACTATTCTCTCTACTTTGTCACAACTGCACTTGGTCGTGAATGACTTTTACACAGATTGTACAAACACAGTAGCACTTGATCACGGTTCATCCTTCTCAACTATTCACAATTATAGTAGTATCTACTTTGTGCACTTTGCTTTCTTTACATAGACACTGTGAACATAGTCACAATCATAGCTGCTCTTGATAAAATTCCAACCCATACACAGTCTTCGCAAACACTGTAGCATTCGATCGCACAACAAATTATGTGCCTATGTGCAACCACAACAGCGCCCTCTTCACACAGTCTACTTCTCCTCGATCAAACTTCTTCCCACACTCTACTTCTATGAAAGTCACACTTCAAATGCACACTTCGATCGATTCGATACGACTACTCTTTGTGCACAACAGACTTCACTTGCGCAAACTCACACACACATTTAACACCTAAAACTCAAAAATAGTCCTCCTTTTTATAGCAATAATTCATGATCTTAATCGGCTGTATATCCTTAAAACAATCATCGGCTGCACAACCTTACACTTCATCGACAAAGGTTAACTCCGTCGGCTTCAACCGCCTCTGTTGTTCTGTAGCTTTTCTAGCGTGAAACTCAAACATGTCATGATATCGCTACGCCTTTGTCTGCCATACACCTTGTATTACTTGCTGTCACAAAATTGTGACACTACTGCCTGTCGTGTGCCTTCTTTGGTTTGTTGTCGTGAAATTGTGACACTACAACTTGTCGTACACTTTCACTAGCTTGTTGATGTGAAATTGCGACACTGTAATCTGCCTTACACCTTGCTTTAGCCTGTTGTCACGAAATCACGACACTCCCTAACTTTGCTGACATCATCATGATTCTTGTCATGAAATCACAATGCTTTAGTCTGCAAGGCCTTCCTCTCTGCTCTTGTCATGAAATCATGACACATCTACTTTTGCTGACATCATCAGCAACTCTGTCATAAAATCGTGACACTTCTTGCTTCTTCAACCTTTTCTCGGTTTGCACTAGTGAAAATGGAACATGTCATGAAAACGTGACACTTTTGCTGCCTTAAGCTCTTTTCTGCCAACTGCTGGCGAAACTAGAACATGTCACGAAATCACGACGCTTTCGCTGCCTTAAGCACTTTTCTACCAACTGCTCACAAAACTGGAACATGTCATGAAATCGCGATGCTTTCACTGCCTTAAGCTCTTTTCTACCAACTGCTCATGAAACTAGAACATGTTGTGAAATCGCGACGCTTTCGCCACCTGCAAGCTACCAACTCAACCTGTCGCAAAATCACGACACTTTCTACATCCGTACAACTTCATTGAAACTTGTCACGAAATCGTGACACTTCCTGCAAATCAACTCTGCCAACTCAACTTGTCACAAAATAATGACACTTTTTGCATCTGTACAACTTCATTGAAACTTGTCGCGAAATCGTGACACTTCCTACAACTCAACTCTACCAACTCAACTTGTCACGAAATCATGACACTTCCTGCAACTCAAATCTGCCAACTCAACTTGTCACGAAATCGGGACTGTTTTGCCTAAACTTTCTCTCTCCTCAAACATGTCACGAAATCGTGACAATTTTGCCAAAAATTTCTCTCTCCTAAAACATGTCATGAAATCGTGATAGTTTTTCCAGCCGCCTGCAAACTTTTTCTAACTTATCTTTTTCTTGATATTTTGCAACTGGGCTACTTTGATTTTCTTGGAGACTTACTGACCAGCTGAAACCTTCATCAAAACACATACTTAGACATAAAAACAAATTGCTCCAAGAACTCCTTGACATCAAATACAACAACTACCAAGATATCCTTTGACATCAATGACAACAACTATACTTGAGCAAAGGCAATGTACTCAAGGTACCCAAAATTGCCAACACAAGGGACAGTTGGAGAGAGGATATCTACAAAATGCAAGCGTTGGGAGAGCTAACAGGAATAAAATGATCCACAAAATTAAGCCACGAGCACCAAGCAAGGATTACTTGAATCTCCAAATATTGAAATCTCCCACGATAATAGAGAAAAGACACCACATTTTAAGATGAAATGGGTGTTTCTTATTATGCAACCCAAATATTTTAAAAGGAACTTTTACATAATAAAAGAACTATTAATTTTATGATAAGTAAAAACATTTCCAATTAAAAAAAAAAGGTGCTAAAATAATAATTCGAAGAGAGGGAGAAAAATAAAATAATAAGAACCCTCCTTTTAAAATGGTCTAAAATAGCCCATAGAACAGGGTAAACTTGTTTTGAAGCAAAGGAAGAGATTTTTAATATTTTAATATTTCTTTATCTATCCTGCTATGGTACCATGTTAGAATTTCACAATAGATATGCAAATTATAAGAGATGAAGACGAGTATAACTGATTGATCTATTCCAAGTATCATCTCTATATAAATAGCAGAGTTGATCATTGAGAGTCATTGGATTACAACAACTCATCATACCTGATGAAGACACCACTGAGAGTTCTCACACATTGAGGAGCCTTGGGCTCATTATTAACATCTTTTGGTCATTTTAAGAAATACTAGAGCTATACCTTCTAGTAGTAATATTCAAACTTTGATTTATATAACATTAGGATTACTCATTTTATAATATTATCCATTGATTTATCAAAATCCTATTTGTATTTATTTTATAATATTTTACCTTGATTGATCAAATCCCTCTTTTTATGAACATATTTGTAGTGATTCCCTTACATTTGTCTATTAGTCATCTTTTTTTTGCTAAATATATGCTTAAAATAAACATGTAATATGATTCTAACCACCATATAAATATTCCTATCTTTAGATCAAATCAACATAAACCCCAACCCTAATCACAAAGGCTAATTATTTAAACCTAGGGTTCAAAATAATAAAAATAAAGATAGTTGAAATGGCTATATTGGAGCCATTACATTGCTCACATGCTCTACAAGATTTATCCTAAAAAATAGAAAATAATAGAAAACACGCTCAAGATCCCTCATAGAATTCCCTTTGGAAGTTTTTTTGAATTGATAAGAAACTTCTAAAATTTTCAAGACCAAAGATGATGAATTTTGGATAAAAATACAACTCTAAAATGGATACTAACTTGACCTTTCTCATCAAGTATTGGAAGCTCTATTTGTGACTATATATTTTGGATTATAATATGTTTAAAATAATATACATCAAATACAATATAAATATGGTAATGTGGTGAAAGCTCCAAATTATATACCTCTTCACAAATATGATGAACCATATTGTAGGGCCCATAAAATCAAGGAGCCAACTTCTAACTAGAATTGATATTTAAGGACAATTGCTTGTAGTGATGTAGGCATAAAAGACCATATCTCCTATTAAAAATTATAATGTAAAATGGTGTAGCTTCTATTTTTGTTTCAAGTAGTTTTTTTCCTAGGTCAAATTATCTTCAATAAATTACAACACTAGTCATTGTTGTTATAACAAATCATCTACTAGAAAACCTTGGAGGATCTTTGAAAATAGTCTCCTATAAATGGAGGTTTTTGACCACACAATACTTCAAGTAGATACATCTTGAAGGATGAATGGTAAGAAGTATTATACCACCATTCTACTTATGTGATCCACTAAACCAAGTGATACTACTTTTCATGAGTAAAACAATAAAGGTATATACCCAAAAATTTATTAATAATCTCTATTTAACCTTACAGTTGAGGGTGGCAAGAAGAGGATATACTCAATGTGGCACCACTAAGACAAAATAATTATTTACATAAGTTATTAGTGAATATAGGATCACAATCACTCACAATTATTTTGGGTTTGCCATGCAATTTACAAATATAATAAAAAATAGCCTAGAAACCTTATTTGTGGAAAGAGATGTTGCAATGATTAGAAAAGAGCATACTTGGAAAGTTGACCTTGTACCACAAGAAATACCATTTTACCATCTAATTTAGAAAGGCCTTGATTTAAATCCATGGATATGTGCTCCCTTTTGTGGTTAGGGATAGACAAGGATTGTAACAACCTAGAGGATTTAACTATTTTTCCTTTTTATATTGTTACAAACCACCCTTAGACATAAAAATATTAACATATAACTTTAGTCCTTTTCAAAAAAATATTTTTTTTACCCATTTGCATGCTTTGAATAATTTTGAATGTTCAGCCAAAGGAGATGCATGCAATTATTGGAGAGCCTTTAACTTAATAGGCAAAAATTGAGGAAGATAAATTCAATCATTTTTGTAAAGCACTCCACTAGAATATAAAAAATAAGGATGCATTTATGATCCTATCTTTTTTTAATCAATGATCTATGTAATATCTAGATTAGAAATCCAATATTCCTAAAGTTGATAAATTCATTGTAGAAGACGACTAGAGATGGCATTGTAGTTGCAAAATCCTTATATTTACATGATAATCAACCATAACATTCTTCATTTATTTCTTGTATTTAATGATAAAATCATAGCTCGAGGGCTTCGATAAAAGAATATTATATTTAGGACATTGGAGGTGTTTGTATAAGAAATTTTTAAGGCTGCTATAGTCAAGGTTGATGATAAAGCAATATCCCAACAAATAAGACCTTCATTTATCTATGGCATGTAAAACAACTAATATTTCCTTCTCATAGGTCGACCATCCCTATTTCTTTCTCAAAGGCTAATGTGTGACCATCTTGCATCAAAATAAGTCCAAAACATATGCCACAAGCATCACACTCAATGATAAAATATTAACCAAAATTAGAGGTCGACAAAATAAGATTGGTATACATGGATTATTTGAGGGCTTGAAAGGATTGAGATGCAACATAGAAAAGGCATCCTTTGGAATGAAACCATTGATAGGAGTAGCAATTTTGCATAGTTGTGAATAATGTTTTTTTGCAGTAGCCTATGAGTCCTAAAAATCATGAAGTTATTTAAGAAATCTATGTAAGATCCACTATTGCATAACTTTGATATTTTTATAATCTACATATAATACTTACTAAGATACTATATATCCTAAGTGTTCTAATTCTTCAGCTTAAAAGGAATATTTTGACCATTTTACAAAAAAAATTTCCTTGTTATAATAAGTAAATAACTTTATCTATATGATTCTATAAATTTAGATATCATCATTGAAAACCAAAATAAAATTGTGAAGGAAAGAATGAAATATAGAGTTAATGAGACTTTGGAAAGTGGAAGGAGCATTAATGAGATTAAAAGGCATAACTAGGAATTCATAATGACATTCATGTATAAAAAAATTAGTCTGAGGGATATCCTCTCCTCTAACCCCAATTTGATGAAGCCTAGAGTGCAAGTCTAGTTTTATCAGATATCTAGCACCATGCAATTAATTCATTAAGTAATCTATAACAGAGATAGTAAAATTATCTTCAATGGTGATCATGTTGAGAGGATGAAAATTAGGACACATGAACTATGAGTCATCCTTACATTGTACAATCACCACTTAAGTGGACTACGGAATAATACTTGTGTGAATGATCCTTGCTCCAATATTTCTTAAACTAACTTATCAATTTCTAACTTTTAGAGCTAGGGATATTGATAAGCATGCACATTAAGAGGTCAAATTCCTAGTATTAAGTGTATGGTATGATGATGTGCATGCTTAGAAGGAAGACATATGGACTCATTAAAGACCATGGCTAGAAGAAATGACTCAAAATAATGAACCTCCATATAATTAATTTTTTAAAATAATCCATAACAACCTCTCCTAAGCATATTGAATTAAAGTACTGATATACAATCTCAATAACTTTCTTGTCTTACTATATATAAATTTATATGTGCTACATAAATCAATCAAAATATTGGCATGTTGTCATTAAATAAATTCTTGTACCCTGATAGTATGGTTATCTTGGATGCCTATAAGAGTATGAGTTGAGAGAGCCATGGTATCATCATTATTTTTTTCTTCATATACTTCTATTGGTTATTGATATTGTAGTAAATATTCATCTTGATACATTATTGTGTCTTCACTTTTAAATTAAAAGTTATGATATTCTTCATATGTTTGATCATTGGGGCTTCTAAAATAAGGTTTAAAATAGAAAAATCCTTTGGAGCACTGATTATTATAGTAAGGAAGATCAGAGTTGAAGCCATATCCATATGGGGGACTAAAATCTTGTAGGTTTTATTCTATTTCCAAATCTATACTGTGAGCATTGCAAAGAGTATATAGATAAAACATGTTCACTTCCTTATAATTTTATTCTTAAGAACCTAGAAAAATTTTGAGACCATCATAGTAAGATTTATTTAGTGTATATAAGTGAAGATGTGAATTTAGAGCAATACTCCACTCTTTCTATTTTCTTTACTTGCATAAGATAAACCAAATTTTATGTAGAATATCCTTTGTAAAATATTCAATCAAGTTATTTGAAGTCAGGCCATAAAAGAGGATCCCCATGTTAGCATACTTACCACAAAAACCATTAGTGATATTTGATTCCCAACTTAGAAGCTAATAATATGATGAAAATTATTTTAGAAACATATTATAGATGGACAAATATTTTCATCATGGCCATCCATCAAAGGTGGGTATGTCGATTCAAGGAACATGAATATCATAAATACCTTTAGAAAAATTATAAGCACTTCATGCTATGAAATCCAAATCAAAATCAAATCATAGGTCATAAGCACCAAATATTGAAGGACTATGACCAAGTGGTAGTTGTAGAAGAATACTAGTATTTGGTGCTTGATGATTGATCATAGGTTACTATTTATTGGATTTTTTTTTAAACTTAGACAAGATAAGACATAGTGGTAGATATTTTTAGTATTTGTTTGATGTTATCAAATGGCATGGCTATGGAAGTAGACAATTGGTCTTCATCACTCAAGGACTTGACAATGGAAGTAATTGTTTGTTCTTGATTCGAATAATATGTATGAAGACTAGAGTCAATAGTAATATAAATAGGAATACCAATTGAAGGGATAGTGGATAGTTTATTCCTTCTAAACTAGTTTAAGAACGTTCTTGGTGCTACCCTGGACTCTACTATTCTTACAAATAGACTATTTTATTTTTGAAATTTGTACATCCCATTTCTTACTGTTACAATATAGGCTCGGTAATAGATTGTTTTTATATGTAAAATCATATTATTTATTTATATCACGACATCCTATATAGATATACATAGTCAAATTTGATCTAGAATTTCATCAAATATGCGACCTTGTTCTTCATTACATAAATAATCCTTGTATGACATAGGTTCCCTCTAACAAGACCACAAATCCTATTTGATATAAATCTAGATTGATTATCTACATTCTCTAATCTTGCAATCATGTTCATTCTATATATAGTCCCTTTTGACCTTTCTTGGTGGATTCTTTATTCCCTAGTGTTATGTGAGCATATATTATATGGTGATTATTGCATGGGATCTATTTGATATTTTAAATAAAATTTTCTAGTTTGTATGTATCATATCCAAAAGTACAATAATCCTACTATTAGAGAAAAGAACATTTAGATAATCCCAACGGAGTCCTGCATCATTTTCCATATAAGGCTCGCTCACTAACCAATATGATAGATTATCCCAATGGAGTCCTACATCATTTTCCATATAAGGCTTCAAATGGTGCTATACCTAATGAAGAATGATAATTGTCATTGTATACAAATTCAACTGGGTATAGATAAAATTTCCATTTAATATGTTGGTCCATACAATATATTCTTAGCATATATTATAGTAATTGATTAACCCTCTTAGTCTATCCATCTATCTCAGGGTGATAAACCAAACCGGAATAATGTTTAGCACCCAATGCTTGATGCAAAGCTTACCAAAAAATTTGATGTAAAACCTAAAACTCTATTAGAGATTATAACTTCTAGAAATGCATGTAGTATCACGATATCCATGGTAAAATTACTTGCTATATCAAAAGCATCATCCTAAATATTTCTAGGTATGAAATGTGCAACTTTGGTTAACTTATGTACATTTTATGGTTTCTAGTCATGCTTAGTTTCTCTATTGTGGTTCATGACCACAGTGTTTTGCTTGTAGGGGGTCTTGCTGGTATATTACACTCTCTTATGGGTTTGTCATTATCACTCTTATTTGGGGTAGAGATCCAAATGCTGACCCAAACTTGTACGAGTGATCCTTGGTTGTTGTAATGTAGTGGAAAATTCTAGTTGTTGATCCCTTGGTTGGCTCTAGCTCTCCTTGGAGGGAGTGTTGGGTGGCTGCAATTCTTGGGTTGTTTACTAGATTCGGGGACTTGGTCGGATTGTGCAACATTTCTTATAGGTTTTATAGTTTCATGTTTTTTATAGATTTTTGGGGAGAGGAAGGGTCTATATACCAACCCAAACCCGTTGGGATGAGCTTGGCATGGTGTTTGGTTAAAAAAAATTAATGTTGTTATATTTATTGACTTTAGATCTGATGAATTGGCTACTCTAATTAGATGGTTCTTAGATGTATATGTTGCTAGGGTTATCTACCAGTAGTGGGTTTATGGTTGGTTTGTACTGCTTTCTTTGGGTTTGGTAATTTATTTTTGTATCTGGTTGTTCCAAGGAGATAAGGTGAAATACCGATCCAAATTAGTTGGGGTGAAATTGGGTTGTTATGCTATGATGGTTTTCATCTTTTGACCCCATGTCTCTGGTGTGTTTTCTAGCTTCGATAGTTTACAAAGATCTATTTCTTTGGTTACAACAGTGCTGGTGTGTTTGATACTAGGGTTCTAAGGCTTATTTTTTTGGAATCTTACCCTTCTCCCTCTTAGGTGTGGTGCAAAATGTCGCTATCTACTTTTTCTTGTACCTAATATTGGTTGTTTTTGTTTTATGGATCTTGCTTTGATTTAGGTGGCTCATAGTTTTTTAATTTATCTATTGAACCGTTGCAAGTGTAAGCATCCTACCCTTTTTTGGATGGAGTTATTTGCTCCTAATTTTAGTTTTATCCCATTAGACATGTGTGGTTTTGTTTCCCATATAGGAAATTTAGTTCATATTCTCTAGGTATTTATTGGTGTACTTTACGTAGGAGGGTTGGTGGTTGGTTTATTTGACCTTTTCTTCTCTTTGGTGGGTTATTGTTTTGGGTGTAAAATATATTTCTCCTGTTAGAACATGTTTTTGGGTAACCATTTTGGAGCTTTTTGTAATTGTTGTGGGATCCTATAAAAACCCTCACGTTCAAGGATCCTTAAAATCCCTTCTTTACGTAATCAAAAAAATTACCTATATGCTCTTTATTTTTAATTATAATTTAATAATTTTTATATTTAGTTTGAAAAATTAAAAATATTTATATATCTAAAAAAATAAAATAAGTATTTTTATTTGTATTTAAGGGATGATGATTCTCTTTTTGATAACTTAGTCACATGGAGCTATATATATATATATATATATATATATATATATATATATATATATATATATATAAGCCTTAAAAGGAGATGTTACATAATAATAAATAATTTAAAAAAATGAAAAAAAAACTTTAATGTTATAAATCTTATCTAACCCTATTATCCATCTAAAATTATTTTTCATCATATAAATTTTGAAAAATAATATATTTTATATATCCTTTAAAATAATTTGGAAAAAGAAGACTGCTTATGCTTCCCAAGGTTCGAAAGGAAAGAATATTATGTCTTCTGGTCCGGTGGTTGATGGTTCTAATGTTGCTTCTTTGATTTAGAATTGTCATTCTCCTCGTCCTAAGTCCCCTCCTTGTGGTGGAAATTTGGATATTGTGTTGGCATGGGACTCTGTTTAATTGGGGAAGGAGATTCCTCTATCAAACTCTTTTCAGGGCCTGGAATGCTTCAAGGCAGAAGAGGCTTCTATTCAGAAAACTCCTTTGAAGGTGGCTTCTCCCATTGCTTTGAAATCCTCTCTGATTAGGTGTATTCCAGATTCGGTCGGGTCTCATAAGCATGTTATTAAAAAAGGGTTCTCTAGGATCAAAATAAAGAAGCCTTCGTAAGAGACCTGTGGATGTTGGTTTTCCTAAGAAGGTTGGTAGGTCATCTTCTAAGTTCGGTAGGAAGAGGTCCATCAATGTGGCATTGGCAGATGGTGGCCAATACCATCTTATTACTGAAGGTGATAATGGTGAAAACAACTCATATTGGAGGGATACATTTCCCCAAAAGCTGGGGGAATTGGTCAAAAAAATTTCTTTTAACTGGCCATGAATATTTACTCATTGAATGTTAGGGGGCTTAATATTTCCTCCAAAAAATGTCTTCTTACATCGTTACATAAGGAGAAACTCCCTGATATTTTATGTATACAAGAGTCAAAAATTGAGGCTTTGACTTGGGATGTCGCCCATAAGTTAGTTTGGAAATATGTCGGTTTTATGGCTTTAGAAGTAGTTGGTTCTGCAGGAGGTCTCCTCTTTTTTGGGGACACATCCAAGTTTGAGGGCCATGTTATTTCGTCATCCAGTAGAATTATCAATATTATTTTTTGGTGCAAATCCTCTCGCAGATGTTGGGTGATGTCAAATATCTATGCGCCTAATTACTATTCTGATAGACGTAGATTTTGGTCACTCCTGTTGGATATGATGGCTTCTTTTCTGTGAGTCTTGAATAGTGGTGGGCGATTTCAATTCTCCTATTTCCCTTCTAAAAAGTGAGGAGACAATACTATGGATGATAAAAGCATTTCAGATTTTCATGATTTCATAAATCAAGCTATTCTTCGTGACATTGACCTCACAGGTGTGAAGTTTACATGGAGTAATCGAAGAATAGGTAATGGTCTTATCTTGAGTAGATTGGAAAAAATTTTAGATTCACATTCTTCTATAGACTTATTCGAGGATGCCTCCTTACATGCTTTTCCTCGTATTGGATCGGATCATAATCCTTTGTGGCTTTTTATTCCTGAGGGACTTCCTTTTCTTCCTCGACCATTTTGATTTGAAATGATGTGGTGTTCCCATCCAAAATTCGAAGCTAGAGTGTTAGAATGGTGGCGAAAGTCTACTCCTGGTGCTGGTATTTAAAAATTGTTTTTTAAACTGAGAAAAACTAAAGAAAATATTATGGAACAAATTCTCTTTTCGAAACTTGTTTCAAGAAAAATAAAGGATAAAGTCTCTCATGTATTCTATTGAATTGAATATTGAAGGTTAGGGTCTCTTTGAGGTTTTACTCTCTGGTGAGAGGTCGGTTCCATGTGCTATTCATGACCTACAAGAAAAAGAGGAACTTTTCTAGAAACATAAGTCCAGGTACTTGTGGCTCAAATAAGGAGATAGGAATACGTGATATTTTCATTCGTCTACTCTTTGACGTAGATCTTGGAATAGAATTAATGAGATCGATAAGTCTTATGGAGGTAGATATTTAGATATTTTGGAAATTAGGCAAGAGGCGGTGGATTTTTTCAATTCATTGTTGTGTTCTTTGACCCCCCGTGATTAGGTGGTCGAGGTTAAAATGTTGGAGATCATTCCTTGTCTAGTCACGAGTGAAATGAATGATTTCCTTCTTGCCCAACTCTTAGACGATGAAATTATTTCTGCTACTAAGTATTTAGGCCCATTAAAATCCCTTGGTCCTGATGGTTTTATGCTTGTTTTCTTCTAGAAATACTGGCACATTTGTGGGAAGGATGTGTGTGAGGCCATTAGACATTTCCAAATCCTCGAATACTTTTCCTAGGGCGTTAAATTTTATGTTTTTGGATTTGATCACCAAGAAGGAGTATTCGTCTTCATTCAATGACATTAGGCCTATTAGTCTATGCAACACTATTTAGAAAATCTTCTCTAAGGCTATGGTAAACAGACTAAAACCTATTTTGTCGTCCATTATTGATGATACTCATAGCAGCTTTGTCTCGAGAAGACAAATTTTGGATGGGGTGATTGTTATTCATGAGCTTCTTCATTTGGCTCAAAAAAGTGGTTGGACGCTGTTATTTCTCAATTTGGATGTTAATAAGGCTTATGATAGGGTTTCTTGGCCTTTTTTATTTATGGTACTCATGAATTTTGGCTTTAGCGATGCATGGATTAGTTTAATAGAGGCCACTATTTCATCTGCTTGGTTTTTGATCTTGATAAATGGGTCCCCGACCAGCTTTTTCATCTCGCAAAGAGGATTACGCCAGGGTTACCCAAGGATGGAGGCTCTCGGATGTACCATCAAGATGAGAAGTGTGGAGTTTAATGTTAGGCCAGCTTTGTAGATCCCCCCTATTTTCACAAACAATTTGTTGATGACACAATGATTTCCTGCCTAGTGTCTGTTTTCCATGCTAGAGATATTAGAAGCATTTTGGATTGCTATGGGAGTGCATCTAGTCAATTGATCAACTTCCTCAAAAGTAGCATTTTCTTCACTAATACTACTGAAGTTTTCCAAAATAGGATTAACTCCTTATTGGGTTACCGAATTGTTTCTC
The DNA here is from genome assembly GCA_028583015.1 of Wollemia nobilis. Taxonomy (NCBI): domain Eukaryota; kingdom Viridiplantae; phylum Streptophyta; class Pinopsida; order Araucariales; family Araucariaceae; genus Wollemia; species Wollemia nobilis. The sequence goes on from JAQPPZ010016612.1 coordinate 3,448,193, forward strand.
TCCTAGATACGTATTTGGGTCTACCCTTGTTTTCTAGGCATTTGAAAACTGAATTATGGAATCCGGTTGTGGAAAGGGTCCAAAAGAAGCTTTCTTCGTGGAAGGGTGCTCTATTAATTCAGGTTGGTAAATTTACTCTCATTCAAAGCACTCTTCAAAGCATTTTGATCTATTTTATGTCCATTTTTAATGTTCCTTCTAAAGTAGTGACGAAGTTTGATAGTATTTGTAAGGCTTTCTTATGGGCGGATCCGCAGCTAAAAGGTAAGATTCATCTATGTTCTTGGGAACAAGTTTGTCTCCAAAAAAAAATACAGGGGTCTCAATTTGAAGAATGCCTCACTTATGAACTGGTCCCTCCCTGGTATCTAAACAAGCATGGAGAGTCGCTTTCGGGGTGGATAGTCTTTGGTGTCGTATTTTGGCCACCAAATACGAAAACACAAATTTTATTTTTGATAATCTCTCAATAGATGGTTTTTCTTTTTGGAAAAGTATTAGCAAACATAGCGAGTTCATAAAATTAAATAGTTCATGGGTTTTTGGAAATGGCAGATCAATTTTATTCTTGGATGATCAACGGGTTAGGGATCGGTCGTTGGTGGAGGATCAATGTTATAGTGAAATATGTGCGCTTTCTAAAGAATCTAGTTTTGTTAGAGTGGAGGATTTCATTCTTATCCAATATAATTGAAGGACCTAGTTGATGGACCCTCCGTTTATTCAAATGAGTCAAAATCACAAGGATTTGAGTTCTATTATGGAGGAGCTCCGCCACTATGTGCTATGTAGAGTGGAAATGGGAGATAGGTTGGTCTGGAACAATGATAGTGAAGGCAATTTTACTGTGAGATCTACTTATTGTATTTTATGCCCTAAAGGAAATGATGCTTGGCCATGGAATAAAATCTAGGTAAAGCATCTGACGCCCAAAATCAATATTTTTTTTGGCTTGTTGTCCAAAATAAAATTTGAATGATTGATAATTTTCTTAAATGGGGATTCCACTTGATAAATCATTGTTTTTTATGTAAATAGGAATGGGAATCTATTACTCATTTGCTTCTCAGATGCAGGGTTTCAGAAAATGTTATATATATGCCTTCATCATATGGGGTTATCTTGTGTGCTTTCCAATTCGATCATTGATTTTTTCAATAAGTGGTCGTCTCCTTTTCGGTCTCCTAATATGAAATGTTTTTGTATTTTTTTATTGCCTCATATTTTATAGGGAGTTTGGAAGGAACGAAATGCCAGAGTGTTTTAAAATATTGAGGGAGACCTGAATTATATTTGCTATAGAATTATTTGGAATGTTAAGGAGAACATTATTGCTTATCTAAAGGAGACCCTCCATTCAATTCTAAAGGACCATCCTAACTATTATGTGGAGTTGAATTTGGGATTTTGTCCATACCTGAGACCTCCCCCATCACCCAATATCCGTAATTCCATTAAGTGGTCCACACCCCCTACTAGGTGGCTAAAGCTGAACTTCGATGGTGCATCGAAAGGAAATCCTAGAAGATTCGGTGTAGGTGGTCTTATTAGAGATCATCTTGGTGAAATTATTTTGGCCTTCTCTGAAGTTTTAGGTATGTAGTCCTTCCATTTTGCTGAGTGTAGAGCTGCCTATAAGGGTATTTTTTATTAAAGGATTTGGGAGGTTGTAGGGTTATCATTGAAGGAGATTCATTGAACATTGTGAATTTGCTAAAGGGTGTGTTATTCGGGATGGCATCTTTATAATCTCGTTGATGAATCCAAGGCCCACATTTCTTCATTTGATGAATTTTCCTTTTGCCATGTGTACCGAAAAGATAATGTGGTGGTAAATGTTTTGGCTAACTTGGTCGTTGGTAGTCAAAGGTTTAAGATTTGGCACTTGGATTTTTTGGTGGAATTGGTCAATCTAATTAATAATGTTAAGCCACCAAGTTGATTTCTATTGTTAGGGATCTCTGTTGGAGTTATGGCATTCATTGAAGATATCGGGTGAGAAGATTGAAGGTGCGGTCTGTGGGCTATCATTGCTTTGTTTTATGGCCTCTTTTCTCTTTTTGGTTTTCAAATTTCAAATTCAAATTTCTAATGAGTGCTTTGGATGGGGATCTTTAGTGGCCTCATTTAATTCTACTTTAATGGAGGATATATTCAATTCAAATTTCAAATATTGTCTCATTTTTAATCCTGTGAATATTTGGTGGTTGGTCCTATACACTGTGATGATCACTTCCATTTATGATGTTAGGTGGCAGAAGTGGTGTAGCCTACTGAAAGGTCCCATCTGGAGGGGTTGCTTTTTAAATTCTTGTTCCTCTTCACTCTGTTCTAGGCTCGTTGGAGATTGGAGTTCTTTGGATGATGTGATGATGATGGTTATTCAAGGTACATTGGGTAAATTTAGTCCTTTCTATGTTAGACAGAGCCAAGGTTATGGAATGTGTGTTCGGATTGTCCATGTCAAATGATTTTATGGGCCCAATCCTAGGTGTTTTATGCCCATGTACTTCTCAGATTTAAGGATTGATGATCTACCTTCTAGAACATTCAAAAGTATGGGTTCGAGGTTTGGTAATCAACACCCCCTTTTTGAATTGGGTGCCTCATGGTCTACGTTGTATGATGGTTCCTTCCTCATTATTTTTGTTGGTGATTCTCCTGAGCTCAAATGTAGGTGATGATTGGGAACTTTCTTAATGACCAGACTTGTCATTATTTTTCTCACATATATCCATATTTTTCTCCAAGATATGTCAGTTGGTCTCTCTGGTGCTGCCTATTGTTTCGTTCATTATTGGCTTCTATTTTCTTCTAAGCGGAGTCCTCTCTTGGTGCCATGGACATCTTACTTTCTGTCAAGGAGTGGATTTTTGCTTTGAGACCTTTTCCTGATACTTATTGTGGTTATGTTTACGGGCCTGTTTTGTTCTTCCTTTCTATTGGGGGGTTGTTTTCTATTTTAAGGTTCCAGTACTTCAGCGCTTTTATTCACTGTATTGTTTATTGTTGGTAATTTTTGGTCCTTGTTATTCTCTTGTTTAGGGTTTCTCCTGCATGGTTTGTTGTCTATGGGAGTTGGTTAATCATGGTAAAAGCCAAGACCTACCCTGCTAAGAATAAATAAATATTATATTATTTTTTATATTATTAATTATATGAAATCTTTTTATGCATGTAATAATATCCTTGATTATACACATTTTAGTTGACAATATAAGATATATTAAAGTGGTATGAAATTTGAACATAGGAATATGCCATTAAAAATATACAACTTGTGTGGAAACAAAATCGCATGAATCAGTTAGAAAACAGGAGGACCAATTAAGCCCCACACACATGCCATGACTCATGTTAAAATGGGTGTGGAGTCCCACATAAGTGGGACCAAAAGCTTCCACCTTCCTCGATTCGATGTTAATAGAGGTGAGGTGTCCCACATAAGTGGGACCAAAATCTTCCACCTTCATCGACTCGATGTTAATAGAGGTAAGGAGTCCCACATAAGCCGGACCAAGAGTTTCCACCTTTAAATATGCTACTCCATTAACAAACAATTAAAAATATAAAAATTAATGTTAAAATAATTAAAATCAGCTTTAAATATTATTGAATTTGTCCAAACCTCTTGGCCGTGTGACAACATTTTTGGGAGCTCCTAACAATAATATTAAATTTGAAGTGTCGCAGTAGCAGTTGAAAATGGATTCTCCTTGACATGAAATGTCCCCTTGGCGGCCCTTCTCGGATGAACAAGTCCTTATCCCGTGTTTAGTTTAGTTTTTTTTTTGTTTTTGTCTTTTCTTAGTAACATTAAAAGATCATTTTTCTTCATTAAATTTAAACTTTATAAATAAAAATCTCAAATCATTTTAATTTTAAATTTTTAAATAAAAATATAAAATCATACCAATTCAATATCCTATTCTTTCGATATTCATCCCTTCTTCAAGCTTGTATGGTGCCTTTGTCAAAGTTTTCTGTGTTTTTTTTTTTTTTTAAATGGTTAATGAAGTTCTTTCCATGGGAAATTTTTTTTTTTCATTCATATTATAGCCGATTGCATTAGGGAACACGGTGTTGAAGAGGCTCTTCAATAATATTAAACATATCCACAGAAGCCAAAGTAGTTTGTGTTTAAAAACCTCACTGCAGGACGTTTTACGGCAAAACGTTTACATAGCAACTGTAAATAAATGGCTGCTTGTCTGCTAGGAAAGCGAAAGAACGATCTGACCAAAAAAAATAAAAATGATACGCCGGTCGGCAAATTCGCAAACAACAATGGAATCCAAAGGGAAGTTGTCTCCAAATATCGGCAGAAAACGTCTTCAAATGTCTGAATAAGCTTACGTGAGATAGGCCATTGACCGGGCAATCAAAACATGGAGCATTTGGCAGATCTCGGTCACCGTTTGGCCAAGTTTTTATGTTTTAGTTGTGATTTCAATCTGCACCGGTTAAAATTACGTCAAAAAGAATGCCAAATCCAAATTGATATAGTTTCAGAATTAAAATGTCGAAAGTCACACAAGAAAAAACAATCTATTTTCCAATGAAAATCACGCCTACTCGGAAGGTGCCGGCTGCTCCATGTGTAGGCATGTCGACCCTTGTCACACTAGGATTCAACAACCCAATTGCATGGGATCAACGGAACTGGTTAAATCCGTTGAAAGAGTCACAGGTAGTAGGTGCAGCTTGCATGGAATACATGATCCTCGTGTATTGAATTAACAAGTACAAACAATGGATTCAAACGCAATGAAAGGGGGATATCACGCCAATTGGTCATCATTCAAATTTTCAAAGCCTACACTGTGAAGAGGGCCACCGGTTTGTCATTGACATGGAAACGACGTATTTGTATAAGTCTGCTACGTTTGTTATAAAAGGCATCCGTCTTAGGAAGTGGATCATATAATTTTTGGTGCTAAACATCTGTAGCGTATTGTATACCAGATCTCAGAAAGCAAGAAAGAAAAATGGTGAATTTCTCTGAAGGTAAGATTGGGGAACAAAAGTTCCAAGATGGTCATCCGTTTCCCCATGTTGTTTTCCCTGCCCATGATTACCAAAGAGAAGGGATGGATGGAGTGATGAAGTCCATGAAAGACGAGGAGAAAGCATGGATTCAACTTGAATTGCACAAGTGCGGAGCTCTTCTGTTCAGGGGATTCGGCATAAAGACATCGGCTGATTTCAATACGTTTGTGGAAGGTCTCGGCTGGGGAGAACAGCCATACAAAGGGCCCGCTCTACGAAATAACGTTTTGGGAAGAGTATGGCCCGCAAATGAAGCTCCTCTCTATCAACACATCTTCTTCCATCATGAGATGGCTCTGGTAATAATATAAGTTTGTTAGTATTTTAGCCGTCTGTGAGTCTAGCCGAACGACATAAAATTAAATTTGATTAAGATTTGCGTTTGTGATACGTATGTGCGTACCGACGAAAGAATTTCCATCCAAAATATTATTCTTCTGCGAGGTTGCACCGCCAGAGGGAGGGGAGACGGCGATTGTGAGGAGCGACATAGTAGCTCGTCATATGGAAAATAAGTTCCCGACGCTTGTCGAACAACTTGATAGAGAAGGAATACTGACTTGCACTATCCTTCCAAAGGAAGACAATCTCGGCTATCACCTTGGTAAAAGTTGGCAATCCCATTTACAAACCAGTGATCCCGAAGAAGCCCAGAGAAAGTAAGTATGGTCATTCATCAGTTATGTAGGTTATTCGTTGTTTCAAGGAATTGGTGATTAAGTAGATAAGCTTCGGTGATTGCCGGTCACAGGGTTGAAGAGGGAGGTGGTAAGTTGGTGTGGATGGCAGATGAGAGTGCAAACATTATGGCAGGGCCATTCCCTGCGACCAGAACATTCGAATCCCAGGGTTACGTCAGTAATGAGCCTCGGAAGGTGTGGTTCAACTACATCCCGGAGGCTACGTATGGGAAATCGGGTAGTTACAACAGACTGGTATGTGGAGATGGGTCGGACATTCCTCAGCTAATAATGGAGGAAAGCAGGAGAGTGATGGACAAAGAGTGCGTAGAGGTGAAGTGGGAAGCCGGAGATGTCCTGCTGCTTGACAACTTACATGTAATGCATGCGCGGAGGCCTTCCTTACCTCCTCGTCGTGTCTTGGTCGCTCTCTGCAAGTGACCCTCACCACATTAAGTCATAGCATGCTCTATTTTGATTCTAAGAAGCTCTTTTGTGAATTAACGTTAATGAATATTTGGATTTCCAAATTTTGGATTTGGTGAATATGGGAACCTAGGCCCATTAGCTCGATGTAATTTTTTTTGGATTGGCTTGTCCCTATTTTAAAATAATTTTATAGTTTTTAATTTAAATCCAAAACATGATCTTTTCACCTTGAAACTATAAAGAAGTTTATTTACATAAAGAACTTTATACATTAGTATATATACTTAATGCGATATATAGAAAGATTCCTATAATCTATGTGAGAAGATGGGAGAAAATAAATAAGAGTCTTACATGAATTTAGTTGCAATGTATTGGGAGACTATTGCCAAAAAAACTCTGTGGTTATTTGCTTGTTTAGATGGTAAATTCAATAGGTTATCTAAGGGATTATGGTTGGATTTTAATTTAAAATATTAAAATAAATATAAAATATATTTATTAAGGAACATTAAGATGTGCAAATGTCTTCCTTCTTAGTATATCAAAATGGGATGTAGTTGAGCTTTACTTATTTCCCTCTAGCAGTAAGAGGTGAAATAGTTTTTTTTCTTTAAGAATGTAAGCTTAAGTTACATTTTTCATAGAATTTACAATTACAAGCTAAAACAATGCATTCATTAGCACCAATTTAAATGATATACTTTTGGATATATTGAAATCATTTCAAATATTAGTTGTTATTATGAGTATAGGTAAGTTGGTCATTGTTATAATCTTACAGTGGTGTTGTTTTTGAGAGATCTCATATTCCAACTAAACCATTAAACTTTATTTGAGTTTTAACTAAAACTAATTGAACAAGTCAACTTGGAGAAGGAGAAACTAGTCTCCTAGTTTAGTGTTATGCTTCATAGTAGTTTTGTTTCGATGAGTTTAATTATTTATGAGTTTATAATTATTAAAATTTATATATATTTTTAGAATATTATTACATTTTATTTCAAATTAAAATGATAGTAAGTTAAGCATTTACTTAGTTTTTGTGAGATAGGATAATGGTTAAGGTCTTGGATTCTCTTTTTAAAGACCTAAATACAAATTAGGATAAAGTGTAAATAAGCTTGTTTATAAAATAAAATAATAATTTTAAATTTCTTATTATTTATTTTAAATGTGTAGTGGATGCACTACATTAAATATTAGGTGTGGATACTTTAATAATTATGAATTTCAAATTCACCTTGAGTAGGCCTATTGAAATTCTACACCATTTTGTTTATACCTTAAAAATATGTAGTATATAAAATACAAGTAGACAAGAAAGGTAGTTAATTATTCATTTGAGTAGTCAAATGTCAAAAGGATCACTGCAACCTCATGAAAATAATTGAAGGAATATATAACAAAGTTTTGAGCTAAATTAATCCTTTTTAGTCATTCTAAATATTCTTTTATGGTTGGGATTTGCTAGATTTTATATGGAAGGAAGTTTCATTCTTGTTCTATTCAAATAGAATATTATAAATGCAAATATATTCAAAAACCCTATTATTAATGTGTTAATGAAATACACTCCCTAAATAATCTATGATAATATCAATAGTTGTATTTTCAATTTGGATCTCAATTAATAAAAAATAATCTAAATAAAAATGAAAGTGAAATTATCATGAACAAAGCTCTTTATTATCCATTGTATAGGCAAGTAAAGCAATATTAGTTATATTCAATAATAAAAAAAAATTGTATTTTATTATTCATTACAAAATGATTCCAATTATTTTTTATTTTCTTTGGAAAAGGAATAAAAAGGGTTCAAAATCCATTGATTTGTCATAGATGTTTCATGATATTATTAAAAATATCAATATATAGGAGGTTATATTGTAACATAATATACACTCTATAAAATTCTTCTTGAGAGTCATATTTTTTAATTATTTTTCTTCTTATCATTTTAGCTTATCCTTGCATATGAACAACCTTCATATTTCATTGATTAAAAGGACTATTATATTTAAGGTGTCATGTACTTAGGAAAATAAGATACATGGATAGTAGAGGAGATTAAATTAATAGAAAGACAACTAGATTAAAATTAGTATATATTGCCACTCTGTTGGCCTTACCTCGGATCAGATCAGACCACAATCCCATCCTCCTTGAATCTGGTAGGCCTCTATACTTTAAAACTCCTTTCCGTTTCGAAGCCATGTGGACCCAACATAAGGATTTCAAAAATCAAGTGTCCTATTGGTGGCATCAAAGTGTCAGAGGGTCTGCCACTTCTCAATCGGCTCAAAAGTTGAAGATGGTAAAAAAAAACCTAAAAATCTAGAATAGGGAGGTCTTTCGCAACCTTTTTGCCAATAAGAAAGCTATTACTATGAAAATTTAGGAGATAGAAAGGAGAATCGAAGCAGGGGACCACAACAGCCCCACTAAGGAGGAGGAAAGGAACCTCCTACCAGAGTTCCATAATATCTTGGCCAGAGAGGAAACCTTCTGGTAGGAGGTCCTTTCATGCCTCCACCATGCGGCACAGGGCATCCAAAAATATTAGGGAGATTATGTGCAACAATGTATCATTATCCATTGATATTGTGGAGATCAGGACCAAAGCAGTATCTTTCTTCCAGAACATCTTGGGAAGTGCCTTGGATGACAGTCAAGCTCAGGATACTCTCCTTGCTAATATCCCCATCATCGTTCCTCAGGACTTGAACTCTAGACTGGTGGATCTCTTCACCCGCGATGAAGTTAAAGAGGTCTTGTTTTAAATGCAACTTGATAAAGCCCCTATACTAGATATGGTGGGAAATCATGTTTGTAAGGCTATTAGAGAAATTCAAAAAACTAAAGTCGTACCTCACAGTTTCAATTCCACCTTCTTGGCCCTCATCCCAAAAGTATCTGCTTGAAAATCCATCTCTGATTATAGGCCCATCAGCCTATGCAATGCCATCTACAATGTTTTGACCAAGGTTGTGGCCAACAGGCTGAAGGCCATACTTCCCCTCATCATTGACCAATCCTAAGGTAACTCAGTTAAAGGGAGGAACATCCTAGATGGGGTCATATAAATCCATCAATCTTGCATTCGGCCTCAATGTCTAAGAAGGCTACCATGTTTCTTAAGTTGGATATGAATAAAGCCTTCGATAGGGTTGATAGATGATTTCTTCAGAAGATTCTTCTCAAGTTTGGCTTCCACCCTTTGTGGGTCGATCTCATCCAAGGTTGCATTTCCTCTCCCTAGTTATTGATTCTAGTCAATGGCTCTCCCACTGGGTTCTTTCAAATCTCAAGAGGTTTAAGAAAGGGGATCCTCTATCCCCTATACTTTTAATTATTCTTGCAGAAGCATTGGGAAGAGCTCTCAAGTATGACCAACATTGGAATAAGGTGACAGGTATCCTCCCTACCTCCAAGGGTGATGCGATTACCCATCATCATTTTGTGGATGACACGCTTCTGTCCACAATTGCGTCAGTAGCTCAAGCTAAATCCAGCAAATAAGTCCTTGGACTCTCTGATAATGCTGTCAGCCAAAAAGTAAATTACATAAAAAGTAAGATATTTTTCATCAACACCTCGACCAGACGTCAAGTTTAGATTTCAAGGATCCTAGGTTGCTCTATTTACTACCTTCCCACCACCTATATTTGCCTCCCTCTTTTCTACAGGCATGCAAAGGAAGGGATGTGGTATATGGTGATTAAGAGGATCCACAAAAAATTGATGTCATGGAAAGGCAAGCTCTTGTCCCAAACTGCTAAGGCAACCCTTACCATGGCTTACCTCCAAGGGATTCTGACTTTCTTCATATCTATTTTTAGATTGCCTACCTTAGTTCTTCTCAAGATCGAGCAGGCTCAATAGAATTTCCTTTGGTCAGGCAATGAAGATAAGTCTAGGATCCCTCTAGTATCCTAGGACAAAGTGTGTAGAAGCAAAAATCAAGGTGGATTAGGGTTCATAATAATGGTAATGATGAACCTAGAGATCATTGCCAAGCACACCTAGATGATCCTAGTCAAAGAACTGATTGAATGGGTTAGGATTGTCAGGAGGAAATACCTCAAGAACTCTCTCCTTATTGAGGGTAGAATTCCCACCTGGGGGTCAAATTTTTGGAAATCCATTGGCCAATCCAGATAGTTGATCCAAAATGGCATAAGGTGGATCCTTAGGGATGGTCAAAGTATAGAATTTTTTAAGGACAGGTGGGGCCTAGAGGATCCTCTGTCAGAATAGACCGAGTTGGCTCAACTTAATAGTTTCCTAGATAACAATGTTGGGCAGAAGGTGGCTGATTTCATTGAATGAAGAAATGGATCCCTACAGTGGAAATTCATCAACGTAGAAGGTCTAGAATCATAGGTAGGCTTCCTATCCTCCATCCTCAAGGACATCATCATACCCACTAGTAGAGGACCGGATAGATTGATATGGAGGGGGACCGATTATGGGGGTTTCTCTGTCAAAACTGCTTATGGGCTTCAGTGCAAAGGGCTAATTTTGAACTTTCCTTACAACTTGATCTAGATGAAAGGAGTTATCCCAAAGGTAAATTTATTTTATTGGATTGCTTTTCAGAATAAAGCCCTCAATATTGACAATCTTCACAAAAGGGGATTTGCTTTAGCCAATAGATGCTACTTGTGCGAGTCTACCTGTGAGTCCTCTAACCATGTCTTCCTGCACTATGGCTACACTAGTTCAGTACTTGGCACCATCCTCTCCACCTTCCAAATCCATTCGGTTTCCCCCAAGACCATCAAGGAGGCTTTCTTCCAATGGGACAATCCTTTTAAAAACCCTAAGCTCCATTTCCTGTGGAATGCTTGCCTCCACCACTTTTTATGGTAGGTATGGTTGGAACGCAATGGTCAGATCTTCGGTCACCCCCCCACGGATCCTCTATCAGTCACTCATAGGGCCATAACCTTTTCCATTGATAATGCCAAGCTAATCCCCAACCCTTAGCCTAAACATTTGTTCGAAGAAGGTTTGTTCAAATCCTTTAAGCTATCCAGGGAGAGTAAGGAGCAGGAGGATCTGCGAGTCTCCAAGAAGAACTTCAGGTGGTTCAGGCCTCCTCACGGGTGGTTGAAGCTAAATTTTTATGGGACATATCACGACAACCCAGATGCGACCACTGCGGGTGGGTTAGTTTGAGATCACAATGGAAATCTTGTAATGGATTTCTATGAAAACTTAGGGTGTCAAACCAATCATGTCGTAGAGGCTAGAGGACTATTGAGAGAACTCGAGCTCATAATAGAGGATCCTCATCCCTTGTTTGTTTAAGGGGACTTTTTGAACATCAACTACATGACAACTTCTAAGGTTCCAATGTGGAAGGTTTACAATATCATCACTCAGGCCAGAAGCATCCTACGTCAGAGGAACAATATTTAGGTAAAGCATACCTATAGGGAGGGCAATGGTCTAGCTAACCACTTAGAAAACTAAGGTTTAAAGTCCACATGTCTTGTGGTGTGGCATCAGGGTTTCCTAGCAAACATTGAGATGATCGCCAACAAGGATATTATTAATGTCTCTACATAAGCATGATGTAAGGACTCGGCCTAGGTTGATGGGCTTGAGGAGAGCCACAAAACCTATGCCACTAATCCTAATTGGTACACCTATCATGATGGTTCATGGCAGGCATAATGAGAATGATCCTTTCCCAAAGGTCCTCAAAAGGTGGTCCAACAGATCCCCGGTCCTGTCCCTGGTGCCCGGTAAAGTTTGAAAATAGGTGGGTGTTTGTTCATCTTCCCTATAGATATTTGGACGGGCCTGACACACCCAAGTGAAGATCACCATTGGACCTCTCTCGGGGCACCTTGGGAGGACGCTCTGGCCCACCTCTCTAGACATAACTACCAAATGTGCCACTACCTTCGGTAATGCATGGCACCTTCAGAGATTGCGTGTCCACCTCAGCATTAATATTTGCCACCATCCTGGATCTAAAACTATCTTTGGTAATTATGGCTCTCTCTGCATGCATGTGAGGCTCATATCCAAAGAAAATCTATTTAATTTAGTGGTTTTTTGGGCGAGCCTTGTATTTTGGTGTAAGGTGTCCCCTAGAGTGTGGTGCAGAGTCATTTGGCTCCCCTCCTGGTGTGTGTTTTTCCCTGAATCCATTGCTTCTCCTTACGTTGATCCGGTTGAACTTTCCCTATGTGATGAAGCCACGATGTTTATGAAGGCCAAGGGTATGCTCCATTTCCTTTAAAAATTCCAAGGTTCCAAAGACAATATCACCCATGCCTTTGTGGACTCCTGGAACAGGGGTGAGGTTGTGGTGAGGGGGCTAAATTTTTAAATCTCCATTCATCTTATGAGTGAGGTCACTAGGTTGTCGGTGGTAGGTTGTAACATTCAGTGTGATTGTCACAATTGGGAAGAGGAATTGAAATAATTCCTTGACAAAGGATGAAACCTTGGGTGGGATAAGTTGGACCACCTTCGATCTACCCTCCCTAAACCTTAGAATCTTGCCATCATCCCTATACTTTAGTATGTTACTTGTGATGATCCCGACAAGCTTCTGCGTAGTTTCCACATCAGTTTTGTAAACCATCTGAGGGATGCCAAAAAGGTTTGTATTCTTGACTATATTTTATACTCCCTTGGCCTCACTATCAAAAAGAGTAAGAAATCATCATACCCTTCCATCCACCAGTGGTTAATGAATGTCATTTTCTGCCATGTCGCTATGAATCATCCTCTGCCCCAGGCGGTCCTCCCTATTTCTACCCATGCCTCAGGTAGTCCTCATTTTTTTCAAGAGGATGGGACTTCCAGCCCTATCCGAAGTAGCCCCCCTGAGGTAGCAAATCCTACGTCCCTCTAAATAGTTTCCCGTAGCAAGCCAGCCAAGAGAGGGTAGACTAATGCCCCGATCCCATCCTGATCATCTCTATAGCTTAAGAACGTGAAGAAGGAGAAAGGGACTCTGCCACGACAAATCAACTCTGACACTGAGAGTGAAGCAGAGGGGTTATATCCCTAGTTCCTGTTAGACATGACAACCAACATCATATCCTCTACAAATGCAATGGTTAGGATCCTCAAGCGCTTTAAGGGGTGTGAGACCCAAGAGGATCAGGAGAATCTGGACGTGTAAGGAAGTTTCCTGTGATGGTTTCATTTTTGTTGTCTGGTGGCAGTGATCTATATAATGAATTCTTATGTGCTTTTTATGGTTTTTTCAGTTATTTTTTGACCTCCGTTAGGAGGGTTTGATATAGCCCTCACAGGCATCACTATGTTTTTTTTTGGGAAGTTTTCATATGGCACCTAATGTATTAGCCCAAGGGGCTCTCTCTAATGGTAAATGCTATAGCCTCTCTTGTTATAAGGTTTTGGTATCCTCTCAAAAAACTCGTTTTGTATATAAATTAATCTACTTACCAAAAATAAAAACTAGTATATATTATTTTGAAAGTTTAATAAAAAATAATGATATTACAAGATTTTATTTTGTTCTTTTGATTTTTATTTTTTGAACCTATAAAATCATATTATTCTAGGTTTTCTATTTTAATAGGAGTTTTACTGTTGATGACAATAATTGTATGTGAATATTAAAAGAAAAAATAGGAACAAGAAGAATATTTAACCAAATAAAGCAATAATTGCTAGTTTGATCTTGATAGTGCTACTCATTGGACCTATGAATATGTACAAAAAGATATTGCTATATTGTATCACCAATATATCATATTTCCCAATTTTATGTATATAAAATAGATGGTTTTGTTACCCCATTTTTAGTGTTTAGCATAAATTAGAAATTTAGTTTAAAATAATTTCAAAAAATTATAAGGCTATCACCTTTCATCAATAATCACTTGTTGATTATTTCTTGATAAAACATATGTTTTATGCATATTGCATGTATAAATAACAACTCAATCCTTACTCGAATAATTTAAATATGCATAGGATGAAGATGATAAATTGATCAAGAAATATTTCTACTTTTATTTTAGGTTTTCACTTTGTTCTATAGATGATTTTGGATCAAAGTCATAACATGCTCTATTGTGAATTCATCTAGGAGGGATCAACTACTAAGCAGAGATGACATATTGTATACACTCAAATATGTATTGTCATGGATATTTCTAAAGCTTTATCAAATTTGATTAGAATTAAATCTAAATCAAGATAATAGGATCATCAAGTGGATTATGAAAATATTGCATTTGGATGTCTCATATAACATGAAATTGGGCACATGACAATAGGTTGTATAGTGAAAATAGAGAAAGAGATAGAATTTTTTGGGCATGAGAGTAGCTTCAATTTGAAACAAGGAGACCATATCACAAGAGAATCTAGGTCAAATCAAGGATTTTCCACTTCTACAAAAGTGGCTATAAAACCCCTCTACATCATTAGATGGTAAAGACCATTATAGTTCACTTGAATTAGCCATTAGAAGAAAAATATGATATGGACTATGAGGAAGTACAATGTGTAAGTTCAAATATAGGAGCTAAAGGTATGAAGAAAAAGGGAAAGATAAATTTTAATACAATGAAATATGGGGAGACAAATTTTAAAGTAAATGAGATGAAGGAGGTCAAGGTTAATCTAGGTAAATCACATTTATTATCCTCAAGTAGCTTAAAATATTATTCTTAGAATAAAATTAAAATTAGTACGGAGTGTATTCCTTGCACTTTAGGTTTTCAATAGTAGTATAGTATAGAAAATCTTATGGAGGATATCCAAGGAAATTTAGGATTTTCAAACCAACATGAAAAAGCAAAGACTATGGAGGATCATCATTCCAGTTTATAGTTTTCAAGACAATATAAAGAAGAAAATTATAATAAGGCTATTCCTTTCACTTTCAACTCTTTAGGGCAACATAAATATTTAGAAGATAATTCTCATTTTGAATAATATGAAAAAGTTGAAGAGATTGATGAAGATGAGAGTGTTGGAGGTAATGTAAAAAGGAGAGTAAGGTTATCTAAGGAAGAACTAAGAGAAAAATAAACTAAAAAGAATACTGATATGGGAAGCCCAATAAAAATATCACAGGTGTTAGCAAGATGTCGTGCTAAGCCCACAAATAAAAATAAAAATGTTGATGATGGAAAGGATATCATGGAACATTAAGGGTATGAATAAAGCCCATAAAAAAGAGTTATTAAGGAATTGATATGTTGTTATAGCCCTATTTTTATTTTAATACAAGAAATAAAATTATGTAGTGAGGAATGTGAGGATTATTTTAAGAAGACTTGGAAGATAGGTAATTTTTTAGCAATTTTTCTATAGGAGCTTTAGGTGGTATTGTAATACTATGAGACAAATGCAAATGGGATGGACAACTATTAGAAACAAAAGTAATTGGGTTTTTGGATTATTTTGTAGGAATGAAGAAAGCATCAATGTTGGGGTTATAAATGCATATGCTCCAACTATAGTTACTCCTTGTGAAAGATATTGGAAGGAACTTAGTATATTTTTGTCAAATACAATGATGATTCATTGTGATCTATGGATTCTTGGGGGTGATTTTTATACTGTTACATATCTTTTGAAAAATAAGGGTGGTATTCTTGGATGGTCTAAATGAATGCAATATTTTGTTTCATTTGTCAATTCAAATGACCTTTGGGATGTTAGTGAGGAATGTAAGGATTATTTTAAGAAGAATTGGAAGATAGGTAATTTTTTAGTAGTTTTTTCTATAGGAGCTTTAGGTGGTGTTGTAATAATATGAGACACATGCAAATGGGATGGACAACTATTAGAAGCAAAAGTAATTTGGTTCTTGGATTATTTTGTAGCAATGAGGAAAGCATCAATGTTGGGGTTATAAATGCATATGCTCCAACTATAGTTACTCCTTGTGAAAGATATTGGAAGGACCTTATTATATTTTTGTCAAATACAATGATGATTCATTGTGATCTATGGATTCTTGGGGATGATTTTTATACTGTTACATCTCTTTTGAAAAATAAGGGTGGTATTCTTGGATGGTCTAAATGAATGCAATATTTTGCTTCATTTGTCAATTCAAATGACCGTTGGGATGTTAGTTCCTCAATAGTTCAATACACATGCAATAATATATGCATTGGAAAAAATTATATAGCAAAAAGACTGAATAGATTCTTGTTATCTAATAAATGATTACAAATAAAGTATACAGTCTCTTAAAATATTTTATTGCAAGAAGGATCAGATGAAAAACCTATTCTTTTGACTTAAGAGTCACCTAAAAATGGTTATCCAAAGCCATTTTACTTCCACTCTATGTGGCTCCAAGACCTTGATTTTTTCCAGATTGTTATGTTATGGTTGGATGAATCAAAATTTGAAGGATCATGAATTTATAGGTTTGTTCAAAAGGTAAAATATTTAAAAGAGAAAATGAAGATATGGAATGTCAAATCTTCTATTAATATTTTTAAAGAAAAAAGGAAATTGAATCCAAGCTCAAAAATTTACAAGATAGTAGTAATTAATGGAATGTACCAAGATTCTTATGTGAAAGAAAAATAATTAATTTCTAATTATCATAATGCATTAAAAAATGAGGAGTCATAATGGTTACAAAAATCTAGAGAGAAATGGCTTAAGGAAGGAGATAGAAATACAATTTGTTTCATGCGACAAAAAAAATAATTTTATTTGTTCATCATATCAAAAAAATATTATAATTCTAGATGGAATAAATATTGAGGATGAAGAAAATAAAATAAAGGAAGCAATATATTATTTCAAAAATATTTTGTCAGAATCTAGGCAAGTTAAGGAGGCACATGAAAAACTTTTGCAAAGTATTTCATCAATTATCAGTCAGGGACAAAATGAAAGGTTGGTGAAGAAGATATCTATGGAGGACCTCCATGAAGTAGATTTTTCTTTCCACCCTAACAAAGAACCTGGTCCTGAAAAATTTCTTGAAATTTTCTTTCAAAAATTTTGGGTATTTATTGAAGAGTGATATGCTATATGTGGTTGAAGAGGCCCAAAAAAGGAAGGCTATAATAATTTAGATCAATGCTTCTTTTATTACCTTGGTTCTCAATATAGGTGACACAAAATATTTTGATAATTTTCATCCAATAAGCCTTTATAATATGATTTATAAGATAATTTCAAAAATTATGGCAAACAGGTTGAAGTGCGTCCTAGGGTGTCTTATCATAGAGGAACAAGGTGGATTTGTTAAAGGTAAACAAATTCTTTATTATATAATTATTGTACAAGAAAGCATACATTCTCTTCATTCCATGAAAAAATTAGGTATGCTTTTGAAATTAGATATAAAGAAAGCATATGACAACGTTTCCAGGAATTTTCTACATGTTATTCTCAAATATTTTGGCTTTAATTATATTTGGTGTGAGTGGATTACATGTTGTTATAGCACTACAAAAGTTTCTATTTTGATCAATGGTTCTCCTGCTTGGTACTTCAAGTCATTTTGTGGACTTCGTCAAGGTAATCCCATTTCTTCTTATCTATTCATTATTCTAGTGAAAGTATTAGGGAGATTCTTTTCAAAGATAAAAATAGAAATAAAAATCAAGGGTATTATTTTGGATCATCCCTGTATCAATGAGGCAATCTCCAATTTGTTGATGATACTTTTCTTTTGGACCATCCCTCAATCAGTGAGGCCATGGAATTAAAATCAATATTATCATGTTATGAGAGGACTACTAGATAGTTGGTAAATACTTCAAAATCTAGGATTTGTTTCATTAATATTACCCTAGATTTGCAATAAATTATTGTGAATAATTTAGGGTTTAAAATTGAAAATTTTCTATCAACCTGCTTGGGTATTCCTTTGTTTGATAAAGGAAATAAAAAGGAGCTTTGGATATCTTTTTTGGATAGAATAAAAGCTTTCTTGGTAGATTGGAAAGGTATGTTCTTAACCATGGCAGGAAGGCTACAAAACATAGATACTACTTAATCCATTCCTATTTATTGATGTCACATTCAAGACTACCAATAGGTATTACATCATAAATTGAAAAAATTCAAAGAGACTTTCTACGAAAAGGTTGTGAGGAAAAATTTAGGTTTCCTCCTTGTATGTTGGATAGGATTTGCAAAGCAAATAATATTGAAGGAGTAAGCTTGTAGAATTGTAGACTTATGAATCTAACATTAAGAGTAGACCTTGGATGTAGATTATTCAAAGATCAAAGAAATAATTGGGTAAAAATATTACTTCAAAAATATATATATTCTCTTGATGCAATAAAATTATTTAGGAAAATAACTCTACCCAAAGGATCATCAACATGGAACTTCATATTAGAGAGTTTACAATTAATAAAAAAACATATTAGATGGTCATTCAATGAGGGGAGTTATGTAAATTTTTTTCTGATGCTTGGTTGAAGCTTTATCCTCTTATCTCTGACTCAAAATGGAAACCATTGGCTCAAGCGTGCCTAGCATGTAAAGGTCAAAAGGTCAAATATTATATTATTATGAGAAAAAACTCTAGATCATGGATTTATTTTAGTAACCTTGTTGAAGGAGAGGAACTCAATTAAATTGCAGATGAACTTCAAAATATTCTTCAAGACTTTTATTTTCTAATTTTTGCATGAAAGGATGATTTGATTTAAAATTTATGAAAGGATGGTGGATACTCGATTAAGTTGGGATATGAGGATTTAGAACAATTAAAATTTCCTTCTCCCAAAGGTTTTTCTTGGAAGAATGTTTGGTTATTAAAAGTTTTCCGTAAGGCCTCAACATTTATTTGGTTATATGTTCAAAGTAAGATTTTTATGAGAGAAAGTCTACAAAGAAAATGATATTATGGTCCCTTAAAATGTGCCTTGTGCAAGAAGGATTTAGAAATATCAGACCATTTACTTCTTTATTATTTGTTTGCTAACACCATTTAGGGTTATTTTTTAAAAAATATGAAATTATATTGGGTAGCTCCATCAACTTTGAAAATTTTGATAACAAGTTGGATAAATTATTTCAAAGCTAAAGCATTATGTATTCTTTGGGGGATTGGACCTACCATTATTTATTGGAATTTATGGCTTGAAAGTAATAATAGAATTTTAAAAAATAAATATCGAAATCATGCACAAGTTAGTTTGGAACTATATTAGTTCCTCTCTTGCAGAATATCTATAAATATGATCCTCATCATGGGATGTCTCAATTGAAAAAAATGAGGTGCTAATAACTTGGCTATAGGATTTGAACATACATGCAAGACCCGTATGTAAAAACAAAATTAGAACATCAGATCTACTTCAATCTATGGTAAAATGGAAATGTCTAAAAAATTATATTTATGAAAATCAATTTTGATGGTGCTTCTAAAGGAAATCCAAGAAAAGTTGGCGGAGGTGGTGTTTTTAGAAATAGTTAAGGAAAAATTCTCCTCACTTATTAGAATCATATGGAACTTCAACTAATAACTATGCAAATTCTAGGGCACTTCTTATAGGGATTAAAATTACAACAGAAAAAATATGGAAATATATTTCAATTGAGGGGGAGTCATAAATTACCATAAATGTTATTAACAAAAATGAATGTGGATACTAGATAAAAAATAATATTATTGTTGATGTTCATCATCTATTACTAGAGGTAATCTCCTAGTAGTGTGAGCATATTTATAGAGAAGAAAATTAAGTAGCATATTAAATAGTGAATTATGGTGTTGATATTCATTGATCTTCATCTCGGTGAAATACAAATTTTTGAAGGCAATTAGCCAAGTGAGATTTTATGTCTTAATAAAAATGATGTCAAGGAGTTTATTATGGAAATATAGCACTTTGAGGAAATTGAAGAATATATTTAAGAGAAAAAATAAATGAAAAACCTTGATAAAAATATATGCTACAACAAATGTAATATTTTGGTATTTTGATGGGAGTGGCCCCTAATATAAGCCACATATAACCTATTAGAAAAATATAATAAAAAAATTGAGCTAAAATTATTCAAGTGTATCTATTAATTTTGAAAAAGCTATACTATTTAATAAATTATGTATATAAAAATGCAATTTTTCTAAGCTCTTTATTATTAATTATAAAATTTGAATAATTTTTAATATTTTAAAGGAATTAAACACACACACATATTGAAAAATGAATTTTTAGTGTTGTAATTTTCCTTTTACATCAACTTAGTTAACTCAAACATTAAGGAATTGATATAAAAATTGTAAAATACTACTTATTTTTATATTTAATAAAATTTACCTATATTATCTATATTATTAATTATAAAAAAAAAAAAAATATATATATATATATATAAGTTTTAAGGGATTGCTCTTTTCATTTTAGATCATTTTGTGCCATTGAGGTTTGAACCTTTGTGTGAGCTACATCACCCAAATGTCTCAACCATTGAACCATGACTGCATTGACTTAAAAATATTAAATTAATTAAAAATATACTAAAAATATTAAAAAAAAAAAAACTTATCTTAAGAAAGCATAAATCCATTAAAAATAGACTTCACATTAGAGTGAATTTTTTTGAATAGGTTAAAAATTTGGGGGCACATCGAGGGCCACCCTCCCCATGAATTGAACTTGGGTCTCCACTAGGAGAGCCAAATACCTTTTGCCATTGCGGTGTCCTTGTTAGGACTATAAAAAATATTAACTTTTTTTATTAGGGTAAAAAGGGGTTTTAGGGTCCCCAAACATGTACATCAAGCAATGTAAGATAGTACAATATGCTACAAAAATATTACAAACTATCATATACTTACAACTATGGTTGAACCCTAGAATATCCTATATCGATAAAACAACTTCTAAAACATGATAGATTAGTAGACCACTTCCAAAATAGTAAAAAAAAAAAAAAAACTTTACCTATCACTTAATCATAATAAAAAAATAGTCCAAAACCATTGGGTATGTTATGGATTTCATAGTAAATGGGTATTTTTATTGCTTTTCTTCTATAGCATAGGTATTTCCTTCTTTATAGTAGTAATATCTAAGAATATTTGTGTACACTTCAAGCTCCTAAGATAATATCTAGTTGTAACGTATTCTGTATGATCTTCATTTTTATAAAATTGACTATAATTGATTGTTTCATAATTGGCTTCAAGAGTATTATTTAAGGTGCTAATATTTTCCATGAAACTGATTAAAAGGTCTTTAGTAACCATTTGAATTTTTTAATGATATGATTTGATTCTTGCTTTATTCCTACTAGATAATTGGTTCAACTAGAGGATGAGGTTATTCATTGTGAAATAGGACATTTGAAGGTTAAGGATCATTCACATGTAGGGCCTTCTCCTCCACCAATGAGGAATTATAACATGATTGGATGATCAAGTATCTTTTCTTCAACTGGCCATATTATTGATAGCCATAACATCTTAGGAAGAAGTTTTTGTATTCAATATTTTGGATCTATTCCCCTTTGCTTTAGGAGATAGTAATAGATTGAGACCAATATTACTTTACTCATATTAATTTTACTAGATAAATTTTTCTTTGTTTGGGTATCCATATACTTGAATGCACTAGTGGCATTACTAGTTTTTACCAATATCTTCTCTTGTCAAAACTCCATATGAAGAGCATATAGATTCACCTATTTTTGGAAGCTATTAACTTCTTATATAAGGGGGTTGAAATGAGGAGTTCAATATCATATTGTTGATAACCATAACATCTTAGGGAGAAGTTTTCATATTCAATATTTTGGATCCATTCCCCTTTTCTTGAGGAGATAGTAATAGATTGAGGTCAAGGAATTGAAACATCCATACAAACAACCAATCTTGCTTTACTCATATTAATTTTACAAGACAAATTTTTATTTGTTTGGGCATCTATATACTGGAATGAACTAATGACGTTACCAATTTTGATAAATATCTTCTCTCCCAAAAACTCCATAGGGAAAACATATAGATTCACCTAGACTGGGAAGCCATTAAATTATTCTATAAAGGGTTGAAACTAGGAGTCCAAGGTCATATATAGACAGCTCTTTGTCAAAAAACTAATTTTATATGTAACATATTACTCTATCTCTATCCGCTAAATTAGAAATAAAGCAAAACCAATTTTTTAGGTAGCATAGTTCCTTGCAATTTACTGGATGACCAAAGTTTAATGTATCCTTTGAGCTCCTCTTGGCTTGGTCTTTTACCCATAAGTTTATAGATAACTATTTGGGCTTCATAATCAACCATATCCAACCCAAATTCATCCTTAAAAATCCTAATAGAGGGTAGAGGTTCATCATAAAGCTCCACCTGTGCACCCAAATATCCTTGAGAGATATTTCTTCTAATCTAAAAGGCTTTTCTACAAACTAAAGAGCGACTAATATCCTCCTGAGTATAAGGAGTGGGATGTGAACAACCCTATTTTGTAATTCTTGACTGCACCTAGGGTTTGTACCCCTTTCACTCGATTCCATCATCATGTTGTCCTAAGTATAACACGTGGGCTTTAGACAACCATCTTCCTACAATGCTTGAATACACCTAAGGTTTGTATCCTTTTTATTGCATTTCATCCTCATCTCCTATTGAGTATAGCAAGTGGGCTGCAAACAACCCTCTTCCTGCAATGCTTGGTTGCACCTAGGGTTTGCACCCCTTTAACTCTGTTCCATCCTCATGTCCTCCTAAGTACTACGAGTAGGATAGGAACAACCCTCTTCGTTCAAAAATTGATTACACTTAGGATTTGCACCCCTTTCACTATGTTCCGTCCTCATGTCCTCCTGAGTATAGCGAACCACACATAAGAGTGAATTATTAAAGACAACAATTAAATAATTTCAATATTATTAGTCTTATCTGGCCCTATTATCCAAAATATGTTTGATCATATAAATTTAAAAATATATATATATATTTTCTATCTTTAAAAAAGAATTGTTCCTCTAAAAAAAGTCATAATTTTATATTAAGTAAATATGAAATTAAATTCTTCGCATGTCGGTTTGGCATTTCTTCAAAATTTCAATAGTGGCCTAAATATTAGGTCGTTTATACATCATAACTAGCTATCTCTATCATGCTAAGTTATATCCTTATACATCTTCCCAATTTATCAAACAATATCCTTTAAATCAGTAACTTGTGATTTTTTTTTTGAAATGTTGTTTTAATTGTGTTATCTTTAACTAGAGTTTATTAATCACCCTATATAGATATTTGCAAGCATTGCCCTCATTGAATTCCTATATTAAGCGCTTACTTGTATCAATATAATGTCGTAGTTGAGATCTCATTTGATTCTCTATTTAGTTCTCTATAAATATGGAAAAAAGTAAAAGCTTCACTTCAATCACAACTTCTTTTATTTGAGAGAAGATGGGTTGTAGAATTATGTTTTGCATTGTAAAAACACCAAGCATCTAAGTATCCAGTTTATTATTACTTGTAAATATTTGTAAATTTGAATTTTTTGTATTTCGTTTTTATTCTATTATATTTAAAATAATTATAAATGTTATAATTATTTTTTATATTATTAATTCTATAGAATCTTATTTTACATTTAACAATATTATTGATTATATATTTTAGGCAATAGTGAAATTTACATACTTTCAAACAATTAAAAATATTAAAATTGATGTTCAAACAAAAATAAAAAATTAATATCAACTTTAAATATTATTGACTTTGTCAAAGCTCTTGGTTGTGTGACAACATTCTTGGGAGCTCCTAACAATAATATTAAATTTGAAGTGTTGCGGTAGCAGTGGAAAATGGATTCTCCTCGACATTAAATGTCACCTTGATGCTCCTTATCGAATGCACAAGTTGTTATCCCGTGATTAGTTTACTATTTTTATTTTATTTTTATATATATATATATATTTTTTTGATTGGTTGAAAGGGTTTTGAAAGGGTCCCTGAACCTTGTACAACAAAGAAAATGGACTAGCTGGAAAAGCCCCTCCCAACAGAGACAACAAAGACCAGTAGAGAAGGTTACCACCTTGAGAGACCAAACCGAATACTCCCAAGGGGAGAACAGAAACCGCCAGGAAATAGAAAGACCAAACATAAAAAAAACCACACAGATACAACTTGCTCCGAAGAGGTTTCCTCCATGATGACCCATCGCCCTGACTAATAGGTGGGAGCCTACCTATCTTACATTGTACACACATTTGAGTTGGTGGTTTCGGTTCTAAGGCTGAAAGGGAACGAGTTCCTCCAAACTTGAATATTTGTTTCTGACACTCCTTTGTTGGCCAGCCAGTCAACCGCTTTATTCCCCTCTCTGTACTGATGTTGAATCACAAGGTGGACATACTTATTTGTGAGGGATTTGCATTCTTGAATTAACGAAGTCAAAGACCATGGAGGAGAAGTCATGCCCTTGAGGCAGTTAATGATATGAAGAGAGTCACCCTCGATAATAAGTTGTTGGATATCCATATCTTCAATGAGGAGGAGGCTCTGATATAACGCTCTGGCTTCAGCCATATTATTGGTCTGGACTCCCAAATTCTCTGTGAAGGCCAACTTGATTTCGCCCAGGTGATTTCTCAGGATGCCTCCCCCACCTGCGGCTCTCGGGTTGCCCTTCGCTGCCCCGTCAAAGTTGATTTTTAGCCATCCTGGAGGAGGCAGACTCCACCTGATAGCAGACCTATCAACAGAATTAAGAGGCACACGAACAATGTTAGAAAGATTAAATCTGTAGGCCAGAGTAGTTTCTATGCCAGGGGGGTGGTTCCGGAGAGGAGACAAGAGAGGCATTCTCTTCTGCTAGGGATAAGATTTTGGTGTTAAGTCTCTGCATATCACTAGATTGGTTACTGAAAATTCTGGCATTCCTTTCCCGCCACATTTGCCAGAGGTAATGATGGAGGCAGGATTGCCATAGAAACTTAAGTTGGATATTTTTGAAAGGTTGCGGCCACTGAGTGAGAAGGAGTTGCACGGTAGGCGGATGAACAGTGGAGATGCAAAATTCTTGGTAGAGCTGGTTTAGGACACCTAAAGAGAACAAGCACTCCAGGAATAGGTGGGGGATGGATTCCTAGGCATTTTTGCACATAACACACCGGTTGGGAATAATCAAGCCTCTGGAAAGTAGGTTGTCAATAGTGAGGATTCTATTCTGGGAGGCCAGCCAGCAGAAAAATTTTACCTTCGGAATGATTTTCCTCACCCATACCTGGTTTGTTAAGTTCCATTTTTCAATCTGAGGTTCTTGGCTGTAGTAGGCAGATTTTACGATGAAATTACCAGATTCAAAGAGACTCCAGACCAGGGAATCTGGGTTCTGAGAGTTCGGAATGGTGCACACCCTGAGCAGATTTTGCAGTCGATAAGAGGCTTCAGTGATGTGATTGGGCCCATTGAAGGTGAGGGTTTTCCATCGACATCTGGGGGAACCTTGATTGATGAAATGAGCAACTTTGTCTCCGAAGAGGGCCTCCGTGATAGGCTTGAGCACTACGAGGATCGGGTCTTGGTTGAGGGGTTTGCAGCGCAGCCAGGGGTCATCCCAAAATTTGATAGTAGTCCCGGTCCCCAAGCGCCACCTCATGCCTTCGGATATGATGTCTCTGGTTTGGATCAAACCATTCCAGAAATGAGATCCAATGGGGAGAAGATGGTCTCCCATGAAAGCCACCTGTTGGAGATACTTTGCTCTGATGACATCGATCCAGATGGCTTGGTCATTGGTGATGAGTCTCCATGCCTGCTTGGCTATGAGGGCCATATTCATTTTGCTGATTCTCCTAAAACCTAGGCCACCATGTTCTTTCTTTGAGCACACTTTTTCCCATGCCACCAAGGAAAATTTGTTTTTATTTTCATTGCCTGCCCATAGAAACTTGTGCTGAATTTGTTCTATTTTGTGGTAAACAGAGCTTGGGGCTTTGAATATGGATAAGAAGAACATGGGAATGCTTTGCAAGCAAGCTTGGACCAAAGTGGCTTTGGCGGCCTGACTGAGCAGCGAGCTCTTCCACCCGACCATTTTCCTGTTAAGGCATTCAAGGACGTTGTCCCACAAGGATGGGGAGGTTCTGCCATGGAACAGAGGTAAGCCCAGGTAAGAGGTGGGGAGGTTGGCAATATTGCACCCAATAATTTTTGCTATTCTATTTTTTTTGGTAATGGGGGTGTTCAAGAAAAACAACCTACTTTTGATATAGTTGACCTTTTGTCCTACAACCTTTTCATAATAGTTGAGGATGATTTTTATAATTTTTGCTTTCGGGACAGAGGAGTATGAGGACAAGATAGTGTCATCAACAAATTGTTGATGCGTGATGGCTCTGGATCCTGAGGTAGGTTTAATTCCAGAGATGAAACCTCCGTTGCAGGTAGTAGTAAGAGATCTTCCCAGGGTTTCAGCTAGAATTATGAACAAAAAAGGGGATAAAGGATCCCCTTGTCTGATTCCTTTGGCGCTTTGGAAGAAACCTGCAGGGGAGCCGTTAATCATAATAGAGAACCAAGCAGTGGAGACACATTCTCTTACCATCTGAATCCACTCCTTGTGGAAGCCAAATTTGTCGAGGACCTCGAACAGGAAGTTCCAAGAAACCCGATCGAAAGCTTTGTTCATATCGAGCTTGAGGAACATGTTGGGCTTCTTGTTTTTGGCTACAGAGTGGGCCAGTTCATGGACCGTTATGACCCCATCAGTGATGAATCTACCTTTGACCGAGCTACCTTGGCAGTGGTCGATGATGGAGGGAAGGATCAACTTTAATCTGTTTGCCATCACTTTGGTGGTGAGTTTGTATATAACACTGCACAGACTGATCGACCTATAGTCCGAGAGGGTTTTGCAGTTGTTAGATTTGGGCACTAAGACAATGAATGTCGAGTTTACCTCTTTTGGCATTTTCTTGGCTCTCTAAAAGAATTGGACAACTTCAGTGACATCTTTGCCAATAATTTCCTAGAAGTGCTGGAAAAAGTGGGGAGAGAATCCGTCAGGCCCGGGGGCCTTGTCAGGTTCCATCACAAACAAAGCTTCTTTGATTTCTTCTTTCGTAAACCTATTTATCAACCTTTCATTGGAGGTGTTGGTTACCATATTGGGGATGTTCTGAAGTAGCTGACTTGAGATGTGTGGGGGGCACTGCACAGTAGGGCCTAAGACCTCTTGAAAGTGTCTCATGACTTCCTGCCTGATTTCTTGGATGTCAAAAACTTTGGAGCCATCCTCCTTGGTTAATTCATTGATTTTATTAGTGCCTTTGTGTCTCATAGTGGAGGCGTGAAAGTATTTCATATTGGTATCTCCTTCTTTCAGCCACAGGTCCCTGGACTTTTATCTCCAGAAAGATTCCTCCTTTGCCAAAGTGTTGTGGAAGTTAGAAAGGAGGACCTTCTCTTCCTGAGTAGTCTCGGCTCTCTGGTCTCCATCTTGGATCAACTTCTCAACTCTGCCCAACTCCTCCATCAAGAGTTTTTTTTCCCGGAATAGATTGCCAAAGACCTCCCTATTCCAAGTTTTCAGCTTAAACTTGACAACTTTGAGTTTTAAGAACATATTTGTGAGGGGGTTGCTTTGAAAGTCCTGCTGCCACCATTCTGCAATGCGGATTGAAATATTCGAGTGGGTTAACCACATATTTTCAAACCTGAAGGGAGTTTTGAGCACTTGTTGGGGGTGAGAGCAGTCTAGGACTATAGGATTGTGATCAGACCCAATTTTAGGGTGCCCATAGAGTCTGGCATCTCCAAGAAAGGGAATGAGTTCTTTTGACATTAGAAATCTGTCCAGACGAATCTGAATGAGCTGGTTTTTGGGGCGTCTATTGCTCCATGTGTAGTTATACCCTTGGAGTGAGACATCCATTAGCTCATTGTTGTTAACAAATTCACTGAAGTCCTCTGTGCATCTTGAGGTGATCGAAATCCCACCTTGCTTATCGAACGGGAAAAGGGGGGAGTTAAAATCTCCGCTCAGTAGCCAAGGAAAGTCTTCAAAGTTGTTGTGCATTGCTGATAGGTTTTCCCACAACATTCTCCTGGAGGGGGGGTTGTTAGGCCCATAGACGTTGGAAGAGATCCATTGGAGGTGGGTTTCTTTATTGGTGAATAGGATGTTGATAGTTCTATCAGATATGGATAAGATTCTGCCTTCTATGGTTGTTGGGTCCCATAAGCAGAGAAGACCTCCAGAAGCTCCATGAGAGGGACTGAAGGCATAAATGTTGTTTTTCCAAATTGAATTGCATACTTGGATACTGTTGTGTTCATCCAACTTGGATTCTTGAAGAAACATGATATTTGGTTTAAGATATTTTCTAACTACTTTGACAGTTCTTTGTTTTGCAGCCCCATTTAGGCCTCTTACATTCCAAGATAGAATCTTCATCGAGACGCTTTGGAGTTTGGTTTCTGGCCTCTGCCTCTCCCTTGAGATGGAGTTGGTTTGAGACTGACTTCCTCATCAGGGTGAGGGATAGCGGTGGGATTTCCAGGAGTAGATGCCAGAGAGGAGAGTTGAAGGCCATTGGCTATCTCATTTTCTACTACTTTAAGTTGTTTTTCTAGATTTGACGACCTTCCTCTCTTCTTTTTGCTGCCCACATCAACTATAGGTTTAGGAGGGTTGGGGAGACTATTGGAGAGAGTTGCTTTGGAAGGGCTAGAGAGTGGATCGGATCTAGGAGAGAAAGGAGCGATGAGGGAAGAATCACCCAGCTTTGGGGATTGGGTAACCTTAGGGGAAGATATGGGCACGACGGGCTTGGACCGAGGGGTGGAAGAGGATCGAGGTGGGGGGACAAAGGGGAGGAAGGGGGAAAGGGATGGGGAGTAGCGGAGGGGGGTGGTGGGGGGTGGGAGGGCCCGAAGTGCGAAGGGGAATGAGGTTCAACCAAGGACGTCTTGCCTCAACTGTGTGGTGAGCTTAAGGGTTTGGAGCAGGGCCTTAGGGCCAAATCTATGAAAATATCAGTAGAGAAATCCTCGAAAATCTGGATATCACTCAACGAAATGAATGGGTTGATAGGCTAGGAGGAAGAGCTTACCTGGTTCAGCTTGAGGGCAGCAGGGGTTGTAGGCTGAGAAAGATATTGGGGCCACGCATTGGACTTCTTCTAGAAATACTGGTTCAACGAAGCCATCTTATGCCCAGCTTCCCGTGGCCCTTCCTTTTTTAGCGTAGGGCATTGAGATCACAGATGACCCTACGTTTTGCATTCTAAACATTAAGCGGGTTTGTTCTCATACTCTACTCCTTGGCGATGACTGTAGCTCCCAGAGGTGATGGTGATAAAGGTGGGCAGGGCCGAATCCAAGTTTGCCATGACGCAGACCCAAGCATAGGTCATTCTGGATCTGGCTTTGGTTGCAGGGTCGATGGCAACTAGCTCTCCAATGGGTTGGGTGATACCTTTCAACGCATCATGGTAAACAAACTGAGGGGGTAGACCATGGAGCTTGACCCAAATCGGCACGAGATTGATACTCTACGTTTCGAGGTCAAAATATTCTCCCCATCTCCGAAGGAAAAGGCTACGGTGGCCAAAAAACCACGGGCCACCAGTGAGGATGCGGTGGGTGTCCAGGGTATTGTTGAGCCTGATCATGAAGAAACCCCTCGAAAAAGCAACCAACTCCATATTGTCGGATAACCTCCATTTGGACAGATCCCATTTATGAATTGATTCGATGTCTAGCCTTGCTCCCACAAACTTACCAATGAGAGAGATTGATTCTTGGAATATCAGAGGTTCCATTGAATCACGTGGGAAAGAGACCTTGTTGCCGAAAATGGAGAAAGACAGTGGGGTTTGAAATGGGGAAGTTCCAGACGTAGCTCTCACCTTGTCAGCAAACGATGAGGACCACGACCGCTCTTTGAAAGGGGGAGAAAACAAAACCCTAGAGGTTTCGAGACCGCAACGGCTTACATCGTCGTCCGACGATTCATCAGGACCGCCTGCATCACCTTCGAGATTCCCGCCAACTGTTACCGTAGGCGGACCCCCACCAGAAAAAGGAACTGTGCCTGGGACACAACCACCAGCCCCTATCAACGATCCTCCCGACGCTCCTGCACACCTGCCATTCTCTCAATTAAAATCCAATATATATATATATTTTAACAAACATCTAAAAAGATCATTTTTTAATTGGAATTTAAGTTTTTATAAATAAAATTTTAAAAATGTGGGATATTTCACAAAAGTCTGGATTTTGGAATGTCGTCGAAAACATATCCACGCAAGTGTGTTAGAAAAATAAACCCAGATTTCACGCCTCCGCCAGAATGCGCTCCAAACCTTGGGCGAAACAGGATTGCGCTCCAGACATGGGCGAAGTCGGACTGCGCTCACGCAGTATGGGATCCTGGCAAAAGTGTGACATGACGTCACACCTACCTTTTGACAGATTTGACACCTGACAGATCCGATCTCCGTAGGAGTTAATGCCAAGTCGATGATTTGTCAGAAACCCTAGTTGAGGGCCTGTCAGAACCTGTCAGAGGATAACCCTTATCCGAACCTATTAGAGGATAACCCTTATCCTCCTCTCCCCGCAGCTATAAAAGGCAGTTCGGGTCTTCAGAAAAAATTAGCGTGCGTGAGAGAAGTTCGAAAAAGAGGAAGCGGAGAATAGAGCAGAGAAAGGAGGGCGAGGATTCAGTGAGCAGTGTGGCTCGGCTGATTAATGTCCGAGCAGCAAACTCAACATTTCCCCTTTTAGTTTATCCTGCAGCTTAGCCTGCAGATGTTGTTATTTCCTCGGTTGAGGAATACTGTAACCCTAGTTTCATATAAATAAACTTTGCTATTGTTTGTGGCATCTTTAGGGTTTGCAGTAGTTTATGTGCTAACGTTTGTTGTTCTCTGTTCTAGTGTTTCTCTCCTTTCATACGGGTCTTGCCAATCCAGGCAAACACAGCAACAGCCGCGGAAGACAAAGAAGTCGAAGGCCAAAGTTGGCCAAGTCTGAAGCAGCCTTCCCACTTTGCTGCCGCAATCCGACTGCGCCCGAGTTTCGAGCGCAGCCCGAGTGCCAGCGAAGTTCGTACTTCGCTGCCGACCGACGACTTTCGCCCTGCGCCGTGCGAAGTTCACACTTCGCTTGCGAAGGCTGAAGTTCGCCTTTCAACCGTGCGCAGTCCGCACTGCGCAGCGACTGACGAACTTCGCCCCCAGAACGGGCGCAGTCCGCACTGCGCTGCGACGCACGTCCTTCGCCCGTCCCGACTTCGCTCCTGACGGACTTCGGGAACAGTGCAGTTTGTTCATCGTTGTTTCTTCTACTGCGCTCGGCGACGATCGCACTTCGTCAGCGATATCCGTCTTCCCTCCTGCGCCCAGCGCTGTGCGAGATTCGGCACCTGACGGCTGCGGAAAAGAGAAATCGTTCCTTCAAAGCGAAAGTATGTGTTTAAAAATCTCTTTTACGGCAAAAACATTTACGTTAGCAACTAGAAATAAATGGCTGCTTGTCTGCTAGGAAGGCGAAAGAACGATATGATAAAGAGAAAAATTATATGTTGGTCGGCACATTCGCAAACAACAATGGAATCAAAATGCAAATTGTCTCTGAATTTCGGCAGCAAGCGTCTTCAAATGTTTGAATAACTTTTCGTGAGATAGGCAATTGACCAGGCAATCAAAACACGGAGCATTTGGCACTCGGTCACGGTTTTGACAATTTTTTATATTTTACTTGTGATTTTAACTTTGTACCGGTTAAAATTACGTCAAAAAGAATGCCAAATCCAAATTAATATGGTTTCAGAATTAAAATGTCAAGAGTCACCGAAGTAAAAACAATCTATTTTTCATTGAAAATTACGCCTGCCCGGAAGGTGCGAGCTGCTCCATATGTAGGCAACTCGGGCCTTGTGACACTAGGATTCACCAGCCCAATTGCATGGGATCAACAGAACTGGTTAAATACGTTGAAAGAGTCACAGGTAGTAGGTGCAGCTTGCATGGAATACATGATCCTCCTGTATTGAATTAACAAGTACAAACCATGAATTCAGACGTAACCCACCTGATATATCACGCCCATTGGTCATCATTAAAATTTTCAAATCCTACAGTGTGAAGAGGGCCACCGGCTTGTCATTGACATGGAAACGAAGTATTTTTACTAGTCTCCTATGTTTGTTATAAAAGGCATCCGTCTTAGGAAGTGGATCATATATTACTAAACATCTGCAGCGTATTGTTTACCAGATCTCAGCAAGCAAGAAAGAAAAATGGTGAATTTCTCTGAAGGTAATATTGGTGAACAAAAGTTCCAAGAGGGTCATCCGTTTCCCCGTGCTGTTTTCCCTGCCTATGATTATGAAAGAGAAGGGATGGATGGAGTGATAAAGTGCATAAGAGACAAGGAGAAAGCATGGATTCAACGTGAATTACACAACTGCGGAGCGTTTGTGTTGAGGGGATTCCGCATAAAGACATCAGCTGACTTCAATACGTTTGTGGAACCTCTCGGCTGGGAAGAACAGCCATACAAAGGCCCCGTTCCACGAAAAAACGTTTTGGGAAGAATGAAGCTCCTCTCGGTCAACACATCTTCTTCCATCATGAGATGGCGCTGGTAATAATATAAATTAGTTCCTATTTTAGCCGTCTGTGAGTCTAGCCGAACGACATAAAATTAAATTTGATTAAGATTTGCGTTTGTGATACGTATGTGCGAGGTTGCACCGTCAGAGGGAGGGGAGACGGCGATTGTGAGGAGCGACATAGTAGCTCGTCATATGGAAAATAAGTTCCCGACGCTTGTCCAACAACTTGATAGAGAAGGAATACTCACTTGCACTATCCTTCCAAATGAAGACAATCTCGGCTATTTCCTTGGTAAAAGTTGGCAATCTCATTTACAAACCAGTGATCCCGAAGAAGCCCAGAGAAAGTAAGTATGGTCATTCAACAGTTGAGTAGGTAATTCGTTGCTTTAAGGAATTAGTGAATATGTAGATAAGATTCGGTGATTCCTGGTTGCAGGCTTGAAGAGGGAGGTGGTAAGTTGGTGTGGATGACAGATGGGAGTGCAAACATTATAGCAGGGCCATTCCCTGCGACAAGAACATTCGAAGACCAGGGTTATGTGAGTAATGAGCCTCGTAAGGTGTGGTTCAACTACATTCCGGGGGCTACGTATGGGAAAACCGGTAGTTACAACAGACTGGTGTGTGGAGATGGGTCGGATATTCCTCAGCTAATAATGGAGGAAAGCAGGAGAGTGATGAACGAGGAGTGCGTAGAGGTGAATTGGGAAGCCGGAGATGTCCTGCTGATTGACAACTTACATGTCATGCATGCGCGCAGGCCGTCCTTACCTCCTCGTCGGGTCTTGGTCGCCCTCTGCAAGTGATCCTCACTACATCAAGTCATGACTTGCTCTATTGTTATGTTCTTCTTCTAAGCAGCTCTTTTAGTGTCCTATTCATATGATGAAGTTTCCTTAACATAGTGCTCGCTCCTATCCACTAGAAGAGTCGATTCGTGCGCGTTGTCTTGTATATATTTATACTAGTCAAAACCCATGAAAGAACTAGCTGCAATCTTTGCACATAATGGTACAGCGATACCGCTCTCTTTTAAATTAAGAAACAGTAATTAGAACGAATAGAAACCCATGTATACTTCGAACACTGAAGGGTGGCTAGAAATCAATCTTGCCAAATCTTTAACCATACAATGTCAGCTTTCATAATACTGCACAAATAAAGAGAATCAACATATTACCCAGCAAAGAAAAATGAGCACACCATAATATGTATGATTAGACATCAAATAATATTATTAAGAAAATAATAAGCATTTTCAATCCATAAAGAGATGATAAATAAAGGTATAAATTAAAAGTGACCTTGAAGTATTGATATTAACGTTTATTATTAAATATCAAAATAAAAATACTTTTACAAGGTGTATATACAAAAGTGAAGAGAATATAAGGTATGTTATTGCTTTAGGTGCAGATTGACACCAGATAACTCAACATCCTCCTTAAGCTAAATAAGCAACCTGAAAAGAGATCTTTATGAGTCATCAGGAAAAGAGACGTTATGTGCTTCATGTGCTGATGAAACATGGACTATGGATAAGCTTAGTGGAAGTATGATTATGACAAAAAAAAATGATCACTAAATGATGTTTAAGGGGATTCAATTATTATAATATAATAAAATAAATATATTTTTTGTCCTCATCAAAAACACAATACTTTTTTTTTTTTTTTTGTAGAATATTAGGATATTATTTTTTGGATGTGTTGAATATTTCCATGTTATTTTTTGGGGTTAACACTAAAAGGTACCTATACTCGTCAGGGTTTAGGATATTTTAAGTTATTTTTTACACCCATATGGGCTTTTAGGGTTAGGATATTTTAAGTTATTTTTTACACCCATATGGGCTTTTCGGGTTAATATATATTTGAACCCATGCTTTTTCATCTATGATATTGTAAAATTTATGTATGTGCTTTTGTTATATATATTGCACTTGCATTAGGATTTGGGGTGAGATAGAAGAAGAATATTATTGTATTGAAGACAATGAAATTAATGCAATAATAAGATAATACTGTATTGGGTTTTTCCCAATTGAGGGTTTTCAATATTAATATTGTGTAATGTGTGAATCTACGATCTTCTTCTTTTGATTATGTTATTAATATTTTTTTGATTTAGTTTATCGGGACTCTTTATTTCTCTTCATTTGGTATCAAAGCTAACTTTTAGATTTGTTTGAGGTGTAAGGGTTTCAACCCTATGATAAATTAATTCTTGAGTGGGAGTCGTACGTGAAAGGATCCAATCAAAGGAAAAATATGAAAAGCACATAGATAGAGATTGAAAAATTTAATTGACATAATTTTGAGTTATGGAAACTCAATATGGAAGATTTGTTGGTTGATAGGGATCAGTGAATTTTAGTCTCGAAAACAAAACCAACATCAATGACATATGGAAATTCGCTAAAAATCGATAGGAAGGCAAGAAGCTCTATCAAATTGTGTTTATCTTATTCGATATTGTTGAATGTATCTATAGAGACTACTCCAAAGTTGTTATGGAAGAATCTAAGAACATTGTATCAGACAAAGTCACTGGTAAATAAACTCTTTCTCATAAAGAAATTGTATTCACTTTAAATGAATGATGTTGACTCTATGGCTGAATATTTGAATTCTTTTAATATTATGGTAAGTCAATTAACCTCTGTAGAAGTAATAATGCATAAAGAAGAAAAATGTATTACTTTACTTTTTTCATTACATGATTCATAGGATAACCTTGTTATGGATATCACCAAGACTACATCTACATTGAAAATCTTATTGAAATTACCTCCTGGAA
Source organism: Wollemia nobilis (assembly GCA_028583015.1). Taxonomy (NCBI): domain Eukaryota; kingdom Viridiplantae; phylum Streptophyta; class Pinopsida; order Araucariales; family Araucariaceae; genus Wollemia; species Wollemia nobilis. Next base: position 3,483,702 of record JAQPPZ010016612.1, read on the forward strand.
GAAAACTTGTTGGTTGCAAGTGGTTACTGAAGAAGTACAATGTAGAAGGAAAGTTGAAAAAGTACAAGGTTCGCTTGGTAGCAAAAGAATTTTCTTAGGTTGAGGGAATTGACTTTGGTGAGATTTTTTCTCGTATGGCTAAACTAACCTCAATCATATTTTTGTTGGTTATTTCTACTGCTTTTGATTTTTAAATAGAACATATGGATGTAAAGATAACTTTTCTACATGGTGAAATTGAGGAATATATATATATATTGTAGACACCAAAACAGCACCAATCCGATTATGTGACTGCAAACACTGATCGCTTTGACAAACACAGCCCCCGGGGCAGCCCTCAGAGGTTAAACAGTGGTCTTAACCACTTTCATAGCAATTTTGTAAGGTCAAGAAGCAATTTGGCACACTTGGACACTTTGCCCAGTATTCGTCTCACCCAGGGACGAATTCAAAATAGAATTCGTCCCACCCCAGGACGAATTCTGAATCCGTCCCTGGGTGGGACGAATTCTAAGCTTAACGGGCAAAAAGACAAATGGTGCCAAGTGGCAGCCCAGAACAGTCAGTTGATGACTCCTGCCTTGCACGCGTGTGTAGGTGGACAGAGGGGCCGTTAGAAGATTGTCACAAAAGGCATTTATCAAAGCCCAAGTCAACGGAGGACTCCCCTCCCTCATGGGAAGACAAGACTGCCACATGGCGCCTATGACCAACACATGGCATTTGTGCTTCCCTCCCAAAAGAGACCCCATGGGTCTATAAAAGGTGGGACTTTTCTCACCCAAGATAGACAGGGTTGAAAGAGTTTTCAAGCAACGAAGTGCTGCCGAGTTGAAGACCCACTTGCATCCCTTTTGGTTCACCTTCCCACATCCACCAATCTCTTTTGCAAGGGAGGTTGTTGGGTGGCTTTTGGAAGCTTGAACCTGACCCAAATCCAACACATGGACACCTGAACCAACCAATTCGCCGACCCCCCAATCCTAAGAGGTTTTGGGCCCATCCCTAGTGGATTGGCACCGGAATCAAGTGCCAACGGTGGGAGGCCCACTTGGGCACCCCCGCACTTTCTAGGTTTTAGAGCATTCTAGATTACTTTTTCAGGTTGCATTTTGTGTTATTATGTTTGGTTAACTCACAGCTGCAATTTCGTAACTTTTGGTCGGATTCTAGTATGTTTTGTGTCGCTTTGTTGTTTCACTGACTTGCAGGTGGCGAGATCAAATTCCTGAGGGTAGAGGCCAAATTGGGAGAATCCGACCATCTGGGTCATCCCAAAATGGCCCCAATTACATAACCCCCTTGTTTGCAGGCGTTTTGTAGGTCTCGAGAATCGACATTGGAGCAGCAGCAGGTCGGCTTCTTCAACACAGAAGAATTCGTCCCACCCAGGGACGAATTGCAGTCAGAGATCGTCCCACCCAGGGACGAATTCCAGAATTCATCCCACCCAGGGACGAATTGCAGTCAAAAATCGTCCCACCCAGGGACGAATTCCAGTTGAAGGCAGATTGGCCAGCTGTCTCAGTGGCAATGGCCTTCTGGTAACATTTTCTGTCTTCTGTCAAGTTTTTAGGCTGTTTAGAATCATTTTGTTTACTGTTTTAGATAAATGTTTGCATGCATCTTTTGATGATTTTAGAAGAACGAACACTTTTCACTTGCAGCAGGTGCTACTGACATATTCGTTGTTTCTTTGTTCGCAGGAGGAGCAGCAGAGGTAAGGACTCATCAGCGTAAGCGGCGGCATCGTCTTGGCCCGTCCATTCAAACGTGGGCACGCGGAAAGAGGAAGACTAAGTCACATATTGTAACAAATACGAATTTAACGCTCCTAGCCCCCAAAAATGGAGGAGACGTCTATGTAACCGAGGATAAGATATTTGAATAAAGAGGGCTGTGATTTCTTTACATCTTTTCTTTCATTTTCAAATTGTCTCCTTTCTTCATTTTTGTGCATAGGATTAAAGCGTTACATTTCGTCTTATGTTGCATAATTAGTGCTCCCTCTGCCCGGAATCTCGTGCTTTCAGTGGCGATCACGGTGGGACCTGTTCCCTGTTTTTAAAATCACAGAAACTGATTAAATTTTTGTGTTTTGTGCTTGACAGGTACATTTTTTTGTTGCAGACTGCTATTCGTCTCTGGCAGGGACGAATTCTATTCTGAAATTCGTCTGACCCTGGGACGAATTCAAATTCGTCTCTGGGAGGGACGAATTTGTTCTGCAATTCGTCTCCCAGAGGGACGAATTCCTGCCTACGGATTTTCAGAGCAGAAATTCAGAAGCAAGCTGGAGGAGGCGAGAGAAGAGGTAGGGATTTTTATAATCTCTGTTAAATTTTATGTTTTTGTTTCTGTTTCTTTGACTGTTTTCATTTTTATCCTGCATTGCTTAGGGAAAATCATTCATGCTTGTTTCATTTTCGCTAAATAAAATGAATCTCACACACTCCACGCAACAATTTTAAACCAAGGAGCTGGTCGTAAGACCCCAGCCCTTGATCAAGACCATCGGTGGATTTCATCACCACCTTGGCTTGATTTGCATCCATTTCCCGATTGTCAACTGTTGTTAGGCGTAAATCCTGACGAAGACAGACCGAGTGTCGCTGGGGTGATTCCCATGCGCGCGAGGATAAGTTTTCTATGGTAGGTGCCATTAACAGGACAATCCCCCTTCCGTACCGCCTACGTACCATGTACCTTCTGCTCTCACGTACCTATAGTCTCCCTCTCGTAAGGGCGGGTATATAGAGAGGTTGGTATATCGGCCTGGTTGGTATATTGAAGGGGCTACCATTTTGGGAGTTATATGAGCCGTCATAATGCATTTAAACGATCTTCAAAACCTACAAAAACAAAACAAAACACCAAAATGCACTAAACCAGTTTAGGGCACACCAATAATCCTTAAAAGAGATAATCACGATTTTGTGAATGTGTGTGCTTAATTCTGCTTAGTGTAGACAAAAAAAAATCATAAACGAGATAAAAACTTATTTAGATAGCATAGAAGCACCGCAATGGTGTACACCCGCAGTCAAGCCCAATCAAGGGCAGAAGCTCCGGAAGGTACACAAAAAGCAGGCACAAGTCGCCTTCACTTCAGTCCTGAGGATTTGGTCATACCGCCTTATAGGTCTAACCTACAAAAGAATCCAATTCAGAATCCTCGGTGGGGTATGCCTATTCAAAGCAGCCCCTTTCGGGAAGATGCCTTACATGTAGACCTTGACATAAATAGAGAATCACCTCTTGAAGTTAGGCATGAGTGGCCACCGCGCGATGAAGCGCTAGACAGGCACACCGTCCATTTGGAGGGGCAACGTGGATATGGCGTCCCTTCTTTACCTATCATCAGAACAGAGAGACCAAATCCGGAGCGCAGGGCTCCTTACATAGGGCGACCTAACTCCGCCCACCCCCTTTACACCCGTGAAAGGGAGTACGAGGAAAGCCATCGCATTCCTCGAGGGCAACAAACAACGCGGGAACCTTGCATTTCCGCACCAGCAGGATATCATGATCACCCCTTGAGGCCAGAACCTCGAGCACATACCGCTTACCTCGACAGAGGGAAGCGACCCATTGAAACCTTAGACCAGCAAACTCGAGGTAAACACATAGAAGAAACATTCGAACCTCCTGAGAAAAATAGGGTAGACCAAATTGACCCAGCTGTCGCCAGATATACCGCCCGTCAAGCCCAAATCATGCGGCTTAAACAAAGTCATCAGGAGATAGAGTATCGACACCGCTTGGATAGAGAGCGCATGCAACGCGAAGCGGATGAGTTACGCTATGAAATACCCGAGAGGGGGCCAACCCCTCGCATCCAAAGAGCTGAACAAGTATGAGAGGCGTAATCCGTTGGTGCGGGACAGGTCTCCACGACCTCGTCAAGCTCCACCTCCAAGACCTCATAGATTCGAGAGGGAGGCAACTCCCCGAAACAATGATGGGTACCTTCAGCAAGAGCTTGATCAGGGTCATAGGTTTCGCCAAGAGACTCCTCAAGAATTTTACGAGGAGTATGAACCAGAAGAGGAATATGTTGAAACTCCCCATCAAGGCGGGAAGGATGCCATTCGGCCACCCCTCCATAGGCCTCCGGTTTACCGTAACTTGCAACAAGAGCGAACAAGAGAGGAAGAAATAAAATCTTCCGATGCATACCAAGCGCTATTGGAGCGTTTGGAGTCTGTGGAGACAAAAGCTGCTGGGCATCAAAAACCCACATTACGTCTACTCCGCAGTAATCCGGTGCATCCCTCAGTGCCTACACCTCTTTACCCCGAACACTTCAAGTTGCCTCAATTGGCAGTTTTTAAAGGTGAAGAGGACGCACAGGAACACGTTACACGATTTCTAAGCCAATGCTTCGGCATCCAAGATAATGACGCATTGTTGCTTAGAACATTCATAACCACATTCGCAGGCCCTGCCTCGGATTGGTTCACACAACTGCCCAAACACAGCATAAGCAATTTAGATCAATTAGTAGACGCGTTTCTTGAACGCTTTGCCTTCAACACAAGGAAGAAGGCATCACTAAGTGATTTAGCGAGCCTCAAGCAATTTGAAGAGGAAACAATGGCAGCGTACGGGAATCGATGGAGAGCTTTGCTTTCTAGGTTACCCTACCGTCCTCCTATGTCTGATCTCACGCAGATGTTCGCAAAAAGTTGCTTAAAATCAATCTCCGGTCTATTGTTACTGCGACAATACGACAGCTTAGAAGAAGCTTTGGCGCAAGCCAGAGTCATAGAAGAGATTAAGATAGGCGAAGGCGCAATTGCCAAGCCTAAGAAGAAAGAGTGGAATAAAACCACTAAAGCCGGGACAACGCAACCACAACACGCTCGAGTCAACCAAGTTGCGATAAATGTTCCCGCGCCTGTGCAAGAAACGCAGCCTCAAAAGGCTAACTACCAAGCAGTGCCTCCTGCTTATGAAAGAGATAATAGAAGACAGGAGCAAAATTACCCGCGTCGCCCTAGGCAAAATTTCACCCCATATGCGGAGTCTAGGGACTCCTTATTTGACCGCTTGTCAGCGGCAAATTTAGTCACTCTATCGGAAATCCAAATTATAGACCCTAACATTCCCAAGCCTAGGGGGTACAGAGAGGAATTGTATTGTAGATTCCATAGGCGCAGAGGACATGACTTGAATGGGTGCTGGAAATTCAAAGACCTAGTCCAGGATTTGATCGACAATAGAACATTGGTTGTGGACAACCCCATCGCACCAAACAACCAACAAATGGGGGTATTCAAGGACCCCTTGCCAGCCCACGAGGCACAAACAAAACCACTCCGGATTAACGAGGTGCGACAAGATCTTCCCACACGGGGATTTGTGGGAATGATTAGCATAGTAACAAGGAACAGAAGGTACCCGACAGCTGCCCCCGAGGTAGCTACGAAGGAAGTTCCGGCAACATCGCATCCTCAACAACGCCCAACGCAAATTACCTCCGCCTAGACCTGAGGTCACGATACGAACCAAACTCACGCAGAGTTTGCGGACCACGTCGGCTAGGCTGTCCATCTACGAGCTTATTCAACAATCAGCTCCCCATAGAGAAGCTCTTATGGACATTTTAAAAGCCATTGAATTACAACCCCATGAGGCAAATTCTTTCAACGCCTTCGTGGGACATGTGAAACAATGTACGGAGCCGGTCATCACATTCAGAGAAGATGAGGTCAAAACGATATCAAATGACATGGCAGATCCACCCCTGCACGTTATCGCGCGGGTCAACGGGATTCCGTACAAGAGAGTGCTGATAGATACTGGCTCGTCCAGTAACATCATAACCACTGCAGCCTTAAAGCATTTGAAGCTGCCAGCCTCTCACATCACAGCCTCCACGTACACACTGCGAGCTTTTAATGATGCAATATGCTCGACAGTCGGCACAGTCGTTCTGCCAGTCCAGGTAGGACAAAAGTCAATACCTACACTGTGCCATGTTTTGGAAGGTGAAATGGCTTATAATATACTGCTAGGGCGGCCTTGGATCAGGGATATGAAATGTGTCCCTTCGATCGCCCACCAATGCTTGAAGTATGCTTATGAAGGAGAAATACATGTAGTCCCAATGGACTTAGAGCCCTTCAAGTATTGCAATGCGGTACAATTCATACCTCAATCGACCCTCCCTTCAACGCATTTGGATTTCCAATTAAATCCATCTAAACAAGGTCCAATACCGCAGGCACCACCGGTGGCCAACAAGGCAAAATCCCAGCCGGGTGAGACTTCATCATCGGCTCCTTCATCATCAACGCCACCTATCATGGCCCAACGGAAGGACAAGGGAAAACAAATCATGGAAGAGGTTAAGCCCTTAGAAGAAAGGGTGCCCACAATTTCAATAATAACAACAAAGGAAGCACCCAATGCAACGGAAACCAAGATTCCTGAACCACCAAACATGGAATGGACTCAGGAAGGACTACCGTTTCCTCCCACCCAATCATCAACAATCACTGTTGAAATGGCCAGTACGGGCCTGGGGGAATACTTAGTGCAAAATGTTGTGGCAACCCCCACACTGGAGTCAGTACAAGACATGGGAAGACCTCGCCTTCCCATTGGAACAATCGTCCCTCTAGGCTACCCACCGAACCAGACAAATTTTGTGTATGGGGGCTTTGATCATGGTCTTGAACCATGCCAACAAAAGGAAATAGACGAAGAGCCTTTTGTTGAAAACATCAATTATCTATCAAACCCAGAATTTGCCCTAAAATATCTCGGCCAATGCAATTGGCATGGATACGGGCTCGATAGATATGAGCAAGGGATGTGGATCCTTTGCCAACCAAGATATCAGATGCCATATGACAAGTCGGGGGTAGGGTTCAACCATCCCCTGCCATTAGACATCTTGGTTGAAAATATGCAAGGCCTAGAAATAGGCAACAAGGGGGGATTGGCATTGGGTCCTTATGCCAATCCGAATACGGAATACACATTGGGAGACTACCTCCCATGGTCAACAAACACCCCTGGCAGCAACAGTAATCCCTCTTCTTTGCTAGAGAGAGGCGAAAGTTCAGAGATTAATCCTCAAAGAGAACATCAACGGCTGCCAGACATCTTTCTGAAACTGTTCCCCTTAGAGGTTCCAGACGAAATAACACAGTCTCAAGAGAATCAGGTCCCTCCACTAAGAGTGGAACAACCGCAATGGGACCAGATTAATTCACTGGAACAGGAAGAGTCCTCAACGTCGCAAGCAATAGATGCTGAAGAGAATGAACAATTTTGGATCTATGAAAGTGATTCAGAAGATGAGACTGAGATGATCTATCTCAGACATGCGCGACAAAATCACCGCGCTCTAACTCATGAAGATCTAATGGGACAGATGGGTATACTATTAGGACATGAATGGCACGTAGACCCAGCGAGGTGGGACCAAGTGTTAGACCTATGGCTCCAAATTCAAGATGAGCATCGTCCACCTCGAGATCCCATCATGACAACAGTGCCGAGGGAAGACCCCGCCTTCCTTTTCACACATAGAGATGAATTTGCACCTAGAGAGGATCCATTCGTGCCCGTTCCCGTAGAGCCAGATCCAGAGTATAGGGAACATCTAAAAGAATCAAGTCATCACACCCACGGTTCTGGAGACCAAATTCATTCCATCCACATGATCTCCATTGATTTGACCGCACCCATCCGCAATCCGACCGATCCATCACGGTCATTGCATCTAGACATGGATGCCATCGACTGGGATCGCGTCAATTCACCATTGTCACCATCAGAGTATTGGCCTTTCGGTGAAATGCTTCATTTTACCCCAAGGACAACTCAGGATATTTTTCAAGCTGAAGAGGGACCCGAGGTTCCAAACGTAGATCTTAACTCAGGTGATGATATCCATTTAATCCCAACTCCACATCAGTTGGAGGACGGATCCCACATGTCAATCGAGGAGACGACTGACGTAGACATCGGCACAGATCCAATGAATCCACGGATTCTCAAGCTGGGGGTAAGCCTTTCCCCCGAAGAGCAAGCCGAATATATTGCCCTTCTCAAAGAGAAGAAGGAAGTTTTTGCATGGTCGTACAAAGATATGCCGGGGCTAGACCCGCAGACTAGTCATGCACAATTTAACGCTTGATCCGAAAATCAAGCCTCTAAAGCAAAAACTAAGAAAGATGCACCCAACAGTGGCCTTGATGGTCAAAGATGAATTGCAAAAGCTGTTGGATGCACAATTTGTCATCTGCGTGGATTATCCGCCATGGTTGTCCAACATGGTTCCCGTCAAGAAGCCCGACGGGAGGATTCGCATATGCACCGACTTTCGAGACCTAAACAAAGCGAGTCCTAAGGATGATTTCCCCTTGCCAAGCATCGACGCATTGGTAGACGCTACAACAGGTCACGAAATGCTCTCCCTAATGGACGGTTTCTCGGGATACAATCAAATTCGTATCAATCCTGAAGACCAACTCAAAACGGCATTCACAACGCCTTGGGGGACATTTTGCTATAAGGTCATGCCTTTTGGCCTTAAAAACGTTGGCGCTACATACCAACGTGCTATGACGTATATCTTCCATGATTACATGCACAAAACTTTGGAAGATTACATGGATGATTTGTTAGCCAAGTCTCTCTTGCGCTCAGATCATCTCGGTGACTTAAGCAAGATTCTCGATCGCCTCATAGAGCATAAGGTCGATCGAATCCCAAGAAGTGCGTGTTCGGCGTCACATCTGGAAAACTCTTGGGTTTTATAGTCTCAAAGAGAGGCATCGAAGTGGACCCAAACAAAGTCAAGGCAATCCTTGAAATGGCTCCCCCAACCACTATCAAGCAGCTCGGAAGTCTGCAAGGAAAGGTCGCGTCGATTAAACGCTTCATAGCGCAATTATCTGACAAATGCCGACCCATGAACAAATTATTGCACAAGGGGGTCACATTTCATTGGGATGACGAGTGCCAGTCAGCCTTTGACGAAATCAAACAATACTTGGCTTCGCCGCCGTATTGGCACCACCTAGACCAGGTGTGCCGTTCTACTTATACATCTCAGCCTAGCGAGGTGGCACTCGGGCGCAATGCTAGCCCAGAAGAATGAACTTCACAAAGAACAGGCTACTTACTATCTTAGCCGCACCCTGGTCAGTTACGAACTTAACTATGCATACGTTGAGAAACTCTGCTTGGCAGTGGTGTTTGCTACCAAGAGGCTACGCCACTACATGCTGAGCAACACTACGTATGTTGTGTCTAAGGAGAATCCATTGCGATACATGATGAGTCGTACTTATCATAGTAGTCGCACGGCGAAATGGATCATGTTGTTGACGGAATTTGACATTGAGTTTATTGGGCAAAAATCTATAAAAGGACAAGTCATAGCCGATCAACTAGCAGAGGCTCCTCTTGAAGACGATCAGCCTCTGGTCATAGAACTACCCGATGATGGGGTCTTCCATGTCTCGGGAATCGCCGGATTCCGATGAGCCTGAGTCTCAGGCCGACATAACCTTATTTTTTGATGGTTCTAAATGCGAGCAAGGTGGTGGCGCAAGAATTGTATTCTTCACACCGTAGGGCGCTCCAATGCCCCTGTCATTTAAATTAAACTTCCAGTGCACCAACAACAATGCAGAATATGAAGCCTTGCTCCTAGGTCTTCAGACAGCAATCGCCATGAACATCAAAAGATTGAACATCTTTGGCGATTCGCTGTTAATCGTCAATCAAGTCAAAGGGGTATATCAATGCAAATGCCCAGTTCTAAAGGCCTATAAAGCCCTCGTGGACAAATTCCTGGCAAAACTTGAGTGGTATGACATCGAGGCACTCCCTCGATCATCGAATCATTTTGCGGACACAATGGCCTCCTTGGGGTCACTAATCCCGCAAGACCTTTCCGGTGATATAACAACCATTCAGGTCAAAACCTTATCGCAACCCGCGATGGAGCGCGCAAGCTCAGACTTGACGCCAGGAGTCCACATGATCCAGATCGAACCATCTTCGGATAAGTTCTTTCGAATCCGAGACTCGTTTGAAACGTGCCAACTGGGGGTCTTTGTTTTCCCCCACTCCCATTAATAGCAACACAACGCTATTCTTACAAGTTCTATCCCAATCAGCATTTGTTAGGGAAGAACTTCAAAAGGGATTGGCTGTTCATACTGTCGAGGTTTCTGATAAACAGGATTGGTATTTACCCATAAGAGACTACCTCAAGTTAGGTAATCTTCCCTTTGGATTGACGCACGCCGCAAAACGAACATTCAAACAGAAAGCGGCAAAATATGTCTTGATAGGAGACATTTTGTATCGTCGAAGCTATGACGGAATTCTTCTTCGTTGTTTGGACCAGCAAGAGTCCACTTGGGCAGTCGCCCAAGCGCATGACGGTACATGTGGTGGCCACTTTAGCGGTATGGCCATCGCAAAGCGCATTCTTCGCATGGGCTATTATTGGCCATCTTTAGAGCGAGATTGTTGCGAGTATGTCAAGAGGTGCGTGAAATGTCAACATCATGCCAATTTAATGCACGCACCTTCCCAGGCCCTACAGACAGTCCAGTCTGCTTGGCCATTTTCGTAGTGGGGCCTCGATCTAATCGAAAAGATCTCCCCGCATCGTCCAGGCCGTCACACGTTTATCATAACGGCCACAGAATATTTTACCAAATGGGTGGAAGCAATTCCGTTAACCTCAACGAAAGGACCCCGCATTGCGGAGTTCATCTTGCATTACATCATATGTCATTTTGGTATTCCATCCAAAATAATCTCGGATAATGGGCCATCATTCAAGAACAAAGACGTGCGTGCTTTAACCACAAAGTACAAAATTCAGCACAACTTTTCAACACCCTATTATCCGCAAGCAAATGGGCAAGCAGAGGCGTCAAACAAAATGCTAGTCGCCATCCTTAAAAAGACCGTCGCAGACAGTCATAAGGATTGGCACATACAAATCCCACTTGCCCTTTGGGCTTATCGCACTAGCATTCGGACGCCCACTGGGGCAACTCCGTTTTCACTAGTGTATGGCTCAGAGGCAGTAATGCCTCTCGAGTTGGAAATTCCTTCCCTGCGCATATCAATGCAGGAGTTCATCGATGATAACACTGTGCGGCAGGCCCGATTAGACCAACTTACGTTGCTTGACGAACGACGCGTTAATGCTCTCGAGCACTTACGTATCTATCAAGAGCGGCTTAAGAAAGCTTACAACATGAAAGTTCACCTAAGAGACTTTCGGGTTGGTGATTTGGTTATGAAGGAAAACCAACAAAACTCTAATTTGCCGTCCCATATGAGGGACAAATTCATGGCAAATTGGTTAGGTCCTTATGTCATTGATAGTAAAATAGGACCCGGGACGTACCGGCTAGCTTCTCTTGACGGTATCAAGGAAACAGAACCCTTGAATATCAGTCATTTGCGACCATTTCATATCTAAGAAAGCCATATCCCAAAAAAAAAAAAAACTCCAAGGATTATCGCAATCTCTTGGTCACCCAAAAAGCTCCAAGGATTATCGCAATCTCTTGGTCAATCCAAAAAGCTCCAAGGATTATCGCAATCTCTTGGTCACCCAAAAAGCTCCAAGGATTATCGCAATCTCTTGGTCACCCAAAAAGCTCCAAGGATTATCGCAATCTCTTGGTCACACCAAAAAGCTCCAAGGATTATCGCAATCTCTTGGTCAACCCAAAAAGCTCCAAGGATTATCGCAATCTCTTGGTCAATCCAAAAAGCTCCAAGGATTATCGCAATCTCTTGGTCACTCCAAAAAGCTCCAAGGATTATCGCAATCTCTTGGTCAATCCAAAAAGCTCCAAGGATTATCGCAATCTCTTGGTCACCCAAAAGCTCCAAGGATTATCCATCTCTTGTCACCCAAAAAGCTCCAAGGATTATCGCAATCTCTTGGTCACCAAAAAGCTCCAAGGATTATCGCAATCTCTTGGTCCCAAAAACCCCCAAGGATTATCCAATCTTGGTCACCCAAAAAGCTCCAAGGATTATCGCAATCTCTTGGTCACCAAAAAGCTCCAAGGATTATCGCAATCTCTTGGTCAATACAAAAAGCTCCAAGGATTAACGCAATCTCTTGGTCAACCCAAAAAGCTCCAAGGATTATCGCAATCTCTTGGTCACCAAAAAGCTCCAAGGATTATCGCAATCTCTTGGTCAATACAAAAAGCTCCAAGGATTATCGCAATCTCTTGGTCAACCCAAAAAGCTCCAACGATTATCGCAATCGCTTGGTCAAAAAAAATCAAGAAATTCAAAAAAACAAAACAACAAAAATCATCAAAAACAACAAAGATTTGCATCTCAATTCTAGGCATACTCAAATTCATCAAAAAATTCATATTCTCGCACCTCATCTTCACCTTCACCAAAAACAATCCATCAAAATTACAAAAATACATAGCTGCATTAAGCATTGCATCCATACATTGCATATTTGTAGTCATACAGGTCAAAGGCACCATAAGCTGCAATAGCTCTGATAGTCCATCTTGTTCCGCATTGTCTCATGTTACAAAAACAACAAAAACACCAAGCATAACTTTTACCACACTACAGTCAGTGGTCTGGGAATGTACCAAGAGTTTCAGTGATTCAGTCATCATTTTCCTCTTTAGCCATGTAGTGTATCAAGTCGAACAGATTTTACGAAGGTAGAGTCATACTTGAAATACACCTTGTTACGTAACATCCCAACACAAATCAAAACACTAAAATTCCCAAATTGTGTGAACGAAAGACGAAAACTGCAAAATAATCTAGGTCACCACAAGCGAAACGGTTATCTTGCTCATCCCCCTGTGCGAATGACCCCTAGAATGCTGAGAGTTGGCAAAAGGACAAGCATCCTCCCTACCCAATTCCCTAAGAATCCCTAAAGTTCTCAACAGTTGCAAAACACAAAAAATTTGCAAAATGTCAAAACTCCAAAATTTGACAAACTACAGTGCACACATCAAAGGGCACAAACGATAGTGATTTTCATCACTACATATCCCCAATCCCTTGCTCGAAAGAAAAACAAATCAAAATAAACAAGTGATCTCATCACTACAATGAGCAAGTATCCCAATACAATTGAAGAAAAGAAGGGAGTTGACCTTGAATCCCTGGAACTCTCAACATTCTATAGGTCATAAGGCAAGCTTCAGTACCAATTTGGTTGATAGCCAATGGGTAACAGAAGTAAACCTCCCGCATGACGATATATCTATCACATTAACTTGCGTACAGATCAATATTTGCATGTGGATGAGCTAGCTTATGGCATCTTGGATTACACCGTAGATTAATCTTAGTACATACAACAAAGGAATTCATGGAGCTAATTAGGTGATCCTCAGTACAGGTTCGGTTGAAAGCCCATCTGGCACTGGCGGTATCCTAACAAATACCACTAAATGAACTCAATTGCACACACAGGGATATGAAATAACTGGGTCAAAAACAAGTCTGATTCATACCTTGGTCAAAAAGTCTTGTAAGATAAAGTACAGTCATGGATGGTGAGTTAAAACTGACTGAATCTCAGAAAACCTTACATTCATTCCAAAACCATCTGCGCTACTTATCATCCTTATGATACCATCAGAAAATACAAAAAAAAAAAAAAAACCATGTAAATAAAGAGCTTCTTAAACAGCCTATAGTGCAATCATCACAAATGTCATTCATCCATTTCACCTCGCATATCACATAGACATCAAAAACATTTACATTCATCATAACATCTCGCATTCATCAAAATAATATAAACATGCATAACAAAAATCACATCATCACATGTACAAAACCAAAAATAAAACCGGTATATATATATATATATATCGTCAAAAAGATGCCCGTAGGCTACAAAACCGGTCCTCAGACCCCGCAATCATATCCAAAAACCCAACCTAAGGCGTCGACCACCATGATCACGCAGGATCGGTGCGACGGGAACTACCCCCCGTGGTGTGGGTCCTACGGGACCCTGCAGGGCGGCTACTACTAGCCCCCGCATCATGCCTGCTACCACCCCCCTCATCTAACCGCCTGCGACGAGATGATGCTGACTGCTCAGTCAGACTATCCCTTGTCCACCGTGAAGATCCACCGACCGAAGGCTCAGGTAGCCGCCCACCAAGGCGGATGACCTCCCTCTCCAAGTCTATCCGGTACAGACACCACTCTGCCTCTCGTCGATGATAGATAGACAATGCATCATCGCGCTGCGCCAAAACTCTATCCCGCTCTGCCAACTGAGCCCGTAGAAGATCCCTCTCCTGCCATGCATCCCCCAGCTCCCGCCTCGCATCCCCCAACTCCAGATCCCGCATCCGTAGTAGCTCTGTCAGTCACGCAATCTCAACGCCTACATCCGACCCCACCTCCTCTGTATCTGCCGGACGCATAGGACTCGCGGGGACAGTAGCCTGCTCAGGCTCCAACTGCTCCTCCACATCCTGCATGTCCGGCTGCTCCGGAACACCCAAGTCCACATCCTCATCTCCCACATCCACCATGTCCGCATCATCCAACGGACCCCCCAATCACCCCCTGCTGCCTCAGCATCCTCCACTGCCGCCTCCGTGCCTCCCAGTGGCCCCTCTCCTCTCCAACGCCGCAGTACCCACCACGAGTCATACTCAGTGGTAGTCCCGATGTCATCCACATCCGGGACCTCAATCACCGCATCCGACTCCTCGCCCAATGGCGCGGTGACCGGTGGCTCCAGATCCCTCTCATCTCCCCGTCGATAGACCACGGGCTCACCAGGCAACCCCTGGCGCACCCCAAACTGTCGTGTAACCCGACGGTACGAAAAGAACTCATGCTCCGTCCCGTGCCGCCCAGTCAACCACCGCTCCCTCCGTACCCGTCGGAGCCACTCTCCAGCCTCAGGCCAGGCTGGACAGTCCCGATAGGGACGCCAAAACACCTCCCCTGGAGTGAGCCGAGAAAAGGCATCAGTGTAGTGCTCAACGGCACCTGCCCATCGCCGACTCTGCCCCTGCTCCGCAGACCGCCGCCACAAAACTGCATAACCAATCTCCTCATCCTCCATCGCCGCCCGAGTCATCCACGGTAACCCGGTAGGCCTCTCAACAGCTATGTGCTGCCAACCCCAGCACTGCAACAAAAAACTGCAACTGACACCCTTCCGCTGTCGACAGCGGACCCCATACAGCTCCCCGTAGAGCTGTGCCAACAAAGTCTGTCCCCATCTCAGAATCAACGGTGCCTCTATCGGGCACTCTGCCAACTGCCACACCAAATCCAGCAGGTTCCACGGGAACCTCGCGCTCGACGAATCAGGGAGAAGAATGTTAGAAATGAGGCCCATCAAGAATGCGTGCCTCACTCCTAACACCCCCTCTCCTGCCACCAGCTAACCAAAATCCCGCCAGCCTGGCAATCCACCTCGACTGTCTCCACTGGGTTTGCTACACCCAGCTGCCCCCCATGCCCAAAACATCTCGTAAGTATAGCAGTCCGCTGATCAAACGACGATGTCCTAATAGGCAGACCATCTATCGGAATCCGAAGCAACCGATAGACGTCCTCAAGAGTCACAGTCATCTCCCCTGTCGGGAGATGGAAAGTATTGGTCCACGGATCCCAAAGCTTGATCAGGGCCATCAGATAGGCCTGATCCGAAACCACAGGCTCCAGTCGAGCCACCTGCTTGAGCCCAAGGGCATCAAGCCATTCCCAGTCATCATCGGTCAATGCCAACCGCGCCTCAGTAAATGCAGCGGGTACACGGTACCGGCTCCTAACAACCTGCAAAGCAAAAAAAAAAAATCAACACAAACACAAAAAAAAAAATATATATAACAGATCAAATTTTCAGTTCTAGGGTTTCTAACCTTAACTGTTAAACAAAAACATCACAAAAAATCTTAAAGTTTTGAAAAGCGTCAACACAAAAACAATGCATTAAATAAAAGCAAAATAAACTCTAGGGACACTTACAGGTTTCGCCTCGGCTCCGCCGCTCGAACCAGTGTGTGCACTCATGATAGCAGAGAGAATTCCAGCAGCGCTTCGCTTCGCAGAATTACCTCCTCCTCCCAGAGCTCCAAAATCGCAAGAAAAAAATGACACAAATGAGCCCAAAATCAAGTTTTGGCCATTAAATAGGCCTTTTGCACTGGAATTCATCCTTGACTGGGGACGAGCGCTCGATTAGCGCTCGTCCCACCCGGGACGAATTCTCCCTGAATTCGTCCCACCCAGGGACGAATTCAGAGCCAGACAAAAAAAAAAATCAAAAAATGACTAAAAATGCACTAAAAACAGACAATAAAATTGCCAGACAGGATTGCTACTGCACCTGACAACAAGGGCATACAAAATCGACATTGGAGTCACAAATTGTCACTATCATACTCCCTAAGAAGGCTACCATAGCCGGACCGCTCCACGGGAAGACGGATTTTAGACAATTTCATCACCAAACGACATCACAACAAAGCCCACTCAAAAACAGTACAAAATTCAACAAAAACAAACAAAAAAAAAACATTGCCGGACATAAGTGCTCTTGCACTTAACCTCTGGGCAAAGAAAATCGATGGCGAGGTTCAAATTATCTCTCTCCTACTTCCCCAAGAAGGCTAACATAGCCGGACCGCTCCACGGGAAGTTAGGTTTTCGATGATTTCACCTCATTACGGCATCACCAAAAGGGTTAACACCCACCAAAAATAGGTCCAAATGTTGGAAAAATTGCACACGCTTAACGGTAAACCCTTTAAAGGCACCCTTGCACAAGTCATCTTGGGTCAAGCGACTCGTCGCTTCTCTCACGAAGGTCATTCCCTCATCGATTCGTCGCTTGAGGGGGTAGTCACACTTAGTCACCAACCAACAATCACACACCCAATTAAGGAAAATGACATGCATTCAAAGAATCATTGACAAAGACAATCACGCTCCTGCTTGGGGCAGTAAACAAGCAACAATCAAATCAATCAAACACTTGGCATTTCGTGAATCATGAACACAAGGTTCCCCCGAGGATAAAAATGCCCTTTGCCTCGTTCATGATCGATCAATGTCTAAGTTCAAGTCACACCTCAACAAAACTGGTTAATACTTGAAATCAAATTCCTTAGCTCGTCGGAAGCAAGGATTCAAGAATGCATGCCCTTTCCATACTTGGGGCATCAAAAGTTGGTTAGGTTACCAAGAAACCCTAATCATTAGTGCTTTGGTTATCTATTTTTGCTCAAGACTCGCGTCACCCGCAGCGCTTCCCAAAAAGGGGCATCTCGTAGACACCAAAACAGCACCAATCCGATTATGTGACTGCAAACACCGATCGCTTTGACAAACACAGCCCCCGGGGCAGCCCTCAGAGGTTAAACAGTGGTCTTAACCACTTTCATAGCAATTTTGTAAGGTCAAGAAGCAATTTGGCACACTTGGACACTTTGCCCAGTATTCGTCTCACCCAGGGACGAATTCAAAATAGAATCCGTCCCACCCCAGGACGAATTCTGAATCCGTCCCTGGGTGGGACGAATTCTAAGCTTAACGGGCAAAAAGACAAATGGCGCCAAGTGGCAGCCCAGAACAGTCAATTGATGACTCCTGCCTTGCACGCGTGTGTAGGTGGACAGAGGGGCCGTTAGAAGACTGTCACAAAAGGCATTTATCAAAGCCCAAGTCAACGGAGGACTCCCCTCCCTCATGGGAAGACAAGACCGCCACATGGCGCCTATGACCAACACATGGCATTTGTGCTTCCCTCCCAAAAGAGACCCCATGGGTCTATAAAAGGTGGGACTTTTCTCACCCAAAATATACGAAGTTGAAGGAGTTTTCAAGCAACGAAGTGCTCGCCGAGTTGAAGACCCACTTGCATCCCTTTTGGTTCACCTTCCCACATCCACCAATCTCTTTTGCAAGGGAGGTTGTTGGGTGGCTTTTGGAAGCTTGAACCTGACCCAAATCCAACACATGGACACCTGAACCAACCAATTCGCCGACCCCCCAATCCTAAGAGGTTTTGGGCCCATCCCTAGTGGATTGGCGCCGGAATCAAGTGCCAACGGTGGGAGGCCCACTTGGGCACCCCCGCACTTTCTAGGTTTTAGAGCATTCTAGATTACTTTTTCAGGTTGCATTTTGTGTTATTATGTTTGGTTAACTCACAGCTGCAATTTCGTAACTTTTGGTCGGATTCTAGTATGTTTTGTGTCGCTTTGTTGTTTCACCGACTTGCAGGTGGCGAGATCAAATTCCCGAGGGTAGAGGCCAAATTGGGAGAATCCGACCATCTGGGTCGTCCCAAAATGGCCCCAATTACATAACCCCCTTGTTTGCAGGCATTTTGCAGGTCTCGAGAATCGACATTGGAGCAGCAGCAGGTCGGCTTCTTCAACACAGAAGAATTCGTCCCACCCAGGGACGAATTGCAGTCAGAGATCGTCCCACCCAGGGACGAATTCCAGAATTCGTCCCACCCAGGGATGAATTGCAGTCAGAAATCGTCCCACCCAGGGACGAATTCCAGTTGAAGGCAGATTGGCCAGCTGTCTCAGTGGCAATGGCCTTCTGGTAACATTTTCTGTCTTCTGTCAAGTTTTCAGGCTGTTTAGAATCATTTTGTTTACTGTTTTAGATAAATGTTTGCATGCATATTTTGATGATTTTAGAAGAACGAACACTTTTCATTTGCAGCAGGTGCTACTGACATATTCGTTGTTTCTTTGTTCGCAGGAGGAGCAGCAGAGGTAAGGACTCATCAGCGTAAGCGGCGGCATCGTCTTGGCCCGTCCATTCAAACGTGGGCACGCGGAAAGAGGAAGACTAAGTCACATATTGTAACAAATACGAATTTAACGCTCCTAGCCCCCAAAAAGGGAGGAGACGTCTATGTAACCGAGGATAAGATATTTGAATAAAGAGGGCTGTGATTTCTTTACATCTTTTCTTTCATTTTCAAATTGTCTCCTTTCTTCGTTTTTGTGCATAGGATTAAAGCGTTACATTTCGTCTTATGTTGCATAATTAGTGCTCCCTCTGCCCGGAATCTCGTGCTTTCATATATATATATATATATATCATAACCAAAATGCTTTAAGGTAGAAGGTAAGGAAGACCTGGTATGTAAGTTGAAGAAATCTCTTTATGGGTTGAAGCAATCTCCAAGGATGTGGAACTAAAAATTTGATAGGTTTATCTTGACACTTGGGCTTGTAAAATTTAAAGTAGATCCATGTGTATATTTAAAAAATGGAGGTGAAAATATTGTTATCGTTGTATTGTATGTGGATGATATGTTTTTAATTGGTAATAGTAAGGAGATGATAAAGTTACTAAAATCTCAATTTTATTCTGATTTTGACATGAAGGATTTGGGTGCTACAAAATTTTTTTTTGGTATGGAAATAATAAGGGATCGTACAAAAATAAAGTTGTGATTAATTCAAAAAAAAATGTTTATTTGATACTACAAAAGTTTAGGATGCATGATTATAAACCGGTATGTACTCCATATCCTATTTGTCAAAAGTTATCTACTAAAAAATATCCTAAAATAGATGAGGAAATTGAAGAAATGCATCATGTTATTTATGCTAGTGTTGTGGACAGTATGATGTATACAATAGTTTGTACTATACTTGATATTACACATGCAATGAGACTAGTTAGCAGATATATGTCAAATTCAAGAAAGAAACATTGGATTGTTGTGAAGAGGATCTTCAGATACTTGTATGGAACTACAAATTAAGCTATTTTTTATGAAGGAAAATCTAGAGATAATAACATTTTAAATCTATAAAATTTTATGGATGCTAACTGGGTTGGAGATCTTGATAAGAGAATATCTATGGGTGCTTATGTATTTAGGTCGCTTGAAGGGGCAGTAAGTTGGATGAGTAAAAAACAATTGGTTGTTGCTTTATCCACTACAAAATTAGAGTACATTGCAACAAATCATGATGGTAAAGAAGCAATGTGGCTACAAATATTATATTTAGTAGTTGGTATTAAATAGAATGCTGTGAGAATTAATAGTTATATTTAGAGTGCAATATTTCTAGAAAACAATCTTGGTTTTTATGATTGTTCAAAACATATTGATATAAAGTATCATTTTGTGAGAGATATGGTTGAATAGAACCGAGTGATATTGTAGAAAGTTTATACTGGGAAGAATATTATTGATTCATTAACAAAGGTTGTACCTACTCAAAACATTTATTGGTGTAGAAGATCTATGGGTATGGTTGTCCTTGATAGTTGACAATGATAGTTGTTAGCCCCTATGGAAAGTATTCAATAAGTGGGAGGATGTTGGAAATATGTTGAATATTTTCCATGTTATTCTAGTGGGGTTAACACTAAAATGTATTGGACACTCTATACCTATACTTGTCGGGGTTAGGGGTAGTATCCCTCCGAAAAGTAGAGGTTTGGAGGTGGCAGCCCCTAGCCAATTTTTTTAGGAATTTTTAAGTTATTTTTTAGACCCATATGGGCTTTTAGGGTTACTATATTTGAACCCATGCTTTTTCACCCATGATATTTTAAAATTTGTACACGTACCTTTGTTATATATGTCACATTTGCATTAGTGTTTGGGGTGAGATAGAAGAAGAATATTATTATATTGGAGATGATGAAGTTAATACAATAATAAGATAATATTGTGATGGTTTTTTCCCAATTGAGGATTTCCAAGATAAATTTTATGTAATGTGTTAATATGCGATCTTTTTCTTATGATTCTATTATTATTGCTTTTATGATTTAGTTTATCGGGGATCCTTATTTCTCTTCACTATTGACTATCATTAACAACACCAACATAGAATTTGAAGCTAGTTATCAAAAGTCACTATTTAATATCACTCATATAGTTTATGTTAGGGAATACTCAATTGAGCACATAATATTCATTTCTTATGTACCTATAATATATCAAGGATTAACTTGGCCATTGTCTAATAGATTTCATGAGGTGCATCCATATAACTATAATAATAATTAGTCGAAAATTCAATTTTGATTGTGTGTTAGTGTTGTGGATAGATCCCCAACAAGTAATAAGTATAAGGTGACATATACCAAAAGAGTTAAGGATTTCCTTGAATGTATTATTGAACATATAGACTTATGTTTGACAAGCAATATTATTTTCCTTATGTAAAGGAATAAAATCCTATATTTTATTCTTCATCAAGAATTTATACTCTACCAGCATACTATCCTCTTAATCAACACACATATTAGCATAGGAGTTATTTGAGAGGTTATCCAAAATAATTAACCTTCAAGACTAATGATCAATAGAGAGGGAAACTATGATAAAGATCTTAAAATATAATGGGATTAACATTATAGAGGAGGGTCCAAGTCCATTTGTAAATTAAATAAATTATATAAGGCTATGGCACATCCTATCTAGATATAATATCAAAAGAATGAATTATAGCACCCAAATCATGCTCATCATGAATCATTCGGCCTATTGAAGCACTTGAATTGATAGGCTAAGAAGAAATAATCATTAGTAAAAAAATAGAAGCATCTATTGAAGAAGCTAAATGTTTATGTATCATTAGAGAAAGATAAAAACCAACATATAAAATAAGATCATCTACAAAGAGCACTAGAAATGGACAATAAGAAATTGATGGAAGGGCCTCATAAAATACCATGTGATGTTGACCTAAGAATATCATCAAGATGATAAGACTCATAAGTATCACATTACCCTATATGAATGCAATAATAACTCTTCAAATCAAAACAATATCACTTATATTTAGGAATATAAGCCCATGTATCTAAACCATAGATACAAAACTACAAAACATCAAGCTTATCTCCTTCTAATCCCTCAAAAAATATCATATCTTTGACTTCCTATGTTGGTATGTATTTTTGAAAATGTCTAATACAAGCCATAAATTTGCCCTAGAACACAAGATCTATTTGTTAGGATATAATATGTGTTTAGCCATCTCTAAAATAACCATAGATTGTTTTGCTTGGTAGTACCATTTAGTATAGCATAATGAATAGTCCTATAGAAAGCACTACCATTGACTCCCAAATAAGTATACATGTCTGACAAAATCTTCGCCTAAACGAACTTGATCTTCCTTATCATTAGTATCAATGGTATCAATATGGAAGTACCATTAGAAATCATCAATAAATATGAGAAAATGCATCCTCTTAGAAACGTAATTAAAAGTAACTACTTAACATATATTACTAGCAATTACCTCTAGTGGTTAAGCATCATATATATATTATTATTTCAAAAAGTAATCTTGGCGGTGCATTCCCAAAACACTACCCTCACAAACAACACCAGGTAGATTAATAGAAGGAATGTCCTTTTCAATCCATACTTGATGTTCCCAAGCCTATGATGTTTATGATTATTGATGTCATTTACCTTGGCCACCATACCAATAAACCCTTTCCTCTTAGATGATGAATAAGAAGGGTATTCATCAAGCTTATAAATTTGATCAAACTCATCATAATACACTAAGTATATTGTATTAATTATAATATAAATGTCTTTAATTACCCACCTATCAAGCAAGGAATCTATCCTTTTTAGTATGAGTAGTGGGATAAATAGAAAGAAGATTAGGGATCAACCGTTGAACGTGAAGGATAGCCTATATGATAAAAATCCAATTGTTATCTCTACACACCAACTATTTGCAAATAGGTATAATCACCAATGATTGCATGATCACCATGATGTTATTTTCTATGGCAAGTTAGTAGATGGTAATGCAGTGTTTTTCTTCCCTTAAATATTTAACCATTCCTCTAAATATGTGGAGGACTATTCAAACCATTTAATAATAACAAGTGCATGTGAGGTCTCATTATCACATTTATCATCATCATAAATAAATATGAAGCATCATATTCATATTTATTTGCTTCATAATTTTTCTTGATTTAAAAATGACAAATTTAGCATTGTGGTCCTCTTTTAAAATCTAGATATTTTGTTTTGTCAAGGAATTTTTTTTCCTATTAATTAATAATAATTGTAGCATATAATGTATCAAACTATTAAAATATTATGTTATTATAAAAACATATAATGGAATAGATGCCACTACTATAAAGAACTTGAAAATATGTATGATTTAAAACAAGGGGCTCAAATGATTATGTATAAGAAACATATAGCCTATTAAATTTACCTCTTACATCACCATGAATATTAGGAATAGTATATCTTCTATATCCCTTAAGAAGACTACACATCCTTTATAATTCATAGGTGAAGTTTTATTAATGCCTTAGTATAATATTTTTAGCTTCTAGTCCATTACAAATGAGAGTGTTAGTCAATATGACCAGAGAGACACCAAAATTATAAGAATAATACTTTAGAGAATTGGACTATCAAACATTGACTATATCATAAAAATAATTTTCTAAAATTAACCATGCAATCTTCCTCCCATATAAACCACTTATTATCTAAATTTAATTTATTTTTCTTTGCCATTAAGATGGTGCTCTTCAATTGCATTTCACATTCTATTGGTATCAAAGAGTAAATTTGGTATAAAAAGCATCTTAACTTGGTATTTCCTAATAGGTTCCAACAACTTCCTAGTGAGTAACAACAAAATATTTGAAAAAGGATAAAAATATAGATTTCATTTTCTTGAGAAAAGGTGAAGACACCTAGAGGTTCTTCTCCACATTCTTCCTCCTAACACTTTTAGAACCCCAACCATGAAATTACAAATGAGGGTCAATAATATCTAGAAGGGGAAGATGTGTAATCTCACTTATAGAAATAAGAGGAAAGGTCATTATTCACTCTAAATACCCCACCTTATGACATTGTTAAGCTTAATAAAATTCAAGTTAAATATAATAAAATGTTTCATGACTAGGGTCTAAACTTTTAAGTTCAAAAAAATTTAAAGTCATTTTGCTTGGCTCATATGAGTTCATGAGAAAATAAACATGTGGCTCACATTTCATCTGCCTCCTATAAAATATTCTTGTCTGACTCTCTTATTGGCTAAAAATGAATGACTCAAAAATTCCTTGGCAAATCAGTTAAAAATATTCCACAAAATTAAATATTCTATACTATAATCTTATTGGAAGGTAAATCTATGGTTGAGAATCAAAGTTGGGAAATTCAATGGCTAGGAAAACTTTCAATGAAGTCAAGGCACTAAACTAATACCTCATTGGACAAACATAATCTATGGCTGGAAATCATAGCCAATAAATCTAACAGATAGGAAAGTTTTTAAAAACCACAAAGAAATATACTATAATATTATTTGATAAGGAAATCAATGGCTGAGAATCAAAGCTAAGAAAAATGAGGGTTAGAAATATTCATCAAAAAAGTAATTATTGAAGTTATGATTTTGTTAGCTAAGAAATGGATGGCATGGAATCATAGCTTGAAAATCCACTAGCTCAAAATGTTATTGAATGTCATAATAAAATAATTTGACATCTCATTGGGAGGTAAAATGGATAACCCATAATTAGATTTGGTAGATCTACGGCTAGGGTGAGACCAAGAAATCAATGGCCTAGAAACATAGTTGATGAGATTAATAACTTAGGATTTTTTGTGATGAATGAAGTGCTAAAATTTGATTGGTCATGATGACATCATTTAATATCGTTTAATAAGGTTCAAATTCTAAGAAGGAAATTTCCTCTTTTAATATGCCAATTATTTTGAGGCTTTATTTTTTTAATGTCTACGTATCTCTTTCTCTTTCAGCAATAAGGATTAAATTTTCCTATGTGCTCATATATCTTTGGTACTAAGGTTTAGAAAACCTAAGGTAATAAAATAAATAAATTTTCCCTTTCATCGTTATGCTCTCATTAAAATCATAAAAATTATTCAATAATCAACATGATCAAAGTTTAATCCACACATTAGTTACTTAAATGTAAAATAACTCTCAATAATATATGGGGCCTGCACACCTCACATTTCATCTAATGGATCACATTAATTTTTGCCATGTCAACCATCAAGCACCTAAGTTGTTGCAAGTCAAAATGATGAACATCAAGTATCTTGTCTAGATCTATGGCCCAGATAGATCTCTAAAAGATCTATGATTTGAATAATTTGAAGATGAAAGCTTTTTAACAACTAGTCATATAGGTTTGACTAACTTTATGATATGATTCACAGTGCAAGTGCTTCATTACTTGTCTCAAAGCCAAGTCATCTATTACCTGATGTAATATTAGTCATGCAACTTCTAAAAGCAAACCTTAGGCATCACTTTAATATGAATAATTTATGTAACCCTCAGACCTAAACATCTGACTTAATACATGGGATATGAAACTAAAATGAACCAATAGGATCTCAATTTTGGGAAACAAATTATTTGAGAGCTTAAGGTATAATAACAAATAATTAAATTCTTAACAAAGGAAATTAAGGTATATAATCAAGGAAATTAATTGTTAGAGATAAGAGTGATAAATAAAATAAAATAAAAAAGAATAAAAATAATAATTTGAAAAATAATTAAAAAATATAAATAATGATTAATGGTTAGCATATTTCAAAGAAATAAAATTAAAGACAAATATTTTGAAGATTTTGTTTAAAATGGACCATTGTAAATATTTTATCACCTAATATAAATTTGAATTATTTTTTACTTGTTTTCTTGATTTACAAATGACATGATAACAAATGTAAATGCCAAGAAAGATCTAGATGAAGAATTAGAAGAAATACATTGAATCTAATTTAGCACCTGGTGCATACCAATTCAAACCACCAGGAACATGATGATTCAAGTACCTAATATTCACAGAGATGCTACTAAATTAGTTTGAAAATATATGGCTGAAATTGAAGATCTAGACTAAGAAAAACCTCAAAAAGCCACATCATCCAAATAGTGAGAAACAACTCATAATCCATATAACTATAAACCATTGGAATTATAGTTTTTAACCACTAAGTACAACTATGAACCACTAAAATTTGAAATTGTTAGGCTATAAATAACCATTGAGACCCATTTCAAGGGATCAAAATCCACTTTAACAATAGATATTTTTTTACGATTTCTTCTTTTGGAAGTTTGTGGATTTTTACACCCTTGTCATTATACATGGAAAGGTGCATTTGTAATCACTTGTAACAAGTAATTTTGAGAATGTGGTCATTTTATATATTCATGTAATGCAAAGTACTATAATTCTTGGTGTAATCTACGTATGATGATGGTGGTTGCATTTACATTTATTCCAGTATTTTGTAATCTTTCCATGTGAATATGGCACCATCTTAGTTTTAAATTATGTGATAGTTGATCACACTAAGACTGGTTTTATTTAGAGTTGGTTGCTTCTATCGATTCATTACAATGCTTCAAGATACAAAGGCTTGTTTTCTTTCTTTCCCTAACCATTTTGAATTTACTTTATAATTGAATAGATTATAATTATTTTAGCTTGATATTATTACTCTTTACCTTGACAATTATGTGCTTCATTGCTCTAAGTTTTAGAATATTTCTTTAATATCCATTCAAGATCAAAATTACAAGGTAGCAAACCTAGAATCTTACTTTTATATACAATTTTATGTGAAATATATAAATATTAAGACAATTGAATTAATAATTTTAGTAGTTCAATGCTTACATCAGACCCTAAGATTAGATTTAAACACTTACCCTTGTTAAAAATTATATAGAACCTTAATTTATCCACATATTTTTTATTTATACATTGATTTAAGATCTAATAATTAACACATTTTATCACCTAAACCTTGGGGAGAAGTGTTCCCTTTTAAGAGAGAACTCATTGTTCTAATTGTTGGTGTATGTTGGAAATTGGATCAATGTATCACTCAACAAAAATGGTGCTAGAAGGAGGGCTTTAAAGTAAGTAACTTGATTTTAAGGGTTGAGACTATTTAATTAATCCATAAGATTGAAATTCTTGAATATATGTTTCAATAGTTGGAAATTGTCTAATGTGTTTTAACTTCTAATATATTTCATTTACTATTGCTTTTAAATTGTTATTATCTTAGTTTCTTGTGGATAGGTGGAATTATTGAATTCTTGATCTCTAAAATATTTATTTATTTTATTATATATTCCACACATGTTCTAATTTATTGACTGTTAAAATAGGAATATAGAGTTATTATTACCAGGTCAAAATATTTTGAAGAAAATATCAAATTTCATAGTCTTTATCCTCCTAAAAAACCCAAAAATAGTAAATATTAATTAAGCACTCTTCCTCACATTAATACCTGATCCTAACCCATCACACTATATATTTTTCTATTTGTCACTCCATTTACACTAATGGCAGCATATGTACCATGATTAGGTTGAAGTGGTCCATTGAATAGACCTAGACTAGCCCATGACATGCCTAAGAATGTAGAAAGATATTTACCTAGGTATAAACATGATAGGTATAGAATAGGTGAATAGAACATACAAGCTTTTAGAATGTTTTACCTCACCCTATATGAACTAGCATATAATTGGTACATTAGTTTACTTGCAAATTCTATCACTTCTTTGGGTGACCTAGAAACAACATTTGTTGATCAATTCAGATTACCCATAGATCCTACTATTATATACCATTAGTTTACAACAACTATAAGGGAGCCCAATGAACCTCTAAAAACATCCAATATCAAATTTTATAAGCTTTAAAACTAATTGACTACATCCTATACACTTAACATTTATGCAACCACACAAATCTATTTTAGAGCTTTAGAACCTCTTACATCCATGTTTGTAAGAATATCACCTCATATTACCACCCTACCCATGGAATACAGTGAGGCCTTAACTCTAGAACAATAATTAATACCTCAAGGTTTTAGAATTGGTCAACTACCTTCACTAGGATAGCTAGGTGTATTCAATCAAGTGCCAATGATTAATCAAGCCCTTACACAACAACTGCCCATGCTTAATTATCTACCATACATTAATTTTAATCAACCATTTAATCTCATTCCTACTCCCACTCTTCCAACTATTCCAACATATTTAGATAACCAGTTCACTACTAATAGAAATACTAATAATAATTTCCAAAAAACAACAATATTTTTTAATTCTAATCTAAATCCAATGCCAAAATTCCTAAATCTTAATACTTTCTGGAACATAAATACTTTCTTAAATACTACTACAATAAATAATAATGATCCAAATTAGTCCACTGTAGGCTAGACTACTAATATTTTAAATTCTTAGCTTGATAATTTACAAAGACTTGTTCAAACACTTAGTAGTGACATGATTCAACTATAAAAGCAAGTACCTCAAAACACACCTCCTAATAATCCTAATAAAAATAGAAAATTCAAATTTCAATTAGTTAACCGCCATTGGAACACTCATCCAAATAATGGAGGAGTGCCTAATCCAATTTCGAATCAAAATAACACTACTACAAATCAAAATTAGACTAATACAATTGTCAATATTTCTTTTTTAGATTTAATTAACTAGTGTAGAGTTTATTCAACAACTCAAATAATTAAACTGATTGTTCCAAATTTGAGACAACTTTAGACATATTTTAGAAGGAAATAGAAAATATGCAAATAGTGCCCAATAAAGATAATAATGATGAAGTAAATGATGGATCCCTAGAAGAAGAAGTCCAAGCCTATAGATAGTTTAAGAAAAGAAAAAATTACATGCTAAGAAGTAAAGGTAAAGCTCCTCTCACTTCTTCTACTCCACCAAATAGTACTACTATTCCCCCTGATATTCAGGCCAATAATAATCCTAATCCTCCATCTAAAGCTAACATTCCTCCACAACCACACAAAACCATAGAATAATATAAACCTACTTATAGCATCATAGAATATTTGAAGAAAAAAAAAGCAAATATATCCCTATTTGATGTTCCTCAATTAACTGATCAGTAAGAATTTCTACTTAAAGCATTTGGTGTTTAGAATAAATATCTATCTAAGAAAACCATAGATGCTCAGATTGTTTCTAGAAAGGACAAAGGGGATGCCCCTCCTTTTCTTCTGAAAATAAAAATTGTAGGTAAAAATTTGCACAATTACCAAAATTTAAGTTTTAAACTTACCCCTTCTAATAGAGTGGTAGTGTATTTAGATAAAAAAATTAAATGTGGTTGGTGTGCTCAAAATCATTCATATACAATTAGCATTAGAACCTATAATTCATAAGTACATAGACATTCAAGTAGTAGATATCCCATACAAATATAGAATGTTATTAAGTAGAGTATATTCTAAGAACTTGAATGGATACATGGAAAGAAACGTCTTTCATATGTGGTTACCATGATGAGGTGTAGCTAATCAAATAAGAATAGAAAGAGAATTTAGATTAAAAGAACTTATAACTAATTATAATAAGAATAATGAAGTGCTCTTAAAAGAATCAGAATTAAGAGTGCATACTTGTGAGTCCTAATAGATTATAGAAAAATATGAAGCTAAAATATCACAAGCAAAATAATTAAAAGATGAAAATTTAATTTGGGCACTAAAATTTGATGGATCAAAATCCAAAAAAGGCATTGGAGCAGGTATAAAACTAGGTAATCCTAAAGGTAAGTCCCATATAGCTACTTACTAACTACAATTCCCATGTACATACAATAGTATAGAGCATGAAGCCTTAATTTTGGTTTGTAGCTAGCTTTAAAGAAAAATATCAAGTGCTTAAAATTATTAGAATATTTAGAATTAGTGGTTAGGAAAATTAAAATTCAATATGCTTGTCATGATAAAATACTTATTCACTATAGGAATAGAGCAAGAGATATAATCAATGAATTTCATGCTTTCAATATTAAATTGATCTCTAGGAAGAAAAATATGATTATTGATTCCTTAGCAATAGTAGAAAGCACTTTAAAACCAATTGACAACAAGAAAATAAAAAAAATCCATTGAGCTAGTAGCCTACCCATCCATACATGATAATATGTAAAATTTCCAAGTATTTGAAGATGATAGTCATGATTTTTACTTTTTTACTAATTCTAGTGTATTTGAAAAATAGGTTATTTATGAAGAAGAAAGGATACAAGATGAAGCAGAACAATACCAAGAGGTAAAACTAAAAATAAATTCAATTCTTAAAGGTATAGTCTCTCTAGAAATACTATTTGATATCGATTATGAAAGTAAGAAATATAATAAAGTTTCATTTTAGAAAGATGCATGTGATATTGTTAATATATGGACTAGTTAGAATCCACAAAATGTACTAATAAGTAAAATATGTGCTAGTCAAGAAAAGAAAAATATTATACAAGACTTCAAGGATTATAAAGATGTCATATATTGGAGCTATGAAGATTTAAAAAAATATGATCAATATATCATTACACATACCATCCCTTTAAAACTAGAGGCTAATCCATTTAGGTAGAAGCAAAGACATATCAATCCATTGTTAGAACCACTTATTGAAAATAATGTACAAAAACTATTGGATGCAAGAATTAATTTTCCCGTTAGACATTCTACTTGGGTAGCAAACATAGTGCCTGTTAGAAAGAAAATTGGATAAAATATATTGTGCATTCATTTAAAAAATTTAAACAAAGCTTCCCAAAAGGATAATTACCCTTTACCCTCTTTAGATCATATTTTATAAATGGCAAATGGTTTAGAGATGATGTGTTTCTTGCATGGATACTCTGGGTACAACCAAATTGTGATAGATCCCAAATATACTATGAAAACAACATTTACCACTAAGTGGGATACTTTTACTTTTTGTATGTCCTTTTCTTTCCTTTATTATTTTATATAATTTTTAAAAATAATTTTAGCTAATGGATTGTCTATGTCAATTTATTGAATATAATGTGAATTCCAACACTTAAATGGTGTTTAAGTTACTTAAAATTGTTCATTCCTAGTTGACATATATATGCTTTTCTAAAGCCATCAAATTTAACCATAAATTTATATTTATGTTGGTTTTCAATGATATTATTTAATGGATTTTTATACTATTGCCATATTCTATGTAAAATTAGATCTACAGATTTCTATTTTTAAAATTCAACTTTTGTTGCTTAGATTAGAATATATTTTATATAATTATTGTTTTTTAATTATATTATATACAAGATATAATGTAGGTTTCAGAACTATTATAAGATTTATGTTAATCATGAGATGCTTCTTTTTCTTATTATACTCTTTCTATTTTTATATAAAATATATCTTAAAAAAAACATTGACTCACAATATTAAGAATTTTTATAGATAGGTTCTTGGATTTTTTTATTCAAGAAAAATATTTTAAACAATAAATTTTCAAAAATATTTTTTAATATATAAATTAAAAAACCTATTAATTTTTCAAAATTATTATAACTAAATAATATTTAAATAGGTAATAAATTTAATATAATTAAACTTGATTTAAAATTATTCAAGTGTATCTATTAATTTAAAAAATATATATTATTTAATAAATTATGTATATAAAAATGCAATTGTTGTAAGCACTTTATTCCTCTTCATGCATTTGTTGACTCATACATTAGGTAATAAATATCATATAAATTCATCAAATAATACTTATTGTTATATTTAATGAAATTTACCTATATGCTATTTATTATTAATTATAAAATGTAATTTATTTTATATATAATTTAAAATAATTAAATATATATAGATATATTAAAAGACAATTCTTCAACTTTGTTGACTCAAACATTAAGGAATCAATATAAAAGAAATTACAAAATACTACTTATTCTTATATTTAATAAAATTTAAAAAGTAAAAACATTAAATTAATTTAAAACAATATCATATATATATATAAGGGGTTGCCCTTTTCATTTTAGATCATTTGGTGGCATCAAGGTTTGAACCTTTGTGTCAAATGTCTCATCCATTGAACCATGATTGCAACTTTTTTTTAAACCCTTATCATAAAACTATTAAAAATTTACTTCACATGAGGTTGAAAAGTTGGCGGCACATCCAAAGCCACTCTCCCTATAAATTGGGTCTCCGCTAGGAGAGATAAATACCTTTTGCCAATGCAATGTCCCTATTGGGACTATAAAAAACATTAACTTTTTTAATTAGAATAAAAAGGGGTTTTGAAAGCACGAGATTCCGGGCAAAGGAAACACCAAGTGCGATTGCATTCAAAATCAAGTACGCTTAAGTCCTAGAAATGTAAATTGCATGAAATGGAAAAGAAACACATTGGAAGAGACACAATCAAATAGAGAAAACACAGCCCTTTCATTAATATCCCTTGATCTCTCTTACAATGACGTCTCCTCCCTTTTCGGGGGCTAGGAGCGCAAATAGAGTTTGATTACAATCACCGAATGATTCCTCTTTCCGCGTGCCCACGATTGCAATGGGCGGGCCAAGATGATGCCACCGCTGATGTCGATGAGTTCTTCACCTCTCGCTGCTTCTCCTGCGAACAAAGAAACAACCAAGATGTCAGTAGCACCTGCCGCAAATGAAAAGCGTTTGCTCTCTAAAACTAACGAAATATGCATGTAAATATTTGCCTGAAACAGTAATTACAGTGAGTCCAAATGGCTTCAAAACTTGACAGAAGATAAGAAAAGTTACCAGAAGGCCACCGCCACCGAGACAACTGGCCAATCTACCTTCAACCGGAATTCGTCCCCGGGCAGGACGACTTCGACCGCAATTCGTCCCTCGGGTGGGACGAATTCTTCCGTGTTGAAGAAACCGACCCGTCGTCTGCTCCAATGTCGGATCCCGAGACCTCGCAAAACGCCCGCAAACAGGGGGGTTATGTAATTGGGGCCATTTTGGGACGACCCATATGGTCGGATTTTCCCAATTTGGCCTCCACCCTCGGGAATTTGACCTCGACACCCGCAAGTCAGCGAAACGACAAAGCAACACAAAACATACTAGAATCTGACCAAAAGTTACAAAATTGCAGCTATGGATTAATCAAACCTAATAACACAAAATGCAATCTGAAAAATAATCTAAAATGCTCAAAAACTAAAAATAGGACTTGGGAGGTGCGGGGTGCCCAAGTGGGCCTCCCACCGTTGGCACTTGATTTTGGAGCCAATCCACCAGGGATGGGCCCAAAACCTCTTAGGATTGGGGGGTCGGCGAATTGGTTGGTTCAAGTGTCCATGCGTTGGATTTGGGTCAGGTTCGAGCTTCCAAAGGCCACCCAACAACCTCCCTTGCAAAAGAGATTGGTGGATGTGGGAAGGTGAACCAAAAGGGATGCAAGTGGGTCTTCAACTCGGAAGCACTTCGTTGCTTGAAAACTCCTTCAACCTGTATATTTTGGGTGAGAAAAGTCCCACCTTTTATAGACCCAAGGGGTCTCTTTGGGAGGGAAGCACAAATGCCATGTGTTGGCCATAGGCGCCATGTGGCGCCTTGTCTTCCCATGAGGGAGGGGAGTCCTCCATTGACTTGAGCTTTGATAAATGCCTTTTGTGACAGCTCTTCTAACGGCCCTCTCGTCCACCTACACACGCGTGCAAGGCAGGAGTCCTTAATCGATCGTTCTGGGCTGCCACTTGGCACCATTTGCCTTTTTGCCCGTTGAGCTTAGAATTCGTCCCACCCAGGGACGGATTCAGAATTCGTCCCGGGGTGGGACGGATTCTATTTTGAATTCGTCCCCGGGTGAGACGAATACTGGGCAAAGTGTCCAAGTGTGCCAAATTGCTTCTTGACCTTACAAAATTGCTATGAAAGTGGTTAAGACCACCGTTTAACCTCTCGAGGGCTGCCCCTGGGGCCGTGTTTGTCAAAGCGATCGTTGTTTGCATCACATAATCGGATTGGTGCTGTTTTGGTGTCTACAGATGCCCCTTTTTGGGAAGCGCTACGGTGACGCAGTGGCCGAGCAAAAATAGATAACCAAAGCACTAATGATTAGGGTTTCTTGGTAACCTAACCAACTTTTGATGCCCCAAGTATGGAAAGGGCATGCATTCTTGAATCCTTGCTTCCGACGAGCTAAGGAATTTGATTTCAAGTATTAACCTATTTTGGTGAGGTGTGACTTGAACTTAGACATTGATCACCATGAACAAGTGAAGGGCGTTTTATCCTCGTGGGGAACCTTGTGTTCATGATTCACGAAATGCCAAGTGTTTGATTGATTTGATTGTTGCTTGTTTACCGCCCCAGCAGGAGCGTGATTGTCTTTGTCAATGATTCTTTGAATGCATGTCGTTTTCCTTAATTGGGTGTGTGATTGTTGATTGGTGACTAAGTGTGACTACCCCCTCAAGCGACGAATCGATGAGGGAATGACCTTCGTGAGAGAAGCGACGAGTCGCTTGACCCAAGATGACTTGTGCAAGGTGTGCCTTTAGAGGGTTTACCGTTAAGCGTGTGCAAT
The DNA here is from genome assembly GCA_028583015.1 of Wollemia nobilis. Taxonomy (NCBI): domain Eukaryota; kingdom Viridiplantae; phylum Streptophyta; class Pinopsida; order Araucariales; family Araucariaceae; genus Wollemia; species Wollemia nobilis. The sequence continues at coordinate 3,518,165 of JAQPPZ010016612.1, forward strand.
TTTTCCAACATTTGGACCTATTTTTGGTGGGTGTTAACCCTTTTGGTGATGTCGTAATGAGGTGAAATCATCGAAAACCTAACTTCCCGTGGAGCGGTCCGGCTATGGTAGCCTTCTTGGGGAATTAGGAGAGCGATAATTTGGACCTCGACATCGATTTTCTTTGCCTAGAGGTTAAGTGCAAGAGCACTTATGTCCGGCAATGTTTTTGCTGTGTTTTTGTTGAATTTTGTACTATTTTTGTTGTTTTTGTGACACCATTTTGGGATTAAATTGTTGGAGTGGAGTTTTTGAGTAGGTTGTTGAGTTTGTTTTGTTGTTTTTTTGACACCATTTTGGGATTAAATTGTCTAAAATCCGTCTTCCCGTGGAGCGGTCCGGCTATGGTAGCCTTCTTAGGGAGTATGATAGTGACAATTTGTGACCCCAATGTCGATTTTGTATGCCCATGTTGTCAGGTGCATTAGCAATCCTGTCATGCAATTTTATTGTCTGTTTTAGTGCATTTTTAGTCATTTTTGTTGATTTTTTTTGTGCTGGCCTAAATTCGTCCCTGGGTGGGACGAATTCCACTGGAGAATTCGTCCCTGGGTGGGACGAGTTCTGATCAGAGCGCTCGTCCCAGTCAAGGACGAATTCCAACGCAATAGGCCTATTTAATGGCCAAAACTTGATTTTGGGCTCATTTGTGTCATTTTTTTCTTGCGATTTTGGAGCTCTGGGAGGAGGAGGTAATTCGCGAGGCGAAGCGCCGCTGGAATTCTCTCTCGCCATCATGAGTGCACAAACTGGTTCGAGCGGCGGAGCCGAGGCGAGACCTGTAAGTGACCCTAGGGTTTATTTTGCTTTAATTTAATGCATTGTTTTTGTGTTGACGCTTTTCAAAACTTTAAGATTTTTTTGTGATGTTTTTGTTTAACAGTTAAGGTTAGAAACCCTAGAACTGAAAATTTGATCTGTTATATTTATTTATTTTTTTTTTTTGTTTGCTTGCAGGTTGTTAGGAGCCGGTACCGTGTACCCGCTGCATTTACTAAGGCGCGGTTGGCATTGACCGATGATGACTGGGAATGGCTTGATGCCCTTGGGCTCAAGAAGGTGGCTCGACCGGAGCCCCGTGGTTTCGGATCAGGCCTATCCGACGGCCCTGATCAAGCTTTGGGATCCGCGGACTAATACTTTCCATCTCCCGACAGGGGAGATGACTGTGACTCTTGAGGACGTCTATCGGTTGCTTCGGATTCCGATAGATGGTCTGCCTATTAGGACATCTCCGTTTGATCAGCGGACTGCTATACTTACGAGATGTTTTGGGCATGGGGGGGAGCTGGGTGTAGCAGACCCAATGGAGACAGCCGAGGCGGATTGCCAGGCTGGCGGGATTTTGGTTAGCTGGTGGAAGGAGAGGGGGGTGTTAGGAGTGAGGCACGCATTCTTGATGGGCCTCATTTCTAACATTCTTCTCCCTGATTCGTCAGCGCGAGGTTCCCGTGGAACCTGCTGGATTTGGTGTGGCAGTTGGCAGAGTGCCCGATAGAGGCACCGTTGATTCCGAGATGGGGACAGACTTTGTTGGCACAACTTTACGGGGAGCTATACGGGGTCCGCTGTCGACAACAAAAGGGTGTCGCTGCGCTTTTTGTTGCAGTGGTGGGGTGGCAAAGACATAGTCGTTGAGAGGCCCACCGGGTTACCGTGGATGACTCGGGCGGCGATGGAGGATGAGGAGATTGGTTATGCAGCTTTGTGGCGACGGTCTATGGAGCAGGGGCAGAGTCGGCGATGGGCAGGTGCCGTTGAGCACTACATTGATGCCTTTTCTCGGCTCACTCCAGGGGAGGTGTTTTGGCGTCCCTATCGGGACCGTCCGCCTCGGCCCGAGGCCGGAGAGTGGCTCCGACGGGTACGGAGGGAGCGATGGTTGACCGGGCGGCACGGGACGGAGCATGAGTTCTTTCCGTACCGCCGGGTTACACGACAGCTTGGGGTGCGCCGTGGGTTGCCTGGTGAGCCCGTAGGCTATCGACGTCGGGGAGATGAGAGGGATCTGGAGCCACCGGTCATCGTGCCATTGGGCGAGGAGTCGGATGCGGTGATTGAGGTCCTGGATGTGGATGACGTCGGTACTACCACTGAGTATGACTCGTGGTGGGTATTGCGGCGCTGGAGAGGAGAGGGTCCACTAGGAGGCGCGGAGGCGGCAGTGGAGGATGCTGAGGTGGCAGGGGGTGATTGGGGGGCCGTTGGATGATGCAGACATGGTGGATGTGGGAGATGAGGATGTGGACTTGGGTGTTCCGGAGCAGCCGGACATGCAGGATGTGGAGGAGCAGTTGGAGCCTGAGCAGGCTATTGTCCCCGCGAGTCCTATGCGTCCGAAGATACAGAGGAGGTGGGGTCGGATGTAGGCGATGAGGTTGCGCGACTTGACAGAGCTGCTGCGGATGCGAGATCTAGAGAGGGATCTTCTACGGGCTCAGTTGGCAGAGCGGGATAGAGTTTTGGCGTAGCGCGATGATGCATTGTCTATCTATCATCGACGAGAGTGCGGAGTGGTGTCTCGTACCGGATAGACTTGGAGAGGGAGGTCATCCGCCTTGGCGGGCGGCTCCCCGAGCCTTCGATCGCAGATCTTCTCGACGGACGAGGGATAGTTTGATCGAGCAGCAGATCATCTCGTCGTAGGCGGTTAGGATGAGGGGGGTGGTAGTAGGCATGATGCGGGGGCTAGCAGAGAGCGCCCCATAGGGTCCCGTAGGACCCACACCACGGGGGTAGTTCCCGTCGCACCGATCCTACGTGATCATGGTGGTCGACGCCTTAGGTTGGGTTTTTGGATATGCTTGTGGGGTCTGAGGACCGGTTTTGTAGCCTACGGGCATCTTTTTGACGATATATATATATATATACCTATTTTATTTTTGGATTTGTACATGTGATGATGTGATTTTTGTTATGCATGTTTATTCATTTTGATGAATGCAGATGTTATGATGAATTCAAATGTTTTAGATGTCTATGTGATATGCAAATTGAAATGGATGAATGATATTTGTGGTGATTGCACTGTAGGCTGTTTAAGAAGCTCTTTATTTATCTGGTTTTTTTTTTTTTTGTATTTTCTGATGGTATCATAAGGATGATAAGTAGCGCAGATGGTTTTGGGATGAATGTAAGATTTTCTGAGATTCAGACAGTTTTATCTCACTATCCATGACTGTACTTTATCTTACAAGACTTTTGAACAAGGTATGAATCGGACCTATTTTTGACCGAGTTATTTAACATCCCTGTGTGTGCAATTGAGTTCATTTAGTGGTATTTGTTAGGATACCGCCATGCCAGATGGGCTTTCAACCGAACCTCGTACCGAGGATCACCTAATTAGCTCCACGAATTCCTTTGTTGTATGTACTAAGATTAATCTGCGTGTAATCCAGGATGCCATAAGCTAGCTCATCCACATGCAAACATTGATCTGTACGCAAGTTAATGTGACAGATATATCGTCATGCGGGAGGTTTACTTCGGTTACCGATAGGCTATCAACCAAATTGGTACCAAAGCTTGCCTTATGACCTATAGAATGCTGAGAGTTCCAGGGATTCAAGGTCAACTCCCTTCTTTTCTTCAATTGTATTGGGATACTTGCTCATTGTAGTGATAAGATCACTGTTTATTTTGATTTGTTTTTCTTTTGAGCAAGGGATTGGGGATATGGAGTGATGAAAATCACCGTTGTTTGTGCCTTTTGATGTGTGCACTATAGTTTGTCAAATTTGGAGTTTTGACATTTTGCAAATTTTTGTGTTTTGCAACCGTTGAGAACTTTAGGGATTCTTAGGGAATTGGGTAGGGAGGATGCTTGTCCTTTTGCCAACTCTCAAAGCATTCTAGGGGTCATTCGCACAGTGGGGATGAGCAAGATAACCGTTTCGCTTGTGGTGACCTAGATTATTTTGCAGTTTTCGTCTTTCGTTCACACAATTTGGGAATTTTAGTGTTTTGATTTGTGTTGGGATGTTACGTAACAAGGTGTATTTCAAGTATGACTCTACCTTCGTAAAATCTGCTCGACTTGGTACACTACATGGTTAAAGAGGAAAATGATGACCGAATCACCGAAACTCTTGGTACATTCCTGGACCACTGACTGTAGTGTGGTAAAAGTTATGCTTGGTGTTTTTGTTGTTTTTGATGAATTCGAGTATGCCTAGAATTGAGATGCAAATCTTTGTTGTTTTTGATGATTTTTGTTGTTTTGTTTTTGTTGAATTTCTTGATTTTTTTTTTTGACCAAACGATTGCGATAATCGTTTGAGCTTTTTGGGTTGACCAAGAGATTGCGATAATCCTTGGAGCTTTTTGTATTGACCAAGAGATTGCGATAATCCTTGGAGCTTTTTGATTGACCAAGAGATTGCGATAATCCTTGGAGCTTTTTGTATTGACCAAGAGATTGCGATAATCCTTGGAGCTTTTTGGTTGACCAAGAGATTGCGATAATCCTTGGAGCTTTTTGGTTGACCAAGAGATTGCGATAATCCTTGGAGCTTTTTGGATTGACCAAGAGATTGCGATAATCCTTGGAGCTTTTGGGTTGACCAAGAGATTGCGATAATCCTTGGAGCTTTTGGTTGACCAAGAGATTGCGATAATCCTTGGATTTTTGTTTTTTTTTTTTTTTTTTTTTGGTACATGGCTTTCTTAGATATGAAATGGTCGCAAATGACTGATATTCAAGGGTTCTGTTTCCTTGATACCGTCAAGAGAAGCTAGCTCGTACGTTCCCGGTCCTATTTTGCTATCAATGACATAAGGACCTAGCCAATTTGCCACGAATTTGTCTCTCATATGGGACGGCAAATTAGAGTTTTGTTGGTTTTCCTTCGTAACCGAATCACCAACCCGAAAGTCTCTTAGGTGAACTTTCATGTTGTAAGCTCTCTTAAGCCGCTCTTGATAGATACGTAAGTGCTCGAGAGCATTAACGCGTCTTTCGTCAAGCAACGTAAGTTGGTCTAACCGGGCCTGCCGTGCAAAGTGTCATCATCGATGAATTCTGGCATTGATATGCGGAGGGAAGGAATTTCCAACTCGAGAGGCATTACCGCTCTCCGAGCCATACACTAGTGAAAACGGAGTTGCCCTATGGGCGTCCGAATGCTAGTGCGATAAGCCCAAAGGGCAAGTGGGATTTGTATGTGCCAATCCTTATGACTGTCTCACGATGGTCTTTTTAAGGATGGCGACTAGCATTTTGTTTGACGCCTCCGCTTGCCCATTTGCTTGCGGATAATAGGGTGTTGAAAAGTCGTGCTGAATTTTGTACTTTGTGGTTAAAGCACGCACGTCTTTGTTCTTGAATGATGGCCCATTATCCGAGATTATTTTGGATGGAATACCAAAACGACATATGATGTAATGCAAATGAACTCCGCAATGCGGGGTCCCGTCATAGAGGTTAACGGAATTGCTTCCACCCATTTGGTAAAATATTCTGTGGTCGTTATGATAAACGTGTGACGGCTCGACGATGCAGGGGAGATCTTTCCGATTAGATCGAGGCCCCACCGCAAAATGGCCAAGCAGACTGGACTGTCTCGTAGGGCCCGGGAAGGTGCGTGCATTAAATTGGCATGATGTTGACATTTTACGCACCTCTTGACATACGCGCAGCAATCTCGCTCTAAAGATGGCCAATAATAGCCCATGCGAAGAATGCGCTTTGCAATGGCCATACCACCGAAGTGGCCGCCACATGTACCGTCATGCGCTTGGGTGACTGCCCAAGTGGACTCTTGCTGGTCCAAGCAACGAAGAAGAATTCCGTCGTAGTTGCGACGATACAAAATGTCTCCTATCAAGACATATTTTGCCGCTTTCTGTTTGAATGTTCGTTTTGCGGCTTGCGTCAATCCAAAGGGTAGATTACCTAACTTGAGGTAGTCTCTTATGGGTAAATACCATTTTCGTTGATCGGATACCTCGACAGTTTGAACAACCAATCCCTTTTGGAGTTCTTCCCTAACAAATGCTGATTGGGATAGAACTTGTAAGAATAGCGTTGTGTTGCTATTAATGGGAGTGGGGGAGAACAAAGACCCCCAGTTGGCATGTTTCAAATAGTCTCGGATTCGAAAGAACTTATCCGAAGATGGTTCGATCTGGATCATGTGGATTCCTGGCGTCAAGTCTGAGCTTGCGCGCTCCATCGCGGGTTGCGATAAGGTTTTGACCCGAATGGTTGTTATATCACCGGAAAGGTCTTGCGGGATTAGTGACCCTAAGGAGGCCATTGTGTCCGCAAAATGATTCGATGATCGAGGGAGTGCCTCGATGTCATACCACTCAAGTTTTGCCAGGAATTTATCCACGAGGGCTTTATAGGCTTTTAGGACTGGGCATTTGCATTGATATACCCCTTTGACTTGATTGACGATTAACAGCGAATCACCAAAGATGTTCAATCTTTTGATGTTCATGGCGATTGTTGTCTGAAGACCTAGGAGCAAGGCTTCATATTCTGCATTGTTGTTGGTGCAATGGAAGTTTAATTTAAATGACAGGGGCATTGGAGCGCCTCGCGGTGTGAAGAATACAATTCCCGTGCCACCACCTTGCTCGCATTTAGAACCATCAAAAAATAAGGTTATGTCGGCCCGAGACTCGTGCTCTTCGAATCTGGCGATTCTGAGACATGGAAGACCTCATCATCGGGTAGTTCTATGACTAGAGGCTGATCGTCTTCAAGAGGAGCCTCTGCTAGTTGATCGGCTATGACTTGTCCTTTTATAGATTTTTGCCCAATAAACTCAATGTCAAATTTCGTCAACAACATGATCCATTTCGTCGTGCGACTACTATGATAAGTACGACTCATCATGTATCGCAATGGATTCTCCTTAGACACAACATACGTAGTGTTGCTCAAGCATGTAGTGGCGTAGCCTTTTGGTAGCAAACACCACCGCAAGCGGAGTTTTTCAACGTATGCATAGTTAAGTTCGTAATCGACTGGGGTGCGGCTAAGATAGTAAGTAGCCTCGTTCTTTGTGAAGTTCATTCTTCCGGGCTAGCATTGCACCCTGCCACCTCGCAGGCCGAGATGTATAAGTAGAACGGCACACCTGGTCTAGGCGGTGCCAATACCGGCGGCGAAGCCAAGTATTGTTTGATTTCGTCAAAGGTCGATCGGCACTCGTCATCCCAATGAAATGTGACCCCCTTGTGCAATAATTTGTTCATTGGTCGGCATTTGTCGGATAATTGCGCTATGAAGCGTTTAATCGACGCGACCTTTCCTTGCGTACTTCCGAGCCGCTTGATAGTGGTTGGGGGAGCCATTTCAAGGATTGCCTTGACTTTGTTTGGGTCCACTTCGATGCCTCTCTTGGAGACTATAAAACCCAAGAGTTTTCCAGATGTGACGCCGAACACGCACTTCTTGGGATTCAGCTGACCTTATGCTCTATGAGGCGATCGAGAATCTTGCTTAAGTCACCGAGATGATCTGAGCGCAAGAGAGACTTGGCTAACAAATCATCCATGTAATCTTCCAAAGTTTTGTGCATGTAATCGTGGAAGATATAAGTCATAGCACGTTGGTATGTAGCGCCAGCATTTTTAAGGCCAAAAGGCATGACCTTATAACAAAATGTCCCCCAAGGCGTTGTGAATGCCGTTTTGAGTTGGTCTTCATGATTGATACGAATTTGATTGTATCCTGAGAAACCGTCCATTAGGGAGAGCATTTCGTGACCCGTCGTAGCGTCTACCAATGCGTCGATGCTTGGCAAGGGGAAATCATCCTTAGGACTCGCTTTGTTTAGGTCTCGAAAGTCGGTGCATATGCGAATCCTCCCGTCGGGCTTCTTGACGGGAACCATGTTGGACAACCATGGCGGATAATCCACGCAGATGACAAATTGTGCATCCAACAGCTTTTGCAATTCGTCTTTGACCATCAAGGCCACAGTTGGGTGCATCTTTCTTAGTTTTTGCTTTACAGTGCTTGATTTTCGGATCAAGCGTTAAGTTGTGCATGACTAGTCATGGGTCTAGTCCCGGCATATCTTTGTACGACCATGCAAAACTTCCTTCTTTTCTTTGAGAAGGGCAATATAATCGGCTTGCTCCTCGGGGGAAAGGCTTACCCCCACCTTGAGAATCCGTGGATTCATTGGATCCGTGCCGATGTCTCACGCGCCGTCTCTTCGACCGACATGTGGGATCCGTCCTCCAACCGATGTGGAGTTGGGATTAAATGGATATCATCACCGAGTTAAGATCTACGCTTTGGAACCTCGGGTCCCTCTTCGAGCTTGAAAATATCCTGAGTTGTCCTTGGGGTAAAATGAAGCATTTCACCGAAAGGCCAGGACTCGATGGTGACAATGGTGAATTGACGCGATCCCGACCAATGGCATCCATGTTTAGATGCAATGACCGTGATGGATCGGTCGGATTGCGGATGGGTGTGGTCAAATCAATGGAGATCATGTGGATGGAATGAATTTGGTCTCCGTAACCACGGGTGTGATGACTTGATTCTTTTAGATGTTCCCTATACTCCGGATCCTGGCTCTACGGGAACAGGCACGAATGGATCCTCTCTAGGTGCAAATTCATCTCTATGTGTGAAAAGGAAGGCGGGGTCTTCCCTCGGTATTGCTGTCCTGATGGGATCTCGAGGTGGACGATGCTCATCTTGAATTTGGAGCCATAGGCCTAACACTTGGTCCCACCTCACCGGGTCTACGTGCCATTCATGTCCTAACCATATACCCATTTGTCCCATTAGATCTTCATGAGTTAGAGCGCGGTGATGTCGTCGCGCATGTCTGAGATAGTCCATTTCAGTTTCGTCTTCTGAATCGCTTTCATAGATCCAAAATTGTTCATCCTCTTCAACATCCGTTGCTTGCGACATTGAGGACTCTTCCCTGCTCCAATGAATTAATCTCGGTCCCATTGCGGTTGTTCCACTCTTAGTGGAGGGACCCGATTCTTTTGAGACTGTGTTATTTCGTCTCGGAACCTCTAAGGGGAACAATTTCAAAAAAATGTCCGGAAGCCGTTGTTGTTCTCTTTGAGGATTGCTCTCAGAACTTTCACCTCTCTCTAGCAAAGGAGAGGGATTATTGTTGTTTCCAGGGGTGTTTGTAGACCATGGGAGATAATCCCCTAAGGTGTATTCTGTGTTTGGATTGGCGTACGGGTCTTGTGCCAATCCCCCTCTGTTGCCTATTTCTAGGCCTTGCATATTTTCAACCAAGATGTCTAATGGCAGGGGATGGTTGAACCCTACCCCTGACTTGTCATATGGCATCTGATATCTTAGTTGGCAAAGGATCCGCATCCCTTGCTCATATCCCGCCTAGCCCATACCCATGCCAATTGCATTGTTCGAGATATTTTAGGGCAAATTATGGGTTCGACAGATAATTGATGTTTTCGACAAAAGGCTCTTCATCTGTTTCCTTTTGTTCGCATGGTTCATAACCATGATCAAGGCCCCCATACACAAAATTCGTTTGGTTCGGTGGGTAGCCTAGAGGGACGATTGTTCCAATGGGAAGGCGAGGTCTTCCCATGTCTTGTACTGACTCCAGTGTGGGGGTTGCCACAACATTTTGCACTAAATATTCCCCCAGGCCCGTACTTGCCATCTCAACAATGATTGTTGATGATTGGGTAGGAGGAAACGGTAGTCCTTCCTGAGTCCATTCCATGTTTGGTGGTTCAGAATCTTGGTTTCCGTTGCGTTGGGCGCTTCCTCCGTTGATATCGCTGAAATCGTGGGCAACCCCTCTTCTAGAGGCTTAACCTCTTCCATGATTTTCTTTCCCTTGTCCTTTCGTTGGGCCACGATAGGTGGCGTTGATGATGAAGGAGTAGGTGATGAAGTCTCACCTGGTTGGGATTTTGCCTTGTTGGCCACCAATGGTGCCTCCGGTATCGGACCCTGTTTAGATGGATTTAATTGAAAATCCAAATGCGTTGATGGGAGGGTCGATTGAGGTATGAATTGTACCGCATTGCAATACTTGAAGGGCTCTAAGTCCATTGGGACTACATGTATTTGCCCTTCATAGGCATACTTCAAGCACAGGTGTGCGATCGAGGGGACACACTTCATGTCCCCGATCCAAGGCCGCCCTAGCAAGATATTATAAGCCATTTCGCCTTCCAAAGACATGGCACAAGTGTGGGTATTGACTTTTGTCCTACCCGTATAGGCGTAACAACCGTGCCGATCGTCGAGCAAATTGCATCGTTAAAAGCTCGCAAGTGTGTACGTGGAAGCGGTGATGTGAGAGGTCGGCAGCTTTAAATGTTTCAACGCTGCAATGGTTATAATGTTACTGGACGAGCCAGTATCTATCAACACTCTCTTGTACGGGATCCCGTTGACCCGCGCGATAACGTGCAGGGGTGGATCCGGCATGTCATTTGATATCGTTTTGACCTCGTTTTCTTTGAATGTGATGACAGGCTCCGTACATTGTTTCACATGTCCCACGAAGGCGTTGAAAGAATTTGCTTCGTGGGGTTGTACTTCAATGGCTTTTAAAATGTCCATAAGAGCTTCTCTATGGGGAGCCGATTGTTGAATAAGCTCGTAGATGGACAGCCTAGCCGACGTGGTCCGCAAACTCTGCGTGAGTTTGGTTCGTATCGTGACCTCATGTCTAGGCGGAGGTAACTGCATTGGGCGTTGTTGAGGCTGCGATGTCGATGGAACTTCCCTCGCAGCCTACCTCGGGGGCAACTCGTTGGGTATTTTCTCGTTCCTTGTTACAATGCTAATCATTCCCACAAATCCTTGCGCGGGAAGATCTTGTCGCACCTCGTTAATCTGGAGCGGTTTTGTCTCGTGCCTCGTGGGCGTGCAAGGGGTCCTTGAATACCCCCATTTTTTGGTTGTTTGGTGCGAAGGGGTTGTCCACGACCAATGTTCTGTTGTCGATCAAATCCCGGACTAGTTCTTTGAATTTCCAAAACCCATTTAGGTCATGTCCTCTCGCGCCTATGGAATCTGCAATACAATTCCTCCCTATACCCCCTAGGCTTGGGAATGTTAGGGTCAAAAATTTGGATTTCGGTGAGTAACTAAATTTGCCGCCGACAAGCGGTCAAATAAGGAGTCCCTAGACTCCGCATACGGGGTGAATTGTCGCCTAGGGCGACGCCGCCGATATCGCTCCCGTCTTCGTTATCTCTTTCGTAAGGTGGAGGCACCGCTCGGTAGTTAGCCTTTGAGGCTGCGTTTCTTGCACAGCGCGGGGACATTTATCGCAACTTGGTTGACTCGCAGCGTGTTGTGGTTGCGTTGTCCCATTTTAGTGGTTTTATTCCACTCTTTCTTCTTAGGCTTGGCAATTGCGCCTTCGCCTATCTTAATCTCTTCTATGACTCGGCTTGCGCCAAAGCTTCTTCTAAGCTGTCGTATTGTCGCAGAAACAATAGACCGGAGATTGATTTTAAGCAACTTTTTGCGAACATTTGCGTGAGGTCCGACATGGGAGGACGGTAGGGTAACTTAGAAAGCAAAGCTCTCCATCGGTTCCCGTACGCTGCCATTGTTTCCTCCTCAAATTGTTTAAGGCTAGCAAGATCACTAAGTGATGCCTTCTTCCTTGTGTTGAAGGCGAAACGTTCAAGAAACGCATCTACTAGCTGATCTAAGTCGCTTATGCCGTGTTTGGGCAGTTGTGTGAACCAATCCGAGGTAGGGCCTGCGAATGTGGTTATGAATGTTCTAAGCAATAATGCGTCATTATCTTGGATGCCGAAGCATTGGCTTAGAAATCGTGTAACGTGTTCCTGTGCGTCCTCTTCACCTTTAAAACTGCCAATTGAGGCAACTTGAAGTGTTCGGGGTAAAGAGGTGTAGGCACTGAGGGATGCACCGGATTATTGCGGAGTAGACGTAATGTGGGTTTTTGATGCCCAACAGCTTTTGTCTCCACAGACTCCAAACGCTCCAATAGCGCTTGGTATGCATCGGAAGATTTTATTTCTTCCTCTCTTGTTCGCTCTTGTTGCAAGTTACGGTAAACTGGAGGCCTATGGAGGGGTGGCCGAATGGCATCCTTCCTCCCTTGATGGGGAGTTTCAATATATTCCTCTTCTGGTTCATACTCCTCATAAAATTCTTGAGGAGTCTCTGGGCGAAACCTGTGACCCTGATCAAGCTCTTGCTGAAGGTACCCATCATTGTTTCGGGGAGTTGCCTCCCTCTCGAATCTATGGGGTCTTGGAGGCAGAGCTTGACGAGGTCGTGGAGACCAGTCCCGCACCAACGGATTACGCCTCTCATACTGTTCAGCTCTTTGGATGCGAGGGGTTGGCCCCCTCTTAGGTATTTCATAGCGTAACTCATCCGCTTCACGTTGCATGCGTTCTTTATCCAAGCGGTATTGATACTCTATCTCTTGTCGACTTTGTTTAAGCCGCATGATTTGGGCTTGACGGATGGTATATCCGGTGACAACGGGTCAATTTGATCTACCCTATTTTGTTCTGAAGGTTCAAATGTTCCTCCTATGGGTTTACCTCGGTTTTGATGCTCTAAAATCTCAAGGGGTCGCTTCCCTCTGTCGAGGTAGGCGGTATGTGCTCGAGGTTCTGGCCTCAAGGGGTGATCATGATATCCGGCTGGTGCAGAAGCATAAGGTTCCCGAGTTGTATGTTGTTGTCCTTGAGGAATGCGATGATCTTCCTCATATTCTTTCTCATAGGTGCGTAAGGGGCAGGTGGAGTTAGGTCGCCCTGTGTGAGGAACCCTACGCTCCGGATTTGGTCTCTCCGTTCGATGAGAGGTAAAGAAGGGATGCCATATCCACGTTGCCCCTCTAAATGGACGGTGTGCCCGTTTAGCGCTTCATTGCGCGGTGGCCACTCATGCCTAACTTCAAGAGGTGATTCTCTATTTATGTCAAGGTCTACATGTAAGGCATCTTCCCGAAAGGGGCTGTTTTGAATAGGCATACCCCACCGAGGATTCTCAATTGGATTCTTTTGTAGGTTTGACCTATAAGGCGGTATGACCAAATCCTCGAGGATCGAAGTGAAGGCGACTTGTGCCTGCTTTTTGTGTACCTTCCGGAGCTTCTACCCTTGATTGGGCTTGACTGCTGGTGTACACCATTGCGGTGCTTCTATGCTATCTAAATAAGTTTTTATCTCGTTTTTATGATTTTTTTTTTTTTTGTCTACACTAAGCATAATTAAACACACACATTCACAAAACCGTGATTATCTCTTTTAAGGATTCTTGGTGTGTCCTAAACTGGTTTAGTGCATTTTGATGTTTTGTTTTGTTTTTGTAGGTTTTGTAGAACGTTTAAATGCATCATGTAGGCTCTTATAACTCCAAAAAGGTCGCCCCTTCAATATACCAGCCAAGCCGATATACCAACCTCTCTATATACCCGCCCTTACGAGAGGGAGACTATAGGTACGTGAGAGCAGAAGGTACGTGGTACGTAGGCGGTACGGAAGGGGGATTGTCCTGTTAATGGCACCTACCATAGAAAACTTATCCTCGCGCGCATGGGAATCACCCCAGCTACGCTCGGTCCGTCTTCGTCAGGATTTACGCCTAACAACAGCTGACAATCGGGAAATGGATGCAAATCAAGCCAAGGTGGTGATGAAATCCACCAATGGTCTTGATCAAGGGCTGGGGTCTTACGACCAGCTCCTTGGTTTAAAATTGTTTCGTGATGTGTGTGGGATTCGTTTTATTCAACAAAATGAAACTAGCATACATGACTTTTCCTAATGCAATGCAGGATTAAATGAAAACAATTAAAGAAACAGAAACAGAAACAGAAAATTTAACAGAGATGATAAAAATCCCTACCTCTTCTCTGCCTGCTCCAGTTGCTTCTGAATTTCTGCTCTAAAATCACAGACAGGAATTCGTCCCTCTGGGAGACGAATTGCAGAACATAATTCGTCCCTCCCAGAGACGAATTTGAATTCGTCCTAGGGTCAGACGAATTGCAGAAAAGAATTCGTCCCTGTCAGAGACGAATAGCAGTCTGCAACAAAAAAATGTACCTGTCAAGCACAAACACAAAACTTTGATCAGTTTCTATGATTTTAAAAACCAGGGAACAGGTCCCACCGTGATCGCCACTGAAAGCACGAGATTCCGGGCAAAGGAAACACCAAGTGCGATTGCATTCAAAATCAAGTACGCTTAAGTCCTAGAAATGTAAATTGCATGAAATGGAAAAGAAACACATTGGAAGAGACACAATCAAATAGAGAAAACACAGCCCTTTCATTAATATCCCTTGATCTCTGTTACAATGACGTCTCCTCCCTTTTCAGGGGCTAGGAGCGCAAATAGAGTTTGATTACAATCACTGAATGATTCCTCTTTCCGCGTGCCCACGATTGCAATGGGCGGGCCAAGATGATGCCGCCGCCGATGTCGATGAGTTCTTCACCTCCGCTTCTCCCTACGAACAAAGAAACAACCAAGATGTCGTAGCATCCCGTAAATGAAAAGCGTTTGCTCTCTAAAACTAACGAAATATGCATGTAAATATTTGCCTCGAAACAAGAATTACAAGGGAGTCCAAATGGCTTCAAAACTTGACGAAGATAAGAAAAGTTACCCGTAAGGCCACCGCCACCGAGACAAGCCAATCTACCTTCAACCGGAATTCGTCCCCGGGCAGACGATTCCGACCGTCGTCCCCGGGTGGGACGAATTCTTCGTGTTGAAGAAACCGACCCGTCGCTGCTCCAATGTCGGATCCCGAGACCCGCAAAACGCCCGCAAATAGGGGGTTATGTAATTGGGGCCATTTTGGGACGACCCGCGATGGTCGGATTCTCCCAATTTGGCCTCCACCCTCGGGAATTTGACCTCGACACCGCAAGTCAGCGAAACGACAAAGCAACACAAAACATCCTAGAATCGACCAAAAGTTACAAAATTGCAGCTATGGATTAATCAAACCTAATAACACAAAATGCAATCTAAAAAATGATCTAAAATGCTCAAAAACTAAAAATAGGACTTGGGAGGTGCGGGGGTGCCCAAGTGGGCCTCCCACCGTTGGCACTTGATTTTGGAGCCAATCCACCAGGGATGGGCCCAAAACCTCTTAGGATTGGGGGTCGGCGAATTGGTTGGTTCAAGTGTCCATGCGTTGGATTTGGGTCAGGTTCGAGCTTCCAAAGGCCACCCAACAACCTCCCTTGCAAAAGAGATTGGTGGATGTGGGAAGGTGAACCAAAAGGGATGCAAGTGGGTCTTCAACTCGGCAGCGACTTCGTTGCTTGAAAACTCCTTCAACCCCGTATATTTTGGGTGAGAAAAGTCCCACCTTTTATAGACCCATGGGGTCTCTTTGGGAGGGAAGCACAAATGCCATGTGTTGGCCATAGGCGCCATGTGGCGCCTTGTCTTCCCATGAGGGAGGGGAGTCCTCCATTGACTTGAGCTTTGATAAATGCCTTTTGTAACAGTCTTCTAACGGCCCCTCTCTCCACCTACACACGCGTGCAAGGCAGGAGTCCTTAACCGACTGTTTCGGGCTGCCACTTGGCACCATTTGCCTTTTTGCCCGTTAAGCTTAGAATTCGTCCCACCCAGGGACGGATTCAGAATTCGTCCCGGGGTGGGACGGATTCTATTTTGAATTCGTCCCTGGGTGAGACGAATACCGGACAAAGTTTCCAAGTGTGCCAAATTGCTTCTTGACCTTACAAAATTGCTATGAAAGTGGTTAAGACCACCGTTTAACCTCTCGAGGGCTGCCCTGGGGGCTATGTTTGTCAAAGCGATCAGTGTTTGTAGTCACATAATCGGATTGGTGCTGTTTTGGTGTCTACAGGTTTTAGTGTCCCAAACCTGTACATCAAGCTATGTAAGATATTACAATATGTTGCAATATCCTTTCAAAATACTATCATCCACTTACTACTATGGTTAAACCTTATAATATCGCATATCGATAAAACATCATCCAAAACATGATAGATTAGTATACCACTTCCAAATTAAAAACTAAAAGAAAACGTAGCTACAACCCAATCATAACAAAAATAATAATCTAGAACAATTGGGGCTATTATGGAGTTCATAGTCAATGGATCTATTGATTATTTTTATTTTGGCATAGGTACTTCATCCTTCAGAATGGCAAGATCTGAGAATACATTTTTACACTTAAAGATCTTGAGGTGATATCTAGTTGTAACACATTCAGTATGATCATCATTTTTAGAAAATTGAGTGTCACTAATTGTTTTATATTTACATTTTAGAATACTATCTAAGGTGCTAATATTTTCTATTTAACTAATTGGATGGTCTTTGATAATCGTTTAGTTTTTATCAATGATCTGATTTGATTCTTACTTGATTCCTACTAGATAATTAGTGCAACTAGAGGATGAGGTTCTTCCTTATGAACTAGAACATTTGAAGGTTTAGGATAATTTACATGTTGGTACTTCTCCTCCATCAATGAGGAATCAAAGCATGATTGGATGATCAAGCATCTCTTCTTTAAGTGGCCATATTACTGACAATCATAATATCTTAAGGAGAAGTTTTTATATTCAATATTTTGGATCCATTCTCATTTACTTGAGGAGATAGTAATGGATTGAGACTAGGGAACTGAAACATCCATTCAAACAATTAATCTTGCTTTATTCACCAATGGTGTTACCAATTTTGATGAATATCTTATCTCCCTAAAAATCTATAGGAAGAGCATATGGATTCATCCTGAATATGAACCCATTAGCTTATTTTGTAAGGAGGGTGAAACCAGGAGTCGAAGGTCATATATAAAAACCTCTTTATCCAAGAAATAAATTGTATCTATAATGAAAGTCACCTATCTCTATTTGCTAAATCATAAAAGGAAATAAACAAATAAATTTTTGGGTCAGAGTTACTTGGAAAATACTGGACCACCAAAGTTTAATATATCCTTTAAGCTCCTCTAGGCCTAGTATTTTATGCCTGATTTTGTAGATAATTGTTTGGGCTTCACGATTATTCATATCCAACCCAAATTCATCCTCTAAAATCTTAATAGAGGGTATATGTTATAAAAAATATCCACCCGTAAACCTAAAGATCCTTGAGAGATATTTTTTATGATCAAATAAAATTTTCTCATAGACTAAAGAGCGACTATTATCCTCCTGAGTATAATAAGAAAGCTATGAACAAACCTATTTATGCAATGCTTAACTGCACCTTGGGTTTGCATCCCTTTCACTCCATTCTATCCTCATGTTCTCTTGAGTATAGCAGGTGAGCTTCAAACAACCCTCTTCCTGAAATGGTTGACTGCATCTAGGGTTTGCACCTCTTTCACTCCATTCCATCCTCATGTCCTCTTAAGTAAAAAAACCTCTTCCTGTAATGCTTAACTACACCTAAGGTTTGCATCCCTTTAACTTTATTCCTTTCTCATGTCCTCCTAAGTATAGTGAGTGAGCTATCAAAAACCCTCTTTGTGCAATACTTGACTGCACCTAGGGTTTGCAATCCTTTCGCTATGTTCCATTCTCATATCCTCCTTAGTACAATGAGCTATACATAAGAATAAATTATTAAAGACAACAAAAAAATAATTTCAATGTTATTAATCTTATCTAACACTATTATCCAAAAATATTTGTAATCATATAAATTTTAGAAAATAATATATTTTTCCTATATTTAAAATATTTTTTCCTCAAATCTTAATTTTATATTAAGTAAATATGAAATTACATTCTTCAAATGCCTCTTTGATATTTATTCAAAATTTCAATATTGGCCTAAAAGTCAGGTCATTTATACATCATAACTAACTATCTCTATCATGCTAAGTTCTATCTTTAGACACTTTTTTAGTTTATCAAAAAATCCTTTAAATCACTAAATTGTGAGTTTTTAAAAAAAGTTGTTTTATTTTTGCGTGCTTTAACTAGAGTCTATTAATCCTGCTAGATAGAGATTTGGACTAGTTGTAATGAATTGTTCTCATTGAATTTCTATACTAAGCATATACTTGTAACAATATGAAGTGCCTCTATTTAAAGTTCATTTGCTTCTCTATTCAGTTCTCTATAAATATGTCAAAAAGTAAAAGGTTCACTTTGATCCACAACTTCTTTTATTTAAGAGAATATGGGTTGTAGAATTATGTTTCCCATCATATACCCAATTGATTATCACTTGTGAGTCTTTGTAAATTAAAATTTTTTGTATTTCTTTTGATTATAATATCATTAAAATAATTATAAATATTATATTATTTTTTATATTATTAATTATATGAAATATTTTATGCATGTAATAATATTTTTGATTATATACATTTTAGGTGACAATAGAAGAGATATTAAAGTGGTATGAAATTCGAACATAGGAATATGCCACTAAAAATAAACAACTTGTATGGAAACAAAATCACATAAACCGGTTAGAAAGGAAAAGGACCAATTAGCCCCCACACACATGCGCTGACTCATGTTAATATGGGTGAGGAGTCCAACATAAGTGGGACCAAAAGCTTCCACCTTCCTTGACTTGATGTTAATAGAGGTAAGGAGTGCCACATAAGTGGGACCAAAAGCTTCCACCTTCATGGACTCGATGTTAATAGAGGTGAGGAGTCCCACATAAGCTAGACCAAAAGCTTCCACCTTTAAACCTATTACTCTATTAACAAACAATTAAAAATATAAAAATTATGTTAAAATAATTTAAAATAATTAAAATCAGCTTTTAAATATCATTGGGGAGGTCCTAACAATAATATTAAATTTGAAGTGTCGCGGTAGCAGTTGAAAATGGCTTGTCCAAAGCTCTTGGCCGTGTGACAACATTCTTGGGAGCTCCTAACAATAATATTAAATTTGAAGTGTCGCGGTGGCAGTTGAAAATGTATTCTCCTTGACATTAAATGTCCCCTTGACGCCCCTTCTCGGATGAACAAGTTCTTATCCCGTGTTTAGTTTAGTTTTTTTAGTTTAGTTTTTATTGGTTTGTTTTTGTCTTTTCTTAGCAATAAAAGATCATTTTTCTTGATTGAACTTAAATTTTTATAAATAAAAATTTAAAATCATTTTAATTTTTAATTTTTAAATAAAAATATAAAATCATACCAATTCAATATCCTATTCTTTCCACATTCATCCCTTCTTCAAGCTTGTATGGTGCCTTTGTCAAAGTTTTCTGTGTTTTTTTTTTAAATGGTTAATGAAGTTCTTTCCATGGGAACTTTTTTTTTTCATTCATATTATAGCCGATTGCATTAGGGAACACGGTGTTGAAGAGGATCTTAAATAATATTAAACATATCTACGGAAGCCAAAGTAATTTGTGTTTAAAAACCTCACTGCAGGACGTTTTACGGCAAAACGTTTACATAGCAACTGTAAATAAATGGCTGCTTGTCTGCTAGGAAAGCGAAAGCACGATCTGACAAAAACAAAAAAAAATGATACGCTGGTCGGCAAATTCGCAAACAACAATGGAATCCAAAGGGAAGTTGTCTCCAAATATCGGCAGCAAGCGTCTTCGAATGTCTGAATAAGCTTACGTGGGATAGGCCATTGACCGGGCAATCAAAACATGGAGCATTTGGTAGATCTCGGTCACCGTTTGGCCAAGTTTTTATGTTTTAGTTGTGATTTCAATCTGCACCGGTTAAAATTACGTCAAAAAGAATGCCAAATCCAAATTGATATGGTTTTAGAATTCAATTGTCAAATGTCACATAAGAAAAAACAATCTATTTTCCAAAGAAAATCACGGCTACTCGGAAGGTGCCGGCTGCTCCATGTGTAGGCATGTCGACCCTTGTCACACGAGGATTCAACAACCCAATTGCATGGGATCAACGGAACTGGTTAAACCCGTTGAAAGAGTCACAGGTAGTAGGTGCAGCTGGCATGGAATACATGATCCTCGTGTATTGAATTAACAAGTACAAACAATGAATTCAAACGCAATGAAAGGGGGATATCACGCCAATTGGTCATCATTAAAATTTTCAAAGCCTACACTGTGAAGAGGGCCACCGGCTTGTCATTGACATGAAAACGAAGTATTTGTATAAGTCTGCTACGTTTGTTATAAAAGGCATCCGTCTTAGGAAGTGGTTCACATAATTTTTGGTGCTAAACATCTGTAGCCTATTGTATACCAGATCTCAGAAAGCAAGAAAGAAAAATGGTGAATTTCTCTGAAGGTAAGATTGGGGGAACAAAAGTTCCAAGATGGTCATCCGTTTCCTCATGTTGTTTTCCCTGCCTATGATTACCAAAGAGAAGGGACGGATGGAGTGATAAAGTCCATAAAAGACGAGGAGAAAGCATGGATTCAACTTGAATTGCACAGGTGCGGAGCTCTTCTGTTAAGGGGATTCGGCATAAAGACATCAGCTGACTTCAATACGTTTGTGGAAGCTCTCGGCTGGGGAGAACAGCCATACAAAGGCTACGCTCTACGAAAAAACGTTTTGGGAAGAGTATGGTTCACAAATGAAGCTCCTCTCGATGAACACATCTTCTTCCATCATGAGATGGCCCTGGTAATAATATAATCTTGTTAGTATTTTAGCCGTCTGTGAGTCTAGCCGAACGACATAAAATTAAATTTGATTAAGATTTGCGTTTGTGATACGTATGTGCGTACAGAAGAAAGAATTTCCATCCAAAATATTATTCTTCTGCGAGGTTGCACCGCCAGAGGGTGGGGAGACGGCTATTGTGAGGAGCGACATAGTAGCTCGTCATATGGAAAATAAGTTCCCGACGCTTGTCGAACAACTTGATAGAGAAGGAATACTCACTTGAACTATCCTTCCAATGGAAGACAATCTCGGCTATCACCTTGGTAAAAGTTGGCAATCCCATTTACAAACCAGTGATCCCGAAGAAGCCCAGAGAAAGTAAGTATGGTCATTCATCAGTTATGTAGGTTATTCGTTGTTTTAAGGAATTGGTGATTAAGTAGATAAGCTTCGGTGATTGCTGGTCACAGGGTTGAAGAGGGAGGTGGTAAGTTGGTGTGGATGGCAGATGGGAGTGCAAACATTATAGCAGGGCCATTCCCTGCGACCAGAACATTCGAATCCCAGGGTTACGTTAGTAATGAGCCTCGGAAGGTGTGGTTCAACTACATCCCGGAGGCTAGGTATGGGAAATCGGGTAGTTACAACAGACTGGTGTGTGGGGATGGGTCGGACATTCCTCAGCTAATAATGGAGGAAAGCAGGAGAGTGATGGACGAGGAGGCCATGTCCTGCTGCTTGATAACTTACATGTAATGCATGCGCGGAGGCCTTCCTTACCTCCTCGTCGTGTCTTGGTCGCTCTCTGCAAGTGACCCGCACCACATTAAGTCATAACATGCTTTATTTTGATGTTCTTCTAAGAATTTCTTTTGTGAATTAATGTTAATGAATATTTGGATTTCCAAATTTTGGAATTGGTGAATATGGGAACCTAGGCCCGTTAGCTCGATGTAAATTTTTTTGGATTGGCTTGTCCCTATTTTATAATAATTTTGTAGTTTTGAATTTACATCCACGACATTACACTAAACGATAATGGACCTTTTCATCTTGAAACTATAAAATTCTTTATTATACATAAAGAACTTTATTCGCATAATAAAATTGTTTATTATACATTAGTATATATACTTAATGTGATATATAGAAATATTCCTATAAACTTTTCAAGGACATGGGAGAAAATAAATAAGAATTCTTCGTGAATTTAGTTGTAATGTATTGGAATGCTATTGTTATAAAACATTGTGGTTATTTGCTTGTTTAGATGGTAAATTCAATAGGTTATCTAAGGGATTATGGTTGGATTTTAATTTAAAATATTAAAAGAAATATAAAATATATATATTTTAAATAGCATTAATATGTGTAAATGTGTAAATGCAGTAGAGAGGATAAATAGTTTTTTTATTCCCTTTATGATTGTAAGTTTAAGTTACATTTTTTCATAGAATTTACTAAGAATATAGCTCTTTATTCTCCATCGTATAGGTAAGAAAAGAAATATTAGTTATATTCAATAAAAAAAAATTGTATTTTATTACTCATTACAAAATGATTCTAATTATTATTTCTTTTCTTTGGCAAAGGAAAGAAAAGCATTCAAAATCCATTGATTTCTTGTAGATGTTTCATTATATTATTAAAAATATCAATATATAGGAGGTTATATTGTAACATAATATACACTCTATAAAATTCTTCTTGAGAGTCATATTTTTTAATTATTTTTCTTCTTATCCTTTTAGCTTATCCTTGCATATGAACAACCTTCATATTTTATTGACTAAAAGAACTATTATATTTAAGGTGTCATGTGCTTGGGAGAATAAGATACATGGATAGTAGAGGAGATCAAATTAACAAAAAGACAACTAGATTAGAACTAACATATATTATTTTAAAAGTTTAATAAAAAAATAATGACATTAAAAGTTTTTTATTTTGTTCTATTGATTTTGCTTTTTTGAACCTATAAAATCATATTCTTCTAGTTTTTCTATTTTAATAGGAGTTTTACTATTGATAACAATAATTGTATGTGAATATTAGAAAAAAAATAGGAACAAGAAGAATATTTAATCAAACAAAGTAATAATTGGTATTTTGATCTTCATAGTGCTACTCATTGGATCTATGAATATGTACAAAAATACATTGATATATAGTATCACCAATATATCATATATCATAGTTTTATGTATATAAAATAGATGGTTTTTTTACCCCATTTTTAGTGGTTAGCATAAATTAGAAATTTAATTTAAAATAATTTCAAAAAATTATAAGGCTATCACCTTTCATCAATAATCATTTATTTATTATTTCTTGATAAAAATTATGTTTTATTCAAAATATATGTATAAATAACAACCCAAACCTAATTTGAATAATCTAAATATGCATAGGATGAAGAAGGTATATTGTTAAAAAAATAATTCCACTTTTATTTTAGGTTTTCACTTTATTCTATAGATGCTCTTGCATTAAAGTCATAACATGCTCTATTATGAATTCATCTAGGAGGGATCAAATACTAAGGAGAGATGACATATTGTATACACTCAAATATGTATTGTCATGAATATTTCTAAACCTTTATCAAAGTTTATTAGGATTTAATCTAAATCAAGAGAATAGGATCAACAAGTGGATTATGAAAATATTGCATTTTGATGTCACAAATATCATGAAATTGGGCACATGGAAATAGATTGTAAAGTGAAAATAGAGGAAGAGATGGAATTTTTTTGGCATGAGGGTAGCTTCAATTTGAAACAAGGAGACCATATCACAAGAGAATCTAGGTCAAATAGAGGATTTTCCACTTCTATGAAAGTGGCTAGAAAATCCCTCTACATCATTAAATGGTAAAGACCATTACAGTTCATTTAAATTAGTCATTAGAAGAAAAATACGATATGGGAGATGAGGAAGTACAATGCGTAAGTTCAAATATAGGAGCTAAAGGTATGAATGAAAAGGGAAAGATAAATTTTAATACAAAGAAATATGCGGAGACAAATTTTAAAGCAAATGATATGAAGGAGGTCAAGCTTAATCCAAGTAAATCACCTTTATTATCCTCAAGTAGCTTAAAATATTCTTCTTACAATAAAAATAAAATTAGTACAAAGTGTATTCCTTGCACTTTAGATTTTCAAGAGTAGTATAGTAAATAAAATCTTATGGAGGATATCCAAGGAAATTTAGTATTTTCAAGCCAACATAAAAAAGTGATGACTATGGAGGATCATCTATGCAATTTATAGTTTTCAATGCAATATAAAGAATAAAAATGATAATAAGGCTATTCCTTACAATTTCAACTCTTTAGGAAAACATAAATATTTAGAAGATAATTCTCATTTTGAACAATATGAAAAAATTGAAGATATTAATGAAGATGAGAGTGTTGGAGGGAATGGAAAAATGATAGTAAGGTTATAAAAGCAATAAATAAGAAAAAAAAACTGAAAAGGATATTGATATGGGAAGACAAATAAAAATGTCACAGGTGTTAGCAAGAAGTCGTGCTAAGCCCACTAATAAAAATAAAAGTATTGATGATGGAAAGGATATTAGAGGGTATGAATAAAATACATAAAAAGAGTTATTAAAGAATTGATATGGTGTTATAGCCCTTTGTTTATTTTAATACAAGACATAAAATTATGTAGTGAAAAATAAGAGGATTATTTCAAGAAGTCTTGGAAGACAGGTAATTATTTAGCAGTTTCTTCTATAGGAGATTTAGGTGGTGGTATTGTAATAATATAAGACAAATTAAAATGGGATGGACAAGTATTAGAATCAAAAATTAATTGGGTTGTTGGATTATTTTGTAGGAAAGAGGAAAGCATCAATGTTGGGGTTATAAATGTATATGCTCCAACTATAGTTACTCGTTTGTGAAATATGTTGGAAGGACCTTAGTATATATTTTTAAATACAAAGATGATTCATTATGATCTATGGATTCTTGTGGGTGATTTTAATATGGTTAGATCTCCTCTGGAAAATAAGGGTGACATTATAGGATGGTCTAAATTAATGCAATATTTTTATTCATATATCAATTCAAATTACATTTGGGATGTTAGTTACTCAAGCTTTCAATACACATGGGATAATAGATGCATTAAGAAAAATCATATAGCAAAAATACTGGATAGATTCTTGTTATCTAATTAATGGTTGAAAATAAAGTATACAATCTCTTCAGATATTTCATTGCAAAATGGATAATATCACAAACCCATTATTTTGACTTGTGAGTCACCTAACAATGGTCATCCAAAGCCATTTCACTTCCATTCTACATGGCTCCAAGACCTTGATTTTTTCCAGATGGTTATGTTATGGTTTGATGAATCAAAATTTGAAGGATCATGTATGTACGGGATTGTTCAAAAGTGAAAATATTTAAAAGAGAAAATGAAGATATGGAATGTCAAATACTTTAGTAATATTTTAAAAGAAATAAAACAAATTGAATCCAAGCTCAAAAGTTTGCAAGACATAGTAGAAATTAATGGAATGTACCGAGATTCTTATGTGACACAAAAATAATTAATTTATGATAATCATAATGCATTGAAAAATGAGGAGTCATATTGGTTCCAAAAATCTAGAGAGAAATGGATTAACGAAGGAGATATAAATACAATTTGTTTCATGTGACAAAAAAAATTATTTTATCTCTTCATCATATCAAAAAAATATTATAACTCCTGATGGAAGAAATATTGAGGATGAACAAGATAAAAGAAAGGAAGCAATAATGTATTTCAAAAACAATTTATCAGAATCTAGGCAAGATAAGCAATATTGAGGAATTTATGTCAACTACATGTATAAATAACAACCCAATACAAACACAAATAATCCAAATACACATAGGATGAAGAAGGTAAATAGGTCAAGCAATAATTCCACTTTCATTTTAGGCTTTTATTTTATTCTACAAATTAATGGATGTTTATTTTTCTTTTTTGAACCTCTAAAATCATGTTCATCTAGGTTTTCTATTCTAATAGGAGCTTGACTACTTATGACATCAACTTTATGTTAATATTTAAAAAAAATATGAGAAACAAGAAGAATATTTAACTAAATAAAGTAATAATTGCTAGTTTGTTCTAGATAGTGCTACTCAATATGTATGAAAATATATTATTATATTGTATCACCAATATATCGTATTTTCTAGTTTTATGTATATAAAATACATGATTTTGTTACCTCATTTATAGCGTTTATCATAAATTAGAAATTTTATTTAAAACAATTTCAAAAAATTATAAGGCTATCACCTTTCATCAATAATCACTTGTTGATTATTTCTTGATAAAACATATGTTTTATGCATATTGCATGTATAAATAACAACCCAATCCTAACTTGAATAATCTAAAAATGCATAGGATGAAGAAGGTAAATAGGTCAAGCAATAATATCGCTTTCATTTTAGGCTTTTATTTTGTTCTACATATTAGTGACTATTGATTTTGCTAGATTTATTTTTTTGAACCTCCAAAATCATGTTTTTCTAGGTTCTCTATTTTAAAAGGAATTTGACTATTGATGTGAATATTTAAAATTAAAAGTAGGAACAAAAGCAATAATTGCTATTTTGATCTTGATAGTACTACTCAACTCGACCTTTGAATATGTATGAAAATATATTATGATATTGTATCACCAATATATCATATTTCATAATTTTATATGTATAAAATAAATGTTTTTGTTATCTTATTTTTAGATTTTAGCATAAATTACATATTTAGTTTAAAATAATTTCAAAAAAATATAAGGCTATCACCTTTCATCAACAATCACTTGTTGATTATTTCTTGATATTTTATGCATATTGTATTTACAAATAATAAGCCAAACATAACTTGAATAATCTAAAAATGCATAGTATGAATAAGGTAAATAGGTCGAGCAATAATTCCACTCTCATTTTATGTTTTTATTTTGTTCTACAAATTTGTGAGTTATTGTGACCCTATATTCACTAGCAATTTTTAGAAGGAATTATTTCTATGATCAAGTGAGTGAGCAAAAATACAATGATCAATTAATCAACCAACGATTACAATGTAAATTCTATGATTAAATAAATAGACTAACTAACAGCATTAGGAAATAGCGCTAACTGCCCTCTAACAATAGATTAGGGAGTTGTGTGATGCTAACCACTAACCTAGGTAGAGAAGTCTAACAAAACCACTAACCTAGCATATTTAGAGATTAACCTAGGATAGAAGAATAAATATCTAGATAGTAAAAGATAAATGTAAATATTCTTTTACCTAGTGGATTAAATGGTAAGTATTCCAAGTTAATGGAATATTACTCTAACATCCCCCCTTATTACATTATTTGGGTAATACATACATATCCCTCTAATATAACAATATTTGGGAAAAGTATATAACTACCCCAATATAGTGAAGAAGATGTTGATCTGCTGGTTCTTTGCTCTGTCACAGTGCTCTGGCTACTCCTAAGAAAAAAGTGGGTCATTCCTCACTTTGTCTTCACGCCAATGAATGTCCTTATGGTAATCACATCATCCAACCGATTTGCATGGGTAACCAACCGCTGTAATCGCTAGGTGTAGTAGAATAGATCACTTCATACAAGGTTCATTCATTTACAATATGAATTTGCAAAATATAAGGTAGCTAAGGTGTCGATCGCTACCGAAAATGCACCCTTATAAGTTCCCCCCTTCTTGTTGCAAAACATTGTGTAATTAATTTCTGAAGGAAGTGTTACTAAGGTGTCGGTCAAAGCCGAAAATGCACCCTTATAAGTCATCTTCCCTATTTACAAAAATGAGTGAAGAAAAGAAATGGATTTCCCCCTCAATTGCAAAAAATATGCAACTCAAGAGTATTGTGAAGGATTTTACAAATTTTGCCTCCTAGACAATTTTACATCACAAAAAATCGCTCCTCTTGTTACAAGTACTTCAAACACCTAGAATTTGCTATTTATGAAGCCTAAAAGAGGTACAAGCACCCCTTATTGCAAGGTATTCAAACAAAAAAGTTATGCTATTTATGAAGCCTAAAATAAGAGTGAGAGAAAATGGTTCTTTTGCCGAAGGGACTCATGTGTTTTCCCTCTACAAAACTTTTTTAGCAATTTAGCACTCCTTGTGCTATCTTTGAACCAGAAACAAAATCAGTATGAGACACTTCACAAGAAATATGTCTTCTATGTTGTGCCTTTGACATTTTAGTTTTGCTTGTTTTGAAACCAACACTGAATGGTGTCTTGGTTGTCATTTTTACAATTTGTGCAAAACTATGCTTTCTAGGCAATTTGATCAAAAAAGGTCACCAATTTGTCCTTTCTTTATTGCAAGTACTTCAAGCATGATTGCTATTATGAAGTCTAAAAGAAAAGGTTTAATTGTTGAGGATTTGGAATTTTTTGATTGCCTTTACAAGTTTTATTTCCCTCTTATCAAAATCTATGTTTGAAGGAAGAAAGGAATTATCCCCCCTTAGTGCAAAGGATTGCAACTTTTAAGGTTCCTTATTTTCAAAAAACTTGTTCTTTCGTTTGATTACCCTAAAAGAGTACCAAAATATAATTCACTCAAACAGATATTTAATGGCACCTGCCTTAACTCCCTTCAAGAAGGATGAAAAGTTTGAGGAAATTAAGACAAACAAATAAGAGTGAATTAGGGGTTTTGTTGATTTAGGAGAGAATATCAATTAATTTTGGCTTTTAAATCTGTGCAAGGATTTACACAAATTTGTGAAATTTTGAGATTTGGATTTCTTGATTATATGACTTATAATTGCAAAAGAAATAATGCAATAATCAAACAAGGATGCCCACAAAATTCTTATCACCTAGGTGTCGGATGCAACCGAAAATGCACCTAATTTGCCAATAAAGGTGTCGAGTAAAATAAAAAATGCACCTTTGTAATTTTTGCAACAAAATGTGTGCTTTGTGTATTGCAAAAAATGATATTTTTATGTCTCCTACTTTGTTTTCCAATTTTGCAAAAGAAGTACAATGTTGTCTTCTCCCCTGAATTTTGCAAAATTAACAATTTTGAGCACTCCTCCCAAGACAAGTCGACACACGAATTAGTTTTTGATGGACCAAATGTTACAATTACTTCTCAAATTTTTGCAAAAAAGAATGTGCAATTTTATTTCTTATATCCCCCATTGGAGAAAACAAATGCACACTTTGCCTTTGAATTTTACAAAAAAAAATTGGTCTCCTTGTGTTACAATTTGGCAAAAAAGAATTCATGTTTGAACCTTTATTGCATGCTAAATTAACAAGTTTGAGAAGTGTTTAGGGTTTTCTTATTTGCAAAAAAAATGCTCTTCTATGTCTTATATCCCCTCGTGGAGAAAACAAAAGCTCTTCTTGATTTGTTTGCAAAAAAAAATTCTTAATTCTCTATTTTAATGCAAAAATTTAATAAATCTAATCATTATTTAATTAAAAATAAAATTTAATTTTGTGCAAAAAAACAATGTAATATTAAAAAAAATTGATTTTTAGACAAAATATATTAAATTATTAAAAAAAATTATTAAAAATTAAAAAAAAACTTTCAAAAAAAATAAAAAAAAATTTACCTTTAGTTTTTTTTTTCGTGCGGCGGGCTCCTTGTGGCAAAAATTTTTTTGCCCCGACGGGAGTCGAACTCGCGACCTCCCATCGGGCAGCACCTTAGCGCTGGCCCCTCCACCAGTTGGGCTAGCTGGCCCGACATGAAGGGAAGGGAAGGATCTTCCCTTTCCCTTCACTCCTCGCGTGGGTGGGGATAATTGTGGGATTTATCCCACATCGCCTGCGTGGGCAAAGTTTGGGGGTATAAAAGGGCTTTAGAGACCTTAGGTTAGTGACTACCTTCGGGCAATCACCCCGCCCCTTTTTGGTCATCGCCACATGGCACGGCCAGGTCGAGTCAGGAGGCACGTGGCATTCCACCACATGTCACCTACGTGTCAGGTCTGGTGACACATGGTTTTCTGCCATGTGTCACGTCAGTCTCATCCTGTTTGTCGTGTGCAGTGGCTATGCCACGTGTCCGGTCTAGTGGGGCTTGCCATTTTTGTCATGTCTAGTGGCCGTGCCATGTGTTCGGTACTGTCCAGTGGCAGTGCCATGTCAGCACCTCAAGTTTTGTGCCAAAGGTCACGTCAGCCTGCCATGTGTCCCTATCCAGTGGCGGGTCTGAGTCAGTGCCTCGAGATCTATGCCCAAGAACACGTGGGTCCCAGCTACGATTCATCCTCAGGATTTGTGCCCAAGATAGTCCACAGTTTGTAGGGTCTTTGGCCATTGGTCGCCAAGAATTGGAGGGCGCCCCTGCCCTCTCAGATCTCGATCGTCGGATCTGGCCACCGGTTGTCGAGGATCGGAGGGCGCGCTTGCCCTCTCAGATCCCGATCACCGGAGGTCTGACAAGGATGTTCCCTGTTAGTTGTGGTCTGATAGGGATGTTCCCTGTCAGTGGGGGTCAGACCCGAGGGTGCTCCTACCCTCGGGTTGGGTCCGGTCTCTACCTAGGAGGGTGTGCCTGCCCTCTCAATTGTGTGTTGGACCCTACAGGGGCAGCACTAGGGGTTGTCAATAATAAGAGGGCCTCCTACCTTCAAGATTTAGGCCCTGTGCTATGGGCTCTGGCCTACTGTCAGGCCCAACAGGTCTATAGGCCTGCTCTTGTGGCCGCCTGGGGACGTGGGCTTACGGGCCCTCTCTCGTGGTTGCCCGGTGATATGGGCCTGCAGGCCCTGCTGCTTGGGATCCACCTCGGGATCCATGTAGGTCCTAAGGGCTAGTAGGGCCCTTGAAGACCATGCCAGGTCCAGGTCGGGTGGAATGAGCGAAGCTCGTATTAGGCCACCCGACTGTGATGATACCAATGTGATCAAGTGAGTGAGCGAAAATACAATGATCAATTAATCAACCAACGATTACAATAGAAATTCTATGATTAAATAAATAGACTAACTAACAACATTAGGAAATAGCGCTAACTACCCTCTAACAATAGATTAGGGAGTTGCATGATGCTAACCACTAACCTAGGTAGAGAAGTCTAACCAAACCACTAACCTAGGATATTTAGAGATTAACCTAGGATAGAAGAATAAATATCTAGATAGTAAAAGATAAATGTAAATACTCTTTTACCTAGTGGAGTAAATGGTAAGTATCCCAAGTTAATGGAATATTAATCTAACAATTTCATCTTATGTTACCAAGTTGAGTGTGTCTTCCTCATATCACCCATATTTTAGTGCTCAAACAAAGATTGTTAATAAATGTTTGGGTACTTACCTTTATTGTTTTACTCAAGATAAGCAATATCACTAGGTTCTATGGATTTTATTAGTAGCATGGTGGTATAGTACATTTGAATACATTTTATATATAATTTAAAATAAGTAAAAATATAAAATTAATTTAAAAAATATATAAGGGTTTTAAGGGGGTTTCCTCTTCATTTCATATCATTTGGTGTCATAAAGGTATGAACCTTTGTGTGAGCTACATCATCCAAATATCTCATCCATTGAACCACGATTGCATTGACTTAAAAATATTAAATTAATAAAAATATATTAATGGTATTATTTTAAAACCCTTATCTTAAGAAAGCATAAAAGCATTAAGAATATACTTCACATAAGAGTGAATTATTATTTTTGAATAGATTGAAAATTTGGGGGTGCATCGAGGGCCACCCTCCCCATGAATTGAATTTAGGTCTTTTCTAGGAGAGATGAATGCCTTTTTCCATTGTGACGTCCGTGTCAGGACTATAACAAATATTTTTTTAATTAGGATAAAAGAGGTTTTAGGATCCACAAACTTTTACATAAATGAATTTAAGATAGTACATTATGCTACAATAGCCTTACAAAATATTATCATCCATTTACTACTACGGTTGAACCTTAGAATACCACATATCAACAAAACAACTTCCAAAACATGATAGATTAGTAGACCACTTACAAAATAAAAATTAAAAAAAATTGTTGCTACCATCCAATCATAAAAAATACAACAATTTAGAATCATTAGCGTTGTTATTAAGTTCAAAGTTGATGGGTATTTTGATTGTTTTTCTTCTATAGAATAGATTCTTCCTCTATAATAGCAAGATATGATAATGTATTTTTACACTTCAAGCTCCTAAGGTAATACCTACTTATAATACATTATGTATGATCTTCATTTTTAGAAAATTGGTTATCACTATTTGTTTCATAATTAGCTTCAATAATACTATCTATGGTGCTAATCATTTTCATCGAACTGATTGGATGGTCTTTAGTAACCATTTGACTTTTATCAATGATATGATTTTATTCTCATTTGATTCCTATCAAGAAATTGGTACAACTAGAGGATGAGATTCTTTCTTGTGAACTAGGATATTTTAAGGTTAAGGATCATTCACATGTTAGAACTTCTCCTCCTAAAATGAGGAATCAAAGCATGATTGAATGATCGATCATCTCTTATTTAAGTGGTCATATTGTTGATAACCATCGTATCTTGGGGATAAGTTTTCATATTCAATATTTGTATCCATTCCCAGTTGCTTTAGGAGATAGTAATGGATTAAGACCAAGCAATTGAAATGTCCATTCAAACAACAAATCTTGCTTTACTCATTAATTTTACAAGACAAATTTTCCTTTGTTTGGGCATTTATATACCAAAATGAACTAATGACGTTACCAATTTTGATGAATATATTCTCTCCCTAAAACTCCATAAGGAGAACATATAGATTCACCTAGACCGGGAAGCC
This sequence comes from Wollemia nobilis, assembly GCA_028583015.1. NCBI lineage: Eukaryota > Viridiplantae > Streptophyta > Pinopsida > Araucariales > Araucariaceae > Wollemia > Wollemia nobilis. The sequence continues at coordinate 3,550,562 of JAQPPZ010016612.1, forward strand.
ATTAACTTCTTCTTAAGGGGGTTGAACTAGGATTCGAAGGTCATATATAGACACCTCTTTATGAAAAAACTAACTGTATCTACAATATATTACTCTATCTATATCTGCTAAATCAGAAATGAAAAGAAAAAATAAATTTTAGGTAGCATAGTTCCTTGCTATTTACTAGATGACCAAATTTTAATGTATCCTTTGAGCTCCTCTAGGCTTGGTATTTTGCCCATACGTTTATAGATAACTATTTGGGCTTCATAATCAACCATATACAACCCAAATTCATCCTTGAAAATCCTAATAGAGTCTAGAGGTTCATCATAAAGCTCCACTTGTGCACCTAAATATCCTTGAGAAATATTTCTTCTAATCAAAAAGGATTTTTCACAAACTAAAGAGTGACTAATATCTCCTGAATATAGGGAGTGGGATGTGAACATCCCTCTTTTTGTAATGCTTGACTACACCTAGGGTTTGCACCCCTTTCAGTCTATTCCATCATCATTTCCTCCTAAGCATAACATGTCGGCTTTAAAAAACCCTCTTCCTACAATGCTTGAATCCACCTAAGTTTTGCATTCCTCTTACTCTATTTTATCCTCATGTCCTCTTGATTATAGCAAGTGGACTACAAACAACCCTCTTCTTGCAATGCTTGGCTACACCTTGGGTTTGCACCCCTTTCGCTCGGTTCCATCCTCATGTCCTCCTAAGTACTACGAGTAGGATAGGAACAATCCTCTTCATGTAACACTTGCTTACACCTAGGATTTGCACCCCTTTCACTCTTTTCCATCCTCATGTCCTCCTAAGTATAGTGAACCACACATAAGAGTGAATTACTAAAGACTAAAAAAATAATTTCAATGTTAATAATCTTATCTAACCATATTGTAGACACCAAAACAGCACCAATCCGATTATGTGACTACAAACACTGATCACATTGACACACATAGCCCCAAGGGCAGCCCCCAGAGGTCAAACAATGGTCCTAACCACTCTCACAATAGTTTTGAAAGGTCAAGAGTCAATTTGGCACCTTTAGGCACTTTACTCAATATCTGTTCCACCTAGGGACGAATTAAAACTGGGATTCACCCTACCCAGGGATGAATATCAGAATTCGCTCCAGGGTGGGGCGAATTGTAGGTTTGACGGGAAAAAAGTCAAATCTTGACAAATGGCAGCTCAGATCTGCCACCTAACGCTTCCTTCATCGCATGGGAGTGTGGGTGAGCATTTTCGAGTGTTATAGGTAGCTGCAAGGGCAGTCATGAAGTCCCTAATCAGGGAGGAGTCTCCCTCCCCCTAGGAAGGCATGATTGCCAAGTGGCGCCTCTACATGCCCAATGCAAGAGACCTCTAGGTCTATAAATTGGTGAGTTTCCTCACCCCAATACACAGAGAGAAGGAGCATTTTTTGAGCAATGAAGTGCTACCATTTTACTTCCCCATACGCCCTTAGTTGATTCGTGCCTTTCACATCCATGATCTCTTTTAGAGAGGAGGTCATTGGTTGACTATTGGAAGGACAAACCTTGAGCCCAAAACTTGACATTTGGCCACAATATCCCACCAAATTTTTTGACAATACCCCACAAGATGTTTTGGACCCATCCCAAGTGGATTGGTGCTGAAATCAGGCCTCAAACGGTGGGCGGCCTGCCCCATGGGTGCCCCCTCCCACACTACTACAGTCCTAATCGCCCCTCTTCAGAGTGATGGGAATTCTGTGGAATATTTTCTTTCTTTAATTTTTGCATTCAATTCTATGATGTTTATATAGGTTGTCATTTAAATTTTGTCTTGTTTTGAACAATTTCGATCATGTTTCTATCTTCGTTCACTTTCACTAACCTATAGGTAGCATCATCAAAATCACATTAACGAAGGCCAAATTGGGAAAATATTACCAGCTGGGTCTTCCCAAAATACCCCCAATTAGCTATCCCCAAGTTTGCAGGTCTTATGAAGCTTCCTAGGTAGGACATTTGGGACAGTACCTTTTCGACATTTTATTACAGGTAAATTCATCCCGCCCCAGAATGAATTCAAATCCATGAGGAATTTCCTGAATGTTATTTTTGTAGGGCCCTCCTGATGCCCCTGTCAAATTTTCAGAGCATTTGGATTCATTTTAGTCATAGTTTAATTCATTTTCTCATTCGCTTATCGTAGGCTTGGGGATTGCATGCTTTGTTTTATCCACAGGTGCTACTGACTATTTCTTGTTCCTTTGAATGCAGCTGAAAGCACGAGATTCTAGAATATTTGAAAAGAAAACTATTACGATGCATTCAAAATCCAAAATTAATGCTTAAGTCCTACAATGTGAAATGCATGAAATGAAAAGTGACGAATTGAACAGAGACAAAAGAAAGTATAGAAGACACAACCCTTTTTATTACATTCTCTTATTCTCGATTATAAAGATGTCTCCTCCCTTTTCAGGGGCTAGGAGCGTTAAATGAATTTTAGTTACAATCAGGACTTAGCATTCCTCCTTCCGCGTGCCCACATTTGAAATGGGTGGGCCAAAGTGTTGTCGTAGCTAGTGTTGATGAATCCTTGATCCTTGCTGCTCTTCCTGTGTTCAAAGACACAACAAGATTGTTAGTAGCACCTGTGACAAAATATGAAGCGTTTAACCTTAAAAACCAATGGAGGATGCATGCATAAGATTAACTAAAACAGTGGATAAAATGACTCTAAGTAACCTGCAATTTTGACAGAGACCAAAAAACATTACCAGAGGGCTACTACCATCAAAACAGTTGGGGAAACTCTACCGATTTGCGTTCCACTGTAATTCGTCCCTGAGTAAGATGAATTCTACTGTAATTCATCCTTTGGCAGGATGAATTTGCCTGCGACAAAGCGCCGAAGTGATGCTGCCCAAATGCCACTCCTCGGGATCCCCAACAGACCTGCAAACATAGGGGTTAGCTAATTGGGGGCATTTTGGGACGACCCAGATGGTCGGATTTTCCCAATTTGACCTCCTTCAATGGGAATTTGACGTTGTTACCTACAAGTTAGTGAAGACCACAAAACGACAAAACATGATAATATTTGATCACAGCCTTCTAAAATTGAAATTATGAACTATCTAAACAATATAACATGAAATGCAATATATAAAAGTAGCAAAAGAATAAATCAAAATGGAACTAAGAAATGCAGGGCGCCCGGGCGGGCCGCCCACCATTAGAACTTGATTTCGGCACCAATCCACTTGGGATGGGCCCAAAATCTTTTGTAATGGGTTGTCGGTGAATTGGTAGATCAATGTGGTCAAATGTCGGGTTTTGGGTCCGGATTCACACTTCCAAAATCCACCCACTAACCTCTCTTGTGAAAGAGATCAAGGATGTGGAAGAGGTGAATCAAAAGGTGTACAATGTGGTGTTCAATTTGGCAGCACTTCATTGCTTGAAAATGCCTCCAACTTGTCTTTTTTGGTGGGAAAGTCCATTTTATAGACCCAGGGGGTCTCTTTGGAGGGGCATGCAGGGGTGCCATGTGGCAACCATGCCTTCCCAAGAGGGAGGAGACTCCTACCTGACTTGGTATTCCATGACTGCCCTTGTGACAGTCCTCTAACGCCTACTCTGCCCACCTACATGCACATGCAAGGCAGGAGGCAATAATTGACTGTCCTCGGTTGCCACTTGGCACCATTCTTATTTTTGCCCGTTGAACCTGGAATTCGTCCCGACCCAGGACGAATTCAGAATTCATCCCTGGGAGAGACGGATCCCAATTTGAATTCGTCCCTGGGAGGGACGAATACTGAGCAAAAGTGCCTGAATGTGCCAAATTGCCTTCTGACCTTACAAAATTGCTACAAAAGTGGTTAGGACCATTGTTTAACCTCTGAGGGCTACCCTGGGGGTTGTGTGTGTCAAAGCGATCAGTGTTTGTAGTCACATAATCAGATTGGTGTTGTTTTGGTGTCTATAGATGCTCCTTTTTGGGATGCATGCACAGCACCAAGCAAAAATAGATAACCAAAGCACTAATGATTAGGGTTTCTTGGTAACCTAACCAACTTGTGATGCCCCAAGTATGGAAAGGGCATGCATTCTTGAATCCTTACTTCTGGCGAGCTAAGGAATTTGATTTCAAGTGTTAACCTGTTTTGGTGAGGTGTGACGTGAGCTTGGACATTGATCAGTCATGATTAGTCAAAGGGCGCAACCTTTTGTCCATAGGGGAACCTTGTGTTCATGCTTCGGGAATGCCAAGTGTTTGATAAATTTGTGAATATTTCTTGTTTGCTGCCCCAAGCAGGAGTGTAATTGTCTTTGTCAATGATTCTTTGAATGCATGTCATTTTCCTTAATTGTGTGTGTGTTTGTTGATTGGTGACTAAGTGTGACTACCCCCTCAAGCGACGAATCGATGAGGGAATGACCTTCATGAGAAAAGTGACGAGTTGCTTGACCCAAGATGACTTGTGCAAGGGTTCCTTTAGATGGTTTAGCATTAAGCATGTGCAATTTTTCCAACATTTAGACCTATTTTTGGTGGGTGGTAACCCTTTTTGTGACGCTTTTTGGAGCTGAAATTGGCGAAAATCCGTCTTCCCGTGGAGCGGTCCGGATATGGTAGCCTTCTTAGGGAGAGGATAGTGAAAATTTGTGACCCCAACGTCTATTTTTTATGCCCGGGATGTCAAGTGCAACAACACTCTCATCGGGCAAGTTTATTATCTGTTTTAGTGCATTTTTGTTCAATTTTTGATGTTTTTTGAAATTTTTGGCCTGAATTCGTCCCAGGGTAGGACGAATTCCATCTTAGAATTCGTCCCTGGGTAGGATGAGCGCTAACCAAAGCACTCATCCCAAGGAAAGATGAATTTAAGCTCAAAAGGCCTATTTAAAGGCCAAATCTAGGGTTTGGGCTCATTTGCGTTTGATTTTTCTTGCGATTTGGAGCTCTGGGCAGAAGGAGGTTAATTCTGCGAAGCGAAGCACTGCTGGATTTTCCCTGCCATCATGAGTGCACAAACCGGGTTGAGCATCGGAGCCGAAGTGAGACCAGTAAGTGCTCCCTAGAATTATTACTTTTATTTTAAAACTGCAAGTGTTTTGTTTAATTATTTTTGTGGTGATGTTTTTTCAAAATTTTAAAACTTAAACCCTAAAACTGGACTGAAGACAACTAAAAATTAGTGTACAAAACGTAACACAAAACCTAGGTAAAGAATTTTTATTGCTTTAACTAAACCCTAGGATAAACAGAATGTAAAACCCTAAGACGTAATGTTTGTTGTTTTTTGAATTTTTGTTCAGTTTTTTGCTGTACAGTTCTTTTTTTTTTAATGATTTTAATGTTTTTGAGTTATTTTCTTTTGTAGGTTGTTCGGAGCCGGTACCGTGTACCCACTGCTTTCACTGAAGTGTAGGGGAGGCTGACTGAGGATGACTGGGAGTGGCTTGTTGCCCTTGGGCTCAAGCAGGTGGCTCGACTAGAGCCTGTGGTCGCGGATCAGGCCTATTTGACGGCCCTGATCAATATCTGGGATCCACGGACCAACACTTTCCATCTCCCAATAGGGGAGATGACTGTTACCTTAGAGGATATCTATTGGCTTCTGCAGATTTCGATAGATGGACTACCAATCCGGACATCGTCGCGTGATCAACAGATAGTTGTACTGACGAGATGCTTCGGACATGGGGAGGAGCTTGTTGTGGATGATCCACTAGAGAGGGCAGAGGGCGACTGCCAGATTGGTGGGATTTTGGTCAGATGGTGGTTGGAGAGGGGGGTGTTGGGCGTGAGGAACGCATTCCTTATGGGCCTCATGTCCAACATGCTATTACCTGATTCATCAGGTGCGAGGTTCCCGTGGAACCTACTGGATTTGGTGTGGCAGTTGGTAGAGTGCCCGATAGAGGCACCGCTTATCCTGAGATGGGGACAGACATTGTTGGCATAGCTCTATGGGGAGCTATATGAGGTCTGTTGCCGGCAGTGAAAGGGGATCAGCTATAGCTATCTATTGTAGTGTTGGGGTTGGCAGCACATAGCAGTTGAGAGGCCAGTCAGGTTACCATGGATGACTTGGGCGGCGATGGAGGATAAGGAGATAGGGTATGCAGTTCTGTGGCGACGGTCTGGAGAGCAGGGACAGAGTCGACGGTGGGCAGGTGTCATAGGGCACTATCTCTCGGCTCACTCCCAGGGAAGTGGTTTGGCGCCCTTATCGGGACTGTCCAGCCTAGCTGGAGGCTGGAGAGTGGCTCCAACAGGTACATAGAGAATGGTGGCTGATTAGGTGGCACGGGACCGAGCATGTGTTCTTCTCGTATATCCAGGTTACACGATAGTTTGGGGTGCACCAGGGGTTTCCTGGTGAACCCGTGGTCTATCGGCGCCAGGGGGATGAGAGGACTCTAGATCGATCGGTCATCGTGCCACTAGGCAAGGATTCAGACGTGGTGATTGACGTCCCGGACGTGGATGACGTCGGGACTACCGCTGAGTATGACTTGTGGTGGGTACTGCGACGGTGGCAGGGAGAGGGGCCACTGGGAGGTACGGAGGCAGCATCGGTGGGCAAGGAGGGTGTTGAGGCACCAGGGGATGATTGGGGAGCTCCTTTGGAGGATACAGAGATGGTAGAGGTGGAGGGTGACGATGCGGATTTGGGAGCTCCGGATCAGCCGAAGATGCACGACATGGCGGAGCAATGGGAGCCAAGGCAGGCTGCTGTTCTAGAGAGTCCCATGTCTCAGGTGGATGCGAAGGATATGGAGTCCAGGGTAAGTGCTGAGAATGCGTGCTTAGTGGATCTATTGCAGAGGTGAGACCAGGAGCTAGGGGATGCACTACGGGAGAGGGATCTCCTATGGGCTCAGCTAGTAGAGCGGGATAGGGTTTTGGCATAGCGTGACGATGCAGTAGCTTACTACCATCGACGGGAGGCAGAGTGGTTTCGGAACTAGATATATTTGGATAGGGAGGTCATTTGCCTTGGTGGGTGACTACCAAAGCCGTCGGGAGGTGGATCTTCACGCCGAACGAGGGATAGTGGTACTGAGCAGTCAGCATCATCTCATCACAGGCGATTGGATGAGGGAGGAGGCAGTAGGCATGATGTGGGGGCTAGCAGTAGCCACCCTGAGGCATCCCATAGGACCCACACCACAGGGGGTAGTTCCTATCACACCGATCCTGCATGATCATGGTGGTCGACGCCTTAGGCTGGGTGGTTTTGTTGTATTGATTGCGGGGTCAGAGGACCAGTTTTGTAGCCTGTGGGCATTTTTTGACATAATATATATATATATATATATATATATCGAATTTATTTTGTTTATGCACATGTGATGATTTGATCTTATGCATGATGTTTGATGGATATGGTTATATGCATGTTAATTTATGTTGATGGAAGCATATGTTATGATGAATGCAAATATTTTTTGATTTATATGCAAAATGTAATGGATGAAATGAATTTGTGTTGGTTTGGTTAGGGCACCATAGACTGTTTAGGACTTTGTTATTTTGCTTTTAGGTGATTGCTGTGGTAAATGACTTTGTATGTATACATGTGGTTTTTCTTGTATTTTTTGATGGTATTGCAAGGATGAAAAGTAGCGCAGTTGGTTTAGAAATGTAGCTAAGGTTTTCTAAGACTCAGACGGTTTTAACTCACTAGCCACGACTGTAATTTATCTTACAAGACTTTTGAACAAGGTATGAATCGGACTTATTTTTGACCAAGTTATTTCACATCCCTGTGTGTGCAATTTAGTTCATTTATGTGGTATTTTTTAGGATACCGCCAGTGCCAGATGGGCTCTCAAACGAACCTTTACTGAGGATCACCTAATTAGATCCACTAACTCCTTTATTGTATTTAGTTAGATTAATCTACGGTGCTATCTAGGATACCATAAGCTAGCTCATCCACATGCAAACATTGATCTGTACACAAGTTAATGTGATAGATATATCGTCATGCGAGAAGTTTACCACCAGTGACCGATAGGCTATCAACCAAACCGATACTGAGGCTTGCCTCATGACCTATAGAAATGCTGAGAGTTCCAGGGGTTCAAGTTCGACTCCCTTATTTTCTTCAATTGTATTGGGATACTTGCTCTTTTGTAGTGATAAAAATCACTGTTTATTTTTGTTTTATTTGTTTTTCTTTTGAGCAAGGGATTTGGATTTGAGTGATAATAATCACTATTGTATGTGCTTTTTGATGTGTGCACTTTGGGGATGATGTCAAATTTTTGGAGTTTTGACGTTTGCAAATTTTTGATGTTTTGCAACTATTGAGAACTTGGGATTCTTGGGGAATTGGGTAGGGAAGATGCTTGTCCTTTTGCCAACTCTCAGCATTTTTTGGGTCATTCGCACAGGGGGATGAGCAAGATAACCGTTTCGCTTATGGTGACCTGGATTACTTTGCAGGTTTCATCTTTCATTCACACAACTTAGGAATTTTTATATGTTTTAAATTTGTGTTGGGATGCTATGTAACAAGGTGTGATCCAAGTAGAACTCTACCTTCGTAAAATCTGCCTGACTTGGTACAGTGTATGGCTAGAAAGCAAAATTACGACTGAAAGACGAAAACTCTTGATACATTATAAGACCACTGACTCTGGTGTGGTAAAAAGCAGTAAATGGTATATATATATATATTTTTTTGTTTTTTGGATTGCTTCTAAAATAGACAAATGTGGAAAAATATGGACTAGCAAAGAAATTACAGCCTATGGTGCCTTTGACCTGTACGACCACAAATATGTAGTGTATGGATGCGATGCTTAATGCAGCTATATATTTTTGTATTTTGATGGAACGATTGTTGTGAATATGAAGATGAGATGTAAGAAGAGCTTTTATTGATGAATTTGAGCATGCCTGGAAATGAGATGCAAATTTTTTTTTTTTGTTGTGGATGATTTTTGGATTTTGAATTTCTTTATTTTTGACCAAGTGATTATGGGAATCCTTGGAGCATTTTGGGGTTGACCAAGCGATTATATGAATCCTTGGAGCATTTTTGGGATTGACCAAATGATTATAGGAATCCTTGGAGCATTTTTAGGATTGACCAAGCGATTTAGGAATCCTTGGAGCATTTTTGGGATTGACCAAGTGATTTAGGAATCCTTGGAGCATTTTTGGGATTAACCAAGCGATTGCAAGAATACTTGGAGCATTTTGGGATTGACCAAGCGATTGCAAGAATCCTTGGAGAATTTTGGGATTGACCAAGTTATTGTAAGAATCCTTGGAGCATTTTGGGATTGACCAAGCGATTGCAAGAATCCTTGGAGCATTTTTGGGATGTGGCTCTCTTAGACATGGAATGGGCGCAAATGACTGATATTCAAGGGTTCTGTTTCCTTGATTTCGTCAAGAGAAGCTAGCCGGTATGTCTTGGGTCCTATTTTGCTATCAATGACATATGGACCTATCCAATTTGCCATGAATTTGTCCCTTAGGTGGGACAGAAAACTAGAGTTCTGTTGGTTTTCCTTCAAAACCAAATCACCAACCCGAAAGTCTCTCAAGTGAACTTTCATGTTGTAAGCTTTCTTAAGTCGCTCTTGATAGATATGTAAATGCTCGAGAGCATTAACGCATCGTTCGTCAAGAAACGTAATCTGGTCTAATCGGGCCTATCGTGCAGCATCATCATCGATGAACTCTTGCATTGATATGCATAGGGAAGGAATTTCCAACTCTAGAGGCATGACTGCCTCGGAGCCATACACAAGAAAAAATAGAGTTGCCCCAGTGGGCGTCCAAATTCTAGTGCGATAAGCCCACAAGGCAAGTGGGATTTGGATGTGCCAATACTTATGACTGTCTGTGACCATATTTTTAAGGATGGCAACTAGCATTTTATTTGATGCTTCTGCTTGCCCATTCGCCTGCGGATAATAGGGTGTCGAAAAACTATGTTGAATTTTGTACTTTGTGGTCAAAGCACGCACGTCTTTGTTCTTGAATGGTGTCCCATTATCCGAGACTATTTTGGATGGAATACCAAAACGACATATGATGTTATGCAAAATGAACTCCATAATGCGGGGTCCTATCGTAGAGGTAAGCGGAACTACTTCCACCCACTTGATAAAATACTCTGTGGCCATTATGATGAACGTGTGATGGCCTGACGACGTAGAGGAGATATTTCCAATTAGATCGAAGCCCCACTATGAAAACGGCCAAGCAGACTGGACTATCTGCAAGGCCTGGGAAGGTACATGCATCAAATTGGCATGGTCCTGACACTTCATGCACTTCCTGACATATGCGCAACAGTCTCGTCCTAAATATGGCCAATAATAGCCCATGCGAAGAATGCGCTTTGCGATGGCTATACCACTGAAGTGGCCACCACATGTACCATCGTGTGCTTGGGCGACTACCCAAGTGGACTCTTGCTGGTCCAAGCAATGAAGGAGGATTCCTTCATAGTTGCGATGATACAAAATGTCTCCTATCAAGACATACTTAGCCACTTTCTTCTTGAATGCTCATTTTGCGGCATGCGTCAATCCAAGCAGGAGATTACCTAACTTGAGATAGTCTCTAATGGGTAAATACCAGTCTTGTTGATCAGAAACCTTGATGGTATGAACAGCCAATCCCTCTTGAAGTTCACCCCTAGCAAACGCTGAGTGGGATAGAACTTGTAAGAATAGCGTTGTGTTGCTATTAATGAGAGTAGGGGAAAACAAGGACCCCCAGTTGGCATGTTTCAGATGATCGTGGATTCGAGAGAACTTATCCGAGTATGATTCAATATGGATCATGTGGATTCCTGGCGTCAAGTCAGAGCTTGCACGCTCCATCATGGATTGCGATAATGTTTTGACTTGAATGGTTGTCATATCATCTAAAAGGTCTTGCAGGATTAGTGACCCCAAGGAGGCCATTATGTCTGCAAAACGATTCGATGATCGAGGGAGTGCCTCGATGTCATACCAATCAAGTTTTTTTAGGAATTTGTCCACAAGGGCTTTATAAGCCTGCAGAACTCGAAATTTGCATTGGAATACCCCTTTGACTTGATTGACAATTAACAGCGAATCACCAAAGATGTTAAGTCTTTTGATGTTCATGGCGATTGATGTCTGAAGACCTATGAGAAAGGATTCATACTCTGCATTATTGTTGGTGCATGGGAAATTTAATTTAAATGACAGGGGAATTTGATGCAGGAGCATCCGGCGACAATAGGACAATCTGGCATCAACCGGATTTTCAAAAAAAAAAAAAAAAATTGCTTTATTTTCTAAGGCAAAAGTTGGGGAGGGGGTCGCGACATGTTGCGATTTCGTGACATGTCACAAAATCATGACCCCAAAAGCTGCAGTGTAACAAGGGGATTTTTCATCGTGATATCGTGACGTCGCGATATCGCGAAGTATTTGGGAAAACAGAGTGGAGCGGCTGTGTTGTCACGATATCGCGACAATTTTTTAGAGCGAGGCATTGGGGGGGAATCCTGTCGCGATATCATGACAGGTCGCGATATCGTGACTAGTGAAAATTTGCCACGTGGCATGGTCTTGAAGCAGTTAAAACATGCAAGCTTCGGCAAAGACAAGGCAGAGGGGGGGTCACAAAATTGTGACCCCGCGAAGCTTCAACAAGGCAAGCCGAGGGGGTCACGAAATCGTGACATGTCACGATTTTGCAACATGTCACGAAATCGTGGCCCCAAAAGGGTTTCAAAAGGGAAAGGCTTTTAGGTCGCGATATCACGACATGTCACGATTTCGCGACCTATCGTGATATCACGGCCAATAAGAAGACAGTACAAAATTTGTTAAGCGGACGGCCGGGCAAGGCCGAATTTGACACATGGACAGCCACGTGTATCATAACAGTTGTGAAGGGCACGTGTATCAAATTTAGTGCGACAAGGAGAAGGCATGGTCAAATTAACACGCGGTCAGCTACGTGTATCAAAACAAAGATGAAGGCCACGTATCTTAAAATGAAGATGACAGCCACGTGTATTAAACAGGAATAACCATCGCAGGGACGTATTCTGACAAAGTGACAGTTGCAGACCATAGACAGTATGGGATGAGACAGCAGTGCAGATCGGGCAGTTGCCCATTTATGGCAGTCAAATTTGAAATCTCGACCGGGGGGGGAATCAAATTTGAATTTTTGTTAGGCAGGGGCATTAATGGCCTAGAGGACCGGGACCTCGTTAAAAACTCAAAATTTTTGTAATAGTGGGGGGATGGTGGACTGGAAGAGGGGGAGTGTGCTGCATACCAGACAAGCTCTGGCCATTGTAAAGCCTGCGGGCTATTTTATTTAGAGGCATGTAAATATTTTTAACAGATTTGAATGAGAAATCTGAATTTGTGAAAGTGTTGATCTTTCGGTCTCCGTCAGTGGTATCAAAGCCAGTAGTTCCTGAGCGTGCAGCAAACCGCCGAAGGAGAGGCAGTTGTACCAGGACTTGTGGGAAGGCTCATGAGAGTTTGAGAAGATGCCTCCGAGAAGAAACCTCGTTGGTGGAGAGGCATGGCAACAGGAGATTTTCGGGCTTTGCAGTGGCAAGTTGAGGCCCTGCAAGAAGAACTGCGCAGAGGACATGAACCGAAAAGAGATGCAGATAGTGAGGATGAAGTGGATGAAGAAAATCAGTTTGAAGAAGAAGAAGAAGAAGAAGTTGTGGATCCAGCACAAGCCAGACTGTACAAGGCCATATCCCAGATCGGAAAGAGGTCGAAGATAGAAGTTTCCACATATTTCGAGAACTTGAATCCGAAAGAATTGATAGACTAGATAAATGACTTAGAAGAATATTTTGAATATGAAGAGGTTGAAGATCCCGAGCGGGTCAGGTTTGCTAAAACCAAATTAAAGGGTCATGCCAGCATATGGTGGAAGGGAGTACAGCTGGAACGGAATAGAAGAGGAAAGGAACGGATAACTAGATGGGAACGGATGGTAGAAAAATTAAAAAGACAATTCATTCTCGTAGATTATGAACTGGATCTGCTAAGAAAAATGTAGAGTTTGAGACAGATGAATAAAATTGTCCAAGAATATATGGAGGAATTTTATAAAATCTCCATCAGAACCGGCCATTTAGAAGCAAGCAAAGAAAATGTGGCCCGTTATATTAATGGGTTGAGACCCAGTGTCCAGGAAGAGTTGAGCTTAGTGCGGGTGAGCACCATTGAAGATGCTTACCAGTTTGCTCTGAAGGTTGAAGAAAAACTGAACAGAAGGTTTGAGAGCAAGCAAAGAGTAAAAGGACCTGGAGGAAAGAACGGTGGGAGAAAAGATGAAGGAAAAGAGGAGAAGAAAGAAGAGACTAGCAAGCAACGGAATCAAAAAGAAGATGAAGAACCCAAACCGCAAGTTCAGAACAATGGCTACCCAAGAGGAAGAGGTAGATCTGGATGCGGGTATGGAAGAGAAGTGTTTCGAGGAACATGTTTCCACTGTGGAGAAGAGGGACATTGGGCATATGAGTGCCCCCAGCACCCCAAGAGAGTAAACAAGAAATAAGTGGGTCCTACCAGAGTTGTTGTGGCGGTTGAAGATGCTGACTCAGAACATTCTGAAGAAGCTGAGAAAGGAGAAGCAATTATCGTGAGGGGGACCATGCTGGTGGAGGAAGACAAACTTGAACAGAGGAGAAGCCTGTTCTACACACGGTGCAAAAGTGCGAGCAAATTCTATAATGTTATTATAGACAATGGGAGTACAGACAACTTAGTTTTCGAGGAGATGGTTACTAAGTTGCAACTGGAGAGAAGGAGACACCCGCATCCATACCGGATTGCGTGGTTGCGGAAGGACCATAGAGCATGGGTCCGTGAATAGTGTCTAGTCACATTCCAAATTGGGAGATACCAGGATGAAGTCCTGTGTGATGTTTTCCCCATGGATGCTTGCCATTTTTTGTTAGGGAGGCCATGGTAGTTTGATCGGAGTGCAGTGCATGATGGTCATGCAAATACGTACTCCTTGATGAAAGATGGAGTGCGGCACAAGTTGAAGCCATTACAGATAGTGGATGAGAAGGTGTGCAGCAATGCCAGAATTTGTCTAGTAGAGGGCAAAAATTTTTTCCAGGAAACGGGATTTGAGCAGGTTGTAAAGGTTGAAGAGTGTTCAGAGATATTACAAAGGAAGCGGACCGAACAACATAGAAGTGAAGGTCACTTCTCCTTTTTACCTGGGGTGTCTGATGCAGGAGCATCCGGCGACAGCAGGACAATCTGGCATCAACCGGATTTAAAAAAAAAAAAAAATTGCTTTATTTTCTAAGGCAAAAGTTGGGGAGGGGGTCGCGAAATCGTGACCCCAAAAGCTGCAGTGTAGCAAGGGGAGTTTTCGTCGCGATATCGCGACGTCGCGATATCGCGAAGTCTTTGGGAAAACAGAGTGGAGCGGCTGTTTTGTCACGATATCACGACGTCGCGATATCGCGACGTCGTGATATCGTGATAGTTTTTTAGAGCGAGGCGTTGGGGGGAATCCTGTCGTGATATCACGATCGGTCGTGATATCGCGACCAGTGAAAAGTTGCCATGTGGCGTGGTCTTGAAGCAGTTAAAACATGCAAGCTTTGACAAAGACAAGGTAGAGGGGGGGTCACGAAATCGCAACCCCGTGGAGCTTCAGCAAGGCAAGGCGAGGGGGGTCACGAAATCGTGACATGTCGCGATTTCGTGACATGTCACGAAATCGCGCCCCCAAAGGGTTTTCGCTAGGGAAAGGATTTTTTGTCGCGATATCGCGACATGTAGTGATTTCATGACCTGTCACGATATCATGGACAATAAGAAGATAGTACAAAATTTGTTAAGCAGATGACCAGGTAAGGCCGAATTTGACACGTGGACAGCCACATGTATCATAACAGTTGTGAAGGGCACGTGTATCAAATTTAGTGCGATAAGGAGAAGGCATGGTCAAATTAACACGCGGTCAGCTATGTGTATCAAAACAAATATGAAGGCCACGTATCTTAAAATGAAGATGACAACCACGTGTATTAAAGAGGAATAACCATCGCAGGGACGTATTCTGACAAAGTGACAGTTGCAGACCATAGACAGTATGGGATGAGACAGCAGTGCAGTTCGGGCAGTTGCCCATTTATGGCAGTCAAATTTGAAATCTCGGCCGGGGGGGGGAATCAAATTTGAATTTTTGTTAGGCAGGGGCATTAATGGCCTAGAGGATCGGGACCTCGTTAAAAACTCAAAATTTTTGTAATAGTGGGGGGATGGTGGACTAGAAGAGGGGGAGTGTGCTGCATACCAGACAAGCTCTGGCCATTGTAAAGCCTACGGGCTATTTTATTTAGAGGCATGTAAATATTTTTAGCATATTTGAATGAGAAATTTGAATTTGTGAAAGTGTTGATCTTCCGGTCTTCGTCAGCATTGGAGCGCCCTGCGGTGTGAAGAATACTATTCCTGTGCCACCACCTTGCTCACATTTAGAACCATCAAAAAATAGGGTTATGTCAGCCTGTGACTCAGGCTCATCAGAATCTAGTGATTCTGAGACATGGAAGACCCCATCATCGGGTAGTTCTATGACTAGAGGCTGATCGTCTTTGAGAGGAGCCTCTGCTAGTTGATCAGCTATGACTTGTCCTTTGATAGATTTTTGTATTCTATGTCAAATTTTGTCAACAACATGATCCATTTCGCTGTGCGACTACTATGATAAGTACGACTCATCATGTATCACAATGGATTCTCCTTAGACACAACATACGTAGTGTTTCTCAGCATGTAGTGACGTAGATTTTTGGTAGCGAACACCACTGCCTAGCAGAGTTTCTCGACGTATGGATAGTTAAGTTCATAACTGACTAGGGTGCAGCTAAGATAATAAGTATCTTGTTCTTTGTGAAGTTCATTCTTCTGGGCCAGCATGGTGCCTAGTGCCACCTCAGTAGCTGAGATGTATAAGTAGAACAACACTCCTAGTCTAGGTGGTGCCAATACTGGCGGTGAAGCCAAGTATTGTTTGATGTCGTCAAAGGCTGACTAGCACTCGTCGTCCTAGTGAAATGCTACCACCTTGTGCAATAATTTGTTCATGGGTCGACACTTGTCAGATAACTGTGCTATGAAGCGTTTGATTGACGTGACCTTTCCCTGCAGACTTTTGAGCTGCTTAATGGTAGTTGGGGGAACCATTTCGAGGATTGCCTTGACTTTATTTGGGTCCACCTCGATACCTCATTTTGAGACTATGAAACCCAAGAGTTTTCAAGATGTGACGCCAAATATGCACTTCTTGGGATTCAGTCTGACTTTATGCTCCATGAGGCGATCGAGGATCTTGCTTAAGTCACCGAGATGATCTGGGCGCAAAAGAGACTTGGCCAACAAATCATCCATGTAATCTTCCAAAGTTTTATGCATGTAATCATGGAAGATGTACGTCATGGCACGTTGGTAGGTGGTGCCAACATTTTTAAGGCCAAAAGGCATGACCTTATAACAAAATGTCCCCAAAGGCGTTGTGAACGCCATTTTTAGTTGGTCCTCGGGATTGATACGAATCTGATTGTATCCCGAGAAACCATCCATGAGGGATAACATTTTGTGACTCGTTGTAGCGTCTACCAACGCGTCGATGCTTGGCAAGGGGAAATCATCCTTAGGACTCACTTTGTTTAGATCTCAAAAATCAGTGCATATGCGAATCCTCCCGTTGGGATTTTTGACGGGCACCATGTTGGACAGCCATGGTAGATAATCCACGCAGATGACAAACTGTGCATCCAACAGCTTTTGCAATTTGTCTTTGACCATCAAGTCCAATGTTGGGTGCATCTTATGTAGTTTTTGCTTAACTGTCTTGATTGTCGGATCAAGTGTCATATTATGCATGACAAACTGCGGATCTAGCCCCAACATGTCTCTGTATGACCATGCAAAAACCTCCTTCTTCTCTTTGAGAAGGGCAATGTAGTCGGCTTGCTCTTCAGGGGAAAGGCTTACACCCATCTTGAGAATCCATGGATTCATTGGATCTGTGTCGATGTCTACATCAGTCATCTCCTTGATCGACATGTGGGATCCATCCTCCAACTGATGTGGAGTCAGGATCAAATGGATATCATTAGCTGAGTTTAAATATGCATTGGGAACCTCAAGTTCCTCTTCAGCCTAAAAGATATCCTGAGTTGTCCCTTGGGCAAAATGAGGCATTTTACCAAAAAGCCAGTACTCTGATTGGGATGGAGGTCAATTGACGTGATCCCAGTCGATGGCATCTATGTCTAGATGCAATGACCGTGCTGGATCGGCCGGATTGCGGATGGGTGCGGTCAAATCAATGGAGATCATGTGGATGAAGTGAATTTGGTCTCCATTACCATGGGTGTGATGGCTCAAACATTCTGGATGTTCCCTATGTTCTAGATCTGTCTCTAGAGGGACAGGCATGAACAGATCGGCCCTATGTGCTGATAGGAAGACAGGGTCTTCCCTTGACACTGATGTCATTATAGGGTCTCGGGGTGGACAATGCTCGTCATAAATTTGGAGCCATGGATCCAACACTTGGTCCCACCCTGCTGGGTCTACGTACCACTCATTCCCTAGCAGTATGCCCATCTGTGCAAATAAGTCATTAATCCCCAAGGGATGCCATTGTTGCACTTGTTGCCTTTGTTGCATTTTTCACATGTGGTTGAGATAGGCCATCTCAGTCTCATCTTTTGAATCACTGTTGGAGATCCAAAAATGTTCATTTTCTTCAACAACTGCTTGCGACATTAAGGGCTCACCTTGTTCTAGCAAATTAATCTGGTCCCATTGTGGTTGTTCCACTCTTGGTGGAGGGACCTGATTCTCTTGACACAACACTGGCTCAACTAGAACCTCTAAAGGGAATAGTTTCAAAAATATCTCTTGCCAGTTATTCATGGGAATCTCCTGTGAGTGATCATTATTGGATTCGAAGGGAACATATGACACTGGTTCATGTTCTGCTTCATCCTCCAAAGATTCTTCTAGACATTGTTTATGCTCTCCTTGAAAGTTAGTGTCCGAACTTTCACCTCTCTCTAGCAAAGGAGAAGGATTATTGATGTTACCAAGGGTGGTTGTTGACCATGGGAGGTAATCTCCCAATGTATAAGTTGTGTTTGGGTTGGCATAAGGATCTGATGCCAATCCGCCCTTGTTGCCTATTCCTAGGCATTGCATGTTTTCCACCAAGATGTCTAAGGGCAGGGGGTGGTTGAACCCTACTCCCAACTTGTCATAAGGCATCTGGTATCTTGGTTGGAAAAGGACACGCGCTCCTTGCTCATACCTTCCTAGCCCATATCCATGCCAATTGCATTGGCCAAGATATCTCAGAGCAAAGTCCGGGTTAGACAGATAGTTGAAATTTTCTACAAAAGGCTCTTCATCCTTGTCCTTTTGCATGCATGGTTCAGCACCATGGTCAAGGCCCCCATACACAAAATTGGTCTGGTTTGGTGGGTAGCCTAAAGGAACAACTGTCTCGATGGGGAGGCGAGGTCTCCCCAGGTCTTGCACTGACTCTAGTGTGGGCGTTGCTACAACATTCTGCACTAGATACTCCCCCAAGCCCGTACTGGCCATTTCAATAGTGATTGTTGGTGATTGAGGGGGAGGAAACAGAAGCCCTTCTGGAGTCCATTCCATGTTGGGTAAACTGGGAGCCTTAGCTTCCATTGTGCTAGGTATCTCTTCTATTGAGATGGTTGATATTATTGGCAGAACCTCCTCCAGAGGTTGGGCCTCTTCTAGGATTTGTTTCCCTTTGTCCTTCTATTTAGCCATGATAGGTGGCGTTGATAGTGAAGGAGCGGATGATGAAGATGCACCTGGCTGGGGTTTTGATGGATTAGTCACCAGTGGTGCCCGTGACATCGGACCCTATCTAGATGGATTTAGCTAGAAATCCAAGTGCATCGATGGGAGGGTCGATTGCGGCATCAATTGCACCGCATTGCAATATTTGAAGGGTTCTAAGTCTGTCGGGACTACATGTACTTCTCCTTCAAATGCATACTTCAAACACTGGTGAGCTATCGAAGGGACACACTTCATGTCCCTGATCCATGGCCGCCCTAGCAATATGTTGTACACCATCTCACCTTCCAAAATATGGCACAATGTAGGTATCATCTTTTGTCCTACCTGAATGGGTAGAACAATTATGCCAACTATCGAGCATATCGCATCATTGAATGCTCGTAGTGTGTAAGTGGAAGCGGTGATATAAGAGGCTGGCAGCTTCAGATGTTTCAATGTTGTAGTAATGATGTTGCTAGACGAGCCAGTGTCTACCAACACCCTCTTATATGGGATCCCGTTGACCCGCACGATTATGTGCAGGGGGGGATCTGCCATGTCATTAGATAATGATTTAACTTCATCTTCTTGGAAGGTGATGATCGGCTCCGTACATCGTTTTACATGTCCCATGAAGTTATTAAAAGAATTTGCTTCGTGGGGTTGCAACTCGATGGCTTTCAAAATTTCCATGAGAGCTTCCCGATGGGGCGCTGATTACTATATAAGCTCATATATGGATAGCCTAGCCAACATGGTCCGCAAACTCTACGTGAGTTTGGTCCGTATCATGACCTCAGGTCTAGGTGGAGGTAACTACACAGGGTATTTTTGAGGTTGCGACGTTGTTGGAACTTCTCTTGTGGCTGTCGCGGGGGCAACCCCTGGGTATTTCTTGTTCCTGGTCACTATGCTTATCATTCCCACATACCCTTGCATGGGAAGATTTTGTCGCACCTCATTGACCTGAAGGGGTTTTTCCTGTACCTCATGGGCAGGCAAGGGATATTTGAAGACTCCCATCTATTGGTTATTTGGCGCTATGGGGTTGTCCATCGCCAATGTTTTATTATCAATCAAGTCTTGTATTAATCCCTTGAATTTCTAGCATGCGTTCAAGTCATGTCCTCTTTTCCTGTGGAACCTATAATATAAATCCTCTCTATATCCCTTAGGCTTGGGAGTGTTAGGATCTATGGTTTGGATTTCTGGAAGGGTGATTAAATTTTCCACTGACAAGTGGACAAATAGGGAGTCCCTAGACTCCGTATAAGTGGTGAATTGTCGCCTAGGGCGATGCTGCTGATTTTGATCCTGTTTTTGATTTTCTCTTTCATAATTATTAGGAGGTACTGCCTGATAATTAGCCTTTTGGGGCTGTGTTTCTTGTGCAGGCTTAGGAACATTTATCGCAACTTGATTAACTACAGCGGGTTTTGGTTGCGTAGTCCCTGTCTTAGTGTTTTTGTTCCACTCTTTCTTTTTAGGTTTGGCGATCTCGCCATCCTGTATTTTAATCTCTTCGATAACTCTGGCTTGCACCAGAGCCTCTTCCAAGGTGGTGTATTGCTACAACTGCAATAGCCCAAAGATTGATCTCAGACAACTTCATGAAAACATTTGTGTGAGGTCGAACATAGGGGGAAGGTAGGGTAGCTTAGAAAGCAGAGCCCTCCATCGATTCCCGTAAGCCGCCATTGTCAATTCCTCATATTGCCTAAGGCTAGCCAGGTCACTCAGTGATGCCTTCTTCTTGGTGTTGAAGGTGAAGCGTTTAAGGAATGCATCCACTAATTGATCCAAATTATTTATGTTGTGCTTCGACAACTGTGTGAACCAATCCGAGGTAGGGCCTATGAATGTGGTTATGAATGTCCTTAGAAACAACGCATCATTATCCTGAATGCCAAAGCATTGGCTCAGGAATCTTGTCACATGCTCTTGAGCATCTTCTTCACTCTTAAATATAGCCAATTGAGGAAACTTGAAATGTTCGGGGTAAGAAGGTGTGAGCACTGATGGATGCACTGGATGACTGTGGAGTTGACGTAACGTGGGCTTTTGGTGCCCATAAGCTTTAGTTTCCATAGACTCCAAACGCTCTAACAGCGCCTTGTATGCATCGGAATATTTAATCTCTTCCTCTCTTTTTTTCTCCCATTGTGAGTTGTGGGAGACTGGAGGCCTATGGGGGGGTGGCCGAATGGCAGCCCTCCCACCTTGATAGGGCATTTTGACCCGTTCTACTTTTGGTTCATACTCCTCATAAACTTCTTGAGGAGTCTTTGGGCGAGACCTATGACCCTAAGTGAGTCCCCGTTGAGGGTACCCATCGTTGTTTCGAGGAGTGGCCTCCCTCTCAGGTCTATGGGGTCTCGAAGGCAAAGCTTGACAAGGTTGCGGGGACCTATCTTGCACCAAGGGATTATGCCTCTCATATTGTTCTACTTTTTGGGTGTGAGGGGTTGGCACCCTCTCAGGTAGTTTATAAAGCAGCTCGTCCACTTCGTGCTACATGCGCTCTTTGTTAAGGCGGTATAAGTGCTCTAACTGCTGATGACCTTGCTCAAGCCACGTGATCTAGGCTTGGCGGATGGCATGTCTGGTGACTGCCAGGTCAATTTGGTCTGCCATCTTGGGTTTAGGAGGCTTGAATTTTTTCCTATGTATTTGCCTTGGTCTTGATGATCCAAGATTTCAATGGGTCGCTTCCCTCTGTCGAGGTTGGTGGCATTTACCTGAAGCTCTAGCCTCGATGTGTGACCATGGTATCTAGCAGGTGTGAAAGCGCAAGGCTCCCGCGCTGTATATTGCTCTCAAGGAATTTGATGGTCTTCCTCATACTCCCTTTCATGGATGTGAAAGGGGCGGGCGAAGTTAGCTCACCCTGTGTGGAGAGCCTTGCGCTTCAGTTCTAACAATGATGGGAGGCAAATGAGACATGCCATAGTCACGTTGTCTCTCCTCATGGACACTGTGCCTCTCTAGCGCTTCGTTGTGCGGTGGCCACTCATATCTAACCTCTAAAGATATTTTTCTATTTACGTTGCGTGCCACATGTAAAGCTTCTTCCCGAAAGGGGCTATGCTGAATGGGCATGTCCCCCAGAGGGGTATCCCTATATTTCCACCTTGACATGGAATGATGTGGACTCTCTTGCGGTCCAGACCGCCAAGGCGGTATGGCCAAGTCCTCAGGACTAAAGCGAAGGCGACTTGTGCCCTCTCTTTGTACACTTTCCGTAGCTTCTGCCCTTGATTGGGCTTGGCTACGGGTGTGCACCATTAGTAGTGATCTTCTACCAGCTAAGCATATTTTATCTCTTTTATGATTTTATGATTTTTTTTGTTACACTAAGCAGAAATGAACACACACATACACAAATGATGATTATCTCTTTTAAAGATTAATGGTGTGTCCTAGACTGGTTTTAGTGCATTTTGATGATTTTGTTTTGTTTTTGAAAGTTTTGAAGAATGTTTAAATGTGTAATTAAGGCTCATATAACTCCCATAAATGGTCGCCCCTTCAATATACCATTGCCCGACCGATATACCAACCTCTCTATATACCCGCCCTTACGAGAGGGAAACTATAGGTACGTGAGAGCAGATGGTACGTGGTACATAGGCGGTACGGAAGGGGGATTGTCCTGTTAATGACACCTACCATAGAAGACTTATCCTCGTGTGCTAGGAATCACCCCAGTGACACTCGGTCAGCTTTCGTCAGGATTTATGCCTAACAACAGTGACAATCGGGGTAAATGGATGCAAAAATTAAGCCAAGGTGGTGATGAACCCACCGTTGGTCTTGATCAAGGGCTGGGGTCTTATGACCAGCTCCTTGGTTTAAAAATGTTGCGTGAAGTGTGTGTGATTATTTTTATTAAAAAAAATGAAACAGGCAGAAGCAACTACTTTCCTTAAGAAGGCAAAATTGACAAAAATAGAAACAAAAAAAGCAAAAAATAACAGGAACAAATTTAGGATCCTTACCTTTCTCTGCCTGAACTTGTTGTTTCTGATCCTTGGCCCTGAAAATGCATAGACAGATATTCGTCCCTCTATGAGACGAATTACAGAACAAAATTTGTCCCTGTCTAAGATTTAGAATTTGTCTCAGAGTCAGACGAATTACAGTCAGGTATTCGCCACAGGCAAAGACGAATAACAGTTAGAGCTCGAACAATGGTACCTATGAGCACAAAAACATAATTTTTGATTAGTTTATCGATCTTAAAAAACCATGGGACAGATTCCCATCGTGATTGCCACTGAAAGCACGATATTTTGAAATATTTGAAAAGAAAACTATTGCGATGCATTCAAAATCCAAAATTAATGCTTAAGTCCTACAATGTGAAATGCATGAAATGAAAAGTGATGAATTGAACAGAGACAAAAGAAAGTATAGAAGACACAACCATTTTTATTTCATTCTCTTATTCTCGGTTACAAAGACGTCTCCTCCCTTTTCAGGGGCTAGGAGCGTTAAATGAATTTTAGTTACAATCAGGACTTAGCATTCCTCCTTCCGCATGCCCACATTTGAAATGGGCGGGCCAAAGTGTTTCTGCCGCTAGTGTTGATGAATCCTTGATCCTTGCTTCTCTTCCTACATTCAAAGACACAAAAATATTGTTAGTAGCACCTGTGACAAAAGATGAAGCATTTAACCTTAAAAACCAATGGAGGATGCATGCATAAGATTAACTAAAACAGTGGATAAAATGACTCTAAGTAACCTGCAATTTTGACAGAGATAAGAAAACATTACCAGAGGGCTACTACCATAAAAACAGTCGAGGAAACTCCACCGATTTGTATTCCACTATAATTCGTCCCTGAGCAGGATGAATTCTACTGTAATTCGTCCCTGGGCAGGACGAATTCGCCTATGACAAAGCGTCGAAGTGATGCTGCCAAAATGTCACTCCTCGGGATCTCCAACAGACCTACAAACATAAGGGTTAACTAATTGGGGGCATTTTGGGATGACCCAGATGGTCAGATTTTCCCAATTTGACCTCCTTCAGCAGGAATTTGACGTTGTTACCTGCAAGTTAGTGAAGACCACAAAACGACAAAACATGATAATATTTGATCACAACATTCTAAAATCGAAATTATGAACTATCTAAATAGTATAACATGGAATGCAATATGAACAAGTAGCAAAAGAATAAATCAAAATGGAACTAAGAAATGCGGGGTGCCCGGGCGGGCCGCCCACCTTTAGAACTTGATTTCGGCACCAATCCACTTGGGATGGGCCCAAAATATTTTGTAATGGGTTGTCGGCGAATTGGTAGATCAATGTGGTCAAATGTCAGGTTTCGGGTCTAGATTTACACTTCCAAAAGCCACACACTAACCTCTCTTGCGAAAGAGATCAAGGATGTAGAAGAGGTGAATCAAAAGGTGTACAATGTGGTGTTCAATTTGGCAGCACTTCGTTGCTTGAAAATGCCTCCAACTTGTCTTTTTTGGGTGGGAAAGTCCACCATTTTATAGACCCAGGGGGTCTCTTTGGAGGGGCATGTAGGGGTGCCATGTGGTGGCCATGCCTTCCCAAGAGGGAGGAGACTCCTCCCTGACTTGGGCTTCCATGACTGCCCTTGTGATAGTCCTCTAATGCCTACTCTGCCCACCTACACGCACATGCAAGGTAGGAGGCAATAATTGACTGTCCTCGGCTACCACTTGGCGCCATTCTTCTTTTTGCCCGTTGAACCTGGAATTCATCCCGACCCAGGATGAATTCAAAATTCGTCCCTGGGAGAGACGGATCCCAATTTGAATTCGTCCCTGGGAGGGACGAATACTGAGCAAAAGTGCCTGAATGTGCCAAATTACCTTTTGACCTTACAAAATTGCTACAAAAGTGGTTAGGACCACTTTTTAACCTCTGAGGGATGCCCTAGGGGCTATGTGTGTCAAAGCGATCAGTGTTTGTAGTCACATAATCGGATTGGTGCTGTTTTGGTGTCTACAACAGGGTCTAGACATTGGAGGAGCAGTGAGGAACCGACACTCGTATACACAAGCGGTGGCAACATTTTGGTCCACCCATCTTACATGTGGGCACGCGGAAGAAGGATGGCTATCCATGGATGTAACCAAGAGACATATTTAACGCTCCTCGCCCCTGAAAAGGGAGGAGGCGAATTGTAACCGAGTTCTGAAACATATTAATAAAAAAAAGGGCTGTCTTGTTTCATGGCTTGGGTTTCAGTATTTGTTCATGCTTTCCCCCTTTTCATGCATTTTTAATTCCTAGGGCGTTAAGTTTAGTTTCGTTTTTGCATCGTATCTTGGAGTTTTTTTCCTTTTTGTTTCCGTATCCTCGTGCTTTCAGTGGCGATCATGGTGGGACCTTGTCCTCTATTTTTTTAGATCAGAAATCTGATCCAAACTTGGTTTTTTTGCTTGTAGGTATCTAGTTTTCATACGCTGATTGTTGTTCGTTCCATAAAGAGGTGGATACAGAGATGTAATTCATCTTACCCAAGGACGAATGGGAATTCGCCCCACCCTGTGATGAATACAGTCCTATTATTCATTTCTCACCAGGATGAATAGCTCTCTATGCAGTTTCAGGGCAGAGACTCAGAACCGACAGATTTGGGTAGAGAAGAGGTAGGGATTCTGAACTTTTCTTGTCATTTTCTATTTTTAGTTTTTTTGTTTTTAGGTTACTTGTTTGCTTAGGGAAAGTAGTTTTCCTTTACTGCTTGCTTGTTTCCTTTTTGCAAAATAAAAAGAACCCCACACACCACGTGGCAAATTAAACACCAAGGAGCTGGTCGTAAAACCCGAACCC
The DNA here is from genome assembly GCA_028583015.1 of Wollemia nobilis. Classification (NCBI taxonomy): domain Eukaryota; kingdom Viridiplantae; phylum Streptophyta; class Pinopsida; order Araucariales; family Araucariaceae; genus Wollemia; species Wollemia nobilis. The sequence continues at coordinate 3,576,217 of JAQPPZ010016612.1, forward strand.
TTGATCAAGACCAACGGTGGATTTCATCACCACCTTGGCTTGAATTTTTGCATCCATTACCCCGATCGCTACTGTTGCTAGACGTAAATCCTGATGAAAGCTGACCGAGTGTAGCTGGGGTGATTCCCAGTGCATGAGGATAAGTCTTCTATGGTAGGTGTCATAAACAGGGTGATTCCCCTTCCGTACCGCCTACGTTCCACGTACCATCTGCTCTCACGTACCTATAGTTTCCCTCACGTAAGGGCGGGTATATAGAGAGGTTGGTATATCGGCCTGGCAATGGTATATCGAAGGGGCGACCATTTTTGGGAGCCATAAGAGCCATCATTTTGCATTTAAACGTTCTTTACAAAAACCTTCAAAAAAAAAAAAACACAAAACAAAAACCAAAACACACTAAACCAGGTCTAGGACACACTCTCAATCTTTAAACGAGATAATCACTGCTTTGTGTGTGTGTGCTCTTTTCTATTTAGTGTAGCATAAAAATCATAAAAAGAGATAAAAATCTACATAGCTTGTAGAAAAACACCACCATGGTGTACACCCGTAGCCAAGCCCAATCAAGGGCGGAAGCTGCGAAAAGTGTACAAGGGGGCACAAGTCGCCTCCGCTACAGCCCTAAGGACTTGGTCATACCACCTTGGTGGCCTGACCCACAAGAGAGTCTGCATCATTCCATGTCAAGATGGAACTATAGGGGCACCCCTTTGAGGGACACGCCCGTTCATCATAGCCCCTTTCGGGAGGAGTCCTTACACGTGGCGCTCAACATAGATAGGAAGGCTCCCTTAGAAGCTCGATATGAGTGGCCACCATGCGATGAAGTGCTAGAGTGGCATAGGGTCCATGAGGAGAGGCCACATGATTATGGCATCCCTCCTTTTCCCCCCATCACTGTTAGAACCAATAGACAAAACCCAGAGTGCAAGGCTCTTCAAGCAGGGCGAGCCAACTCTGCCCGCCCCTTTCACACATACGAAAGGGAGCACGAGGAAGACCATTACATTCCTCAAGAGCAATATACAACGTGGGAGCCATGCGCTTCCGCACCCGCTATATACCATGATCACCTATTGAGGCCAGAGCCTCGGGTAAATGCCACCAACCTCGATAGAGGGAAGTGACCTATTGAGATCTCGGATCATCATGACCGAGGTAAGTGCATAGGAGAGGCATCCAGGCCTCCTAGGCTCAAGATGGTGGAACAAATTGACTTGGCAATCGCCAGACATGCCGCCCACCAAGCGTAGATCACGCGGCTTGAGCAAGACCAGCAGCAGCTAGAGCATCTATATCGCCTTAGCAAAGAGCGCATTCGGTGCCAAACAGATGAGCTGCTCCATAACCCAATGCCTGAGAGGGTTCCAACCCCTCGCACCCAAAGAGCGGAACCGTATGAGAGGCATAATCCCTTGGTGCGAGATAGGTCTCCGTGACCTTACCAAGTGCTGCCTCCGAGACCTCCTAGACCTGAGCGGGAGGCCACTCCCCGGAACAACGATGGGTACCCTCCGTAGGGACCCACCCAGGGTCATAGGTCTCATCCAGAGACTCCTCAGGAAGCTTACGAGGAGTATGAGCAAGAAGAAGAGCGGGCCGAAATGCCCTACCAAGGTGGAGGGGTTGCCATCCGGCCACCCCTCTATAGGCCTCAAGTCTCCCACAACCCACAATGGGAGCAAACTAAAGAGGAAGAGATTAAATCTTTAGATGCATATAAAGCGCTGCTAGAGCATTTGGAGTCTATGGAGACCAAAACTTTTAGGCCCCAAAAGCCCACTTTACGCCAACTCCGTAGTCATCCTGTGCATCCGTCCGTGCCAGCACCCCCTTACCCTGAACACTTTAAGCTGCCTCAGTTGGCAACCTTTAGAGGTGAGGAGGATGCTCAAGAGCATGTGACGAGATTCCTGAGCCAATGCTTCGGCATTCAGGACAATGATGCTTTGTTATTAAGAATGTTTATAACCACATTCGTAGGCCCTGCTTCGGATTGGTTTACTCAGTTACCAAAGCATAGCATTAACAACTTAGATCAGTTAGTGGATGCGTTCCTCGAATGCTTCACCTTCAACACCAAGAAGAAGGTGTCACTAAGTGACTTAGCCAGCCTCAAGCAGTATGAGGAGGAAACCATGGCGGCCTATGGGAATCGATGGAGGACTTTGCTTTCAAAGCTGCCCTACCTTCCCCCTATGTCCGACCTCACTCAAATGTTCTCAAAGAGCTATTTGAGATCGATCTCTATGCTATTGCAGCTACAGCAATATGCCACCTTAGAAGAAGCTCTAGCGCAAGCCAGGATCATTGAAGAGATCAAGATACAGGATGGCGAGATAGCCAAACCTAAGAAAAAAGAGTGGACTAAGAACACTAAAATAGGGACCACGCAACAAAAACCCGCTATGGTCAATCAAGTTGCTATCAATGTCCCTAAGCCTGCACAAGTAACACAGCCCCAAAAGGCTAATTATCAGGTGGTGCCTCCCAACAACTATGACAGAGAAAATTAGAGGCAAGAGCAGAATCAGCAGCGTCACCCTAGGCGACAATACACACCCTACATAGAGTCCAGGGACTCCTTGTTTGACCGCTTGTTAGCGGCAAATTTGATCAACCTGCCAGAGATTCAAACCATAGACCCCAATGCTCCCAAGCCTAAGGGGTATAGGGAGGACTTGTACTATAGGTTCCATAGACGGTAGGGACATGACCTAAATGCCTACTGGAAGTTTAAGGGCTTGGTGCAAGACTTAATTGATAACAAGACACTAGCGGTGGATAATCCCGTCGCACCAAGCAATCAACAAATGGAGGTCTTCAAAGACCCCTTGCCTGCTCATGCTCCGCAGGCAAAAACCCTACAAGTTAATGAGGTCACACAGAACTGCCCCATGCAGGGATATGTAGGGATGATCAGTATAGTGACTCAGAATAGGAGGTATCCGAGTGTAGCCGCCCCGCGACAACTACAGGTGAGGTGCCAACAATGACACAACCACAACAACACCTTGCACAACCTCCTCCACCTAGACCAGTGGCCACACTTTGGACCAAACTCACTCAGAGTTTGAGGACCACATCGGCTAGGCTCTCCATATATGAGCTCATACAACAATCAACACCCCATCGAGAAGCTCTAATGGAGATATTGAAAGCCATCGAGTTGCAGCCCCATGAGACAAATTCTTTCAACAACTTCGTGGGACATGTCAAATGATGCACTGAGCCGGTCATCACATTTTGAGAAGACGAAGTGAGATCAGTGACTGATGACATGGCGGATCCACCCCTGCACGTTATCGCATGGGTCAATGGGATCCCATATAAGAGGGTGTTGATAGACACTGGCTCATCCAATAATCTCATCACAACCGTGGCCCTAAAACATCTGAAGTTGCCTGCATCTCACATCACAGCTTCCACCTACACACTGCGAGCATTCAATGATGCAATTTGCTCGATAGTTGGCACAATAGTCCTACCCATCCAAGTGGGACAAAAGACTATACCTACATTGTGCCACATCTTGGAAGGTGAGATGGCCTACAACATCTTGCTGGGGTGGCCATGGATCAGGGACATGAAGTGTGTCCCTTCGATAGCTCACCAATGCTTAAAGTATACATTTGAAGGGGAAGTGCATGTAGTCCCGATGGACTTAGAACCCTTCAAGTATTGTAATGCGGTGCAGCTGATGCCGTAATCGACCCTCCCATCAATGCATTTGGATTTCCAATTGAATCCATCTAAACAGGGTCCAATTCCATAGGCATCCCCATTAGCAAGTTCTTCAAAACCCCAGTCGGGTCCATCTTCATCGTCTGGTCCTCCACCAACGACGCCACCTATGGGGGCCAAACAGAAGGACAAAGGGAAGAAACCTCTGGAAGAGGCACAACCTCTGGAGGAGACACTGCCATCAGTATCAACTATCTCTACTGAGGAGATGCCTAGCCGAATGGAAGTCGAGGCTCCTAGTTCACCCGACATGGAGTGGACTCAGGGAGAACTTCCATTCCCTCCCCCTCAACCACCAACAATCACCATTGAGATGGCCAATACGGGCCTCGGGGAGTATCCGGTGTGGAATATTGTAGCAACACCCACACTGGAGTCCATGCAGGACATGGGGAGACCTCGCCTCCCCATCGGCACTATAGTTCCCCTAGGCTACCTGCCAAACCAGACAAACTTTGTGTATGGGGGCCTTGATCATGGCGTTGCACCATGCACGCAAGAGGATGAAGATGAAGAGCCTTTTGCTGAAAATGTCAACTACTTGTCTAACCCAGACTTTGCTTTGAGATACCTTGGCCAATGCAATTGGCATGGATATGGGTTAGGTAGATATGAGCAAGGGGTACGTGTTCTTTGCCAACCAAGATACCAAATGCCATATGACAAGTCAGGAGTAGGGTTCAACCACCCCCTGCCCTTGGACATCTTGGTGGAGAACATGCAAGGCCTAGGGATAGGCAACAAGGGGGATTGGCATCAGATCCATATGCCAACCCTAACATGACATATACATTGAGGGATTATCTCCCATTAATGACAATTAACCTTGTTGACCCTCGCAATCCCTTCCCTTCGCTCGAAAGAGGAGAAAGCTCGAGAGCTCATTTTCAAGGAGGGTCTGGACAATGTCAAGAAGGGTCCTCAGAGGATGAATCAGAATATGAGGTGGCACCATGGGACCCCTTCGAATCAGATAGCAATCACTCACAGGTGATCCCCATGGATGATTATCAAGAGAGTCTCTTGACAATGTTCCCTTTAGATGCTCCAATCGAGCAAGTGCCACTCCAAGGAAATCAGGCCCCACCGTAGAGAGCGGAACAACCCCAATGGGGCCAGATCAATTTGCTTGAGCAAGGTGAGCCTTTAATGCCGCAAGCAGTTATCAGAGCCAACGAAGGCCTTTGGATCTCCGATAGTGATTATGAAGATGAAACTGAGATGGCATATCTTAATCACATGCGGCAAATGCAGTGACCATACCCCTTGGAGATTAACGACATATTCGAACAATTAAACATAGTGCCAGGGCATGAGTGGTACGTAGACCCAGCATGGTGGGACCAAGTGTTGGATCCACCACTCTGGGCATACGAAGCATACCTTCCACCCAGAGACCCTATAGTGACATCAGTGCCGAGGGCAGACCCTGTCTTCCTATCCGCACATAGGGCCGATCCATTCATGCCAATACCTCTAGAGCCAGATCCAGAGCACAGAGAGCATCTAGAATGTTCGAGTCACCACACCCATGGTAATGGAGACCAAAATCATTTCATCAACATGATCTCCATTGACTTAACCGCCCCCATCCACAACCCGATCGATCCGACATAGTCATTGTATCTAGACATAGATGCCATAGACTGGGATCGCGTCAATTCACCGCCATCCCCATCAGAGTACTGGCCTTTTGGTGAAATGCTTCATTTTACCCCTGGGTCAACTCAAGATATCTTCCATGCTGAAGAGGAACCCGAGGTTCCTAACGATGATCTTAACTCAGCAAATGATATCCATTTGATCCCAACTCCACACCAGTTGGAGGATGGATCCCACATGTCGGTCGAGGAGACGACTGACGTAGACATCGGCTCAGACCCAATGAATCCACAGATCATCAAGCTGGGGGTAAGTTTATCCCCCGAAGAGCAAGCCGACTACATTGCCCTTCTCAAAGAGAAGAAGGAGGTTTTTGCATGGTCATACAGAGACATGTCGGGACTAGATCCGTAGCTAGTCATGCATAATCTAACGCTTGATCCGACAGTCAAGCCAGTTAAGCAAAAACTACGTAAGATGCACCCAACAGTGGCCTTAATGGTCAAAGATGAATTACAAAAGTTGTTGGATGCACAGTTTGTCATCTGCATGGATTACCCACCATGGCTGTCCAACATGGTGCCCATCAAAAAGCCCGATGGGAGGATTCGCATATGCACTAATTTTTGAGATCTAAACAAAGCGAGTCCTAAGGATGATTTCCCATTGCCAAGCATCGACGCATTGGTAGACGCCACAACGGGTCATGAAATGCTTTCCCTCATGGACGGTTTCTCGGGATACAATCAGATTTGTATCAATCTCGAGGACCAACTAAAAATGGCGTTCACAACGCCTTGGGGGACATTTTGTTATAAGGTCATGCCTTTTGGCCTTAAAAATGCTGGTGCCACCTACCAACGTGCCATGACATACATCTTCCATGATTACATGCATAAAACTTTGGAAGACTACATGGATGATTTGTTGGCCAAATCTCTTTTGCGCCCAGATCATCTCGATGACTTAAGCAAGATCCTCGATCGCCTCATGGAACATAAAGTCAGACTGAATCCCAAGAAGTGCGTATTTGGCGTCACATCTAGAAAACTCTTGGGTTTCATAGTCTCAAAGCGAGGCATCGAGGTCGACCCAAACAAAGTCAAGGCAATCCTTGAAATGCTTCCCCCAACTACCATCAAGCAGCTCAGAAGCCTATAGGGAAAGGTCACATCGATCAAGCGCTTCATAGCATAGCTATCTGACAAGTGCCGACCCATGAACAAATTATTGCATAAGGGGGTAGCATTTCACTGGGATGACGAGTGCCAATCAGCCTTCGATGACATTAAACAATACTTGGCTTCGCCACTAGTATTGGCACCACCTAGACCAGGAGTGTCATTCTACTTATACATCTCAGCTACTGAGGTGGCACTGGGCGCCATGCTAGCCCAGAAGAATGAACTTCACAAAGAATAGGCTACTTACTATCTTAGCCGCACCCTGGTCAGTTATGAACTTAACTATGCATACGTTGAGAAACTCTGCTTGGCAGTGGTGTTTGCTACCAAAAAGCTGTGCCATTACATGTTGAGCAACAAGACGTATGTTGTGTCTAAGGAGAATCCATTGCGATACATGATGAGTCATACTTATCATAGTAGTCGCACGACGAAATGGATCATGTTGTTGACGGAATTTGACATAGAGTTTATTGGACAAAAATCCATAAAAGGTCAGGTCATAGCCGATCAACTAGCAGAGGCTCCTCTCGAAGACGATCAGCCTCTGGTCATAGAACTACCCGATGATGGGGTCTTCCATGTCTCAGAATCACCAGATTTTGATGAGCCTGAGTCACAAGCCGACATAACCCTATTTTTTGATGGTTCTAAATGTGAGCAAGGTGGTGGCACGGGAATAGTATTCTTCACACCGCAAGGCGCTCCAATGCCTCTGTCATTTAAATTAAATTTCCCATGCACCAACAACAATGCAGAGTACGAAGCCTTGCTCATAGGTCTTCAGACAACAATCACCATGAACATTAAACGATTGAATATCTTTGGTGATTCGTTGTTAATCGTCAACCAAGTCAAAGGGGTATTCCAATGCAAATGCCCAGTTCTTATAGGCCTACAAAGCCCTTGTGGACAAATTCTTGGCAAAGCTTGAATGGTACGACATCGAGGCACTCCCTCGGTCATCGAATCATTTTGCGGACACTATGGCCTCTTTGGGGTCACTAATCCCGCAAGACATTTCTGGTGATATGACAACCATTCAAGTCAAAACGCTATCGCAATCCATGATGGAGCGTGCAAGCTCTGACTTGACGCCAGGAATCCACATGATCCAGATTGAACCACCTCAGGATAGGTTCTCTCGAATCCATGATCGTCTGAATCATGCCAACTGGGGGTCCTTGTTCTCCCCTACTCCCCTTAATAGCAACACAACGCTATTCTTGCAAGTTCTTTCCCATTCAGCTTTTGCTAGGGATGAACTTCAAGAGGGATTGGTTGTTCATACCGTCGAGGCTTCTGATCAGCAGGATTGGTATTCACCCATAAGGGACTACCTCAAGTTAGGTAATCTCCCGCTTGGATTGATGCATGCCACGAAATGAGCATTCAAGCAGAAAGTGGCAAAGTATGTCTTGTTAGGAGACATTTTGTACCATCATAGCTACGAAGGAATCCTCCTTCGTTGCTTGGACCAGTAGGAGTCCACTTGGGCAATCGCCCAAGCGCACGATGGTACGTGCGGTGGCCACTTCAGTGGTATGGCCATCGCAAAGCGCATTCTTCGCATGGGCTATTATTGGCCATATTTAGAGCGAGATTGTTGCGCATATGTAAGGAAGTGCATGAAATGTCAACACCATGCTAATTTGACACACGTACCTTCCCAGGCCTTGCAGCCGATCCAATCGGCTTGGCCATTTTTGTAGTGGGGCCTAGATCTAATCGAAAAGATCTCCCCTGCATCGTCAGGTCATCACACGTTTATCATAACGGCCATAGAGTATTTCACCAAGTGGGTGGAAGCGGTTCCGCTTACCTCTACGATAGGACCCCGCATTGTGGAGTTCATTTTGCACAACATCATATGTCATTTTGGTATTCCATCCAAGATAATTTTGGATAATGGGACGTCATTCAAAAACAAAGACGTGCGTGCTTTGACCACAAAGTACAAAATTCAGCATAGTTTTTTGACACCCTATTATCCACAGGCAAATGGGCAAGCAGAGGCGTCAAACAAAATGCTAGTTGCCATCCTCAAAAATATAGTCATAGACAGTCATAAGGATTGGCACATCCAGATCCCACTTGCCCTGTGGGCTTATCGCACCAGCATTCGGACGCCCACTGGGGCAACTCCATTTTTGCTCGTGTATGGCTTCGAGGCTGTCATGCCTCTCGAGTTGGAAATTCCTTCCCTACGCATATCAATGCAAGAGTTCATCGATGATGATACTGCATGGCAGGCCCGGTTAGACCAGCTTACGTTGCTTGATGAATGATGCGTTAATGCTCTCGAGCATTTACGTATCTATCAAGAGCGACTTAAGAAAGCATACAACATGAAAGTTCATTTGAGGGACTTTCAGGTTGGTGACTTGGTCTTGAAAGAGAACCAACAGAACTCTAGTTTGTCATCCCATCTAAGGGACAAGTTCATGGCAAACTGGTTAGGTCCCTATGTAATTGATAGCAAAATAGGACCTGGAACATACCGGCTAGCCTCTCTTGATGGAATCAAGGAACTAGAACCCTTGAACATCAGTCATTTGTGGCCATTCCATGTTTAGAAGAGCCATAGCCCAAAATGCTCCAAGGATTCCCATAATCACTTGGTCAATCCCAAAATGCTCCAAGGATTCCCATAATCGCTTGGTCAATCCCAAAATCTCCAAGGATTCCCATAATCGCTTGGTCAATCCCAAAAACTCCAAGGATTCCCATAATCACTTGGTCAATCCCAAAATGCTCCAAGGATTCCCATAATCACTTGGTCACCCTGGTCAAACCAAAAAGCTCCAAGGATTCCCACAATCGCTTGGTCAAAAATAAGAAAATTCAAAAACAATAAAATCATCAAAAATAACAAAAATTTGCATCTCATTTCCAGGCATACTCACAATTATCACAACAATAAAGAGCTCTTTTTGCATCTCATCTTCATACTCACAAAAATCATTCCATCAAAAACACAAAAATATATATAGCTGCATTAAGCATCACATCCATACATTGCATATTTGTGGTCATACAGGTCAAAGGCACCATAGACTGTAAGTACTCCGCCAATCCATCTTGTTCCACATTTCTCCACTTTTGTAAATAGTCCATCAAAAATAAACGCCATTCACTTCTTTTTACCATACCATAGTCAGTGGTCTTCTAATGTATCAAGAGTTTTTGTCTTTCAGTTGTCATTAGCTTTCTAGCCAAATACTGTACAAAGTCAGACAGATTTTACAAAGGTAGAGTTCTACTTGGATCACACCTTGGTACGTAGCATCCCAACACAAATTAAAACACATAAAAATTCCCAAGTTGTGTGAATGAAAGATGAAACCTGCAAAGCAATCCAGATCACCATAAGCGAAATGGTTATCTTGCTCATCCCCCTATGCGAATGACCCCAAGAATGCTGAGAGTTGGCAAAAGGACAAGCATCCTCCCTACCCAATTCCCCAAGGATCCCAAGTTCTCAAAAAAGTTGCAAAACATCACAAATTTGCAAAAGTCAAAACTCCAAAAAATTTGACATCACAACCAAAGTGCATACATCAAAAAGCACATAAGATAGTGATTCTCATCACTCCATATTCAAATCCCTTGCTCAAAAGAAAAACAAAAATAAACAGTGATTTTTATCACTATAAAAGAGCAAGTATCCCAATACAATTGAAGAAAAGAAGGGAGTCGAACTTGAATCCCTGGAACTCTCAGCATTCCGATAGGTCATGAGGCAAACCTCAGTACTGGTTTGGTGGATAGCCTATCGGTCACTGGTGGTAAACCTCCCGCATGACGATATATCTGTCACAGTAACTTGTGTGCAGATCAATGTTTGCATGTGGATGAGCTAGCTTATGGTCTCCTACGACAACACCGCAGATTAATCCGACTAAATACAACAAAGGAGTTAGTGGAGCTAATCAGGTGATCCTCAGTATAGGTTTGGTTGATAGCCTATCTGGCACTAGCGGTATCCTGACAAACACCACATAAATGAACTCAATTGCACACACAGGGATGTGAAATAACTTGGTCAAAAACAAGTCTGATTCATACCTTGTTCAAAAGTCTCGTAAGATGAAAGTACAGTCATGGCTAGATAGTTAAAACATCTGAGTCTCAGAAAACCTTAAAATACATTTTAAACCAACTAATATCTTTCATCTTGCCATCAGAAAATACAAAAAAATATGTATACATGAAAAGTCATTTACCACAGCAATCGCCTAGGACAAAAAGCCATAAAGTTCTAAACAGTCTATGGTCCGACCGCCAAAAATCACAAATTCAATTCATCCATTCCATTTGCATATCATATAAATTAAAAACATTTACATTTCAGCAAAACATATGCATCCATCAATATAACTTAACATGCATACATCCATATTCATCAATCATCGTGCATAAAATCAAATCATCACATGTGCATAAACAAAATAAAGTCATCTGTATATATCATCAAAAATGCCCGTAGGCTACAATGAACCGGTCCTGTGACCCCGCAACAAAATCCAAAAGATCAAAAATCCCCAAAGCCTAAGGCGTCGGCCACCATGATCATGCAGGATCGGTGCGACGGGAACTACCCCCCATGGTGTGGGTCCTATGGGACCCCTCAGGATGGTTACTGCTAGCCCCCGCATCATGCCTACTCCCCCCTCCCTCATCCAATCACCTACGACGAGATGATGCTGATTGCTCAGTATCACTACCCCTCGTTCAACATGAAGAGCCACCTCCATAGGGCTCAGGTACCCGCCCCCGAGGCGGATGATCTCTCCCTCTAAATCCATCCGATGCCGACACCACTCCACCTCCCACCGATGGTACATCGCTACTACATCATCACACTGCACCAACTACATCCGTAGGAGATCCCTCTCCCATGCAGCATCGGTATCCCCATCCTATCGTTCTCCCACTTCGCTAGCTGAGCCCGCAAGAGATCTCTCTCCCGTAGCACATCCCCCAGCTCCTCATCACGCCTCCATAGCAGCCCCTCCAATCATGCATTCTCAGCATGCACCCCTGACTCCATGTCCTCTGAATATCCTTGAGGCATGGGCATCTCTGGAACAATAGCCTACTCTGGCTCCCACTACTTCGAAATGTCCTACATCTCCGGCTGATCCGGAACCCCAAAATCCACACCCACATCATCTACCTCCACCATGTTCGCATCCTCTAGCGGAGCTCCCCAATCATCTCCTGGTGCCTCGGCACCCTCCCCCCTATTGCTGCCTCCACGCCTCCTAGTGGCCCCTCTCCCCACCATCGCCATAGTATCCACCACTGATCATACTCTGCAGTAGTCCCGACATCATCCACATCCAGGACATCAATCACCACATCTGAATCCTCACCCAATGGCGCGATGACCGATCGGTCTAGAGTCCTCTCGTCCCCCTGACGTCGATAGACCACGGGCTCACCAGGCAACCCCTAGCACACCCCAAACTATCATGTCACCCGACTATACGGGAAGAACTCCTACTCAATCCCATGTCGCCCAATCAGCCATCGCTCCCTACGTACCCATCAGAGCCACTCTCCAGCCTCCGACCAGGCTAGACAGTCCCGATAGGGGCGCCAGAACACCTCCCCTAGAGCAAGCCGAGCGAAGGCATCGACATAGTGCCCTACGACACCTGCCCACCACCGACTCTGTCCCTACTCCTCAGACCACCGCCACAGAGCCACGTAACCTATATCCTTATCCACCATCTCCCCCACATCATCCATGGTAACCCCACTAGTCTCTCCACCGCTATATGCTGCCAAGCCCAACTCTGCAATAGATAGCTACAACTGATCCCCTTTCACCTCCAAAAATGGACCTCGTATAGCTCCCCATAGAGCTATGCCAGTAGCGTCTGTCCCCATCTCATGATCAAAGGCTCATGCATCGAACACTCCACCAACCGACAGACCACATCCAGTAGGTTCCATGGGAACCTCGCACCTGACGAGTCGGTAGCAGCATGTTGGAAATGAGGCCCATGAGTACTGAGTGCCTCACTCCCAACACACCCCTCTCAAGCCACCATCGAACTAAGATCCCACCCATCTGATAGTCAACCTCTGCCCTCTCCACTGGACCATCCACCCCCAACTCCTCCCCATGCCCAAAGCAGCATGTCAGCACTGTTGTCCGTTGATCCCACGACGTCGTCCTGATCGGTAGTCCATCTATTGGAATCCGAAGAATCCGATAGACATCCTCCAAAGTGACTATCATCTCCCCTATTGGGAGATGGAAAGTATTAGTCCGAGGATCCCACAAGTTGATTAGGGCCATCAGGTAGGCCCGATCCCCAATCACTGGCTCCAGCCGAGTCACCTGCTTGAGCCCAAGGGCGTCAAGCCACTCCCAGTCAGCCACAGCTAGCGCCTCCGTGCTTCAGCAAAAATAGTAGGCACACGATACCGGCTCTTCACAACCTGCAAAAGAAAACAAAATAAACACATTAAAATCATGAAAAAAAGTGTACATCTACAAATAGTATAAAAGAAAAACAAACTTAATTTGTCAACCTAGGGTTTTATACTCTCAAATTGATAAATTAAAACAAAAAAATCAAAAATTACAAAATTAATTTGTCAACCTAGGGTTTTATACTCTCAAATTGATAAATTAAAACAAAAAAAATCAAAACTTACAAACTTAGTTTGTCAATCTAGGGTTTTTACCTTTACATTGATAAATTAAACAAAAACAACAAAAATGACTAAGGTTGAGCGAAGTTTTTACCACAAAACTATGTTTAACACTAAGTTTTTAAGCTCAATTTTACCATAAGTTTTTAAACTCAGTTTTGATCTTTGTTTAACTAGAGTTAGCCTACGTTTTTTAGCTAAGTTTCAATTTTTGTTAGCCTAGGGTTTCTGTTAGTTTACAAAAAAATGAACACAAACAAACATGGTTTCCACTAGGATTTCAACCTACGTTTTAATGAAGCCATACCAAAACAAATAAACACATTCATTTCACTAAGGTTTTTCATTTTTACATTTGAAAAACAAAGTACAAAAAAAAGAAGCGAAAAATAACTTGCGGTTTTAAAAACTGTAATACAAGAGACTAATAAAGAGGGAGTTCACTTACTAGTCTCGCTTCAGCTCCGCCGCTCGATCCAGTTCGTGCACTCATGGTGGCAGAAAAATTTGGCAGCGCTTCGCTTCGTAGAATTGACCTCCTCCTCCTCAGAGCTCCAAATCGCTAGAAAAAACAAGTGCAAATGAGCCCAAAACCTAGTTTTGGCCTTTAAATAGGCTTTTTGAGCCTGTAATCGTTCCTCCCTGGGATGAGCACTCTGGTTAGCACTCGTCCCACCCTGGAATGAATGCTCAATAAGAATTCATCCCACCCAGGGACGAATACAGAGCAAACATTTCAAAAACAACAAAAATGCACCAAAAACAAGCAATAAAATTGTCCAATGAGAGTGCTTTTGCACTTGACATTTCGGGCATGCAAAATAGATGTCGGGGTCACAAATCCTCACTATCCTACTCCCTAAGAAGGCTACCATAGCCGGACCGCTCCACGGGAAGACGGATCTTCGAGAATTTCATCCCCAAACGACATCACCAAAAGGGTCAAAACCCAACCAAAAATAGCAATAGAGTTGCCGAACGAAGGCGCCTTCACGCCTGACATTCTTGGCATCCAAAATAGATATTGGGGTTACAAATTGTCACCATCCTACTCCCTAAGAAGGCCACCATGGCCGGACCGCTCCACGGGAAGACGGATTTTTGACAATTTCAGCTCCAAAAAGCGTCACCAAAAGGGTTAACACCCACCAAAAATAGGTCTAAATGTCAGAAAACTGCACACACATTTAACGCTAAAACATCTGAAGGCACCCTTACACAAGTCATCTTGGGTCAAGCGACTCATCGCTTTTCTCATGTTGGTCATTCCCTCATCGATTCGTCGCTTGAGGGGGTAGTCACACTTAGTCACCAATCAACAAATACACACCCAATCATGGAAACAACATGCATTCAAAGAATCATTGGCAAAGACAATCACGCTCCTGCTTGGGGCAGTAAACAAGCAATAATCACAAGCTGATCAATCACTTGGCATTCATGAATCATGAACTCAAGGTTCCCACAGACAAAAGGTTGCGCCCTTTGCCTATTCATGACTGATCAATGTCCAAGCTCAAGTAACACCTCACCGAAAAAGGTTAACACTTGAATTGAGTTCCTTCGCTCGTCAGAAGCAAGGATTCAAGAATGCATGCCCTTTTCATACTTGGGGCATCAAAAGTTGGTTAGGTTACTAAGAAACCCTAATCATTAGTGCTTTGGTTATCTATTTTTGCTCGACGTTGTGCCTTGCACAACGCATCCCAAAAAGGGGCATCTGTAGACACCAAAACAACACCAATCCGATTATGTGACTGCAAACACTGATCGCATTGACACACACAGCCCCAAGGGCAGCCCCCAGAGGTCAAACAATGGTCCTAACCACTCTCACAATAGTTTTGGAAGGTCAAGAGTCAATTTGGCACCTTCAGGCACTTTGCTCAATATCCGTTCCACCCAGGGACGAATTCAAACTGGGATTCACCCTACCCAGGGACGAATATCATAATTCGCTCTAGGGTGGGGCGAATTGCAGGTTTGATGGGAAAAAAGTCAAATCTTGACAAATGGCAGCTCAGATCCGCCACTTAACGCTTCCTTCATTGCATGGGAGTGTGGGTGAGCATTTTCGAGCGTTAGAGGCAGTTGCAAGGGCAGTCATGAAGTCCCTAATCAGGGAGGAGTCTCCCTCCCCCTGGGAAGGCATGATTGCCAAGTGGCGCCTCTGCATGCCCAATGCAAGAGACCTCTAGGTCTATAAATTGGTGAGTTTCCTCACCCCAATAGACAGAAGAAGGAGCATTTTTTGAGCAACGAAGTGCTGCCATTTTACTTCCCCATACGCCCTTAGTTGATTTGTGCCTTTCACATCCGTGATCTCTTTTAGAGAGGAGGTCATTGGGTGACTATTGGAAGGACGAATCTTGAGCCCAAAACCCGACATTTGGCCACAATATCCCACCAAATTTTTTGACAATACCCCACAAGAGGTTTTGGACCCATCCCAAGTGGATTGGTGCCGAAATCAGGCCTCAAACGACGGGCGGCCTGCCCCATGGGCGCCCCCTCCCACATTGCTACAGTCCTAATCGCCCCTCTTCGGAGCGATGGGAATTCTATGGTAGATTTTCTTTCTTTCATTTTTGCATTCAATTCTATGATGCTTAGATAGGTTGTCATTTAAATTTCGTCTCGTTTTGAACAATTTTGATCATGTTTCTATCTTCGTTCGCTTTTACTAACCTGCAGGTAGCATCATCAAATTCCCATTGATGAAGGCCAAATTGGGAAAATATGACCATCTGGGTCTTCCCAAAATACCCCCAATTAGCTAACCCCAAGTTTGCAGGTCTTTTGGAGCTTCCTAGGTAGGACATTTGGGACAGTACCTTTTCGGCATTTTGTTGCAGGTAAATTCGTCCCTCCCGGAGCGAATTCAAATCCGCGAGGAATTTCCTGACTGTTCTTTTTGCAGGGCCCTCCTGGTGATGTCTTGATGCCCCTTTCAAATTTTTAGAGCATTTGGATTCATTTTAGTCATAGTTTAATTCATTTTTCTCATTCACTTATCGTAGGCTTGGGGATTGCATGCTTTGTTTTATCCGCAGGTGCTACTGACTATTTCTTGTTCCTTTGAACGTAGGGTCTGGACATTGGAGGAGCAGCAAGGAGTCAAGACTCGTAAACACAAGCGGCGGTGACGTTTTGGTCCGCCCATTTTACATGTGGGCACGCGGAAGAAGGATGGCCATCCATGGATGTAACAAGAGACGAATACTTAAACGCTCCTCGCCCCTGAAAAGGGAGGAGGTGAATTGTAACCGAGTTTTGAAACACATCAATAAAAGAAAAGGGCTGTCTTGTTTTATTTGGGTTTCAATTTGTTCATGCTTTCCCCATTTTCATGCATTTTTAATTCGTAGCGTTAAGTTTAGTTCCGTTTTTGCATCGTACTTGGAGTTTTCTTTCCTTTTTGTTTCCGTATCCTCGTGCTTTCACATATTATCCAAAAATATGTTTGATCATATAAATTTTAAAAATAATATATTTTTCCTATCTTTAAAAAAAAAAAAACCTCGAAAAAGTCATAATTTTATATTAAGTAAATATGAAATTACATTCTTCACATGTGTGTTTGGTATTTCTACAAAAATTCAATAGTGACCTAAAAATTAGGTCGTTTATACATCATAACTAGCTATCTCTATCATGCTAAGTTATATACTTATACATCTTCCCAATTTATCAAACAATATCTTTTAAATCAGTAAATTGTGAGTTTTTTTGAAAAAGTTATTTTATTTGTGCTAGCTTTAACTAGAGTTTATTAATCACCGTAGATAGAGATTTACACCATTTGCAGAGCATTTTCCTCATTGAATTCCTATACTAAGCACGTACTTGTATCAATATGAAGTTCTCATTGAGAGCTCATTTGCTTCTCTATTCAGTTCTCTATAAATATGGCAAAAAGTAAAAGCTTCACTTCAATAACAACTTCTTTTATTTGAGAGAATATGGGTTGTAGAATTATGATTTTCACCGTAAAAACATCAATCGTTCAAACATCCAATTTATTACCATCTGTAAATCTACCTTTGTAAATTTGAAATTTTTGTATTTTTTTTTATTCTATTATTTTTAAAATAATTATAAATATTATAATTGTTTTTAATATTCTTAATTCTATAGAATCTTATTTTACATTTGACAATATTCTTGATTATATATATTTTAGGCAACACTGAAATTTACATACTTTCAAACAATTAAAAATATTAAAATTGATGTTAAAAAAAAATAAAAAATTAAAATCAGCTTTAAATATTATTCACTTTGTCCAAAGCTCTTGGGCGCGTGACAACATTCTTGGGAGCTCCTAACAAATTAAAGCTCTTGGCCGCCTGACAACATTCTTGGGAGCTCCTAACAATAATATTAAATTTGAAGTGTCGCGGTAGGAGTGAAAAATGGATTCCCCTTGATGGTTCTTATCGGATGCACAAGTTGTTATCCCGTCATTAGTTTAGTAATTTTATTTTATTTTATTATATATATTTTTTAACAAACACGTAAAAATATCATTTTTAATTGGAATTTAAGTTTTTATAAATAAACTTTTAAAAACGTGGAATATTTCACAAAAGTCTGGATTGTGGAATGCCGTCGAAAACATATCCACGCAAGCGAAAGTACGTGTTTAAAAACCTCTTTTACGGCAAAACATTTACGTTAGCAAAGA
This sequence comes from Wollemia nobilis, assembly GCA_028583015.1. Lineage (NCBI taxonomy): Eukaryota > Viridiplantae > Streptophyta > Pinopsida > Araucariales > Araucariaceae > Wollemia > Wollemia nobilis. Next base: position 3,594,109 of record JAQPPZ010016612.1, read on the forward strand.
GAAATAAATGGCTGCTTGTCTGCTAGGAAGGCGAAAGCACGATCTGACAAAAAGAAAAATGATATGTTGGTCGGCAAATTCCCAAACAACAATGGAATCAAAAGGCAATTGATAGGCCATTGACCAGGCAATCAAAACACGGAGCGTTTGGCACTCGGTCACGGTTTTGACAAGTTTTTATATTTTACTTGTGATTTCAACTTTGCACCGGTTAAAATTACGTAAAAAAAATGCCAAATCCAAATTAATATAGTTTCAGAATTAAAATGTCAAGAGTCACCGAAGAAAAAACAATCTATTTTTCATTGAAAATCACGCCTGCTCGGAAGGTGCCAGCTGCTCCATATGTAGGCAATTCGGGCCTTGTGACACTAGGATTCAACAGCCCAATTGCATGGTATCAACGGAACTGGTTAAATCCGTTGAAAGAGTCACAGGTAGTAGGTGCAGCTTGCATGGAATACATGATCCTCGTGTATTGAATTATCTTAGGACCCTCCTAACGTAACTCTTAATCATATTATATATTATATTGTATTATAAAGGATACATCCCTTCACTATTTACAACTTTTCACACATTTTAGATAGATGTAAATAGGACAAGGAAGATGCTTCAAAGATCATTCAAGAACATTAATTTATTAGATTGTGGGTTTCTGCCTTTCAATACAAACTGTGATTCTATTCAAACAACGATTATTTTCTGCATTCAATTCATATTTCAAGTTGTAGGTTCATAATAACGGGATCAGAGCTAAAAAGACCTGAAATTTTTTCCCCACCCCGCTCTAGTTACTGACAGGCCATTACTCGACAACGTTTTCTTTTCAGCACACATTCTAACCATTACTAGTGGAACTGTTACACAGTAAGCCACAGTCGCCAGCAAAGGTAGCATACATAATTTTTTGGACAACATCGCGCATTACCGGAGTTAGAAAACCCCAACAACGAGTACAGGAGAGGAAAATATCATTTGGTGTGAACAAAAAGCAGCAAGTACGCAAAATTAAACGTGGCGGAGACAGACAATTTTTTCTGATAAAACTAATTTATGCATATTCAAATCACTTATAAACCAACCACACCCTAAATGACCGAGGGAAGACGATCTCAAGATATAATGAAGGAGATTGCGAAGGAGGTTTCAAAAGAAATTACGAAAGAACTCTCGCAGTTTTCCAAGGAAATGAGAGACGTGATGCAAGGAATGACATTTTGGAAGGACAATTTAGAAGATAAAATCGCTACTAAAATAACAGACCTAACCATAAATATCACCAACTCGAATACAGATATATCCACCAAATTGGATGCTACAACCCATTCCATGGACTTAGTACAACAAAATTTGCTACTCATGCAAAACGGACAACAAAACACTATGCCACCACAACAAACATTAATAGGGGGACCACATACATCAATCCTTCCCCATACCACAAAACTAGATTTTCCAAAATTTGATGGAGGCGACCCCACAAATTGGATATATAGGGCAGACCAATATTTTACCTTATATCAAATTTCGGAGATTCAGAAATTTTGTATCGCATCATTTCACTTGGAACAAATTGCTACCCAGTGGTATCAATGGTATGAGAAAACAAAAGGTCCACCCACATGGACCGAATTCACAAAAAAATTAATGTTGTGATTTGACCCCACTAAATTTGAAGACTTCACAGGAGCCCTCACTAAACTATGACAAACCTCCACCGTAAGGGAATACCAAGCACAATTTGAGAAATTGGTGAACCTTACAACAGGACAAGATGCATCATTCTTCCAATGTTTTTTCATTAGTTACCTAAAATGAGACATTCGAATGGAGGTACAAATACAAAATTCTATTGATATGATGCATGCAGTGGCATTAGCACAAATGATAGAAGAGAAGAACAATAACCAAAGGCGAATAGGAAGAGTTTTTTTAGGAAAAACACCAAATACCTACACCAACCAAAAATTGAATAAGGTCATGCCAATTAAACAAATTAGCCAAGAAGAGCTAAAAGAAAGATGAGAAAAGGACCTATGTTTCCACTACAAAGAAAATTTTACCCCTAACCACAAATGCATCTCATCGAAATTATATATTTTGGACACAGTTGATTGCACTCCCAAAGAGGAGGATGACATAGAAGTGGAAGTAATAATTGAGGTTCTAGAAGAAAACCAAGAAGATAAAATAGAAACATCCTTTAACGCATTAGCAGGATACTCGATTTCACAAATAATGAAGGTAAAAGGGTATTTTAAGAAACAAAACCCTATTGTGCTCTTAGAATCTGGTAGCACTCACAATTTTATAGACCCAAGTTTGGCCAAACAAGCTAATTGCTTTATATATCCTTGTAATAACTTCGAAGTCATTATTGCAATGGAGGAAAAATTGCATGTAAAGGCAAATGCAGGAATACCAAACTCACGATGGGGGAATATAACATGAAAGCAGATATGTATGTACTACCATTAGGAGGATGTGATATTATTTTGGGAGTACAATGGCTATGAACGCTTGACAAAATTCAATGGGACTTTGAAGAGTTATGGATGCAATTTATACAAAACAACCAAACATACACAATTCAAGGTTTAAAAATAGGTCCCACACAAACCGTAAGTTCCCATAGAATGGAAAATATTCTTCGAAAATGAGGAATAGACATGGTTGCCCAACTATTTTCCTTGCAAAACACCACCGAAGAGCAACCAGAGGCACCCGAATTAATACAACTCCTAGAGAAACATGATAAAATATTCAAAGAACCAGAGGGATTACCTCCACAACAAAGCCATGATCATGCTATTCAATTACTTTTGGGACACCAACCTCCAAATATTAGACCTTATCGATATCCATACTTACAAAAGACGAAAATAGAAAAATTAGTACAAGACCTACTAAGGGCAGGGGTCATTCGACCTAGTAGAAGTCCCTACTCTTTGCCCGTCATACTAGTAAGAAAAAAGATGGATCATGGCGCCTATGCGTGGATTTTTGCGCTCTCAACAAAATAACGATTAAAGACAAATTTCCTATTCCAGTCATTGATGAACTACTCAATGAACTAAATGGAGCCGCATATTTTTCTAAACTCGATTTACGATCAGGTTACCACCAAATTCGAGTTAAGGAAAGTGATATACCCAAAACTGCTTTTCGCACCCACGAGGGACATTATGAATTCTTGGTGATGCCTTTTGGCCTCACCAACGCTCCATCCACATTTCAAAGTCTTATGAATAAGGTATTTTATCCCTTCCTTTGAAAATTTATTTTAGTTTTCTTTGACGATATTTTGATTTACAACAAGACATGGGAAGAGCACTTAACACATATAGCGCAAGCACTCAAAATCTTGGAAGAAAATCAATTATACGCAAAGAGATCAAAGTGTTCTTTTGGAAAGCAGAAAATTGAATATCTTGGACATATTGTCTCCAAGGAAGGAGTTAAAGTAGACCCCCAAAAAATTGAAGATGTGGAAAATTGGCAAATTCCAAAAACTCTAAAAGGGTTGCGTGGGTTATTAGGATTAATAGGCTATTATCGCAAATTTGTTAAATATTATGGGAAAATAGTAGCACCTTTAATAGCCCTACTTAAAAACAATGCCTTCATATGGTCTCCAAAAGTGAATGAAGCTTTCATGACTTTGAAAAACGCCATGTGTACCACCACCGTCTTAGCTATGCTATATTTTTCCCAACCATTCATTATTGAAAGTGACGCTTTCGGATTGGGAATGGGAGCGGTGCTCATGTAAACTGAGAAGCCCTTACCCTTTACTAGTAAAGCATTTTTCAAAAATAATTTAGCACATTCCACTTATAAAAAATAAATGTTAGCTATGGTCCATGCTATCCAACACTAGAGACCATACCTTATTGGAAAACATTTCATTATCCCCACCAACCACCATAGCCTAAAATACCTTCTTGAACAATGGATAACCACTCTAGAAGAGTAAAAGTGGGTAACAAAACTATTAGGCTATGATTATGAAATCATCTACAAAAAAGGGAAATATAGCTTGGTTGTGGATGCGCTTTCCAGAAAGTTCGAAGAAACTTCACAATTACATGATTTTTCCTGCCCCATCCCTACATGGATCGAATAAGTCAAGGATGAATGGTACGCGGACCATACTATACACACCATAATTCAACAACTACAATAAAATCCCATGAGTAAACCCCACTACTCTTGGAAAGGTAACATGCTTTGTTACAAAGAACGTTTGGTCCTCTCACCTACATCAGTTTATCATCGAAAGCTTCTACATGAGCTACATGCTACAACTACTACATGCCACTCCGGATTCCTAAAAATCTACAAAAGAGTGACTAAATCATTTTATTGACTAGGGATGAAAAATGATATCAAGAAGTTCGTCAATGAATGTGAAACATGCCAAAGAAATAAAGGTGAAACAATGGCAACACCAGGCCTTCTTCAACCTCTACCCATACCAACTAGGACATGGGAGGATATTTCAATGGATTTCATTGAAGGTCTTCCAAAATCCGTAGGGAAAAATATGATCCTAGTGGTGGTAGATCGTTTATCTAAATACGCCCATTTTTTCCAGTAGCTCACCCCTATACCACAAGTACTATTGCTCAAATCTTCCTTGACTATATTTTTAAATTACATGGCATGCCTTCTACTATCGTTAGTGATCGTGATCCCACTTTCACTAGTAATTTTTGGAAGAAATTATTTAAACTCTAAGGTATGCAACTTCGGATGAGCTTCAGTTACCACCCACAAACGAATGGTCAAACTGAAATTATCAATAAGTGCTTAGAAACCTATCTCCGATGTTTTATTTCCACCAAACTCCTTCACTGGGTTAAATGGCTTCCACTAGCTGAATGGTGGTATAATACCACATATCACACAACCATTAAAATGACCCCTTTCAAAGCATTATATGGTCGATCACCCCCATATCTAACCTCTTATCTTCCAAGAAGTACAAAAGTACCAGTTGTAGATATGGAGCTGGTCACTCGAGATAATATCATTCGTGCTCTGAAGGACAATATACATATCGCTCAACACCGCATGAAGCAACAAGCGGACCAACATCGAATTGAAAGGTTTTTCAAGAAGGGGATATGGTATTTCTCCGTCTCCAACCATATCGTCAAACTTCATTGAAAATAAAAGGGTCACAAAAATTAGCACCAAAATTTTATGGCCATTATAAAATTCTACAACGTATTGGACCTATTGCATATAAACATGAATTACCAGAATCTTCCAAAATCCATCCGGTATTTCATGTTTCTTGTCTTAAAGCTGTAATAGGCACTAACATCGTTACGCAAACTCAACTTCCAAAATTTTTAGATAATGGAGCTCTCATGGTTGAACCATAAGCTATCCTAGACCGACGTATGCGCTGCCTCCATAACCACGCCATCATCGAGGTATTGATTTAATGGGAAGGTCTACCTCCAGAGGATGCTATGTGGGAGACGCTCCACCAGATTCAACAACAATTTTTACAATTCCAGCTTTGAGGACAAAGCTTTTTCAAAGGAGGGTGGCATGTTAGGACCCTCCTAACGTAACTCTTAATCATATTATATATTATATTGTATTATAAAGGGACACATCCCTTCACTATTCACACCTTTTAGATAGATGTAAATAGGACAAGGAGGATGCTCCAAAGATCATCCAAAAACATTAATTTATTATATTGTGAGTTTCTGCCTTTCAATACAAACTGTGATTCTATTCAAACAATGATTTTTTTCTTCATTAAATTCATATTTCAAGTTGCAGGTTCATAACAAATTAACAAGTACAAACCATGAATTCAAACGTAGCACACCTGATATATCATGCCCATTGGTCATCATTAAAATTTTCAAAGCCTACACTGTGAAGAGGGCCACCAGCTTGTCATTGACATGGAAATGAAGTATTTTTACTAGTCTGCTATGTTTGTTATAAAATGCATCCATCTTAGGAAGTGGATTATATATTACTAAACATCTGAAGCTTATTGTATACCAGATCTCAGCAAGCAAGAAAGAAAATTGGTGAATTTCTCTGAAGGTAAGACTGGTGAACAAAAGTTCCAAGAGGGTCATCCGTTTCCCCGTGTTGTTTTCCTTGCCTATGATTATCAAAGAGAAGGGATTGATGGAGTGATAAATTGCATAAGAGACGAGGAGAAATCATGGATTCAAAATGAATTGCACAACTGTGGAGCTCTTCTATTGAGGGGATTTGGCATAAAGACATCAGCTGACTTCAATACGTTTGTGGAAGCTCTCGGCTGGGAAGAACATCCATACAAAGGCCCCGCTCCATGAACAAACATTTTGGGAAGAGTATGGTCCGCAAATGAAGCTCCTCTCGATCAACACATCTTCTTCCATCATGATATGGCCTTGGTAATAATATAAATTTGTTACTATTTTAGTCTTCTATGAGTCTAGCCGAACAACATAAAATTAAATTTGATTAATCTTTGCGTTTGTGATACGTATGTTCCTACAAACAAAAGAATTTCCATCCAAAATATTATTCTTCTGCAAGGTTGCACCGCCAGAGGGAGGGGAGACGATGATGGTGAGGAGCAACATAGTAGCTCATCATATGAAAAATAAGTTCTTGAAACTTGTCCAACAACTTGATAGAGAAGGAATACTCACTTGCACTATCCTTCCAAAGGAAGACAATCTCGGATATTTCCTTGGTAAAAGTTGGCAATCCAATTTACCTATTTCATCACTTGAGTAGGTAATTCGTTTCTTTAAGGAATTAGTGAATAAGTAGGAATTAGTGAATTGGTGATTCCTGGTTGTAGGGTTGAAGAGGGAGGTGGTAAGTTGGTGTGTATGGAATATGGGAGTGCAAACATTATAGTAGGGCCATTCCCTATGACAAGAACATTCGGGGGCTACATAATGAGCCTCGCAAGGTTTATGTGAGTAATGAGCCTCGCAAGGTTATGTGAGTAATGAGCCTCACAAGGTTTGGTTCAACTACATTTCGGGGGCTATGTATGGGAAAGCCAGTCATTACAACAAACTGGTGTGTGGAGATGGGTCGGATATTCCTCAGCTAATAATGGAGGAAAGCAGGAGAGTGATGGACAAGGAGTGCGTAGAGGTGAAGTGGGAAGCCGGAGATGTAGGTAAGCATTATTGAATAAGTAGGTAAGCATCGGTGATTGATGATTGCAGGGTTGAAGAGGGAGGTGCTAAGTTGCTATGGATGGCAGATGGGAGTCCAAACATTATAGCAGGGCCACTCCCCACGAAAAGAACGTTTGAAGCCCAGGGTTATGTGGGTAATGAGCCTCGCAAGTGTTAGAAATATTAACCCAGATTTCATGCCTGTGCCCAACTACGCTGCGAACCTTGGGCGAAACCGGACTGGGCCCTAGACATGGGCGAAGTCGGACTGCGCTGCCGCAAATCTAAGATCCCAACAAAATATTGACAGGACGTCGCACTTATCTTCTGACAGATTTGACACCTGGCAGATCCGATCTCCGTAGGTGTTAATACCCAGTCGGCGTTTGTCAGAAACCCTAGATGTGGGTCGGTCCGAGGATAACCCTTATCCGGAGCTGTCCGAAGATAACCCTTATCCGGAGCTGTCAGAGGATAACCCTTATCCTTCTCTCCCCGCGGCTATAAAAGGCGGTTCGGTTCTTCAGAAAAACTAGTGCGAAGAGAGCGTAGAAGAAGGAAGCAGAGCGGGTGTGAGAGAAGTTCATGAAAGTGAGCAGAGAAAGAAGGGCGAGTGTTTCAGTGAGCAGTGAGGCTCAGCTGATAAATGTACGAGCAGCAGACTCGACATTTCCCTTGTCCAGTTTATCCTGCAGCGTAGCCTGCAGATGTTGTTACTTCCTCGGTTGAGGAATTCTGTAACCCTAGTTGTTCATATGAATAAAGTTTGCTTTTGTCTATGGCATATTTAGGGTTTGCAGTTGTTTAGGTGTTAACCTATTTGTTCTCTGTTCCGGCGTTTCTCTCCTATCTCTCGGGTCTTGCCAAGCCAGGCAAACCCAGCAGCAGCCGCGCAAGACGAAGGACTTGAAGGCCAGAGTTGGCCAAGTCTGAAGCTTACCGGTCGTCGCCGTGCCTTGGAGGTCGCCGAGCAAAGTTCGTCACTTTGCTGTGATAGCCGCGCTTCGGCAGCTGAGAGTGCGAAGCTCGCACTTCGCTGCGACTGCCAGTGCTTCGGCAGCTTGAAGCTGCGAAGTTCGCACTCCGCGCGAAGTGCGCACTTCGGCAGCTTGCCCAGCGAAGTACGCACTTCGGCCGAAGTGCGCACTTCGGCTGTTTTGCCGAGCGCAGTCCGCACTCTGCGTGAGTGCCGGACTTCGGCTATTTGCCCCAGTGAAGTACGCACTTCGGCCAAAGTGCGCACTTCGGTTGTTTTTCCGAGCGCAGTCCGCACTCTACGCGAGTGCCGGACTTCGGCTATTTTCCCGTGCTAGGTTCGCACTTCGGCTGCCAGGCACAGCATAGTCCGCACTTCGCGAGAGTGTCGGACTTCGGCTGCTTGGCCAAGTCGTGGAGATTTCAGCATCGAAAAAGAAAAATCGCCGCTCTTCCTTCAAATTGGTATCAGAGCTGATAGTGCCATGATGCAGGAGCATCCGGTGGTCAAGGAGCAATCTTGCATCCTCCAAATCATTTTATTGTTTGTTTTTATTTTCTAAGTACTTGTGTTGGGTTTGTTTCGAATCTTGGACCAAGAGGGAGGTTTTGTAAAAATAAGAAGAAGAGGAAGTTTTAGTGTAAAGGCTCAAGTTGCGTTGGGGTCACGAAATCGCGACCCCAAAACTTCGGAAGGGCAATGGCCAGTTTTCATCGCGATATCGCGACGTCGCGATATCTCGACGTCGCGATATCGCGACGCTTGTTTCGACTTCAGCAGCGTTGAACAGTTGGCAATTAAAATCAAAGGCTCGATGCACACGAAGAAGGGGAGAAGGTTTTGGTCGCGATATCGCGTGACATGTCGCGATATCATGACATGTCGCGATATCACGACATGTCGCGATATCGCGACGATGTTTCAAAACTGAGGGCGGACGTCAGTTGGGTCGCGATATCGCGACATGTCGATATCACGACGATGTTTCAAAGCTGAGGGCGGACGTCAGTTGGGTCGCGATATCGCGACATGTCGCGATATCGCGGCCCAAGAAAAAGTCAAACGGGAATAAACACGCGGACGGTCGGGCAGGGTGAAATTGACACGTGGTTGCCACGTGCCTTAAAGGCAACACGGACAGTGGGGGATAGAGTCAAATTTGACACGTGGAGACACACTTGTATCAGATCTTGAGGATGAGGGCCACGTAATCGGAGGAGAGAGATATAGATGTCGACCAAGTTTAATTATCTTGGGATGTCGTTCTGAAGGAACCGTAGTTACAGGTGAAAGACTTAATGGCGGAGACATCGTTATTTAACGACAGTCAAATTAAAACGACGGGTGCAGGGAGTGGGAAGCCATGAATGCAGGCTCTGGACGGATCGGACAGTTGCCATTTATGGCAAAAAACAAAAGGAAAATCTTGAAATTTCAATGGAGGGAAAATGAAATTCGAATTGGTCTTTGGGCGGGAGCATTAATTACAGGGAAGGCCGAGACCACATTAAACGGGGAAAATTTGTATGGGAGAGGGATGGTGAAGTTCGGGATTGGGGGAGAAGTGGTATACTGGAGAGAATACTGTAACCCGTATTATGCTATTTTTTTAATGAAATTACCATGAAATTACTGTGAATGTGTTTGTGTGAATCCGGGTTTTCCATCAAGTGGTATCAGAGCGGGAGCTCCTGAGTGTGTAACAGATCGCCGGAGAGAGGCAGTTGCACCAGGATCTGTGGAAGAATTCTAAAAAAAAAAAAAATAAAAATAATACAGAGAAAATATCATGCCTCCACGAAGGAACCGTGGCGGAGCAGGAAATGTGGTGCCGACCGAAGACTTCCGGGCCTTGCAAAGACAAGTTCAAGCCTTGCAAGCAGAGTTACGTAGAAGGCGTGAACCCGGAGGGGAAGAGGAAAGTGAAGATGAAGTTGAAGAGGAAGAATAGTCTGAGGAAGAAGCAGAAGCTGTGGATCCAGCTCAGGCCCGGTTGTATAAGGCCATCTCTCAGATTGGAAAACAACCAAAAATGGAGGTATCTACCTACTCGGGAAATCTGAATCCAGAAGAAGTGATTGACTGGATAAATGATTTAGAGGAATATTTCGAGTATGAGGAGATTGAAGACCCTAACCGGGTCAGATTTGCTAAGACCAAGTTAAAGGGTCATGCCAGCATTTGGTGGAGGGGAATGCAGTTGGAGAGAAACAGAAGAGGGAAAGAAAGAATAACAAGATGGGATAGAATGGTGGAGAAGCTTAAAAGACAGTTCATCTCGACAGATTACGAGTTGGATCTGCTAAGAAAAATGTAGAGCTTGAGACAGACAAACAAAACTGTCCAAGAGTACACTGAAGAATTTTACAAAATTTCTATTAGAACAGGGCATTTAGAGGCAAATAAAGAGAAAGTAGCCCGTTACATTAATGGGTTGAGGCTTGGTATCCAGGAAGAACTGAGCCTGGTTCGAGTAAACACCATTGAGGATGCTTATCAATTTGCCTTGAAGGTAGAAGAAAAGCTAAACAGGCGGTTTGAAGGCAAGCAAAGAGGAAGAGGCCGAGGTGGAAGGACTGGTGGGAGGACCAGTGGAGAAAAGTACAAGGATCCGAAGAAGACTGGGGAAGCCAGTAGTAACCAGGACCAAAAAGAAGAAGATGTTTATCAGCCCCGAGATCAGAACAACTACCCAAGAGGACGGGGTGGATCTGGACGAGGGTTTGGAAGGGGAGTATTTCGTGGAACATGTTTCCACTGTGGTGAAGAAGGACACAGGGCATTTGAATGTCCACAACACCGAGAAAGAACAAACAAGAGGCCTGAGGGCCCAGCCAGAGCTGTTGTGGTAGAGGAGGATGCTGAATCTGAGCATTCCGAAGAAGCGGAGAGAGGAGAAACAATGGTTGTAAGAAGAGTCCTGTTGAACGAGGAGAAGGACACAGACCAGAGGAAAAGTTTATTCCGCACTAGATGTAAATGTGCGGGCAAGGTTTGCAATATCATTATTGATAATGGTAGCACGGATAACCTGGTTTCTGAGGAAATGGTTACAAAGTTACAGTTAGAGAGGAAGAAACACCCACACCCATACCGGGTCGCATGGTTACAAAAGGACCACGGAGCTTTGGTCAATGAGCAGTGTTCTGTTAAATTTAACATTGGGAAGTATTGTGATGAGGTCCTGTGTGACATCTTACCCATGGATGTTTGCCACATGTTGCTGGGGAGACCCTGGCAGTTTGACCGGAGTGCAGTACATGATGGTCGTGCCAACACCTACTCATTGACAAAGAATGGTGTACGCCATAAACTAAAGCCCTTGAAGGATACAGATGAAAAGGTATGTAATATTTCCAGAGTCTGTTTAGTTGAGGGGAGAGAGTTTCTGAACGGGTTAAAGCATGAACATTTATGTTATGCAATAATCCCTAGAGTTAGGGGGAAGGAATGCCGGGATACCCCAACAGAAGTTCTAAATCTGCTGGAGGAATTTCCAGACATTGTGTCTGACAATGTGCCTGAGGGCTTACCCCCGGTGAGAAAAATTAGCCATCATATAGATTTAGTACCGGGATCAAGCCTCGCCAAATAAAGCTGCACACGGGATGACACCCGTAGAGAGCGAGGAGTTAAATAGACGGGTCCAAGAATTATTAGAAAAGGGATTAATTTGGGAAAGTTTGAGTCCATGCGCAGTACCTGCAATGTTGGCGCCAAAGAAGGATGGGGAATGGAGGATGTGTACAGATTCACGGGCCATCAACAAAATTACTATTAAGTACAGATTCCCGTTACCAAGAATGGATGATATCATGGACTGTTTAAGTGGAGCTGAGTACTTCACAAAGATTGACCTGAAAAGTGGTTATCATCAGATCCGTATCCGAGAGGGGGATGAATGGAAGACAGCCTTCAAGACAAGAGAAGGCCTGTTTGAGTGGTTAGTCATGCCCTTTGGACTGTCCAATGCACCAAGTACCTTCATGCGGCTGATGAATGAAGTACTGAAAGAATTTCTGGGAAAGTTTGTTATTGTTTATTTAGATGATATATTGATATTTAGCCGGACCCTGGAGGAACACCTGATGCATATCAGGAGAGTCTTTGAAAAGCTGCAAGAAGAACAATTATTAATAAATTTGAAAAAGTGTAATTTTGTCAAGAAGGAATTGGTATACTTGGGGTTTGTAATCTCAGCAGAAGGCCTGAAGATGGACCCCGAAAAGGTGAGAGCCATCATTGAATGGCCTACTCCAAGGAGCACAACGGAAGTGAGGTCATTCCATGGTCTCGCCGTTTTTATAGGAAGTTCATAAAGAACTTCAGCGGTATTTGTGCACCTCTCACAGAGACAATGAGGGGAGATAAAAAGGAGTTCAAATGGACATCGGGGGCTGAAAGGAGCTTTGACACATTGAAGAGAAAAGTTACGAGAACAGCCTGTTTTGGCACTTCCAGACTTCAACAAGGTATTTCGGGTGGATTGTGATGCCAGTAGGCGATGCAATAGGGGCGGTATGCGAGTCAAGGAGGCAAGCCGGTTGCTTATTTCAGTGAAAAGTTAAATGATGCTCGGAAAAAGTATTCTGTCTATGATCAAGAATTTTATGCTATAGTTCAGGCCCTGAAAAAGTGGAGACATTATTTATTACCAAAGGAGTTTGTACTGTTTACTGACCATCAGGCTTTGCAATACATTAACAGTCAGACAAAACTGAACCAAAGGCACATGAAATGGGTGGAGTTCCTCCAAAGTTATACCTTTGTACTAAAGCACAGAAGTGGGAAGTCAAACAGGGTTGCAGATGCCTTAAGCAGAAGGCAGACTCTGCTGACCAGATTGACAGTGGAAGTAGTGGGGTTTGAAGAACTGAAGGGTCTATACCCTGCAGATCCGGATTTTGCAGAAGCCTGGAAGGCTTGCTCAATACCTCTTACCATGGATAGAACAAAATGGTTGGATTTCTTAATCCAAGACGGGATGCTGTTCAAGGGTAGTAAGTTGTGCATTCCCAGAAGTTCCATGCGGGAGAATTTAATCAAAGAAAAGCACAGCGGAGGATTGGTTGGGCATTTTGGTAGGGATAAGACCATTGCCTTGATTGAGGAAAATTACTACTGGCCACAACTTCGGCAAGATGTACGGAAGTTTGTGCAAAGTTGCGAGAATATGCCAGATGGCAAAGGGTGTAAAACAAAATACGAGATTTGTACCGACCATTACCTGTGCTCGAGAGACCATGGGAGGACATAAGCATGGATTTTGTTCTTGGATTGCCGAGAACACAGAGGAAATGATTCAATATTTGTGGTGGTGGACCGGTTCTCCAAAATGGCACATTTTATTCCCTACCAAAAGACAAGTGATGCAGTTCACATTGCTGGGTTGTTCTTCAAAGAAGTGGTACGACTTCACGGTTTACCGAGAAGTATAGTTTCAGACAGAGATACAAAGTTTGTTGGGTATTTCTGGAGAACTCTATGGAAGAAATTGAAGACAGACTTGAAATTCAGTTCAGCATACCATCCACAGACAGATGGATAGACGGAGGTGGTCAATAGAAGCCTGGGCAATTTACTGCGGTGTTTGATAGTGGATCAACCCAAGGGATGGGATTTGGTCTTACCACGAGCAGAGTTTGCATATAACGAGTTCGATTAATAAAAGCACAAATAAATCACCGTTCCAGATAGTATATGGAAACATCCCGAGGAATGTGTCTGAGCTAAGAAAGTTGGACAGAAGAGAAAAATGTAGTGCCGAGGCAGAAGAATTTGCAGAGCATATAAAAAGTCTGCATGAGGAAGTAAGAAGACAGATTACAAAAATGAACAGTCAATATAAGACAAGGGCAGACCAGAAGCGGCGGTTCAAGGAGTTCGAGATTGGAGATGAGGTTATGGTGTATCTCAGGAAGGAGAGATTTCCTGCCAAGACTTACAATAAATTGAAGATGAAAAAATTTGGGCCATGCAAAATACTGGGAAAGCGGGAGTCAGGAAATGCGTATGAAGTGAAATTGCCGAGTTGGCTTGATATCTCACCTATTTTTAATATTTCAGATCTCATGGAATATCATGAGGGAGAAAGTACAGACATGCAAAGTCCAGAAACATGGCAATTTCCAGCCTCTACTCCAAGCACAGATGAGGCCGAGGAAGTGTTAGATACCCGTGAAGGCCGAAGCACCCGAAATAGGCAGTATACTGAGTATTTGATCAAGTGGAGGGGCAGACCAACTGAAGATGCGACTTGGTTGTCGAAGACGGAAGTTGACCGCTTGGGTCTCCCCTTAGCCAAACAAAAGTGAGGGTCACTTTTTTTTTATCTACCCCGGGTGTCTGATGCAGGAGCATCCGGTGGTCAAGGAGCAATCTTGCATCCTCCAAATCATTTTATTGTTTGTTTTTATTTTCTAAGTACTTGTGTTGGGTTTGTTTCGAATCTTGGACCAAGAGGGAGGTTTTGTAAAAAAAGAAGAGGAAGTTTTAGTGTAAAGGCTCAAGTTGCGTTGGGGTCGCGAAATCGCAACATGTCACGATTTTGCGACATGTCGTGAAATCGTGACCCCAAAACTTCGAAAGGGCAATGGCCAGTTTTCGTCGCGATATCGCGACGCTTGTTCCGACTTCAGCAGCGTTGAACAGTTGGCAATTAAAATCAAAGGCTCGGTGCACACGAAGAAGGGGAGAAGGTTTTGGTCGCGATATCGCGACGTCGCGATATCGCGACATCTTTTGCAAACGGAGGAGAGGTGACCGTTGGGTCACGATATCGCGACATGTCGCGATATCGCGACATGTCACGATATCGCGACGATGTTTCAAAGCTGAGGGCGGACGTCAGTTGGGTCGCGATATCGCGACATGTCGCAATATCGTGGCCCAAGAAAAGTCAAACGAAAATAAACACGCGGACGGTCGGGCAGGGTGAAATTGACACGTGGTTGCCACGTGCCTTAAAGGCAACACGACCAGTGGGGGATAGAGTCAAATTTGACACATGGAGACACACTTGTAACAGATCTTGAGGATGAGGGCCACGTAATCGGAGGAGAGAGATATAGATGTCGACCAAGTTTATTTATCTTGGGATGTCGTTCTGAAGGAACCGTAGTTACAGGTGAAAGACTTAATGGCGGAGACATCGTTATTTAATGACAGTCAGATTAAAACGACGGGTGCAGGGAGTGGGAAGCCATGAATGCAGGCTCTGGATGGATCGGACAGTTGCCATTTATGGCAAAAAACAAAAGGAAAATCTTGAAATTTCAACGGAGGGAAAATGAAATTCGAATTGGTCTTTGGGCGGGAGCATTAATTACAGGGAAGGCCGAGACCACATTAAAACGGGGAAAATTTGTATGGGAAAGGGATGGTGAAGTTCGGGATTGGGGGAGAAGTGGTATACTGGAGAGAATACTGTAACCCGTATTATGCTATTTTTTTAATGAAATTACCATGAAATTATTGTGAATGTGTTTGTGTGAATCTCGGTTTTCCATCCTGCCATGACACGGAGATAGAAGCATGGCTTCCGAGAGAAACTCGTTGCAGTTGCAGATCTCATGGTTTAACGGTAAGAACTATGATTACTGGAGCATCCAGATGAGGATCCTGTTCGGATCTCAGGAGCTATGGGAGTTGGTCGAGACCGGCTACCCAGAACCGGCAGATGCAGCAGCACTGGCTGCCCTCTCTCAAGCAGATAGGGATCTGTTGAAAGATCACAAGAAGAAGGACCAGAAGGCCCTCTTCTACATCATGCAAGCGATTGAGGAGACCATCTTCCCGTGGATTGCATTAGCCACCTATGCCAAGCAGGCATGGGAAACCCTGGCGAGTTCGTATCAGGGCACCGACAAAGTGAAGTTGGTGAAACTACAGATGCTCAGGAGAGAGTTCGAGAACCTGCAGATGAGCGAGTCCGAGTTGATGAGCGACTTCTTCACCCGGATGACTGACATTATCAACCAGATGCGGTTGAATGGAGAAAATATCCAAAGCCAGAGAATCGTGGAGAATATTCTCAAAATTCTGCCTGCAAAGTTTAACTCGATTGTGATAGCAATTGAAGAGTCAAGGGATTTGACAACCCTCTCGATAGACGAACTCATGGGTTCCCTGCAGACCCATGAACAGAGGCTGAGCCGCTCAACTCAGTCTTCTTTGGAGCAAGCCTTCAAAGCACAAGTCTCAGTCCGAGATAGCGGCAGACAAGACTCCCAACACAGTGCTTCTAGTTCTCAAGGAGGAAGAGGCAGAAGCAGGTGTGGAAGAAGGAACAAGCGAAGAGGGAACTCAAACCCTCAGGACGCTGAGCCAAGTTGCAACTTCCATCAGCAAGGAGGAAGAGGCACTGGCAAAAATCAGCAAGGTGGCTCTCAGCAGAAGAAGGACATGTCAAAGGTCCAATGCTACTACTGCAACAAGTTCGGCCATTATGCCACACAGTGCAGAAAGAAGATGGCGAACGAGAATCAACAGCAAGCCCATTATTCAAAGGAAACTAAAAATGCGACAGGAGGAATTGTGTTGCTGACTTGCAGTATTGAAGAGAAGAGCAAGAAAAACGTCTGGTATCTTGACAGTGGTTGTAGCAACCACATGACTGGGAACAGGGAGATGTTCTCACAACTGGATGAAACAGTCCAGTCCGATGTCAAGATGGGGAACAACATCAAAGTTCCTGTGATGGGGAAAGGAAAGATCCTCATCCACACCTGGCACGGTGATAGAAAAACAATTCAAGATGTTTATTATGTGCCTGGGTTGAAGCATAATCTGCTTAGTGTTGGACAGCTTGTGCAGAAGGGGCACACTGTACTGTTCAAAGATGGAGTCTGTTCCATCAGAGACAAGGTCCATGGACAAATTGCATCTGTGTCCATGACGAAAAACAAGATGTTTCCGCTGCAGATTCAGAATGAATCTTTGTTGTCTCTGAGTGTAGTTGAGAAGGATGCTACCTGGCTGTGGCATCTCAGATTCGGTCACCTGAGTTTTAGTGGCCTGAATCTGTTGCACAAGAAGCAGATGGTGAAGGGTTTACCACTTATAGAGCAACCGAACCAAGTTTGTGAAGGTTGCTTGGTCGGTAAGCAGCACAGGAATGCATTCCCTGTAGGACAGTCTTGGAGAGCATCACGGCCTTTGGAGCTAGTGCACTCAGACATCCATGGTCCCATGCAGACCACCTCATATGCCGACAATAAGTATTTCCTGACCTTCATTGATGATTTTAGTCGAAAGACTTGGATTTATCCAATCAAGTTGAAGTCAGAGGCATTTGCAAGGTTTAGGGAGTTTAAGGCTCTGGTTGAGAAATAGAGTGGTTACTATGTGAAGACTCTCATAACTGATGGAGGTGGAGAGTACATCTCCAACGAATTCCATAACTTCTGCAAGCAGCATGGAATTCAGAGGAAGTTCATTGCCAGATACATGCCACAGCAAAATGGCGTAGCTGAGAGGAAGAACAGAACAATCATGGAAATGGCACGGAGCATGCTGAAGGCAAAAAGTTTGCCACATGAGTTCTGGGTAGAAGCTGTAAGTTGTGCAGTTTATCTACTGAACCGATGTCCCACCAAGAGTGTGAGGGACAAAATTCCATAGGAAGCCTGGAGCAAGTTGAAGCCAAGCCTGGCTCATTTGTGAGTTTTTGGGTGCATAGCATATGCACATGTTCCAGATGAGAAAAGGCAGAAGCTAGATGAAAAAGCTGAAAGATGCATCTTCACAGGGTACAGCGAACCAGCGAAGTCCTACAGGTTGTACAATCCTGTGACAAAGAAACTTGTCATCAGCCGAGACGTGAAGTTCCTGGAGGATGAAGTCTGGAATGGGAAGTCAAAGACTGGTCAGTCTGAACCAGCAACTGTTGAATCTATAGACTTGGAGGAAGACAGAGTCCAACCACCTGTGCCTTCAAGCATCAACAGTGGTGCCAGCAGTAGCACACCCTCATCATCCCGATCACCTCCACTTGCAAGTAGAATTCAAAACCTGAGGACTCCTGCAAAGACTCGGAGCTTGCAAGACATCTATGAGGTAACCCGTAATCATTTAGATGAAGATTATTCTGATTTTGCTCTCTTTACTGAATGTGATCTAGTGGAGTTTGAAGAGGCAAGTTAGAATTGCAGATGGGTGAATGCGATGGATGAGGAGATAGCAGCCATTGAGAAGAATGAGACATGGCAGCTAACAGATCTTCCAGCACGAAAGAAGACCATTGGGGTCAAGTGGGTATATAAGACGAAGTTTAATGCCCAAGGAGAGGTTGACAGACACAAGGCCAGATTAGTGGCGAAAGGCTACAAGCAGAAGTCAGGTGTTGACTATCATGAGGTGTATGCACTCGTAGCCCGACTTGACACAGTCAGAATGATTTTGGCACTCGTAGCTCAGAAAGGATGGAGCGTGTTCCAGATGGATGTCAAGTCTGCCTTCCTCAACGGAGTGTTGGAAGAAGAGGTCTACATAGACCAGCCGCCCGATTATGAAATACTAGGGCAAGAAGGCAAAGTCCTGAAGCTGAAGAAGGCCCTGTACGGTTTGAAGCAGGTGCCCCGAGCTTGGTACAGCTGGATTGACGGCTATTTTCAGGAGAATGGGTTTTAGAAATGCCCATATGAGCACTCCCTGTACATGAAGTCAAATGCAGCAGGTGAGCTCATCATCGTCTGCCTGTACGTAGACGATCTGATATTTACTGGCAATAGCGACGACCTATTTGCACAGTTTAGAATAGCCATGAAGTCCGAGTTTGAAATGACTGACATGGGGTCGATGAAATATTTTCTCGACATTGAAGTTGACCAATCAGCAGATGGCATCTTCATTTCTCAGGGCAAGTATGTGAAGGATGTCCTGAAGTGCTTCAAGATGGAGGACAACAAACCTGCCATCACACTTGTAGCCATAGGTTTGAAGCTAAGCAAGTTGGATACAGGGAGGTCTGTAGATCCAACCTTGTTCAAGAGGCTAGTTGGCAGTCTGATGTACTTGACTGCAACTCGGATAGATCTGATGTTCGGAGTTAGTCTAATCAGCCGTTTCATGGAGACTACGAAGGACATGCACTGGCAAGCAGGCAAGAGGATCTTGCGCTATGTCAGCGGGACACGGAACCATGGCCTATTTTACGCCAGACGAGACCAGTTGGAGCTAGTGGGCTTCACAGACAGTGACTGGGCTGGCAGTACTGACGATCGAAAGAGCACCTCCGGGTATGCTTTCCATCTTGGATCAGGGGCAGTCTCATGGGCGTCCAAGAAGCAACCGATTGTTGCGTTGTCCATAGCCGAAGCAGAATATGTCATCGCCATGACATCCGCATTCCAGGCAGTATGGCTACGAAGAGTTCTGAGCGAACTGTTTAATCCTTCGGAAGGCGCGACAACAATTTTCAGTGACAATAATTCAGCCATTGCACTGTCAAAGGATCCCGTGTTCCATGGCCGGACGAAGCACATTGATATTCGTTATCACTTCATCAGAGAGTTGGTGAAGTCCGAAGAAATTCATCTGCAGTTTTGTAGATCCAAGGAGCAGTTGGCAGATATTTTCATGAAGCCTTTGAAGGAGGAAGACTTTAGTAGATTGCGA
The DNA here is from genome assembly GCA_028583015.1 of Wollemia nobilis. Taxonomy (NCBI): domain Eukaryota; kingdom Viridiplantae; phylum Streptophyta; class Pinopsida; order Araucariales; family Araucariaceae; genus Wollemia; species Wollemia nobilis. The sequence goes on from JAQPPZ010016612.1 coordinate 3,613,873, forward strand.
GAGCAGCTTGGAGTCAAAGTGCTTGTGAAATCAGGTTTAAAGGAGGGTGTTAGAAATATTAACCCAGATTTCATGCCTGTGCCCAACTGCGCTGCGAACCTTGGGCGAAACCGGACTGGGCCCCAGACATGGGCGAAGTCGGACTGCGCTGCCGCAAATTCGAGATCCCGACAAAAGTGTGATAGGATGTCGCACTTATCTTCTGACAGATTTGACACCTGGCAGATCCGATCTCCGTAGGTGTTAATACCCAGTCGGCGTTTGTCAGAAACCCTAGATGTGGGTCGGTCCAAGGATAACCCTTATCCGGAGTTGTCCGAAGATAACCCTTATCCGAAGCTATCAGAGGATAACCCTTATCCTTCTCTCCCCGTGGCTATAAAATGCGGTTTGGTTCTTCAGACAAACTAGTGCGAAGAGAGCGTAGAAGAAGGAAGCAGAGCGGGTGTGAGAGAAGTTCATGAAAGTGAGCAGAGAAAGAAGGGCGAGTGTTTCAGTGAGCAGTGAGGCTCAGCTGATAAATGTACGAGCAGCAGACTCGACATTTCCCTTGTCCAGTTTATCCTGCAGCGTAGCCTGTAGATGTTGTTACTTCCTCGGTTGAGGAATTCTGTAACCCTAGTTGTTCATATGAATAAAGTTTGCTTTTGTCTGTGGCATATTTAGGGTTTGCAGTTGTTTAGGTGTTAACCTATTTGTTCTCTGTTTTGGCGTTTCTCTCCTATCTCTCGGGTCTTGCCAAGCCAGGCAAACCCAGCAGCAGCCGCGCAAGACGAAGGACTTGAAGGCCAGAGTTGGCCAAGTCTGAAGCTTACCGGTCGTCGCCGTGCCTTGGAGGTCACCGAGCAAAGTTCGTCACTTTGCTGTGATAGCTACGCTTCGGCAGCTGAGAGTGCGAAGCTCGCACTTCGCTGCGACTGCCAGTGCTTCGGCAGCTTGAAGCTGCGAAGTTCGCACTCCGCGCGAAGTGCGCACTTCGGCAGCTTGCCCAGCGAAGTACGCACTTCGGCCGAAGTGCGCACTTCGGCTGTTTTGCCGAGCGCAGTCCGCACTCTGCGCGAGTGCCGGACTTCGGCTATTTGCCCCAGCGAAGTACGCACTTCGGCCGAAGTGCGCACTTCGGCTGTTTTGCCGAGCGCAGTCCGCACTCTGCGCGAGTGCCGGACTTCGGCTGTTTGCCCGTGCGAAGTTCGCACTTCGGCCGAAGTGCGCACTTCGGCTGCCAGGCACAGCGCAGTCCGCACTTCGCGAGAGTGCCGGACTTCGGCTGCTTGGCCAAGTCGTGGAGATTTCGGCGTCGGAAAAGAAAAATCGCCGCTCTTCCTTCAGCAAGGTGTGGTTTAACTACATCCCGGGGGCTATGTATGGGAAATCCAGCACTTATAACAGACTTGTGTGTGGAGATGGGTCGGAGATTCTGGAGCCAATAATGGAGGAGAGCAGGAGAATTATAGACGAGGAGTGCGTTAACTTGAAGTGGGAAACCGGAGATGTGCTGCTGATTGACAACTTACATGTCATGCTTGCGCCCAGGCCGTCCTTACCTCCTCGTCGTATCTTGGTCGCTCTCTGTAAGTGACCCTCACTACATCTAGTCATGATTTTATTCTTCTAAGTAGCTCTTTTAGTGTCCTAATCATATGATGAAGTTTCCTTAATATAGTGCTCGCTCCTATCCACTACAAGAGTCGATTCGTGCGCGTTGTCTTGTATATATTTATACTTGTCAAAACCCATGAAAGAACTAGCTGCTTTATTAGTAAATAATGGTACAACGATACCGCTCTCTTTAAAATTAAGAAACAGTAATTAGAACGAAAAGAATCCCCATGTATACTTCTAACATTGAAGGGTGGCTAGAAATCAATATTGACAAATCTTTAACCATACAATATCAGCTTTCATAATACTGCACAAATAAAGAGAATCAACATATTACCCAGCCAAGAAAACATGTATGAGCACAACATAATATCTATGATTAGACATAAAATAATATTATTAAGAAAATAATAAGCATTTTCAATCCATAAAGAGATGATAAATACAGGTATAAATTAAAAGTGACCTTGAATCATTCATATTAAGGTTTATTATTTAATATCAAAATAAAACTACTTTTACAAGGTGTAAAATGGCCCATAATAATATACAAAAGTGAAGAGAATATAAGGTATGTTATTGCCTTAGGTGAATATTGACACCAGATAAGTCAACATCCTCCTTAAGCTAAATAAGCATCATGAAAAGATATCTTTATGAGTCATCATGAAAAGAGATGTTATGTGCTTCATGTGATGATGAAACATGGGACTATGGATAAGCTTGGTGGAAGTATGATTATGACAACAAATGATCAATAATGATGTTTAAGAGGATCCTACTATTATAATATCATGAAACAAATATATTTCTTGTCCTCATAAAAAATACAATACTTGACTTTGTAGAATGTTAGGATATTATTTATTGGATATGTGTTGAATATTTTCCCTATTAGTTTGTTGGGGTTAACACTAAAATGTACCTATACTCATCAGTATTTAGGACATTTTAAGTTATTTTTTTACACCCATATGGGCTTTTAGGGTTACTATATTTGAACCCATGCTTTTTCACCCATGATATTGTAAAATCCATGCTTGTACCTTTGTTATATATATCATACTTGTATTTGGAAATGGGGTGAGACAAAAGAAGAATATTATCGTATTGGAGACAATCAAATTAAATTAATAATAAGATAATATTGTGTTGGTTTTTTCCTGATTGAGGGTTTTTAAGATAAATATTGTGTAATGTGTGAATCTACGATCTTCTTATTTTGATTATGTTATTACTATTTTTATGATTTAGTTTATAGGGGCTCTTTATTTCTCTTTATTTGGTATCAAAACTAATTTTTAGCTTTATTTGAGGTGTAAGGGTTTCAACCCTATGATAAATTAATTATTGAGTGGGAGCCATACGTGAAAGGATTCTAGAAAAAGAGAAATATGGAAAGCACATATATAGAGATTGAAATATTTAATTGACATAATTTTGAGTTATGGAAACTCAATATGGAGGATTTTTTAGTTGATATAGATTAGTGAATTGGAGTCTCAGGAACAAAACCAACAACAATGATAGATGAAGATTGTATAAAAATCTATAGGAAGGCAAGAAGCTCTATCAAATTGTATTTATTTGATTTAGTATTGTTGAATGTATCTATAGAGACCATGATAAAGTTGTTATAGGAGAATCTGGGAACATTGTATCAGACAAAGTCGCTAGTAAATAAACTCTTTCTCAAAAAGAAATTGTATTTAATTCGAATGAATGATGGTGACTCTATGGCTGAACATTTAAATGTTTTTAACACTATGGTAAGTCAATTAAACTCTATAGAAGTAATAATAGATAAAGAAGAAAAATGCATTACTTTAATTTGTTCATTATAATATTCATAGGATAACCTTGTTATGGCTATCACCAATACTACATCTACATTGAAAATCTTATTGAAATTACCTCCTGGTAAAAACAATTGTGGTTGTAAGTGGTTATTCAAGAAGTACAATGTAGAAGGAAATTTGGAGAAGTACAAGGCTCGCTTGGTAGAAATTGTTTTTCTCAGGTTGAGGGAATTGACTTTGATGATATTTTTTCTCCTATGGCTAAACTAACTTCAAGAAATTTTTTGTTGGTTATTTCTACTACTTTTGATTTTTATAAAGAACATATGGATGTAAAGATAACTTTTCTCCATGGTGAACTTGATGAATATATATATATATATCATAACCAAAATGCTTCAAGGTAAAAGGTAAAGAAGACTTGATATGCAAGCTGAAGAATTCTCTTTATGGGTTGAAGCAGTCTCCAAGGATGTGGAACCAAAAATTTGATAGGTTTATATTGACATTTGGGCTTGGAAAAAGTAAAGCAAATCCATGTGTATATTTAAAAAAGGAAGGTAATTTTTTTTTTTTACCATTGTATTGTATGTGGATGACATGTTGTTAATTGGTAATAGTAAGGAAATGATAAAGTTACTAAAATCTTAGTTATCTTCTAAGTTTGACATGAAGGATTTGGATGGTACAAAATTTATGTTTGGTATGGAAATAATAAGGGATCTTGCAAATAGAAAGTTCTAGTTAAATCAAAGAAAATATGTTGATTTTATACTACAAAAGTTTAGGATGCATGATTATAAATCAATATGTACTCCATATCCTATTGGTCAAAATTTATTTGCTAAACAATGTCCTAAAATAGATGAGGAAATTGAAGAAATGCATCATATTTTTTGTTCTACTACTATGGGAAGTATGATGTATATAATGGTTTGTACTAGACTTGATATTGCACATGAAATGAGAGTAGTTAGTAGATATATGTCAAATCCAAGAAATAAACATGGAATTGTTGTGAAGAGAATCTTCAGATACTTGCATGGAACTACAAATTATGCTATTTGTTATGAAGGAAAAACTAGAGACAATAATCTTTTAAATCTACAAGAGTTTGTGGATGCTAATTGGGTTGGATATCTTGATAAGAGAATATCCATGAGTTCTTATGTTTTTAGGTTTTTTGGAGGGGCAGTAAGTTGGATGAGTAAAAAGCAATCAGTTGTTGCTTTATCCACCAAAAAAGTAGAGTACATTGCAACAACTCATGACAGTAAAGAATTAGTGTGACTACAAAGGTTGTTTTCAATAGTTGGTATTAAATAGAAGGTTATGATAATTAATAGTTATAGTCAGAGTGCAATATTTCTATCAAAAAATCATAGTTTTCATGATTGGTCAAAACATATTGATATAAAGTACCATTTTGTGAGAGAGAATGTTGAATAGAATTGAGTGATATTGAAGAAAGTTGATACAGAGAATAATATTTTTGATTCATTAAAAAAGGTTGTACCTGCTCAAAATTTTTATTAGTATGTATGGTTGTCCTTGATAATTGAAAATGACAGTTGTTAGCCCCTATGGAAAGTATTCAATAAGTATGAGGATGTTGGAAATATGTTGAATATATTCCATGTTATTCTATTGGGGTTAACACTAAAAGGTATTGGACACTCTGTACCTATACTCATTGGGGTTCGGTGGCAGTTACCCTCCAAAAAGTAGGGATTTGGGGGTGGAAGCCCCTAGAAATTTTTTATAGGATTTTTTAAGTTGTTTTAGACCCATATGGGCTTTTAGGGTTACTATATTTGAACCCATAATTTTTTGCCCATGATATTTTAAAATCCATGCATGTACCTTTGTTATATATATTGCACTTGCATTAGTGTTTGGGGTGAGATAGAAGAAGAATATTATTGTATTGAAGATAGTCAAGTTAATACAATAATAAGATAATATTGTGTTGGTTTTTCCCCGATTGAAGGTTTTTAGGATAAATATTATGTAATGTGTGAATATGCGATCTTCTTCTTTTGATTATGTTATTATTGTTTTTCTATTTTAGTTTATCAAGGCTCTTTTTTTCTCTTCATCGTTGACTATCATTAACAACACCAACATAGAAGTTGAAGTTAGTTATCAAAAGGTACTATTTAAGATCACTCATATAGTTTATGTTAGGGAATACTCAATTGAGCACAAAATATTTATTTCTTATGTACCTATAATATATCAAGGATTAACTTGGCCATTGTCTAATGGTTTTCATGAGGTACCTCCATATAACTACAATAATAATTAGTAGAAAAGTCAATTTTGATTGTGTTTTAGTGATGTGGATAAATACCCAAAAACTAATAAGTATAAAGTGACATATACCAAAATATTTAAGGATTAACTTAAATGTATTATTGAACATATAGAATCATGTTTTACAGGTAATATTATTTTCCTTATGTAAAGGGATAAAATCCCATATTTGATTCTTCATCAAGAATTTATACTCTACCAGCATAGTATCCTCTTATTCAACACACCTATTAGCATAGGAGTGATTTGAGAGGTTATCAAAAATAATTAAACTTCAATACCAATGCTCAATAGAGAGGGGGACGATGATAAAGCTCTTTAGAGATAATGGGATTAACATTATAGAGGAGTATCCAAGTCCATTTGTAAATTAAATAAATTATAGAAGGCTATGGCACATCCTATCTAGATATAATATCAAAAGAATGAATTGTAGCACTCAAATCATGCTCATCATGAATTATTTGGTCTATTGAAGCATTTGAATTGATAGTCTAAAAATAAAGAATCATTAGAGAAAAATTAGAAGTAACTTTTGAAGAATAAGAGAAAAATTCATGTATCATTAGAGAAAGAGAAAAACCAACATGTAAAATAAGATCATCTACAAAGAGCACTAGAAATGGACAATAACAAATTGATGGAAGGGCCTCATCAAATACCATATGATGTTGACCTAAGAATGTCATCAAGATGATAAGACTCATAAGTATCACATTGCTCTACATGAATGCAATAATAACTCTTCAAATCAAAACAATCTCACTTATATTTGGGAATATAATCCTATTAGAATTTCACAATAATAGATATGCAAAGCATTACATAAAATATGAAGAGAAGAGTGGAACTAATTGATTTATTTCAATGATCAACTTTGTATAAATAGCAAAGTTGATCATTGAGAGTTGTTGGATTACAACAACTCATAAGACCTGATGAAGGTACCACTGGGAGTTCTCCTAGCACATGGAGGAGTGGAAACTCAAGTGTGTATCATAGTGGAACTTAGGAGAATATTCACTTATTCCAACACCCCCCCTTAAGTTATACTAGGGGAGATCATACAAATGAGTCTCGGTTACAAGGCATGATGAGGTACTCATGTACAATGACTTCTTTTGAAGATACAGTAAAAACCCAATGAGAAAACCCATCAATCAAAAGGAAGTAATAGGCTTGTCTTAGTATGGTGAAGATTTTCCTCTTAATACAATAATTAGTTGGTGAAAAAACCCCTATGGGAAAAAACCAACTATGATAAGAAGAGAGGCTTGTCTTAAAATGGTGAATATTGTCCTCTTTTACAAAAAATAAAGATGAGTCCTAACAACTTGACCTGATTAGGTACTCATTTACATTATATAGTTGGTAAAAAATCCCTATGGAAAAAAACCAACTATGAGAAGAAGAGAGGCTTGTCTTTGTATGGTGAATATTGTCCTCTTTATACAAAAAATAAAGATGAGTCCCAACAACTTGGCCTGATTAGGTACTCATATACAATATATAGTTGGTGAAAAAACCCTTGTGGGAAAAAACCAACTATGAGAAGAAGAGAGGCTTGTCTTCATATGGCGAATATTGTCCTCATAAAACCAATCAATGCAACTTTATAACTCCAATCTTAGCTCGCAACTAAAGATAACATGGATAAGGAAATGACTTGGTGCAGATATCTACAATTTATTTATGAGTTGGAATATATTACAAGTATATGTTCCCACTCTGAATATGTTGCCTTATGAAGTGCATGTGTATTTCAATGTGCTTGGTGCACTAATGCTCAACTGGATTGCATGTAATATGAATTGTGCTCTGATTGTCACACCAAATATTAATAGGCTTTTCATGGGTGAAACCAAATTCTCTTAGAATTTGATGAAGCCAAAGAGCTTCCTGACTAGCCAAAACTGCTGCCCTATATTCTACCTTTGTAGAAGATAAGGCTATTGCTTGTTGTTTCTTGCATAACAACAACTGCCAATGATTAATAAATCCCTTGCACAAGAAATGCCCATGCTTAATGCTCTACCATATATTAATTATAATCAACCATTTAATCCCATTCCTACTCCCACTCTTCCAATTATTCCAACATATTTAGATAACCAGTTCACCACTAATATAAATACTAATAATAATTCCCAAACAACATCAATATTTTTGAATTCTAATCCAAATCCAATATCAACATTCCCAAATCTTAATATTTTCTAGAACATACCTAATTTCATGAATCCTACTACAATAAGTAATAATGATCCAAATCAATCTACTATAGGCTAGACTACTAATAATGCTAATTATCAGCATGACAATTTATAAAGACTTATTCAAATGTTTAGTAGTGATATGATTCAGCTCTAGAAGCAAGTACCTCAAAACACACCTCCTAATAATTCCAATCCAAATAGAAAATTAAATTTTCAAATAGTTAACCGCCATTAGAACACTCATCCAAATAATGGAGGAGTGGCTAATCCAATTTTCAATCAATATAATACTACTGCAAATCAAAACTAGACTAATAAAATTGTAAATATTTCTAATTTAGATTTAATTAACTAGTGTAGAGTTTATTCAACAACTCAACATAATGAAACTAATTGTTCCAAATTCAAGATAACTTTAGACATAGTCTAGAAGAAAATAAAAAACATGTAAATAGTACCCAATAAAGATAATAATTATTAGGCTACCACTAGTAATGGAATTTAAATCATCAGAAGTAAATTATGAAGGTTATGATGGATCCCTAGAATAAGAAGTTCAAGCCTATAGATAGTTTAAGAAAATAAACAATTACATGCTAAGAAGTAAATGTAAAGCTCCTCTCACTTCTTCTAATCCAAAAATAGTACTACTATTACCCCTGATATTTAATACAATAATAATAATAATAATCCATCTAAAGCTAGCATTCCTCCACAAACACACAAAACCATAGAATAATATAAACCTACCTATAGCATCGTAGATGTTTTGAAGAAAATAAAAGCAAATATATCCATATTTTATTTTCCTCAATTAACTGATTATCTAGAATTTCTAGTTAAAGCATTTGGTTTTTAGAATAAATATCAATCTAATAAAACCATATATGGTCAAATTGTTTCTATAAAGGAAAAAGGGGATGCCCCTCCTTTTCTTCTGACAATAAAAATTGTAGGTAAAAATCTGCACAATTGCCTTCTTGATTCTGAATCCTTAGAAAATGTAATGCCATATATTGTTTGTCAAGATTTAGATTTTAAACTTACCCCTTATAATAGAGTGGTAGTTTATTTAGATAAAAATAAAATAAAATGTGACTGGTATGCTCAAAATCATTCATATACAATTAGCATTAGAACCCATAATTCAATAGTACATAGACATTGAAGTTACAGATATTCCATACAAATATGGAATTTTATTAAGTAGAGACTATTCTAAGAACTTGAATGGATACATGGAAACAAACATCTCTCATATGTGGTTACCATGGTGAGGTGTAGCTAATAAAATAAGAATAGAAATATATTCTAAAGAACTTATAACTAATTATAATAAGAATAATGAATTTATCTTCAATGAATCAGAATTAAGAGTGCATACTTGTGAGTCCTAATAGACTATAGAAAAATATGAAGCTAAAAAATCACAACAAAAACAATTAAAAGATGAAAATTTTATTTGGGCACTGAAATTTGATGGATCAAAATCCAAGCAAGGCATTGGAGAAGGTATAGAACTAGGTAATCCTAATGGTAAGTCCCATTTAGCTTCTTACTAATTACAATTCCCATGTACCTACAATACTATAGAGCATGAGGCCTTAATTTTGGTTTATAGCTAGCTTTAAAGAAAAATATCAAGTGCTTAAAATTATTAGGATATTTATAATTAGTGGTTAGGAAAATTAAAAGTCAATATGCTTGTCATGATAAAAGACTTATTCACTATAGGAATAGATCAAGAGATATAATAAATGAATTTCATGATTTCAGTATTAAATTTAACTCTAGGAAGAAAAATAGAATTGTTGATTCCTTAGCAATAGTAGCAAGCACATTAAAACCAATTGACAACAAGAAAATTAAAAATAAAATCCATTTATCTAGTAGCCTACCCATCCATACATGATGCATGTGATATTGTTAATATATGGACTAATCAAAATCCATAAAATGTGCTAATAAGTAAAATATGTGCTAGTCAAGAAAATAAAAACATTATACAAGACCTCAAGGATTATAAAGATGGCATAGCTTGGAGCTATGAATATTTAAAAACATACGATCAATCTATCATTAAACATACCATCCCTTTAAAACTAGAAGCTAACCCATTTAGGTAGAATCAAAGACATATCAATCCATTTTTATAACCACTTATTCAAAAGGATGTACAAAAATTGTTGGATACAAGAATTATTTTTCCTGTTAGGAATTCTACTTGGGTAGCAAACATAGTGCCTGTTAGAAAGAAAATTGGAGAAATCATATTGTGCATTCATTTAAAAAAAATAAATAAATATTTCCAAAAGGATAATTTCCCTTTACCCTTTTTAGATCATATTTTATAAATGGTAAATGATTTAGAGATGATGTATTTATTGCAAGGATACTCTAGGTACAACCAAATTGTGATAGATCCCAAATATATGATGAAAAAAATATTTACCACCGAGTGGGATACTTTTACTTATAAAAGAATACCCTTTGGATTAATTAATATAGGTGCTACATTTTAGAGAGTAATAGATTATGTATTTAGAGACATATTAAGAGAGAAATTTGCAAGTGTATTGTGATTTATATAGATGATATCCTTGTATTCTCTAATAACCATATAAATAATATTAATAATTTAAGAAAAGTATTTCAAAAATGTACTAAACATGGCATTTCATTAAATACTAAGAAATGTATATTTGGAGTAACTAAAGAAATATATTAGGTCATGTTATTTCAAAATAAGATATCTCTATTGACCCTAAAATAATAAGCCATAAATAAAATTCCCCTCCTTGGTAGCAAGAAAGAAATGAGATCATTCTTTAGAAATATCAACATTATTAGAGAGTTTATATCATGATATGTAGAGGTAGTTAGACCATCAAATTATATGCTTAAGAAATATGTAGATCTCTCTTGGAACTCTAAATATCAAGAAGCTTTACAAGGGATTAAATATTATATCTGATATACCCACTTTTAGCTAGTCCGTATCACAAACAACCATTTTACAACTACTCATTTCGTTCTGAACATTCAATTTCTAGTATCTTTGTAATGACCCAAAAACACACAAATAGAAAAATATAAAAATAGAAAAAAAATTCACTAAGGAGAGAGGTACACGAACCCTATCCACTAGCAAAAACCTAAAGTTTTGTTCTCCTATGTTTCCCTGGAAGTTACATCTCATAGATTACCCTAGTACAAATCCATCTATGTAGGCGTATAATGTGTTATTGTGGATAAGTCCATCTATTTCATCATTATTTATGAGCTAGACTTATTATCCTATGTCCATCGAAGATGTACACGCATCTCTATACCATACATAAATCCTTATGTGTAGATATGCTATGAGTACCATGAGTTAAGCTATCCATCTCCTCTCCATGACGAGCTATCTTAAATCATATGTAATCTCTTCCTACTTAGTCCTCTATCTCCCTATTGGGGTTTCAATTCCCTTAGGTCCTCCTATGTTCACCATAATGTGGTCTCAATTCCCTTAGGTTACCTCTGAGTTAACCCTAGAACTTTACACTAGATTCCCTATCATCAAGCAATCAACGATAATACATATATGCTACCACATCATAAAACAATCAAACAATAATAGAGAAAATGAAGCAATATTAAATCTAAAATAAAATCTAATACATGGCATAATCAAATATAGACATATAGTAAAATTACTTTCAATAACGCAATAATGATTAACACAAAATTACTTGCATAATAAACCTTTCCTACTCAAAGGTATCACATTAACTATATTGGGGATATCTCTCCACAATTCTAATCTATGGAATATATGTAAATCAACATAAGATATCATACCTATTCTTTTTTTCCATTCAATTCCTTGCTTCTCCTTTATTCCCTTTGGTTATTTGAGGGTAGTAGGGGATCAGGATACTCATGGTTCATGATAGGCATACCTTTAAATATATCTATTCATCTACTATGCCAAATTGCAACTATACAATATTCCATTATGTCTCTAACCATCTAATGCATAATGGACATCATAAAATAAACCTTACTTTTATTTTCACCTCCACTATATTCTACACAGTAGAATATATGTTATTGCACCTGAATTGATTGTTAAAAATATGTTTATGCAAAATGAATTATGATAAATAAGAGGCAAATGGATGACCACTTTACAAGAATTTGATCTAGAAATATAGCCTATGAAACTAGTTAGAGGACAAGGATTAAGTAAAACATTAGCAAAAATAGATCCTCAAATATTTTTCTAGCAATATTCTATAGACAACATCACTAAATATGAATGGTATAGAAATATAGTGTATTACTTATTGAATTAAAAATATCCCAATAATTTTAGTGCAACCCAAAGAAGAGAATTATGTTTGAAAGGTGTAAATTTCATGATTAAAGTAGGTGTTCTATATAGAAGAAACCATGAAGGAATATATTTAAGATGTTTAGATAAGAATGAAGCCACTCAAGTTCTTGAAGATTTTTATGGTAAATTTGGATTTGGATATGGTTCAACTAATGCCACTACCCATAAAATATTTGGAGTAGGATATTACTGGTCTCATATCTGTAAATATGCCCATGCCCATGTCGAAACCTGCCACATCTATCAAATAACTGCAAATAAAGAAATAAATGGATCTATGAATTTGCAACCTATATTTTATGTTAGAACTTTTGCACAATGGTGATTAGATTTCATAGAAATTATAAAACCTAACTCCTAAAGTAGTGACAAATACATTTTAACTACCACATACTACTGCACTAATTGGATAGAATTTTTAGCTACAAAAAATTGTACTATAGATATTGTTATCCAAATTTTAGAAGAATGCATTGTTACTAAGTTTGTAATACCTTGTTTTTTAGTATGTGAAAATGGTTGAACTTTATTATGACTCTAATTTTAATAATGTATTTATGAAAATGAGGTGACCTTAAATTTTTCTTCTAACTATTACCCCTGAAGGAAATGACTTGGCAGAATCCACCAATAAAAGCTTATTGTCTATAATCAAGAAGCTTCTAGAATAAAATGCTAGAGATTGGCACAATAATTTTAAATATGCTTTATGTTAATATAAGACAATAATAAAAGCTTAAATAGGTATATCACCCTATCATCTAGTATATGGCCAAGATCTTGTATTTTCCACCAATTTGAAATTGTTAACACTTTAGCTCATGAAAGACTACTTGGAAGTTGATGAGAAAGTAGAAGCTAGGCTAATCAACTTGATGAACTTATATGAAAAGAGAGAGGATGCTCTATAAAACTTCAGTAATATCCAAGGGATAATCAAAATATGGTTTGATAAAAGAGCTAAAATAAAAGATTTTAAAATTTTTAACCTAGTCTTATTATGGGACAAAATGCATGAGAAAAAGGGAGATCATAACAAATTTAAACTCTCGTTAGGTCCCTACAAAATTTCAAATGTTCTAGAAGAAAATTTGTTTAGATTAAATAATATGAGTGGAGAAGATATCCCTTTGCCTATCAATGGATAATTTCTTAAGCATTACTTTCATCTCTGAAATAGTTTAGTAAAACAATAGTTGTACCATAGTTCTCAGTTATTTTGATACAATGTTTTATTTTGTTCATAGTTAGTTTTATTTTTTTCTATTTTTTGAGGTTCTTATTTTCATGTTTAGTGTTTTATATGTTTGTTTAATTTTACTTGTTTGAATAGTTTGTTTTATTTTATGAAAGTTCTTGTTTGTTTCATGTTTTAGTCTTCATTTTTGTACTATCTTTTCCATCCTTAAATTTTGACAAGTGTATTCAAATTGTAATCAAATTTTGGTTCCTTTAAAGGAATTGTTTCTTACTAATTAAATATGGAGGACATGTTTGATATTAGGTGAAACTAAAAATTAGTGAATCAGATTATTTAGTAGTCATCCTTGGATTATGGGCTAAAATAGGTGAAATTGAAATAGAGTGACATATTGCTAAAGTTTCACATCTATAAACCATATTGAAATAATTTTTGGATCATAAATAATTAAATCATATTGGTTTGATAATTGGATAAACATATATACACTCTATTCTCAGCCTTAAATATATCTAACCCAAAAGGCACATATAACACTTGCAATTTACCTAAATACTTATTAATAAATAAGGAATACAATAATAATACAAATTAAATCAAGTGCTTAGGTGACCTGAATAACCTCTACTCGGGCTATAGATGCTTGGATCATAGTAGAGCAATGTTTTAGAAGATATCAAGGTCATCTCCACCACAGGTATCGATTCTTGACTAGTTGTGGAGCAATGCAAAGGCCATTTTTTATGATGGTACCCCTAATAGCCTAATTTAAATAATAGGAAGGAATGCATAAAGCACACACCTTAAGCTAAGGTAAATGAACACATATTTTTAATTAAAATTATTTAACCCCATATTTCTTGAATGTCGTTGAGTGGTTTCCTAATTTTCAAGTTAGGCTTTTTATCCAGAAAGCTCAGAAGCATTTTCTAGCAGAGTCATCATTTGTTGTTTCCATTGCACAACCTACCCTAATTACAAACCCACTTGAAATTTTAATTTTTATAAAAATGTCTTTACATATATTCTGTAAGCTTTCTTACATTGAATTTCAATTGATTTTCATAGTTTCGAAAATTAAGTTGCTTTTTAGGGTTTTTAGAATTTTACCACTTTTGTTCCTATAATTAGAAATAAGCCTAAAATGACCATAAATTTTGCTAGAGATATCTATTTTATATGATTCAAATATTTATAGAAATATCTAGAGATTATCTTTGCAATTGTATAAAAATTGAATATACATAGTCAATATTTTAGAATATTTGGAGAAAATACCATTCAACAACATCAATTCCCCGTAACAATCCATGAATTTCAAAACACTATATAATTTTATCCACAATTAATATGTGAGTTATTTCTACTATTATGGATACTCATTTGGCTAAATTAGAAATTTGGAAAGTTTCATAAAATTCTAGGCACTTTGAAATTTTATCTTATTTTTACACTACAAAATTGTTTTGAGCTCCTGATCATGCATTAATTTCATGGATTCAATAAGATAAGGTTAATTATCCATTAAATAATATTTGAAACCATATTTCTAATGAATATAAATATGTTTAGGTTAATTATTTTCCTCATCCCTAGCTAAATCACCCATTTTATTCCTTCTATAAAATCAATTCAAAGTTAAATTCAAACTTTCTAATCACCAATAATGATGTCACATATCCATATAATGTCTCATAAAGCCATATACACCCATTTTCAATTGACTAAGATAAATTACTCGAATAAACCTAATATTTTGAATACATGCACCCCATTTCTTTCGTTAAAGTCATTTACTTGAATGATTTCATGAGAAAATAAACACGTGGTTCAAATTTTATCCACCTCCCGCAAACTATTCTCGATCAACTCTATTATTGGCTAAAAATGGACAACCTGGAAATTCCCTAACAAATATAATATTTAATAAATATTCCACAAAGTCAAACACACTATACTATAATATGATTGGAAGGAAAATCTATGGTTGGGAATCACAATTGGGAAATACAATGGCTAGTAAAACTTTCCATGAAGTCAAATCACTAAACTAATAGCTCATTGGACAAAGATAATCTATGGTTACGAATCATAGATAAGAAATCTAATCGATAGAAAATTTTCCTAAAATCACAATTTAGTATACTCTAATATCATTGGATAAGGAAATTAATGGCTAGGAATTAGAACCAAGAGATTTGACGATTAGAAATATTTATCAAAACATAAATTACCAAAGTTGTGATTTTATTGGTTAAGAAATGGATGGCCCAAAATCATAGCTAGGAAATCCAATGGCACAAAATGTTACCAAAATTTATAATGTACTAATTTGACATCTCATTGGAAGTTTGATGGCCCATAATTAGGTTTGGTAGATCTACAGCTAGGGTGAGCCTGAGAAATCAATTACCCAAAAATATAGTTGATGAGATTAGTGACATAGAATTCTTCGTGAGGAATGATGTGCTAAAATTTGATTTATTGTGATGATGTCATTTAATTTCATTTAATAAGGTTAAAATTTTAAAAAATAAATTTTCTCTTTTAATACACCAATTATTCTAAGGCTTTAAGTTTTTTTTTATGTCTACACATTCCTTTCCCTTTTGGCACTAAGGATTAAATTTTCCTATGTTCTCATATATATTTGGTACTAAGGTTTAAAAACCTAAGCTAATAAAATAAATAATTTCACCCCTTCATCCTTATGCTCTCATTAAAATCATGAAAATTATTTAATAATCAAAATTATCAAAGTTATGTTTGAGGCATAGACCAATTGGTTCGTATATACCTTGTAAGGGAGGCAGAGGTACACGGTTAAAATATCGAGCCTTTCCAAATTGAATGCTTATCCATTTTCTGGTGCTTTCATTAGCGTAAAAGGTTTAAAATGATTATGGCATAGTGGTTATAGGGGTGAACTACATGAAAAATTATGTGGCAGCTTTCGGGAGGATAGTACAAAATACTATAATGGCCATAAAAGATAAAAATATACCTGGATCATCGTAGCGACTACTGATTCCACCATGTAAAATAAAAAACAAATTATCAAAGTTTAATTTGCACATTATATACTTAAATTTTGAAAAAAATGCTAAAATGGTATGTGACCCACATGCCTCACATTTCATCTAATGAATCACATTAATTTTCTCACATCAATCATCGAGTGCCTAAGTTGTCGCAAGTCAAAATTATTAATATCAAGTATCTTTTCAAAATATATGGCCTAGAAATATCTCAAAAATTTCTATGGTTCACGTGATTTAAAAATAAAAGTTATTTACAAAATAGTTGTAGAGGTTTGACTGACTTCATCGTATGGTTTGTAGTGTGAGTGCTTTATTCCCTAGGTCAAATTCAAGTCATCCTTTACTTGATGAAATCTTTGTCATGCAATTTTTGGAAGCAAACCTTAGGTAGTTCTTTAATATAAATAATTTATGTAAACTTGAGACAAATATTTGACTTAATACTTAGGATATAAAATTAAAGCAAATCAAGGTGAACTAATAGGAGCTCATTTTTGGGAAATAAATTATTTGAGATCTTAAGGTATGATATAGAAAACTAAAGTCTTAACAAAGAAAATTAATT
The DNA here is from genome assembly GCA_028583015.1 of Wollemia nobilis. Classification (NCBI taxonomy): domain Eukaryota; kingdom Viridiplantae; phylum Streptophyta; class Pinopsida; order Araucariales; family Araucariaceae; genus Wollemia; species Wollemia nobilis. The sequence goes on from JAQPPZ010016612.1 coordinate 3,630,997, forward strand.
GTTAGAGATAAGAGAAATAAATAAAATAAAACTAAAAAATAAAAAACAAATAAATACAAATACAAAATGAAAAATTTAAATAATGATTAATGGATAGCATATTTTTGAGAAAAAAATTAAAGATAAATATTTTAAAGTTTTTTTTTTAAATGGACCATTGCAAATATTTTCTTGCCAAATTTAAATTTGAATTAATTTTAGTTTGTTTTCTCGATTTACAGGTAATAAAATAACAAAAATAAAGATCGAGAAATATTGATATGAAGACTGAGAAAAAATATATTGAACCTAGACCTAATCTAGAACCTGGTGCATGACAATTCAAACTACCTAGAACATGATGATTTAACTACCTAATCTTCACAAATATGTTATTTAAGTGGTTGGAAGATCTATGGCTAAAATTGAAGATCCAAACAAAGAAAAATATCAGAAATCCACATCATCCAAATAGTGACAAACAACTCATCATCCATACAACTGCAAACCACTAAATGTAAATCTATAAACCATAGAAGTACACTATGAACCACTGAAATTTGAAATTGTAACGCTATAAATATCCATTGAGATCCTATTTCAAGGGGTCAAAATCCACTTTAGCAATAGATAATTTTTTAGGCTTTCTTCTTTTCATAGTTGGTGAATTTTTGCACCCCTATCATTGTACTTGGAAGGGTGTATTTGTAATGACTTGTAGCAAGAAATTATGATAATATGCTCATTGAATACCTTCATGTAATGCAAAGTACTATAATTCTTGGTTTAACCTACACATGATGATGGTGGTTGCAGTTGAGTTTATTCCAGTATTTTGTGCTCTTTCCCTTTGAAGATGGCATCATCTTAGTTTTAGATTGTGTGATAGCTGATCAGAATAAGACTAGTTTTATTCATAATTTACTACTTCAATCGATTCATTGCAAGGCTTCAGGATACAATGGCTTGTTTTCTTTCTTTCCCTAACCCTTACTTTTGAATTTATTTTATAATTGAATAGATTAGAAGTATTTTAGCTTGATATTATAAGGCTTTACCTTGATAAATATATGCTTTAAAATTTTAAGTTTCAAAGTATTTGTTTAAGAGCCTTTCAAGATCATAATTAGAAGATAGCAAGCCTATAATATTGCTTTTATATGCAATTTGATGTGAAATATGTAAATATTAATATAATTGGCTTAATAATTGTAGTAAGTGAATGATTAAATTAGACCCTAATATTAGTGTTGAAACTAGCCCTTGTTAACAATTATATAGAACCTTGAGTTATCCACCTATTTTTCTTCTTTATACTTTGATTTAAGATCTAAGAATTAACACATTTTATCACCTAATACTTGGGGAAGACATGTTCCATTTAAATAGAGAGCTCACTATTCTAACCATTGGTGTATGTTGGCAATGGGATCAATGTATCACTCAACACACCTAATAAGCATTTACATGACCCCCATATTTATATATACTAGTTATCTCACATTGAAAATCATGAAGGATAATATCTAGGTTACTATCCCCACAAGAAAAAAATTCTTCTTATTTGATTACCATATATGTACACCAACCAATATGTTGGAATCCATACATATTTCCATAATTTCTCAAAATTAATCCATCATCTCAAATATTATACATAAAATATAAAAAGGAAAAAAGGGAAAATACAAGACACATAATTGGTTGGTTCCCTTGACAATAATAAATAATCACTATATTATTTATGAATAAGGATAACTACACTCTAATTTAATTGAAAAAGTGATAGGTTATTTATACCAATATTAAAATCCTTTTTATATTGATAAATTAATCTAAAACAACATAACAAGTGGAATTTAGGTTATCTATAAATTACATGATGAGTTTGAGTATGAAAAGTTGAATAATGATCCATATATCTTACATAATTTAATACATTTGTAATGACTATCTCTAGAACTATATAAGGTTATATCATGCAATATCATCCTTGTCCATATGTTAGGTTACACTTTCAACACCTTCTTGTAATTTTAACGAAGGGACAAATAAGGTAAGGTGTTAGTGATAATAACATTCCCCCCATCCACACCATCCATAATGGATACAATATTGGGCCTCTATATGTGAGTAAGTATCCCTTACTATTTGTAATCCTTCTTATATGAATATATGTCTATAAAACAATCTCATTATGATAGGTCATAGTCACCATTATCAATATTAAATATCCCCACACAAATACATAGAAGAACTTCTCTATAACTCTATATGAGAAAAATAGGATAAGAATACCTCCTATTAAAAGTGACTTCAATATTATACAATAACATAAATTAAGGCTTGAAATAATAAGCCTCCCTTTTAAAATATACTTCATCTAATTTAGAAACCTTGACTTACCCTTAAGCCACCTAATTTCCATCACTAGAAGAGGCTTTGCCTGAATTTGTTTATGAGAATATTTATTAAAAAATTCAAATAGTAACTAGACAAAGAATAGAATAAATAATATATAATTAAATGTCATATCTTCATATGTGATATGAATCAATAACTTAAGTGTGTGATAGGAACTTGTAAAATTGACTAGAGAATATTTTGAGTCTTATTTTTGTATGCTTGCAATAGACCCAATACCTAATTCAAATGACACAAATCCAAGTGTCTCTCTTTTTAATATGTACCAAATATTCTAATTGAATAACATAATATAAATATTCCTTTTTTAAATATAGCAGTGGGATTTGATAATGATCATGCATAATTTGGTCCCCAAGACTATAATACATCTTGTAAATGATGTGACCCATGCAAAGAGATCAAAAGAATAATATGACATGATAAATATGGGCTTAAATTTCTTCCAAATGTAAAATATAAGGCCTTTAGAATATTTACCCTCATAGCCTTAGTTGTATGAAATCATGATTTGCCATGTGGTATTCATTAATAAAATTATGATAACCATTAATAATATACTCTCTATTCACCACTAGACATTAAATACTAATGAGGTTTCAACATATGTATCCACTTTATTGGTTGATTTAACATAAATAAATAAATATATCTTATTGGTGGCATGCAATGATGCCACATCAATTACCACATTGGTCGATGAATTACACCATCCTTCCATATTATTTGTACAAGTCAAAAAACTTGAAGATATTTGAACATGGGTTTCTAGATGATAAATATTTAGTACTAGCCAACCCATAAATGGTTGTATTAGGGCTTAGAAAACACCTCATACTTGTTGGATGAAGGTTTCCTTTAGTCCATAGCTTAAAAATACACCTAAAAGATTCAATTATGATTTTCAAACACATGAGGAAACTCCTATTGTATTATTGCTAATTGGTAGGACTACAACCATGGATGCTTTGCGGTAGTTGTCATCACCTTGAATACCACTACTCATACCACTTACCAAAGGTTTTACTTGTTAAAATATGAAGGCTTGGGTATTAAAACCTCAATCATCCCCCCATATGTGCAAGTCAATTTCACCTTCAGTACGATTTCAATCCTTTATGTAGGTCATAAAATTAGAAGGTAACTGATATCAACTATATTTTCTCCATTGAGAGGTGCAAAAATTAACATTATCTAAATCAAATATGTGATCCAATTTTAGAGAAACACTTATGCACCCTCAATTATTCTCTTGTGTACCTCCTATAAGTGTGTAGAGGTATGCATTATATTTTATAAAGTGATGTCATGTTCAAGGAAAAATTATCACACCAAGAACATGAAAGGGGAGGACAAATGATTTTTTGCCAAATAATCTGCTAGGGCATATAATAAAAATTTAAAAATTATACATTAAAATTTCAAATTACTTCCATCTAATTATATCAATAGGGTGATATGGATTATTTATGGGATAAAATAAGAATGTTATGTAGGATTTCAATTTGTAAAATCTCTAATGACAACAAAGTAAAAATAAGATATATGTATAGTTCTACAAAAATATTGAAATGATGAGTGGTACAAAAAGAAATGAAATA